>OW284510.1:9971437-11221437 GCA_935413205.1 Polydrusus cervinus | reverse complement strand
AGGTATAGTGCGGGTACTTAAACAAACATTGACTTAAAACCCGTGTAACAAAACGTCTCTCTTATCGTCATCTGCCCAACGACTGAGTGGAGTTTTCAACAAATTACAATTCATTAATTGGGTTCATTTTTAAAACACACAACTATGTAGGTACGTACACTAATGAATTAACTGAAAAATAAAAACAAAACTTTCTAGTCACACAGTAAATCACGTAAAAACGATATCTATAACCGTAAGTTTCGCGAAGCCTCAAAATAAATACCTTAAGGTTAGGCGAGCCAACGCTAAAACAATGGTGCATCCAACTGATCTATTTTTAAATTGCCCTTCATCATAATGCAAATTGTTACATGCTGTTTGCGTGACTGACGTCACGTAACCAGCGGTGAATATCAAATCCATGTTGGGCGTGGGTCTTTACGTGCTTTGAACTAACGGACACGGTCGGCTAGGGCGCGCCAAAATGCACGAGTGTTTATAATTATTGTCCATCGGAATTAACCGTGGCCCTATTATGCATAGCTATATTCGGATTAAATTAATATTATTAATTCGAACATAATTATTTTTTAAGGGCTAAAATGGTAGCTGTATTGGTACGTTAATATTTAATATTATTAATTCAATATTCACCTACTTCACCTGATGAGCCGCCACTGCATACGTGAAAAACTTTTGTAGTTAGTCGCAAAGCTATTACAAATTCAAAAAACCAATAAAAAGTTGATTGATTTATATTATTTCTTCTCATTTTATATGCACTTTTTGCGTGGATGCTTGCATTTAAATAACACATGTGGAAAGCGGACATACCTGGGTGTATTACAAAACATCCTTCTTACTACATTCTTAGATTCTTCAATGTTTTGCTTAATTGGTAATTATTTTAATTACTCTAATTACTAACTATTTATTGATAAAAGGGATGAGAAAAATGTGGCTGTGATTAGCTAATAAAATTAGACTAGTCTATAGTGGCGCGGCATCAGTGGATATTTTGAAGATAATATCGGAAAATCGTTTGTAATTTTAACGGAAGATAAGAATTAACGTGAATGGCCGCAATATTTCTATTTTTATGTTCTGCATGGCGAATGATATAAACTGCTGGACAATTGCTTTCGAGCAAGAAAAATTTCGCCTAAATTTAACAGTTAATATTTTCTGAACCAGATATGATATCGACCTACGGTTTTGAATAATTGATAGATTTATCCCTTTGGAAACAATTGTCAATGTTGGATTTTCTTTAACTGTCAGAAAATTTTATATAGAGGGTGTTAAAGAAGACGATGATTTTTGCTCCAATTTTAATGGCGTGTAACTTTCACAATAATATTTTTAAATTTGATCACTCTATGTCAATTGAATCACTGGTTCATAGCAAAGGAAACATTTTGTCAAATTTTTGATATCTGCTATATTTTAAGAAATACCGATTTTTTTGGAAAACCTTGCTTTATTTCAACTTATTGGTAGCTAGATCTCACTGTGCGTTGTATCGTGCAAACTTTGCGAGTGATTATTATACCTTATGAAAAGCTTGATTATGTTCAGTAACAATAGTTGTACTTAAATGTTATGATGTACAGTGGCGTACTTATAAACACCTATATGTCTATGGTTTACGAGTAAGTATCTTACAATTTTTCACGATTGTTTTATATTGGAAAGTACTCGCCCCTAGATTATGTAAATTTTTTCTTATTTTTTAATTTTTCATATCGCACTATAGGTATATTATACAGTGTGTTGACAAAATTTTAACAAATACATTTTTCTAATTTCATTTAAAAAAAAAAATATACCTACAATTAAACTTACATTGAAAGGGATCCTTAAAATTGAGTAACGCTAGTTTGATTTTGATGGGATTAATACCTTGTAGGCCCTCCTCGGATGGACAGGGTTTGATTTGACAGCAGCTAGTGATATTTAATATGATAGTCTCTTTCAATGTAAGTTTAATTTTAGGAATAGTGTTCGAAAGTTAGAAATTAATAAATACATTTTTTCCAAAAATATTAAATATAAAAAAAATAATTATTGTTAAAATTTTGTAAACACACTGTATAATATACCTGTAGTGCGATATGAAACACTAAAAAATAAGAAGAAATTTACCTAATCGAGGAGCGAGTACTCTCCAATATAAAACAATCGTGAAAAATTGTGAGATACTCGTAAATAATAGACATATAGGTGTTTATAAGTACGCCACTGTACATCAGAACATTTAGGTACAACTATTGTTACTAAACATAATCAAGCTTTTCATAAAGTATAATAACTACCCGCAAAGTTTGCACGATACAACGCACAGTGAGATCTAGCTACCAATAAGTTGAAATATAGCAGATATCAAAAATTTTACAAATTATTTTCTTCGCTATGAACCAGTGATTGAATTGACAGAGTGATAAAATTTAAAAATATTATTGTGAAAGTTACACGCCATTAAAATTGGAGCAAAAATCATCGTCTTCTTTAACATCCTGTATATAAAATTTTCTGACAGTTAAAGAAAATCCAATATTGACAATTGTTTCTCAAGGGATGAATCAACCATTCAAAACTGTAGGTCGATATCATATCTGGTTCAGAAAATATTAACTGTTAAATTTAGGCAAAATTTTTCTTGCTCGAAAGCAATTGTCCAGCAGTTTAGTTAGAACCTATATAACTAAAACTTTAAAATAAATGTCCATAAAAAAAAGGTATTATACGCCAAACTAGAAGTTCTTATGTATTCCTTGGTGAAATTTTTGTAATATATTTTTAATTAGACAAGCCAGGAAACGATGCCGCGGTTCACGCTGGTATGAAAGGCTCTGTATATGTATGTATATATTTATTTTTGCTTGAAATTTTTTTAAATATGTATTTTGGGATATTAATTAATCCACTACTATTTTTGTCTACTGATTTGTCTTTGTTACCCTCTGCATTATTATTAAAGTAAAAATAATCAGACAAGACATTGTTAAAAGATAATTGAAACCAACATTCCACCACCGTACACTATATCATTGAAGTGGTGTCATCTGTAATAAAGTAATAATAACATTCGCTGTGATATCCATGGACTGATTTTTACGCAGAAGAAAAACCAATTTATTTTTAGAAATAGAATAGGAGTTGTTTTAATAAAGCAAAAATATGCGAAGCTATTAAAGACCGGATACGAGGAACGAGAAGCCTTCAGGTGAGAATTTTCTTGTTATTATTTTTCAGATGATTTTTTTTTGACGAAAAAAATAAGATGACTGGTAACTGGAAATTGGAAACACGTATCTTTAAATTAATAAAAGCGATCCAGTAGATAGATAATAGATTATTAAAGACTAAAGGAACAAGAGGCAATTGTAGGACAAGAAGCGGCAATAAATTTTGACCTTAACGCATAGGCGTAGTTAGAAGGTATTTGGGAGTAACGACGAGAAAGTAAAGATAGACCCCGCATCTCATTCATAAAATCACTTTTGCGCTGAGCCTAGAACTCACTGTTGGTAAGAGGGTGATGACATGTGTAGACTACTACGAAATCCAGGCACTGAATCGGGTATTTTGCAAACCTGACACTGTCTCACCATATTGTTTTTTTATAATTAATCCACAAAAATTTCAAATACTAGACTCTCACCACTTTTTATTTAATAAAGCTGGAAATAAATAATTTATTGTTTTTTATGACAAAATTGTCATTTTTCATTTCCGTATTTTCACTTGCTACCGCTAGAAGGTAAACGTTGCCATGTTTTGCACGATCGATCCAAAACATAAATTTATAATGACTGTATGATAAAGGCAATTATAGAAAATGTCATACGTCAACTGTGTTTTAAAATATATATTAAGAAAAGATAACTATTTTATAATTAATTTCTACAGTAGTTCAGCTCAAAAGTTAGGTTAAGTTATTTATGTCACACTGACAACCACGTTCCAAGTTCGATTCTGTTGCGGTTTTCCTTTAAATCTTGATACGGATACAATTACAAACTATGCCAACTCGACCTTGAATAATCGAACTTAATACCTGTGTTAATGACATTTTTAATTCGCTACGTGGCCGATTTAAGTAAATAGGTACTTCATAAAAATGTGGTAAATTATTAGGAATACGGGAATACCACCTCTGGTGGTAGTCACAGAAGCTGTCTTAGCTGTCTTATTAGTATTTTGACTAGTTTGAGGTTAGAATATGTTTTAAACAAAAAATAAAGTAGTAGAGTTTAGTGTCCGTATAAGTAAAATAAAAAGAAAGTTTTTAGCGGCAGACGGACTACTACTTTATTTTTTAAACATGGTATTGTACTACGGATTAGTGCGGCACCCAGTGGGCTACTGCAGCGCGATCTATATTTGAATCTCCAAACCCGTAGAAAAAGGATACGCAAAAACGTTTCCTATACTGGATGTGTTGTCCTACCATACTTGGTTTATTGTTAGTTCTATGTTTTTTTATTTATTTATTTATTTCATACACTGTTTTACAGTTTCCCAGTTACAAAACAGGTAGAAAACAGAATTTAGTTAAGTAAAAATTAAAATAAATTATTTAACAATCAACATAAAAATTAGAAATATTTAAATTTATAAAACTAACAATACGGTAGTAATAATAGGTACCCTATAACAAGAAATAATAAAAAAAAAGTAATTACATACGTAGTATAGGTACTAGTGATAAAAATGTCTTTTGACAGCGCATCATAGGCATGGACATTGTCATTGTAACATGTACAGGGACATTATTTTAAGTGTCTCACCCGATTGGCGACTTTGCTATCGAACACAATAAGAAAACAATTATGCATTCCCTAACAGCTTTTAGTGAAGAAGCCAAATTTGATGTCAAAAAATCTATGTTTACAAATTTGACAGATACGACGCCATATTGGATTTTCTTAAATGGCAACCCTACCTGATAGTAAGCCAGCTGCATTCGCCTATTTGTTCTAACACTAAAAATGTATAATTGTCAATATTTATTTTCAGCCGTTCCAGAGATGCGAGGCTTCGAAGTTGGTGATTTTGTTATTATCGAATTAACAGAAGCTTTGAGATTAGAAACTCAATTTTATCTGAAGATACGTAATTTCTTATGGCGAAGCCACCCATGCTATTGTCATATATGTCAGGTGTCAGAAAATGACAGAAACGACGCCATTTTAATTTTTTTTTAATGGCAACCCACATTTATAACTACATCAATGTAATGCATCTCGCGGTCCGATTTTAAAAATATATAGTTGTCGATATTTATTTCCAACCCTTACCGAAATACGACCGTATCAAAAACTGCATCGTATAATTATGTGTTTTAAGTATCTCACTCCATTAAAAAATTGCGTCGTAACTGTCATTTTTTGACATCTGGCATATATGACAATAGCATGGATGGCTCCGTCATAAGAAATTACGTATTGATTTTTTTAATCACAAAGCTTCTATTTTTAATGGGGTGAGATACTTAAAACACATAATCGTACGATGCAGTTTTTGATACGATCGTATTTCGGTAAGGGTTGGAAATAAATACCGACAACTTTATATTTTTGAAATCGGACCGCGAAATGCATTACATTGATGTAGTTATAAATGTGGGTTGCCATTTAAAAAAATTCCAAATGGCGTCGTAACTGTCATTTTCTGACATCTGACATATATGACAATAGCATGGGTGGCTCCGTCATAAAAAATTACGTATCTCCAGAAAAAATTGAGATTCTAATCTCAAAGCTTCTGTTAATTCGATGATAACAAAATCACCAACTTCGAAGCCTCGTATCTCCGGAACGGCTGAAAATAAATATTGACAATTATACATTTTTAATGTTGAAACAAATAGGCGAATGCAGCTGGCTTACTATAAGATAGGGTTGCCATTTAAGAAAATCCAATATGGCGTCGTATCTGTCAAATTTGTAAACATAGATTTTTTTTGACATCAAATTTGGCGTCTTCACTAAAAGCTGTTAGGGAATGCATAATTGTTTTCTTATTGTGGTCGATAGCAAAGTCGCCAATCGGGTGAGACACTTAAAATAATGCCCCTGTACACATCATATTGATGGGAGAATATTTGAAAACATTGGTTCGTGATGGTGGTAAGTAGAAGGTATATAAGTTTCGGGCATTTAGAGAAGGAATTCTAAAGTTCAGTTTGTGCAGCAGCTCTTCACAAATAATATTGTTATTGAGCAGTTTATGTAAAAATAACTGCGTAGAACATGTGCGTCTATCATGTAATCTAACAAACGAGAATCTTTACAGCAGCTGGTCATAAGGAAAACCTCTGTCGGGATAAACTCCATCAGATCTATACCACAAAGCTTTCAAAAAACGTCTCTAAACGCTCTCAATATTGTCAATGTGGACTTTATAAAACGGAGATACAAAGTTACTAACGGGTCAAGTGACCTAAAATCTTTAGTAGTTCTAAGGATAAAACCAAGTATTTTATAGGCGGTGGATACGACATGATCAATATGAGGAAGAAAGTATAGTTCTCTATCGAAAATAACTCCTAGATCCTTAAACACAGTAGGATCTGTTTTTAGTGAACCAATCATACAATAAATCCAGATTACGCTGTAGCTTTAAACAGTCCATTAACTTGATATTAAACAGAAATTTTTTAGATCATCTGCATATAGCAGACAACAAATAGTAAGGCTATTGACAATATCGTTTATAAATAATGTAAAAAGAAGAGGACCAAGGATGGATCCTTGGGGAACTCCAGATGTTGCGAAATATTCGATAGACTTGTCCCCGCCATAAGCTACAAACTGCCTCCTATTTTTTAAATATGAGTCGAAAAATTACAGTAAATGACTGGAAAACCCAAAGGTTTGTAGTTTGCTTAATAATATGGAGTGATTGATCTAGCTGATCGAAAGCCTTGGAAAAATCAGTGTAAACAACATCTGTCTGCATGCGTTGATCAATGCCTTCAGCCAAGAATTGAGTAATACACATTAGATTTGTTGTTGTTGAACGACCTTTTACAAATCCATGTTGTTCAGGAGCAATAGCGTTTTTAAGTTTATAAAAAATATTATTATGTAATAACACTTCATGTCACACTTCATGTCTGATGGCTATCTTTTGCGTTGAGTTAATTCCTACAGATGGTGATACTAGGTTTTCATCATATACTTATTCTTAAAAATATCTTGAAAGCATATTTTCGCTGTACTGGGAATTGCTTACAGGTTATGTCTGTCATAGTCTACCTGTGCCCCAGGGAACCCATTCCTTTTGGCGTCCCTGTGTACTCTAAAGCATAAGATAGGCGCACTGCTTTGTCCGCCTGCCGCTAAAAACTTTCTTTCTCTTTTACTTATACGGACACTAAACTCTACTACTTTATTTTTTAGATACATGGATATTTTCCTTTTATTGGCAGCATCGTTGCCACCGTCCCACCGTGTCTAAGGGGCCTTTAATAACTTCTCTTTATTGGACCACACCACACACAACAGGTCCCTATAAAATGATTGTTGTCTATTTATTATCAAACTGCATCGACCATGCTGACAAGTGGTTAGTGGTTTATCCAAGAAATACTTTATTGCGAAAATAAATTCCGGTTGAGCCTTACCGCTACCCACAGTGACGCGGTCAATTAGAGTTGAAAATTAATAACCGCGACTACTTCTTATGGATGTAAATATTTAATTGGCTCATAAACTAGGCCTTTATTTACACTAAAAATAATCTGATAGAGATGGTTCGTAGATAAGACATTGAAGTTTACGTAATTGTTTTCTTACCTAACTTAAACACATAAGTTATTTAGCATGTTCTTCAGATTGCAAAAATGCTACCTTTGATACATCTTTACTATAAGGATTGAGGGTGACTCCTTAAAAAATCCAAAATTATAATAAAAACGCTATAAATCCAATCTACGATTCTGCGGCTGTTTACTACACACAAAATATGAAATACATTTGTGCCAAAAGACTTAACATGATTTTAAGGAGCTACTATTAAAAAATATTCACAAACATTTAAATAGTGTAAAACTGAACAAACAATTGAACGCGGACGCCATTATTAAACTGAAGTCGTTAAACAACGACAGGCCGGTGGCAAACTCGCGAAACATCAGTCGTCATTCAAGTCCGGTTACCCCACTTTTTAAACGGTAAATTTAAAAAAAAATGGTGTGTTTCTATCACCTATTTGAATGAAGTCCATAATACCCTGTATAAAAACGTAGCCGACACCGAAAAATATTATTGTAAGGCCAAAAACTGTTATGAAATGGATTACTTACAGCAGTAGCGTGCAATGTTGTTTTAACCAGGGTAGGCAAAAATTGCATTTAAGACCAAAATTTCCGTAGCACTCACGCATCTAAATTTCAAATTTTGTCACAAAATGTCTTGTTTTTAAGTTTGTGGAAGGAACACTGGCAGAAGAAGAATAAAACGAAATTAACTGTAAATTAGTTACACACGGCGGTGCGGCGATCTTTAAGTAAAAATTATTTTAAAACATCGTCATAAAAATTGATTTTGCGTTTTAAATCCTGCAAAAGGTCGCTCTATAGAGAGATTATTGTTAATTTAATTAAGAGTATCTCTCACTGTGTGTCTCGTAAATAGGTATGCATTCTTTTTAATCCGAAAAAGGATCGTTCTGCAGACGCGCTGCTAGCCGGAATAGTAACAGTTAACGCCTCTAAATTTTTTCTTCCTAAAACTCGACGTCGCGAAGTCTAGCGAATGGGCGAAAACACTAATTATAAATTAAAAATATATCATTTACCTGATTGAAGCAATGTGGCCAAAAACGAAGTCAATTATTATGTGAAATATGATGATACGCTTACTGAATATTAAATATTATGAACCTATCAGCAAACATTATTTTTGTCACAAAAGTGCTTCTTATTTTACGATATATTAACCTTTAACTCTTTTAAAATATCCTAACTAAACTAATTAATAATAAAATTTATAGAGGCGTATTTCATATTTTATATTGAGAAAGCGAAGTATTTTCCAAACTACGGTAAAACTTGAAGATTGGCACCAATGCACTTACCAAACGTGTGCTTTCTTAGCGGCACGGGCTGATAGATGAAGGAAGGTCGAAGGTTGCGACGGGTTTATTTGTTACATCTCTTTCTACCCTATTGCCTACCGGCTCTCTCGCTTGCTTCCACTTATACAAAAGCAATGCTTTTGCTTTTGCATAAGATGCTAATGTACAGCGAGATCTTTGCTTTTTTCTAAGAGTTTTGGACTTACATTGTCTTTATTTGTTCTACATCACAACGTTTCAACTGGTAAGTATCTCCAAGACGACTGGAGGTACTTACCAGTTGAAACGTTGTGATGTAAAACAAATAAAGACAATGCAAGTCCAAAACTCTTCTATCATTATTTATTATGATTGTCAAAGTTGGATTACACGGATAAAAACTAACATACAACAAAAATTGTTTCTGTTTCTGCAATGCCTTTTTGCCTATATTGTATGCACGCCATTGACTTACAGTAAATTTGATGAAAATAAAAGTTAAATTAAAAATTGTTATGAAATGAAAAATATCAAAACGGTAATAAACAATTGAAATGCCATACCAAGCCATAAAATTACAGTATAATCAACTTACCTGTATCCATAATCTAGATTATCCCCACAACCTCCCCATACCCATTCTCGTCTTAAATCCTTGGGACGCTTCATTCCAGAACATCCACAGGACGTTATCTGGCCGTCTCTACATGCTCTGGATACAGCATGGACTACACCAGCCGCTGCCAGGGCATGGGCAAATGCTGTTTCCCTACTGGCTGGAACAAAGGAGATGATTGTCATAATTTTATTTAAAAGAGAGAGAAATAATGAATTTATTTAAAAAACATCATATTATGTCCAAAAAACAAGTTTTGAAAAACTAAGAAAAACCACTTATTTCTTAGCCTTAATCCAAAAATATTTTGGATAGTTGTTTTAAATGTTAGTCAAATTAAGTTTAATAAATAAATTGGACGGAATAAATTTCATTCCAGAAAATGATCAACGATTAGAGGTGTCCAAGAACTTTTAAAAAAAAATTTTGAGAAAAAATATTTTTTAATTTGCAAATCTAGTTTCTTTGGCTTTATTCTAAATGATAGAATATCGTGTAAATATGCCAAAAAAGGTACATAAGGTGGGCTATTGTATACAGGGTGTTCCTTAATGACGTGCTAATATTTTAGGGTGTGATTCCTAAAGTCATTTTATGAAGAAAAGTTCATATAAACATATGTCCTAAACGGCTTAAATTTTTTGCTACAGGGTGTTGAATTATTTTTTTTTAATGCGTTTTTTATAATATCTCCGAAAGTACTTTAGATAATATTTTCAGTTTGGCATGTGCTAATAGGACATAAAACCACATCTTTTAGTAATAAAAGTAATTTTTTTGTCCCACCAGTGGCGTCCCTGCAAACATTTCCTCTGATATTTTTTAGAAAAAAAGAGGTACACCACTGACATTTTTCCATGTGGATATCATTTCTGATTAACCCGGTCAATTCTGCATAAAAATGGTATCTTGCGTTTTTCTCCTCAGGCACACCGTTCTTAATTAAAATAATTAAATTAGCTCTACTATTTATTATTATTAACATTGATAATACAAAATTGTGTTTTATAAAAATTGTTGGAAATGACCATCTTCATTTAATGTCTAATTTATTTTAATTATTTTAGTTAAGAACGGTGTCAGAAAGAAAATCTCAATCTGGGGGCGCCGAACCTAGGGGTCGTTGTCCCCCCCCCCCTCTTCGACCCCTGTGTCTACGTCACTGCTATGATACTAAACGACGTAAGCTAAAAGAAGTTAAAAATCTATCCTGACATTTATTTAGTTGTCCAAGTTATTGCTCCCTCTCAGAGCCTATTTTTGGTAATAGGGGGGCCTAGGCCACAATCCAGGGCCCCTAATCATGGGCGCCCATAGGCGAGGAAGGTAACTGGTAAGAACAAGCGAGGCCAACAACAATAAATTAGTATTTATTATGTCTGGAAATTTAAACATTAAATCAAAAATACAAAGAAGCCGAGGTACATCAAAGAACAAATCGAGCTTTCCGCCTCTCGCATATTAGACTAGTAAGCGACACAATGCTTGTTGGGCCCTTTGATCCATTCGCATTCCTTGGTGCGGCTATTTCTATTTAATAATATCTTTAAATTAATAAGTTAATTTTGGATAATGTATTTCAAATTTTTGTTTTTTAATGAATATAAATCCAAATAAAAAATCTCCCTAAAATAATTATTTAAAAAAATATAAATATCATATTTTCCTAGAAACTCTAAAGAAGCATCCGCCTTCGGCGAGGCGTGTAATTGAACGAATACCATCAGCAAGTGTACGTCGGAGACGGCTTCTTTATAGTTCAGGTAAAATAATAATATTAATCTTTCTTAAAATAAATATTTTAAAATAATTTTTAATTTTTTTTTATGTATGATAAGGCGACATACGCGTGTGGCAATATTTTTACGATCGTTTTTTGTTTCGCACACAGTAATAAATAAATTTGTAGATGGGCTTAGATTTTATAAAATATTTTTTTCAATAAAAAAATTTAGCAACATTTCAGTTTTGCGAATGAACTATGTCTTGAACTATTTGAGTAAGTATCGTGTCGCTCAGATAAACCATAGGGTCCCCTTGAAAGCGGGGCCCTAGGCCCGGGTCCAGTGGCGTATTAAAGGGCGGAAAGAAGGAAAGGGGGGGGGGGGGGGTGCAGCCCCCCTCCCCCGCCACGAAGCTCGGGTCTAAAAGTCTAATTACAACCTAATTTTTCGTCTCACGCATGGACTCTTAATTTAAATCTTCAAATAATTTATTCTTGGCTCAGATTACAAAGGTCTTGTAGTTTTTAAACTTTTCCTTCTAAAAGTCCCATTTTATATAGATATTAAGGTTTCGGACGCATATCGTTTTAGTTATTGATTTATGATGCAATTTTATAGGAAAACGAGTAAAAAGAATAATATTTTATAGTATTTTTCTATTATACATATACTTGTCTGTTCCGTTTTCCCTTTTCCCTTTTTTAGAGCTATTTTAAATCAACAAAAATATAACCCAATGCAATAAAATATTTTTATAACAAAAACAAAAACAATTAGGTATTTATTTTTAAAAAGAAAAATTAAAGTAAAAATTTTAATTAAAACATTTTTTATGGAAAAAGTGTGATAATTTATAATAAAAAAATAGTGCTGGATGAAACGAGAATGCTTTATTATGAATATACAAAAGGGCACTTAAGAAGGAGTATTTCAAAACTTAAGCATTTGCACCAAAAACTGTTCTTAGATCTACGCTCCTAAAATAAATGATTTTTTAAAAAATCATCAATTTTGGCGTTATGAGCGATATTTCCTTTATTTTTAATCAGGAAAACCCGAGCCCGAAAAACGCTGGTTAGAGTCATACATACGTCTTATGTTAAAATTTTGTATTGACACCAATATTAATATTTTTCACAAATATAAAAAATGTTTTTTTTTAATAAAGAGCCAGCTAGGAATATCAAAAAAAAAGTAAAAAAAACATTTACAAAAATAAATTTAATCCAACCATGCAGAGGGGGAGAGGTAATAATTTAATTTTTGAAATTTGATAGTAGTTAGGTGAATTTTAAACGAACTTTGGGCGTGGCCCCAAAATTTTTTCGCTTTTCCACCTTCTTTCCTAGGTACAATGTCATGAAATACATGTAGTCCCGACTGTTCCTTTTCTCCAGAAAAAAAATGTCCTACTAACGTCCACTGAGTCCCGCCGAGCATATTTTCTGGCTACGCCACTTCCCGAGTCTATTGGGAAAATAGGCCCTGCCCCCTCATTGCATATTTCGATCACCACCCCTCCCCTTTCCTCTTGATCATATTGTGAATAAATCAGCGAATACAAGAATGTTTGTTGCCCGGTTTATTGTCTGAAACTGATGATTGCTAAGTTGAAAAAGCAGAGTTTATTTTTAGCGCGGTCGTAACTTATACAAAAATAATTGAAAAAATTTCGTTCTGAAGGCAACTTTAATAATTTTAATAAAACTGCCGACATAAAAAAGAGCCCATTTTCAACAGGCAAAACTGCAGTTTATCATAATAAAATTATCAGCACCGAAAGTTCTCGACTTTCCTTTTCAGCCCTAAATTATAATTGCCTAGGGCATGGTAGTCACAAATTGTAAAGCCGTGTTACGAGCAACGCTATGTTGCCATTTTCATTGATGCAGCCCAAAATATTTAAGCCTCTACAACGAAGGTGATTGATTTATACATTTTGCACAAATATTAATTAATTAATAATAATACAAGATAATATAAAGACTCACGATCTCAAAACGTACTTAGACTACGTGATTCTAACAACAGCAATCTCATTCTCATTTTTATCGACGTCGACGTAAAGAGGAAGAGATTGCGTGACGGCGGCAGAAGTTTATGAAATTATAATAGTATATACTAATATAATGTTTTTTTTTATTTGGTAATTCTTGGGTTTACAAGGTTACACAAAAAACCACTCATTTTAATGTAACGACATTTCGTACGGTTTGTCGTACTTTTCAAGCTTTATTCATCTAAAAATATAAAAGTGATAAATATAAAATACATACACAATTTTCAAAATAATAAAAACATTTTGTAACATTTTCTTATCATATTATTATACAATAATAGTCTTCGAAAATAGATAAAAATTTGAATAAAATAAGGAAACGTACCTTGGAGTTGCTTGTATTATGTTGAACTGAACTTTTATTTTATGCGTTTAGCCGAGGTCCATGTAAAAAAACAAAATAACAAAACACCAAAAAAGATCAGGTACTATTTTTTAAAGATTTTCATATTGAATACAGGATGTTAATTAAGTTTTGTTTATAAATACAAGATGTACAAAAGTTTTGGGTTAGGAATTTATTTTATTAAATTATGGTAAATTTGACTGAGGTTCTCTATGTCAGTTTTGTAATTGACGGCATCCTTTTCTTTTTTTATTTCAATCATTTATTTTATGGTTAGTTTTCGATAATTTGACTCTTGGGATAAAATTTTGGTTTCATTAAAATTAAAAGTATGATTCGATGAAGTTACATGTTTGTGGAGAGCAGTAGTGGCATTTTTTGTGTATTTGTGTCCTTTGACTCGGTTGCTTAAAAGTTGTGTTGTCATACCTATATATTTCTTAGGACAATTTAAGCACGGGATGGAATATATGAGGTTGGATTTTTTATTTTTGGGTATTTGACTCTTTAGTGGTGTGAACAGTGATTTTAATGAATTTTGAGCTTTGTGGCATACATTTATATTGTGTTTGGCTGGGATATGTTGAATTTTTGCCGAGAGACCGTTCGTGTAAGGTATTGCAACATATCTGTAATTTTTATTTTTTAGGGGTTTAGTTGTTGATTTATTATAAAAGGGGTGTGTTCTTTCTTTAATAATTTTTGATATGATATTTTCGAGAAAATGATTATTGATTAGTGTTAGTTTAACTTTCTGTGAGATTTCTGGTCGATATTCTGCTCATGTTAAGGCAATAGCACGGTCAGTTAGACTTGTAATGACACTGTTTATTTGAGAATATTTTATGTGATCCATTTAAAAATGAAAAAGATATTTTAGCTCAAGATTTAAATGATGAAATTGACAATGTCGCACCCTATATTTCCCCTGAAATTAACGCTTTGAATGTTATTAACTACCTATTTACAAATAACCTCATCTATCTATTTCCAAATTTAGTAATTTCTATACGAATTTTCTTAACATTACCTGTGACAGTAGCTACTGGGGAAAGAAGCTTTTTCAAACTTAAAATAATAAAAAATTATCTACGATCCACAATGGGGCAAGAAAGGCTTTCCGACCTATCCATCATTAGTATTAAAAAAGAGATTTCAGAAAATATAGATGTGTCTAACATTGTTAAGACATTTGCATTAAAAAAAGGCTAGAAAAGCAAACTTTACTGTATAACTTATTAGTAGATAATGTTAGCATCCTGTCCTGTATGTATGTATTTATTTCATTATTACATTACATTACAAAGAAGTTGTAAGATTATATTTTATTAAATAAACTGTTCTTTTTTTAACTTAAAATTATTTCAACTTTTTTATTATCAACTTTGGGAGGAGGGGGTTGGGCTGGGTTGGGAACGGCCCTGGTAATAATCGGATGAATATAATATTTAACCAGAAACGAATTCCAATAAAAGGTCTGTAAAACGGTTTTTGTCTCTCATCAAGTTAATACGAATTGAACCCAGAAAGAGGGGGGGGGGGCTAGAGCACCTCAAAGAGGGTCGAGGGGAAAGTTCTTTTTGTAATAGCATGGAAACCGTTTACAATAATAATAAGTCCCGAAATAACCCATTGTTTTGGCAACCCTGTGTACTGATGCACCGCTTGCCGCTAACTTCTCTTTCTATTTTATAAAGCGAGGCGCAAACCAGAGCGGGCGCGGTCGATTATTATGCATGTGACCGCGAGCGTCACCGAATCGCCACTGCGGCACACTATAATAATAATAATAATAATAATAATAATAATAATAATAATAATAATAATAATAATAATAATGATAATAATAATATAATACACACACTGCATAAACAACAACCTGGTAGCTGATGACCAAAAGGGCTGTATTAGGAAAGCTTTGGGTTGCAAGGAACAGCTTACAATCGATGCCGTTATTATAAAACAGGCAGAAGTTAAAAGGCGAAATCTAAATATGTGCTACATAGATTATAGTAAAGCATTCGATTCTGTTCCTCACGACTGGCTAAAGAAGATATTGCAAATATACAAAGTACACCCCCTAATACGTAACATGTTAGGTACCCTAATGGAGCAATGGAATACCAATCTCCATATTGGACAAGAGAAGCTTGGCAATATAAGTATATCAAAAGGTATATTTCAAGGCGACTCTTTAAGCCCCCTCTGGTTCATTTTGGCCATGAACCCACTGTCCTCACTACTAAAATCAACATCCTACGGATATCGTCCCAACTTAACTGAGAATTTTAGAATAAACCACCTTCTATTTATGGACGATATCAAACTCTACGCTGAAAGCAAAACCCACCTACAGTCCCTAATTCAAATAACCAAGACATTTAGCGATGACATCAAAATGTCGTTTGGCTTAGACAAGTGCGCAATCTTGAATGTCGTACGCGGAAAGACTGAACAAAATCGTGGACTGCTTGAAGGCATAGATATACTAGATGAGGACAAAACATATAAATACTTAGGCATCTCCCAAAACCAACAAATAAACCACACAAGCCTAAAAAGGGAGTTTAAAAACAAATACAAAAGCAGACTAACAAAGCTTTTTAATACTCACCTGAATGCTGGTAACCTTACTACTGCCATCAACACCTGGGCAATACCAATACTTACCTACTCATTTGGAATCCTTAAGTATTCAGACACGGATTTGCACGAACTAGATAGGCTTACGCGCAGGCTGCTAACAAAACTCAGATTCCATCACCCACGCTCTGCACTTGAAAGAATCTACCTAAAACGAAAGGAGGGAGGAAGATGTCTCATTAATATATATAACTTGTGCAAGTCGCAAGAGACCTCTATGAGAAAATACTTCCAAGAATCGAATGGAGAAATTCTTAAAAAAGTGGTAGCAGCAGACACTTGATATACAGCCCTTAACCTAAAGCAAAACGGATTACCTAACATCATCCGCGCGCCGCCAAGTCAACAGCTTGTAACTTGGCAAGAAAAAGCCTTACACGGCAAAACCCTACTGCACTCCAAAATCCACTCATAGATAGAGAAATGTCACTGAATTGGTTAGAGAAAAGGCAGCTTCACGCTGAAACAGAAGGTTTTATAATCTCTATCCAAGACCGTGTCATTCGAACTCGAAACTATGAAAAAGTCATCTTGAAAAGAAATGTGGAAGATGTGTGCAGAAAATGCAATTGCCCCGGAGAAACGATAGAACATATCACGGCGGGGTGTGGTGCTATGGCCCCCAACGCTTACCTGGGGAGACATAATCAGGTGGCTAAGATCATTCACAAGGAACTGGCCCATAAACTAGGGCTAAGGGAAAACCTCTCACCATACTACCAATACTCACCCGAGCCAGTCCTTGAATCCCCTGAATATCTCTTATACTGGGACAGGCCAATAATAACGGATAGAACAGTAGACCACAACCGACCGGATATTCTTCTTATCGAAAAAACCACCAAGAAAGCTTTCATAATCGATATAGGTTGTCCACTAACACACAACTTCTCTAAAACCGAATCGGAGAAGAAGATCAAGTACTCGAATTTGGCTATAGAGATTAAAAATATATGGAAGCTAGATAAAATCGACATAATTCCGATTATAATATCGGTGGAGGGAGCTATGACGAAAAATTTCAAGCCCAACTTGGAAAAACTGGGCCTTTCAGGTTATTTATACCAACTTATTCAGAAAAGCGTCATCCTCCAAACTTGCCATATAGTACGGAAGTTTCTAAACAGTACAGGTTAAGATGAATTTCTTCTCTGTACTGTAAATAACACCAGCCTTACCAACAAAAAGCTGAGAAACAGAACACTGAAAACATAATAATAATAATAATAATATTTATTTTCTCTTAAGTCTTAGTACATATCATTATAAACAACAAAAAATAAATATTAGCAAAGGTTAGCAAATCTAGAAAATAGACACTATAATATTGAACCATAGTTTTCCAAACTGGACTTACTAAGTCTAAAAGAAGACTTGTCAGCAGTCCAGGATGGTTGTATGCCCAAATAGTAACTAAAATTATTTATATACTATACTAACTTACCCTGTATAATATCCAAATAGTTTATCTTATATTAAATTATAATAGAACGACTTAATCACAGATAATAAACGTTAAGAAACCATACAGGGTGATTCCTAAGTTTATAATTCTTTTTTAGATGTGTATACAAGGCATTAAAATAATCAACATTTTCAAATACCTTTTTTCAAAAAACTTAAAAATAGGCAAGATATAGAAGTAAAAAATACAAGTGCGGGCCTGGTTATTAAAACGTAGCCTGCTATACTTTATGTTGTTTGTCTTATTAGTCCTACAATTTGGTGGTCAGTTATTTGTCAATGTTGGTTTTTCTGAAGCAAGTTAATTTTAAATTTGAAAACATTGTTTAAGTTAGGCAGGACCGTATTTCATCCATAGTGTAATAAATGAATGTAAGTACCTTATTTTTAAGTTTTTTGAAAAACGGTATGTGAAAATGTCGTTTATTTTAATGCCTTCTATACACGAAAAGAAGTATCAACTTAGGAATAACCCTGTGTAATACCACATACCTAAGAAATTAATTTATAATTATTATTATAAGAATATTTTTCTTACAATAAAGTATTTTCTTACAAGTCTCGTAATTCTTACGATAATAAAATCTAGTAAATCTTACAAAAAAATTTAGTAAATGCAAATTATTTCTCTTATATCGTAAAATATCGTAATATGTATTTAAAAAACATTTTCATAAATTTTAATAGAAACTTTTATGAAGATATATACAAAATAATTTAATAATTAAGTATTTACCTGAAGACGACTGGAGATGCTTACCAGTTGAAACGTAGGGATTCAAAACAAATAAAGACAATGCAAGTCCAATACTCTACTGCCGTTCAATAATAATTTATACACTGGCGAGCAAGAAATTTAGGTCAGTTAGGAAATTTGAAAAAAATAAGGAAATAAATTCAATTTCGAAATATTTGGTCTAGTAGGCTTCTATCACTTGGCATGGAATGATGATGATTGGAGCAATGTACTGTTTACAGATGAGTTACGTTTTTGCCTCAATGGCTCAGAGGGACGTTGACGAGTATGGAGAAGACCAGGAGAAAGATATGCTGCAATTTGTATTGACCAGCGTCTTCCATTTGGCGGTGGTTCGGTAATGGTTTGGGCAGGAATCACTGCCCAAGCCCGCACAGAATTGGCCTTCCTACAAAATGGCTCCCTAACATCTCACAGGTACATTACAGAAATTCTCGAAGATCATGCGATGCCTTTTATGGTTACCATGGGCGAACATGGCATATTTACTAAGTGACCTAAATTTTTTGCTCGCAAGTGTATTACAAAAAATAATACCCGTTACTAAATGAAATATAATAATATTATTGTAAACGGTACCTTTTATACTGGATTGTGGTCCTATATAAGTACTACTAGAAATTATAATACATGTTATTATATTTCTTATCGGTTGTTTTATACATTTCCTCCGTGTATCTCTATATTTTCGACACAACTCGGCAACGATCAAAATTGTAAAATAATGCTGGTGCAGACGTTAGTGCCCCATATGCACGTCCAAATGATTTGCATAATATCGTTGAGGATTTTGAGCAGTCGGCCGTGAGCCGGCATGGTTGATGCGATTATTTCGCGTCGCTACTGTCATCCTTTGAAGTCGCTTTTTTATGTCGCCCGTCTTGCATTCTTTTCGTCAAACATATTAGATAGTAATAGGGAACATTCATATTTTTTATTGCATAAAAAAGTTCGGTCACATGAAAGAATAACATATTATGCAAAATACTACAGCTTTAATATCACTCCTTAATTTTTTATAAATTTTTAAAAATAAATAATTAAAATTCGCCGTGTGACGTCACGTTATATGAATGGCCTACTCTCTCGCCATATATCGTAGTACGGTTTGACGTCACAACCGCTAAACTTTATTCGTTTATATTTATTTAATCCAGAGGATTTAAAAAACTTATTTTTTTTTGGTAAACTGCGGGCCTTTCGATAATATTAGCTTAAACTTACACGGAGAGAATGTTATACACAACGTATAAGAAATATTACAATTATTATAATTTCTAGTAGTCTATAGGATCATAATCCAGTATATCGTTTACAATAATATTATTATATTTCATATAGGGCGGGGTATTATTTTTAGTAATATAAATTATTATGTTATTTTGTAATCTTCATAATACCTACATAGTTCAATTAAAATTTATGAACATTTTTATTAAATATTACGATATTTCCTAATAAGAAATATTTTTTTTTTGCTTTTACTATATACCGGGTGTTGCATCGTCGAGCGGGACATAGGAAATCCCATGTAATTTTAAATGGGGTCAATTATTGGCTTCCTTAATTATTATAGAGAAAAATTCTATTTAGGTTTATTAAAGAGCACTAAAACCCACATTCAAAAGAATAACTTTAGATATTTTTGATGAGCCCGTTTACGGGTTATCGCCGATTTCTTTTTAACTATTTCTCCTTTTTATGGCCCCGTATTTGCGGGCACCAGTCAAGGTAAAAGATAACTGTCAAATAAAGTTGTCATTTTGAAATGTGTGCTTTATTGGTATAAAAACTCGTACATCGAAAATATTAAAGGTGTATTTATGAGTACAAATTAATCTGAATAAAACTAAAATAAAGTATCCAATTACAAGGTTAATTATGACATTTTACATGTTTCAATATTTTACTAATTAATAGGTAGGTACTATTAAATTGTTAGAACTTTAGGATTTAAGAAGATGTTCAAATATTCGTCCATTGACTGCCATTGAACCGAGGCGATCATAAAATTCTCTTCTTACATTCGCTAGTTGGTAAACTGAAATTCTATTGCATTCGGCAGAAATAGCATTTTTTAACTCGTCTAGATTTGAGTGTTTTTTTATCTTTGTATATCCTGTTTTTTAAATGACCCCAGAGAAAGAAATCATTTGGCGATTAATCAGGAGACCTGGCTGGCCAATTTACTGTATGATTTAAGCCAATAACATTTCCATTAAAAGCACGGTTTAAATATTCCCGGACAGCCAGGGTACTATGTGCCGGGCAGCCATCCATTTGGTACCAAACTTTCTGATTTTTCCTGGCGGCATCATGTAAAGTAGGTAAAATATGATCTTTAAGTAGTTCCAAAAAATATTCTGCATTTAAATTTCGTGTAAGAAATAATGGCCCGGTAATATTTTCTCCGAAAATCCCAGCCCAAACATTAACTTTTTGTGGATATTGCGTCCTTGTTTCGACAAACCTGTGTTGGTTTTCTTTGCGCCAATATTGATAATTTTGAACATTGGGTTCATTGTTTAAGGTAAATGTGCATTCGTCAGTGAAACAAATGTTTTTTGAAAAATTCCCTATCCATGTTTGCTCTTTCAATCATAACAAAACTCCTGTCGTCGTATTTCGTCCCTATCTCTTAGATTTTGGTGCTTTTCATATTTGTATGAATAATATTTATGTCGTTTCAAAGCTCGTAACGCTGTGGTGTGATCTAATCCTATGTCGTCCTTAAGTTTCCTTGTGCTGATCTTCCCATCATTTTTTTCCACGCACAATAAAACTTGCAAGTCCCTATCATTTCTTGCATCTCTTCTTTGTTCCTGCCTTTCTTCACATCTGCAGTTATTTATTACAGTGCCTTTTGTCTCAAATTTCTTGATAGTCCTTTCGACTGTAGATTTTGCAGGTATCGGTCTATTCGGATACAGAGCAGCAAACATGTCTGACACATTTTGATAACTATTTCCTTGATAATACCATTTAATTATCAATATTTTTTCTTCAGAAGTGTAATTCATGGCTAATATTTTCGATGTACGAGTTTTTATAACAATAAAGCACACATTTCAAAATGACAACTTTATTTGACAGTCATCTTGTACCTTGACTGGTGCCCGCAAATACGGGGCCATAAAAAGGAGAAATAGTTAAAAAGAAATCGGCGATAACCCGTAAACGGGCTCATCAAAAATATCTAAAGTTATTCTTTTGAATGTGGGTTTTAGTGCTCTTTAATAAACCTAAATAGAATTTTTCTCTAAAATAATTAGGGAAGCCAATAATTGACCCCATTTAAAATTACATGGGATTTCCTATGTCCCGCTCGACGATGCAACACCCGGTATATTTTATTGTAAGAATTATAAAATATTCTTATAGTTATTATTAGGTACAAGCGCGACGCCAAAATTTCATTCACTGTGGCACAGGTAGACAATGTTTAACATGTTAAAGCGTTAAAACCGTTTTTTTGGTTTAACAGGGTAAACCGGAAGTGGGTTTCTTTGTATAGAGAGTAAAAAACTAAGATAGGACATGCCCCCAAAACTTCTGTTTCAATATCCGTGAACCGTTACACGGTGGTTTGTTTGGCCGGGTTTGGAAGGCTGTAGCGCCCCCCATCCCCCCTCTGGGTACGCCACTATAGCCTAGAATGCCTCATATAATACTAATATATTGACAAAATCCTTAGTTTCGCAAAGAGCTTAACTGGATTTAAGAGAAATGAAATATGACCGTTAGACCCTTCAGCCCTTTATAATTTGTTATGCTTTCTGTGGTACAAAATACGAAGGTTTAACCCTTTAATTCCTCTGCTGCCATTTTAATGGTGACAAATGGGAGGAACGTGAAGTAATATAATGTTTGTTACTGATATTTTTTATATTAAAAGGCTCAGAGCCATCACATCACATCAGCTTTATTAGAAGGGCAGGGCAATACTGAAAACAGAATATTGATATGCAAAAAATATCAAAATCTGAACAGCAATTTTTATTTTTTTATAGTAAAAAGTAGCAAGAGATGTTGTTACAGCAACAAAAATAAACTAACTAAAGCTATATAGCTCTGATAACAATATGTATGGCTGTGTCTATAAATACTAGTTAGGCGGTTTTGTTAACTCAACTGTATACTGATCGATCTCTAGACGCATTTCGCCCCGTTACGGCTCATCAATAGGGTTAGGATCTTTATTTCGTCAGATCCATCTCTAGACGCGTCTCGCCATATCATGGCTCCTTAGTAGCTGTGGTGTGCATAAAGTATAGGCAAAAAAACATTGCCTACCCTAGGAACAATTTTTCTTGTATTTTAGTTTTTATCCGTGTAATCCAGCTTTGGCAATTTATCTGTACATTAATATAATAAATAATAATATAGGACCGATAAATTATTCCTATAGCATTTCCACAAACGCATTCTTTGCTTATTATATCGTAAACTAGATATAAGCATTCCGTATGACCGTTCTAAAAGGGAAGATCGCGCTGTACATTAGCGTCTTATGCAAAAGCAAAAGCAAAAGCACTGCTTTTGTACGAGTGGAAGCAAGCGGAAGAGCCGGTAGGCAGTAGGGTAGAAAGAGATGTAACAAATAAACCCGTCGCAACCTTCGACCTTCCTTCATCTATCAGATCAGGCCAAGAAAGCACGCGTTTGGTAAGTGCATTGGTGCCAATCTTCAAGTTTTAGCGTAGTTTGGAGAATAAATACTTCGCTTTCTTAATATAAAATATGAAACGCGCCTCTATAATATTTTTAAAAGGATAACGGATAAGGTATCGTAAAATAAGAAGCACTTTTGTGACAACTCAAATAATTTTTGCCGATAGGTTTATAATATTTAATATAATCAGTAAGCTTATCATCATATTTCACATAATAATTGACTTCGTTTTTGGCAACATTGGTCCAATCAGGTGAATGATAGATTTTTAATTTATAATTAGTGTTTTCGTCCTTTCGCTAGACTTCGCGCCGTCGGGTTTTGTAAAAAAAGAAATATGGAGGCGTTAATTGTTACTATTCCGGCTAGCAGCGCGTCTGCAGAACAATCCTTTTTTGGATTAAAAAGAATGCATACCTATTTACGAGACACACAGGAAGAGACACGCTTAAGTGAATGAACAAAAATCTCTCTGGAGAGCGACCTTTTGAAAGATTCAAATTGCAAAACCAATTTTTATGACGATTTTTTAAAAGAACCGCCGTGTTGAACTAATTTACAAATAATGTCGTTTTATTCTTCTTTTGCCAGTGTTCTTTCCACAAACACACAAGATATTTTGTGACAAAATTTAAAATTTAGATGCGTGAATGCTACGGAAGGTAAATTTTTGACTTAAATGCAATTTTTGCCCACCCTGGTTAAAACAGCATTGCATGCTACTGCTTAGTAGACCTAGGTTCCGACAAAAGAAAGAAATTACTCTAAACTGCTTAAGCAGTATTTGGTAACTGATAACCCTGTATACCCGAACTCGTCTAACTACGCCTAAGCATGTCGAGCGACAGATTGACGATATTGGGAAATATGCTCTTTCGTAATCTATAGAGACCATAAAACAGTACAAGTAACAGAACAATGAACCAGAAATACAAACAATATCATAACAGCAAATTCCGCACCTCTTAATAATCCGGTGTTCTTTAAATATCTATAATTCAAACATAAAAGTTGAAATTTTCTCCATTACACGCTTTATTAAACCGAGATGTAATAGCACAAACAACAATAATTAACCGTCCCAACACTACCCGAAGCGATCATGCAGATATAATTCTAAAATTGCTATCCAAAAGGAATATCTACATCTATCTAGCTCAGGGTTCCTTCGCAATCTTTGATTTTACCAACGAAACTATAATTTTTCCTCTTCCCATCACCCATATTTCTAGATAGTGAAAACCGTTAGTCCAAATTTAATGTAACAAACGTGCATCATGGGATTCTAAAGTGCTATCCAAGCGATTGTTGTGAAAGTTGGGATTTTGCCAGGGATGGATTTATGCTTAAATACCTACTCATATAAATATGAATATGAAAATAAGAAAAAAAGCACGGTTAACTTGGCTCGAAAGCGCCGAATATCACACGCGTGTTGAAAAAAATATTTCAACTTTAGAGTGGAAATACAAGGCACACTATTTAATTTAAACCTATGGTGCCAATTTGACAGACCACCCCTATTTATTAAAAAGAACAAATTTTAGAAAGCAGTAATTGTAAAGTGTTTAACTTATTCATCATGTACTTGTCGAGTGATTCAGAATTAGAGTGTGAAAATACGCCATCTGAAATTATAAAAAATGTTAATAATATACTGGAAAATCTATTACCAGAGCAAAGAAGTCGCGCTGAAGAGAGTGTCATGTAATAAACAACAAATCTTTATGGGTAGCAATAGCGTACTTAGAGCTCTAGCCTACAGATCGCAAGGTCACAAGTTCAAATCCCGTCAGGAGCATTTGACTTTTTTTTTGATAAAAACATTAAATAATTTATAGAATTGTTTTGAATTGAAATCTTCCTTGTTGGGTGGATTTTTTAAATTTATGTTTAATGCATCTTTCTTTGATTAAATTTAAAAAATTTCATTCTGGTTAATCTAGAAGTCAATCCAGGATTAGTTCTTCCTATGATATATAAAATATGAAAAAATAAAAAAGTTAAACTACAAATAAAGGAAAAGCCTATTGACAAACTATGAAACCAGATATTGAATAAAACATAATCCTAAGTATGCTAATTTCAACACTAGTTTTGATATTTTTTGTCAACACTAGTGTTGAAATATTTTTTTCACAAATCAAAGGCTTTTTCAATAATTCTTTGTAGTCGTAGGAAAAATAGTGTACAACACTTGTGTGAAAGTGATTATTCTAAAACTCGGAGAATTTCCGCACTCGGCTGACGCCTCGTGCTAAATATCTTCTCGTTTAAAAAGTATCACTTTCATCACTTGTTATGTAATATACTATATCTATATCACTGGCGTAGCTAGAATTTTATCTTGGAGGGGGGAGGGGGGGGGGCAATGTTGAACTCGCGACATGAAAACACGATAAACAAAAAGGTGCCCCGCCCATTCAAACTTTTTGGCGGTTTTACCAAATTTTAATAACTTATTAAGTACCTACTACTAACTTACTAATATCTAAGATTTAAAAAAAAATTCGCGTATTCACAATGTTTTTAATAAAAATGTATGAGGGCATTTTTTTAAAAAGTTTTTGGTAAATATTCATAAGATTGGAAAAGAAACAACCGACTCTATTTTTTCTCTTTAGCATGGAAACAAAGGGCAGCACTGTAATGAATTATTTTCACTTATAATCTTCCTAAAATATGAATTATTTTCGAAAAAACTTTTAAGGTCGCGAAATATTTTAAAATAAATTTGTTAAAAAAACGGCGACTGGGGAAAAATTTCCAGTGTAATTTGGCCGCCGGAAATTCAAAGAGCATGAGTATAAAGTAACAAATTCATTTAAAAGTCAGGTATTAATTTTTTGAAAAAACGCTGGGACACAACGATTATAATTTTTTCTTCCGGATTTTTTGCCTCAAAAGAAATTATACAGGGTGTATCAAAATGTAGATTAGAATTATACTTAATGTTATTTTTCATTGACACATGACTTGCTATCGTAGTGACAATTCATTTAAATTAACCTGTTTACCTTTAAGTAAATACATATGTACCTTTTTTTTTAAAAAATTTCGTTTTATAATGTAAAACCGTTAGAGATAAGGATATGGTATGCTATATGAATTATGCGCAAAATTTGACGTAGAATTCAAAATTCGACTGAAAAAATGGAGTTCTATTTATAATACAAAAAATGTTTGCTACATCTATTTTTGACACACCCTGTATAATTTCTTTTCGAGGCAAAAGATCCGGAAGAAAAAATTATAATCGACGTATCCGAGCGTTTTTTCAAAAAATTAATACCTGGTTTTTAAATGAAAATGTTTCATATTTTAGCCCGTTACTGTATAATATACGTTTTGTTGATATGAAGAATTAGAAACCTCTTCCAAAAAAAAAACTAGAATCAGGAAGAAAGTTTTTCGACAATATTAAATATTAATGTACCAATACAGCTACTTACTATTTTGGCCCTTAAAAAATAATTATGTTCGAATTAATAATATTAATTTAAACCGAATGTAGCTATGCATAATAGGGCCACGGTTAACTCCGATGGACAATAATTATAAACACTCGTGCATTTTGGCGCGCCCCAACGATCGTCTCCGTTAGCTCAAAGCAAGTAAAGACCCAACGACAAATATGGCTTTGATATTCACCGTCGCTATGGTTAGGTGACGTCAGTCACGTAAACAGCATGTAATACATTTCATTATGATGAAGGGCAATTTAAAAATTGATCAGTCGTATGCACCATTGTTTTAGCATTGATTCGCCTAACCTTAGAGCGTTTTCACACGGCACCATATATCGCGCGCGATAAATGGTCGCAATATTGCTTTACACCAAATTATGTGTTCTCTAATATCGCCTGTGTGTGAAAATGGCTCATTAGAAAACACATAATTTAGTGTAAAAGCAATATTGCGACCATTTGTCGCGCGCGATATATGGTGCCGTGTGAAAACGCTCTTAGGGTATTTATTTTGAGGCTTCGCGAAACTTACGGTTATAGATATCGTTTTTACGTGATTTACTGTGTGATTAAAAAGTGTTGTTTTTATTTTTCAGTTAATTCAGTAGTGCATGTACTTAGTTGTGTGTTTTAAAAATGAACCCAATTAATGATAGTTTGTAATTTGTTGGAAACTCCATTCAGTCGTTGGACAGATGAGGATAAGAGAGACGGTTTGTTACACGGGTTTTTAGTCAATGTTTGTTTAAGTACCCGCACTATACCTAGCTCTTCGCCAAAGACGCAGATAAAATAAAAGAAATGGGGCAGCGTACTGTTAAAGGCAACCGACACTTGTTGATCAACACACCACTTTAGACAATAGGTTTAATTAAATTTAATCGCCTAATATAACTCTTTTTCTTCACTAATATCGTCAATACGTCTCTGCATATACTTAATATATCCCTTTTTCAAGCAGATGCACAAAATTCGCCATGCTCATTTCGTATGCTTCATTCTGTTTTCCATGCAATTATCTAAAATGTATGACAGGCGAGTTCAAACGATTCTTCAGCTGATCTGAACGGCCTCCGGCTCGAAATAAGGAAAAGCGTGTCTCAATCTCAAACGGTTAAAGTGTTTATTATATTTTTTCAAAATGATTGAAATGTTATTGCTGCGAGTGTTTATTTTTCTTTGGAAGAATCGAAAATTTACCGTTTCCCTACTGTGATGCGACTTAAAACGTATATTATGATCGATTTTATGGTTTATTATTTTAATCCTGCGTGTATGAGGAATTTCACAGGTGAATAAATCATTGGTATGTGAATAGTACCTTTTGTTAACAATTATGTGCAGTATAAAACTCTTTATCGGAAACTATTTTTCAGAGGGGTTAAGTTATATAGTTACACATTACGCTACAACAGCATCAACATGAACTTTTTTAAGTTCGACGGATGTTTATTGCTAATATCGTAAAAAGTCCCACGGTAAAAAAAAATTTTTTTAATCATTTGGATTAAATATAAGCGATTAAGGTTTGCGTTTGTAACATTAAGCGCAATATGGCAATCCACTCGAGTTGTACAGTATACCTATATAAAATAGTGGAATTTAGTGTCAGTTAAAATATACAGAAAGCAACTTAGCGGCAAGCGGACAGAGTAGTGAGTCTATTTTTTGCATTAAAGTACACAGGGACGCCAAAGGTAATAGGTTCCTTGGGACACAGGTAGACAATTACAGGCTGTTTCGTCCTTGTGGGGGACTCATCAGAAAGCCATAACCTGTAAGCACATCCCACTACAGCGAAAATGAATGAAATATGATGAAAACTTAGTATCGCCATCTGCTGGAATCAGCTTAATGCAAGAGATAGCCATCTAACGTGAAAACATTTCTATGTTTTATTGACTATGTGGCTTTATTTAATTATTTCTATGACTTCTGTCTTATAACTATAAATGAATGATTTATTTATAGTTCTATGACAGAAGTCATAGAACATAGAGCTATAAATAAATCAAGCATGGAACGGCCACCCATCCAGTATAGGAAATATTGTTTGCGCTTTCCTACACATCTCTACGGTTTTGTAGATTCAGATCTAGATCGCGCTGCAGTCGCCCACTGGTGTGCAGCCCTAATAACAAATTTATTTATTTCTTGCAATTACGGATTAGTGCTGTACACCAGTGGACGGCTGAAACGCGATCTAGATCTGAATCTACAAACCCGTAGAGATGTGTAGGAAAGCGCAAAAAATGTTTCCTATACTGGATGGGTGACCGTTCCTTGCTTGATTTATTTATAGTTCTATGACTTCTATGTTTTCACGTTAGATGGCTATCTTTTGCATTGAGTTGATTACAACAGATGGCGATACTAGGTTTTCATCATATTTTTATTCGTAAAATTATCTTGAAAACATATGTTCGCTGTAGTGGGAATTGCTTACAGGTTATGGCTTTCTAATGAGTCCCAACAAGGGCGAAACAGCCTGTCATTGTCTACCTGTGAACCTTTGGCGTTCCTATGTACTTTAATGCAAAATATAGATGCACTACTCTGTCCGCTTGCCGCTAAGTTTCTTTTAGTATATCTATATTTTCTATCTATGTTTTTCACATTCGGCCTGTTGCAGAATAACAAACAAAAAGCGCCGATATATTTATTAATAAAAATGAATAATTAATTTTTCTAAACCATAGCCATTTTGATTAATTGTTTCGCTGAAATGTATTATTTTCCTGCTTGAGTAACAATCCCGATCAAACCCTTTTTTTGTGCTAAATAAAACGAATTACCATTCGTCATTTATCTGGTTTTATATCTTCATTGTCCACCATTTAAGGAAGATTTACCAGTTATTTTTCTAAATTTGTTGCGTATAATAAAAGTTTTAAGGTTGATTGCGGTTGGGGATTGAGGCAAATAACCAACAAAGCAAAACAATAACTCTGTAAAAATATATTTTAGTTCTGTCAGATCAAATTAACAAATTTAATCTGGTAGATTTGCATCTTCTTGAGGTAAATTCCTAACCTCACTGTTAAAGACTAACTTAAACACTCACTTTTATTAAGTGTCATAAAACGACGCGTAAAATTTACAACGTGTAAATTTGGTTTCTATGTAATTGATCATTGTAATTGGTCAGTTACATATCCTAACTAGGACGGATAAGAAATTATTTTTGTTTAGTTAACCGGAATAGCCAACATATTAATAAATAATAATGTTTTTATAATTAATATAGATTGCGCTGGGGGTATAATAAGCAACGTCTTTTTGCTTATGTTGTATCCATGCCACTGGAATTCAAATATTATTACGAAATTAAAAACAGTTAAAAAAAATTAAATGTTAGAACAAAAAGCCTTTACAAAATTACCCCTGCGGCCTGCAGCACTCTGTCGGAATATTATTATGTTAAAAAACTATAAATCTCCCCTATTTTTACAGAAACTTTAAATCAAAATATCAAAGTAAATTCAAAAAAATATTCATCTCTTGTGGTAACTAATTATACAGGGTGTTCCTTAATGACGTGCTACTATTTTAGGGTGTGATTCCTCAAGTAATTTTATGAAGAAAAATTCCTATAAACATATGTCCTAAACGGCTTACATTTTTTGCTAAAGGGTGTTGAATTATTTTTTTTAATGCGTTTTTTGTAATATCTCCGGAAGTACTATAGATAACATTTTCAATTTTGACATGTGCTAATAGAACATAAAACCACATCTTTTAGTAATAAAAGTTATTTTTTTGTCCCACTAGTGGCGTTCCTGCAAACATTTCCTCTGATATTTTTTAGAAAAAAGTGGTACGCCACCGACATTTTTCCATGTGGATATCATTTCTGATTAGCCTAGTCAATTCTGCATATTCTTGCGTTTTTCTCCTCAGGCACACCGTTCTTAATTAAAATAATTAAATTAGCTTTATCATTTAATAATAATAACATTGATAATGCAAAATTTTGTTTTATAAAAATTGTTGGAAATGACCACCTTCATTTAATAGTCATGCTTCCGCCCGTCTAATTTAATTTAATTATTTTAGTTAAGAATGGTGTGCCTGAGGAGAGAAACGCAAGAAACCATTTTTATGTAGAATTGACCAGGCTAATCAGAAATAGTATCCACATTGAAAAATGTCAGTGGCGTACCACTTTTTTTCTAAAACATATCAGAGGAAATGTTTGCAGGGACGCCACTGATGGGACAAAAAAATAACTTTAATTACTAAAAGATGTGGTTTTATGTCCTATTAGATTAGCACATGCCAAAATTGAAAATATTATCTAAAGTACTTTCGGAGATATTACAAAAAACGCATTAAAAAAAAATAATTCAACACCCTGTAGCAAAAATTTAAGCCGTTTAGGACATATGTTTATAATGAACTTTTCTTCATAAAATGACTTGAGGAATCACTCTCTAAAATATTAGCACATCATTAAGGAACACCCTGTATAGATAAGCTATAGAAGTTTATATCAAGGAAGCACCTTTATAATGTGTCTGCTACTGCTACTAACCGCTAACGTGAGAATGCCATTAATATTTTGTTAGTAATGAGATGTTTGCTGGTAATGGTAAAAACTTAACTAGAAATAAATTGGCCGCTAAAGTAAAAGGCGCAATAATAATTGAGATATGATTTTTTCAATCTTCTAGAGGTTCTGAACAGCAGAATTAAGATGCCCATGATAGATTGCCAATTAATTAGTTTTTTATTAATAATACAATAATTATCGACAATTCCGAAATGTAAGGTCGTTTAAACGATAATTAATTTTGGAATGAAAAAAGTAATAAAATTGATGTTTCAGCTTCTGAGACGACGAACCCTATCCAAAGGCAAGTTTATCAATAATAACACTTACAAATGTTTTTTTCTACTCTCACATGGATAATGGATATTGTTTGTGATTGGATAAACGGGCTATATCAGTTAACTGAACGGATATAATTTTATATCCCAGTGGCGGCTCGCGGTCTTAAAAAATGGTGAAGAGCTAGGTATAGTGCGGGTACTTAGTTGACTAAAAACCCGTGTAACAAAACGTCTCTCTTATCCTCAACTGTTCAACGACTGAATGGAGTTTCCAACAAATTACAAACTATGTCGTTAATTGGGTTCATTTTTAAAACACACAACTAAGTAGGTACGTACACTGCTGAATTAACTGAAGAATAAAAACAAAACTTTTTAATCACACAGTAAATCACGTAAAAACGATATCTGTATCCGTAAGTTCGCGAAGCCTCAAAATAAATAAATAATACCCTAAGGTTAGGCGAGCCAACGCTAAAACAATGGTGCATACGACTGATCTATTCTTAAATTGCCCTTCATCATAATGCAAATTGTTACATGTGTTTGGGTGACTGGCGTCACGTTACCATAGCAACGGTGAATATCAAAGTCATGTTAGGCGTTGCGTCTTCACTTGCTTTGAGCTAATGCACACGGTCGACTGGGGCGCGCCAAAATGCACGAATGTTTATAATTATTGTCCATCGGAGTTAACCGTGGCCCTATTACCCATAGCTACATTCGGATTAAATTAATATTATTAATTCGAACATAATTATTTTTTAAGGGCTTAAATGGGAGTTTTATTGGTACATTAATATTAATTATTGTCGAAAAGCTTTCCTCCTGGTTTTATTTATTTTTTTTTGGTGAAGCCCCTTCACCTACTTCACCTGACGAGCCGCCATTGTCATATCCATCGTTGTTAGGATATGAAACTGACGAATTACAGTGGTCAGATCATTATAATTCGATAGTGATGACAAGGAAACCCAATTGTTAATTTTACGAGTCTTTTTATGATACTTAAGAGCAAACAGTAGTCGATGAGTTATCACGCACAAATAGTGTGTTTCCACCCCATCGTGCATATTGTACCTGTGCCAGGCGATATCAATAAAATGTCTTTTTTATATACAAAATAATATAAAAACTAATTTCACGAGAATTAAGTGGCGCGGCGTCAGTGGAGATTTTTAAGATAATATCAGGGCATCGTTTGTAATTTTAATGGAAAATAAGAAATTAACATGAATAGCTGCAGTATTTCTATTTTTATGGTCTGCGTGGCGGATGATATAACTGAAACTTTAAAATAAATTCTCAATTTTTTTTTTTTGAAAAAAAATAAGGTATCATCCGCCAAACTAGAAAATTCTTGTGAACCCCTTAGTAAAATGTTTGTATTAAATTTGCAATTAGACAAGCCAGGAAACGATGCCGCGTTTTACGCTGGTAGCAAAAGTGAGGTTAGGAATTTGAATCAGAATGTTTTTCCCAGGGCCTATAGGCAAAACTGCCTCCCCCCTGTAGCTATGCATAATAGGGATACGGTTAACTCCGATGGACAATAATTATAAACACTCGTGCATTTTGGCGCGTCCCAGCGGACCGTTTCCGTTAGCTCAAAGCAAGTGAAGACCCAACGCCCAACATGGCTTTGATATTCACCGTTGCTATTGTTACGTGACGTCAGTCACGCAAACAGCATGTAACAATTTGAATTATGATGAAGGGCAATTTAAAAATAGATCAGTCGTGTGCACTATTTTTTTAGCATTGGTTCGCCTAACCTTAAGGTATTTATTTTGAGGCCTCGCGAAACTTACGGTTATAGATATCGTTTTAACGTGATTTACTGTGTGATTAAAAAGTTTTGTTTTTATTTTTCAGTTAATTCAGTAGTGTACGTACCTACTTAGTTGTGTGTTTTAAAAATGAACCCAATTAATGACATAGTTTGTAATTTGTTGGAAACTTCATTCAATCGTTGGACAGATGAGGATAAGAGAGACGTTTTGTTACACGGGTTTTTAGTCAATGTTTGTTTAAGTACCCGCACTATACCGAGCTCTTCACCATTTTTTAAAACCGCGAGCCGCCACTGAACAGTACCTAACTAAGGTATTACATTTTTAAATTAAATCTTGGTAGTCGCGTTCAAACGGTCTTAAATCAATATGCATACATTAGACACGGTTGCCAACTTTTTGGTTAGCTTTAAGAATGGCGGTGATGATTGAACATTTTCATAATATTGCTTGCGACCTCGTATTATGATGGATGACACTATTAACTAAGATGATTGATTATCTTGAGAATGGATGCAGCTATGATTAAATGAAAATCGCTTGGATTTCCTAAGCGGAAAAGCTAATTACGAACAGACTTGGTTAGAGTTATTAAAATTGCATGTCTGATCTTTTTTTAATTATCGTGTACATTTTTCAAATAATAAAAAGTAATCATATTTGTAATATGTATGAAAAAAAATACTATACATTTACTCGTTAACTCCTGTTAACAAATTAAATATAGAAAAAATAATCACAGAACTCATTTTTCGACAATTGACATCCAGATACATGATATCGGCCAGCTGATCAGGACCTACAAAATTTTCCAAGATTTGGGCAGAGACGTATATAAAGGCCGTCATCAGATTGTGATGTTTTATTGACGTAGTATTAAATGATGTTTAAATCGATTTGACTGTGAGACTTTGTAATTTTGAACATTAAATTGAACGATTTATTTAGTATTTGATTGTTGAAGTTATTACTAAATTGGCTTAAGTAAAATTACTCTTTCCCAAAATGTATTGCTTCATAAACGTATGATATTTTGTTGTAGACTTTAACGAGCAATTATGGATCATAATTAATGTTCGCCTAGTATTTTGCTGATGAGAATAAGGTAATTATAAACAGTTTGAATTTATTTTTACAAATATTTGTCACATTTAGAGTTATGTATGAAGGACATTTGACCAATTTGTTGAAAGTGTACCCTGGCGCGGTAGTATGGTTTTTCATTTTAGAACTAATGGTCGCGGTTTCGAATCCCGCGTCGGACAGTTACTTTTTTAGTTTTAAACTTTTTTTTTAGTAATTATTTATTTTTTTAAATTGATTTCAACTAAAAAAAATCTAAGAGAATTTTATTATGTATGTAATATGTATGAGGCGATTTAAAAGATATTGTCATACTTACTTAACTTATTTAAAGAAAAACGGTTGATCGAAATAAGATTTCTTTATAATTTAATAAGAAATAACAAAAAATAAATTCGTTTCATTTTACGTAATTAAAATGTTGACGGATTTTTTCAGAGACGATGTATTTTACGGCATGAACTACGAATCTAAATACCGTTTTGAAAACGCTTAGTTTTTTACTTCGGATTTAATTTTTTGTGATTCAATTTTAAAGGAAAAACTAGTAAAGGGGGCAATATTTTATATTCCCCTAATTTAAAGCTATTTTAAATCAAAATAATCCTACGGTATGCCTAATGGCTTTTGTTTATGGTTAACCAGCTTCCTTAAGAACCGTTCTCTGCAAGTGGCGATTGACAGGTTTCTCTCAGACACCTTCACCATCAATGCCGGTGTTCCTCAAGGGTCCATATTGTCGCCTACCCTCTTTTTACTGTATATTAACGACCTTCTAGTGAAAATCCAAAATCCAATTTATAGCTTTGCTGATGACAGCACACTTGTCTCATCTTTTACCTCGACTCCCCAAACATCCGCTGCCGACGCACATCTTCGCAGGCAGCATGAAGTATTGCGCCTCAACAATGATCTGGAAGAAATTTTGGCTTGGGGTGACAGTAACCAAGTCGAATTTAACGCTAAAGAAACCCAGGCAGCAGTCTTCTCCAAAAAGGTTAACATTGCAGAACCGGATATAGTCATGGCAGGACACGCAATTCCCCTGGCACCGTCTATTAATTTGCTGGCGGTCAATCTGGGAGGTAATATGTCTTGGCATGATCACGTTGCCGCAATTGCCAAGGCAGCTGCACAGAAACTTGGTGTACTTTTCCGCACAAAAAGGTTGTACACACCTCATCAACTTTTGACACTCTACAAAGCCCAGATTCGACCATCATTAGAATATTGCTCTCATGTCTGGAGCTCTGCACCCAAGCACACCCTTCGGCTACTGGATTCCATTGAAAGGAGAGCCGTTCGTCTGATCGGCGACCCCGAGCTGACCAAGACCCTCGATAGCCTGGAGCATCGAAGACAGGTTGGTGATTTGGCTCTCTTTTACAGATATTTCCATGGCACGTGTTCGACTGACATTGCCCACTTGATTCCACCTAGAGCAATGCAAAACAGAAATACATGGCGAACCACTGCCGCTCATCCATATATATGTTGTTCAGCTTAGTACTCCTCGAACTTCATTGTTCAAGAATTCTTTCATCTGGAGAACGTCATCTTTGTGGAATGATCTTCCTGAGGTCGTGTTTCCCAATAAATACAATCTTCAACGTTTCAAGACCAACGTTAATCGCTTTTTTCGCACTCGCACCGCTCCCAGAGCGCCTTAAAGGATTTTTCCTACAGTGCAGGTGTTTTATCATAAAAAAAAAAATATATATATATATATACAGGGTGTGTCAATAAGGTGTCGGGCTTTGATAGCACCTAAACTATCAAAGATAGGAAAAAAATTGTAATATAAAAGTTAAATGGTTTGTTAGGATGCATAACCTAAAAATATTTTAAAATCTACAGGGTGGTCCTAAAAAGTGGTACTGATTAATAAAAAAGAAAATTAAATGGGACACCCAGTATAATTTTCCAGAATATGATTCAATAGAATAAGGACTTTGCAACCATCCTAAAATTTTCGAACTAAAATGCAACGTTGCCAAGTAATTAATTTTTTTCCGAAATTTTAGTAATTTTAAGGGTATCGTAAAAATATCATAGTAACCTGTGGATTAACCCTAGGCAAATATACTTTACATTGTGGGTACTTTAAGGTACGATATATTGATCGATAACAATGTTTTTTAAATCTCTTATACAGAGCGTTCGGTATAAGTTGGACAATTCGACAGTTTTAAAAATGCTTTATTTCAATTTTTTTAAATAGGACCCAACTAATTTTTTTAGGCAAAAGGATGTATCTTTCGAAAACCTTACTTTTTTGTTAAACATGTCATATATCTAAATATTATAGTTTTTGAAATATTTTAGGATTTGTCTTAACTTAGGGTAAAAAAGAAAAGTTCTAATTGAATAATTTAGTCAAGATTGCTTTGGAACAAAAAATAAATAATTTTCTTTGTCACAGCTGTCATTGCAAAATTATTTCGCCAACATTTTGTGTTTAATTACTGTTTAAATTTTAGTTTCCTGAACTAACTTTATCATAACTCGTATTTTTCTATTTCGATAAGGTTAGTTCGGGACACTAAATTTTAAACAAAAATGTTAGCGAAATAATTTTGCAATGACAGCTGTGATAAAGAAAATTATTTATTTTTTGTTCCAAAGCAATCTTGACTAAATTATTCAATTAGAACTTTCCTTTTTTACCCTAAGTTAAGACAAATCCTAAAATATTTCAAAAACTATAATATTTAGATATATGACATGTTTAATAAAAAAGTAAGGTTTTCGAAAGATAAATTCTTTTGCCTAAAAAAATTAGGGGGGTCCCATTTAAAAAAATTGAAATAAAGCATTTTTAAAACTGTCGAGTTGTCCAACTTATACCGAACGCTCTGTATAAGAGATTTAAAAAACATTGTTATCGATCAATATATCGTACCTTAAAGTACCCACAATGTAAATTATATTTGCCTAGGGTTAATCCACAGGTTACTATGATTTTTTTACGATACCCTTAAAATTACTAAAATTTCGGAAAAAAATTAATTTCTTGGCAACGTTGCATTTTAGTTCAAAAATTTTAAGATGGTTGCAAAGTCCTTATTCTATTGAATCATATTCTGGAAAATTATACTGGGTGTCCCATTTAATTTTCTTTTTTATTATTCAGTACCACTTTTTGGGACCACCCTGTAGATTTTAAAATATTTTTAGGTTATGCATCCTAACAAACCATTTAACTTTTATATTACACTTTTTTTCCTATCTTTGATAGTTTAGGTGCTATCAAAGCCCGACACCTTATTGACACACCCTGTATATATATATAGGTAACCAAATGCACAACTGAATACAATAAAATACTTTTACATGTGACAGTCTAAAAATAAATGACAACCAACCTTGTGTGTAGCTATAACAGATAATTACGAAATTGTTTTGTCATAAAGAAACATTTTTAGATTTCATATTCTAATAACTAACACGTTTTTATCTCTTTTTCCAGATACAATTAGGATTCCTCCACAGACTAGGCATACACCATATTTCTATATTAATTTACTATGCAGTTTTTCTAACAGAAGTCTTAGGGTTCTTCAATTTTTTCCACTATTACGATTTTTCTACATTCACTTATTCCACCAGTACATGTTTTCTTTAATTTTGCACCACTTTCGCTAACATTTGGCGATTTACTTCCTCATCTTATCATAATTTTGTTTGGTAATGGCTTAAAGAATATTATTCGTTTAAAAATAAACTTTACATAATAAAACTGTAAAATTCCAATCCTGGTAATCCTGGTATTTACGACAAACAATACCAACATAACACACTAAAATTAACCAGCTTGTCATTCATGTTACGTGATTGGGCCACGATCTCGCGAGTTCTATCAAAATTATTATCATAAAAGTAGTTGATGTAAAGATATAAATAATACTTAACTGAAAAATACCGTAGACAGAAAAAATAAGTATCTTAGTACAAGATTTTCTATTAAAAATATTTCTTTAAATTAAGTAACTATTTTTTAAAAATTAAATTAGTTTCATTTAAACAAAAATCTTGAAGCTTTTATGTTTAAAAAAAATATCTTATGTGAAATAATTCACTATAGTCCAGTAGGCATAACTTTTTTTTTCGTAGGGCTGTGTTATCAATGTCTTTTCAATAGTAACCTTACCTGTAGTAATCACAGGTCCAAAAACATTTACATCGTCCAGAATGGAACAGTTCCACCTTCTGTTCTGAAACTGGTGCTTGCATTCCGTTAGCGCTTGTCTGGCTCCAATTGCGACAGCGTTCATGTGATTAATGTACAGTTGGCAAAGCCTTATTTGCCCAGGACTTAAGCCCGGTAGTGCTTTACACGATGGCAGTCCTTGGTCGTTTTGCATCATTTCGTCTAAAATCATGCCCATGCGTCTGGAAATAAAAAATTAAATTTAAAAAGTTATCCCGTCCTATCTAATCAAAGCAAATAAAAAGTTTATCCGTTTTTCGTCATTGCTGACATTTTGTAAACCAACAAAATCCCGCTAGACGCGGAAACTCATTCAAAAATTAGATCTTAATGTTCAGTGGTATTGAATGTGTTTCCTTTCCCCTTATAATACTCTCCCCGGTCTGTGATTCGCAGAAGATTCCAGACTGTATTAACATAAAATTGAATAAGTTATATGACCGAAGTTTGTAAGAGAATATCAGGTCCTCCGTAGCGCAATTGGCGCTTGAGGCTTAATCGAGACGTTCTGGGTTCGATTCTCAGCGGAGGCATAAAACTCTTTCAATTTTAATCTGTTTTGTCTTTTTTGTTTTTATGCGGCTTCATCAATAAAAAGGAATTTTCGATAGTCTCTTCTCTATCTATCTAATTTCATCGTTGCTGCTAGACCAAGTGGAATAGTTAGTAGTGACCAACCGATCTCGTGGTTAGGTTCATAATTGTTTACTGTCGCTGCCAATTGAAAATAAATATACTATAGGTATAATCTACAGTCAAAAGCTGTAAAATTCGCATTTTTACTTACGGCCACTAGGCTTATTTTTTCGTTACACAACTCACAAACTACTTAACAACGTGTAACCTAAAAAAAATCTAGACAACGAAGTCGAATCTACTCTCCAGAAGGGACATGATAAATTGGGGTTAGGAACAAAAAGCCCTATCTTCCTTCTTACAAAAATATATTAAAATTACCACCTACGCGTTTCGGCCTACAAGGCCATCATCAGGGCGTACTGTAAGAAATAAAAAACAAGTTGTATAAAATTAAAAAAATTAAAAATGTCAAAACTTACAGATAATAAGGTCACCACATAAAGACTACAAGTAGGACGCACCCTAGTCAACAAGTCAATAAAAAAACATCAATTCACATTTAAAAAAAACATTTACACTTTTTAAAAAAAGGTGGAAAAACCACGACAATCGAAAATTTTTCGATTGTCGTGGTTTTTTGTAGTCTTTATGTGGTGACCTTATTACCTGTAAGTTTTGACATTTTTTATTTTTTTAATTTTATACAACTTGTTTTTTATTTCTTACAGTACGCCCTGATGATGGCCTTGTAGGCCGAAACGCGTAGGTGGTAATTTTAATATATTTTTGTAAGAAGGAAGATAGGGCTTTTTGTTCCTAACCCTAATTTAAATCTAGACAAAACCAGCTAAGACAATAATTCACAATAATTCGGCATTCAAACAAGTAAGTAGAAACGTAGTTTTCAACAAACTAACGGTGCAACTCGAGTACCGTGCATAGCTAGCTTGGCAGACAGCTTGAGCTTAGTTGTTAGTGCCACTATGACGATCGGGAAAAACTGTTGCCAGACGTAGCAATATTCGACTATATATAACTTAGGCAATATATAACTTAGTGAATTCTGAAAATTTGTTAAAATGTAGCCGAATACAAAATATTAGTAAAAGGTGTAAGACGAATAAATTAGTTTGCAATTAGACTATTAGACCCCGAGCCCGACAGCCTCCCCCCCCCCCCTAAATACGCCCCTGAATCAGATTTACCGGCAGACGCGACGATCTGTCTCCTGCCATAATATAGAATATACACAAATTAAATACGTTGCAAAATTTATTGCAAACAATATTATTTATATTATGGAATGTTTTTTAGATATAAACTTTGAAAGCGCCGCCTGCTAATCACCTTATGTATGTGTGATAAGATGTGATAAAACTTGTGATAAATAATAAAGGCATGGTATTATCCATTGCCCCTTGTCGGTGTTTAGTTGGTAATTTGATTCGAAATTAGTTTATTCTGCGGAAATCCTTTCGAGTGGTTGAGATTTGCGTCGGCAAAAATCAGGATAAATTGTTGAGGTCAAAAGACGTTCGTTTAAAAATCCGCGTCTACTGATTTATCAATAGATATAGTTTATTCTCATTGGCTGGCAATCAAGAGACTCAAGAGAGCTTTTTAAACGGGTACCAGAGTTCGTATTTCTTACGATGAATTAGTTCCCATGAAAATTCCACACCTGTAATTTTTAACCAATCAAAACGTCTATTTTTGACAGATTACCATGGCAACGAATGAATTTTAGTGGAAATTTTTTCCTCGTTGGTACCCAACAGCGAATTATACTGTAAATTTTTTGACGTTTATAATGACAGAATATTTTTTTTAATCTGGTTCTTATTTATTTACATGATAATTTTGATACATTTCAATTCAATCAATGAAATATATACATATCTAATATTTAGACACTATTCTATTCACCTTTATTCCATTAAGCACTTTGAATTTTGAATAGTTTGAATGCAAATAGTCGTGAACAATTCGAAACAAATTTTCTTTCTTCAAGTAGGGGCCACAATCCTCTATTCATGTGGGTAAATAAGTCATCGCACGATGATTGATCATAACATCAGACAATTTCACGCATATTTTGCATATAGTATGATTTTCAAGCCGATTCACTTTTAAAACAACAAATTTTGTTGGTTTTACTTACTGGCTGCACAATATTCTTTATTACAATAAAATGCGAGTTTTTCTGATGTTTTGAACTGTCAAAATACGATGATCACAGCCACCTATGATTGAAGTTTCCATACCAAAAAGCGCGTATGAAAAGTTAATAAAAACGCAAAAGAACAATTTTCTACCACATGTAGTTACTCAGAACTTGAGATGGTATTTTCGTGCAACTACGAGTAGAAATCAACAATTTAAAGGTCTAAATTGCTGCCAAAACTGTAAATCTGTTCATGCAGCGTTCCGAGAAACCTTTTAAATTATGATTTTCTACCACTTGTAGTAAGCCCGAGTAACTATAAAATAAAAGAATATTATAATATTTTAAATCCCAAATCTAAAATAGCACTTTTGAGCTACTACAATCACTAGAAATTCGCGGGTGTCAACTGCTTAATCTCCCGAAGAATATTTTCTTTGCTTTTTGACCGAAGCGAAACATTTTTTTACGCGTCGTGCCGCTTGACAGCTTAAAAACTGAAATAATTTTTAGGTTAGGGTTTCACTTAGTTGCCATGGTAACTAAATAATTAAGTAAACCTTCTATGTTTTGCTGGTACTTGATGAAGACGAAAATTGACGTTGTTGGAAATCGAAAAATATATTTTAATTATTTAAACACAATTTGGTGTGGAATTTTCTTACCGAATACCACATGAGGCCAAATTAAATCCGGAAATTTTTTCTCGCTCATTAATATTTTTAGAAAATTATCCCTCGTGTTCGACTCGGGATAATTTTCAAAATATTAATAACCTCGAAAAAATTTCCGGAAGTAATTTGACCTCTAGTGGTATTAGAAGTGAAAATTTAAAGATAATGCTGCAGCGCAGTACATTACAATGAAGCCCCCCCCCCCCCCCTCTGAGCCTTACAAAATATGCATTTTGTTAACTTTGAGCCTTGAAAATTGAACGGTATGAACGGTATTTTTTTAGAAGTGACTTTTGAGATTAGGAACACCTTTACTCACTTTTTTTTAGTCGCCGCCCCTCAGCAAAATCCTGGATTCGCCCCTGATTACAATGTAACAGTACAACGTACCTATTTAATTGCCTGGATTTCCGCCGTTGACTGTTGCAAATGATTGGTAAAAAAAAAGATACCAAAAAATTAACAGTTCGTTTCTGTGTAACTGGATTTTACCATCGGCATCGGACGTTATCTATCAAGATTGGCGATAAATTTTCGAGTAAATTTATGGCCTGTCGCGCTTAAATATTTTTATTGGATAAGATATCTAGAAAAAGACAATGATTTGTGTGGATTTTCTGCGGCATATACAAAGTTGGTCAAAAGTCCAGCCTAAAATATGTATACAGGGTGTTTCACGGTGGATGGAAGACGTTTATGGAAAACGGGTGATACGTTTTCTTCAAAAATTTGTTCCTCAGATAATCAGCCATGGCTTATCGTTTTAAAATATTTTAGTTGCTCATAGTACCGAGCATGCACACGGAAGAATTGTTAGATATCAACCATTTAGAGGAGAAAAACTACCGACAGTAAAATTGAAAAACCATCGATAGTTTTGTCGTTTAATTATATCGGCCTAGGTCGCCTCTCCGGAACCAAGAATTGCTACGGGGAACCTTGCATTTCCACATAACGCATAATCACAACCAATAATTTTAAATGTCGAGTTGCTTAATAACATGTTACATAATAACATAAAGTCTTTTGGCACAGTTGTATTTTGTGTTTAAAAGAAGTAAACATTTGTTGTGGTCAGTGCATAGCCAGAAAATATGCTCGGAGGGGAGGGGGGCTCAATTGGCGTAAGTAGGACATTTTTTTTTAGGAGAAACCGACAGAGTCACAGTAGCAAAGAAGGCGGAAAGCGCCGCAGGCGAAATATGTTCGGGGTCATGCCCAAAGTTCGTTTAAAATTCACCTAACTAATATCAAATTTCGAAAATTAAATTATTACCTCTCCCCCTCTGCATTGTTTTTGTAAATGTTTTTTTTACTTTTTTTTGATATTCCTAGCTGTCTCTTTATTTAAAAAAAATACACAATTGTGTAAAATATGAATATTGGTGTCAATCCAAAATTTCAACATAAGACATATGTATGACTGTAACCAGCGTTTTTCGGGTTCAGATTTTTATGATTAAAAATAAAGTAAATATCGTTCACCACGCCAAATTGTTGATTTTTTCAGAAATCATGTATTTTAGAAGCGTAGATCTAAGAGCAGTTTTTGATGCAAAAGCTTAAGTTTTGAATTACTCCTTCTTAAGTGCCGTTTCGTATATTCATAATAAAGCATTCTTGTTTCATCCCGCATTATTTTTTTTTATAAATTATCACACTTGTTCCATAAAAAATGTTTCAATTAAATTTTTTACTTTAATTTTTCTCTTTAAACATAAATACCTATTTGTTTTTTGTCTTTGTTGTAAAACTATTTTAATGCATTGGGTTATGTTTTTGTTGATTTAAAATAGTTCTAAAAAAGGGAAAAAGGATCAGACAAGTATATAATAGAAAAGTACTATAAAATATTAATCTTTTTGCTCTTTTTCCTTTGAAATTGCATTATAAATCAATAACTAAAACGATATGAGTCCGAAACCTTAATCTCTATATAAAACAGGAATTTTAGAACGAAAAGTTTAAAATCTAAACGTTTCCTACAAGACCTTTGTAATCTAAGCAAAGAATACATTATTTAAAAATTTTAATTAATAGTCCAAGCGTGAGACGAAAAATTAGGTTGCAATTAGACTTTTAGACCCGAGCTCCTAGGCTGACGGTTGGGGAGGGGGGGGGGGCTGAAGCCCTGCAGCCCCTCTTAAATATGCCACTGCTTGTGGTGTGAAGTGTGGTAAAAGTTTTATTCGTGGCTAGGATTTATATCCATTGTTTTTATTAGGGTTGTGAGAGTCTTGGAATTTTGAAGAGGTCGTTTTAATTTTAATTTCTTAACTTAGATTAAGAAATAATCATGGGTCGCTGACCTCTATCAATTGACAAATTCAATTTTAATTAAAAACAAACATATTTCACTCGTTCTTTCGAACTTCCCAGTGGTCAAGACATAATACCAAAAAAACAAATTGGGTATTTTCTCGTTTATGCGAGATTAAAAATATTTTTCCCTTGAATGTTACCATTTTTCGATTTCGGATTTAAAAAATAATGCATCAATTCCATAACACCCTGTATACGAAAACTGTTTCTCCGTTCAGTTTATTTAAATATTTCTTTCTATAATTTTACGAAGGATATTTATGTAATTACGTTTTACACTAGACTTTCGGCGAACCCTCTATAAAGGATTAGAGTTACTTTCTACTTGTTTCCGTAGCTCGTATATCTCTAAGATAGATCTTATTAAGGCATACAAATCCGATTTTGGATTATTGGTTTAATGAATAGTTTTAAAAAGACAAGGCTTGAACTTTACAAGAACCTGCATCACAATGTGTCGTGTCGTAATCGCGTCATTTCTTTAAAAGGAGTTTAATCCCTTTAAGGAATTTAAGAAAAGGCGTATGTGGGTACTGTGGGAATGTAGACTACTTTTTCTATTAAATCTGCATACCTGCTTAGGTTCTTTTTAATTTTTATGCGCTTTGTGTGTTGTGCTCCGACCGCGTTAAAAATTGCCATGTAAAATTGCGGCTCTATTTGATTCGAATTACAAAAAAAAAACAAAGCATGATATTGAATTTTGGCTATTACCAATGCTAATGGGAAGGTGGTATCTATGTGGGTGTGCGAAAGTGATTTTCATGCAAAACGAAATTTGAGGAATTACATAACAAGTGATAAAAGCAGGGTTGATAAAAATCATGATTTTTCAAAAAAAATCAAAAATTGATGATTTTTTAAATAAAATCATGGGTTTTTGATTTTTTTTAATTTACCAGCTTATTAGTATATTATTATTTTTAACTGCTTATATTTTGTTTTGTTAAGTAAACAAATATTTTTAGGCAGGAATAGTACAGATACGAAGCAAACCTGGAGAAGTTTTAACTTTTTACATGCAAATTTCGTTCGCGTAGTTTTTGCAAGTTTGCGCCTTTGTCGAAACTTGTAATAACTGACAGAAAACGCCCGGCTATATAAACGATACGCACTTATTTCAGTTTTATCAGTAATACAGTAATATTTTTGCTTTGGGGGTTAATCTATCAAAACATTTGGAATCATAACAAGCCGGGGCAGAAAGGAATTTAGTGTTTGTCAGCATTTTATAAAAAAGTGGTGGGCACACTAGGTTGTAGAGCAGTATGTAAAAAGTGTGGTAAAGAATTGCAAGGTCTAGCGAACAGACTAAAAAGTCATTGGGAATCCTGCAAAAGTGAAACTAGTGATAGTAGCAGTGGTCTTGAAACTCTTCATGGTGATTGTCAGTCACAACCTGGAACTAGCCAGAGTGAAATTATCCAGTTGGCAAAGAAACAGAGAAGCGATGTGAAAAGGGAAGTGTAGGTGGACGTGAAAATAGTGGAAGTAGCGGTCATTTGGATTTGGATTGGAAAGCAGCTAAACTAGTATTTCTATTTAAGCATTATAACACTAAGGTTTTTTTATATTTTTTTTTTGTTTAAATTAAGTATTTTTTTGTATTAAAAAGGTTTTTTTGGGTTTAATTTTTTTTATATTTGTAATAACCAGCTGTTCTTTTCAATTATTATAATAAAATCATAAATAACACCACATAAAAATGCGTCTGGGTTTTATTTTTTATATGAACAAACACATTTTGTGTGTTTAAAGTGTTAAAAAAATTTTTTTAAATTAATCATGATTTTTTTGAAAAAATTATACTGATTAAACTCATGATTTTAATCGTGATTTTAATCAATTGATTTTAATCATCTCAACCCTGGATTAAAGTGATACATTTCAAACAAGGAGATATTTAGCACGAGGCGTCAGCCGAGTTTAAGAATAATCACTTTTACACGAGTTATTTTAGACTATTTTTCCTACGACCACAAAGGATTATTAAAACTTCCTTTGATTTGTAAGAACTAATCCTAGATTAACCTCTAGATGAACCAGAATAAAAATTGTTGGAAAACTAGTTCCAACACTGGAATTATTAAATTTTCAATAATTATTACTCTCATTAAAATATCTTTAATTTGCCCTTTCTAAAAATCAATGCATCGAAAACAGAATAAATCATAAAATTTCCTCAGTTTAAAACTCTCAAATAGACAAATTTACACGTCTCAACTCGATAATATTCCAAGAAATTTCTATTTATAGAACACAGACAGACGGTTTGCATTTCTCGTTTGTCTTCTCTCACCCCTAATCTAAAATATAGATTTCTATTGGTCCTTATTTCGCGTCACTAATCAATCATTGGCCCTTCTGGAGGTCATAGGCTTCTTGCTGCCCCGCGATCCCCGTCGGTCAGTCAGAAGCCACTGAAGCCAGATACGAAGTAGATATCTCGGGGACCCCGAGATATCTACCCGAGTCGGGGTCAAGACACGCTCGATTTTGACGTAAATCTCTCGCCGTTTCCGACACCCCCGTCGGTCGGTCTCTAAAGAAGATAGAAATAGTATCTCACATTGTTCAGTTTTTTCGGAGTTTTAATAAAATCTCGCTGGCAAGACACCCCCGTTTTGTACGTCAGCAACTGAACGTATCGCGCCAAGTCACACTCGGCTTTCGGCAAATTCCTGTCAAACATTCTCGTTTTGGCAGTCTCCAATAAAGTGAAGCAAGACATCAACTGCATTTCTCACTGTGAATTTCCTGTCAAACACTCCCGTTTCTCAGGTTCAACATAGATTAAAAATAACTCGTGTTCTTACAAAACTCGTGTTATTAGTGACATTTTGCAGGCACAAAAATGTTCACGCTAACGATAAAATTTCACTGTAACCGCTCAAAACCGCTCAATAAACGGTTTAGTGTGAAAAAATATTTGCGTGATCCGCTTTTTCACCGTAATTTTATCGATATCAATTGAACAACTCATTTAACCTGAGTGTATTTGCGTCCTTGTCCTTTCTGTATTCCAATATAGAAAGAGAAATCATATGAATACACTCACCCGAAACCAGTTTCGGAAATGGAAAACCCCGTAATCGTTCTCTGAAAGTTTGAAGGTCAAAAAAAAATGCTAGGTTGCCGCCTGTTTGCGTATTGCGGGTCCCACTGTGCACGCTATTCGACATAATTTACCGTGATGTGAATTACGGTGTAATATAACGCTAAATTATAGTATAATATAGTAAGTATAGTCTTTTCAATTTGATGTTTTTCTAATATTTTTCGTTTCGGATAGGAATAGGAAGTGAAAAATTGTCTTCCTGTATTGAAAGGAAAGGGATATGTGTCAATTAGTGTTTGAAATGTGAAAATGATCATAAAAAAAATTACAATACTGAAATGAAAATTGTTACTTGTATCATTGGGATGACACGGGTTTTCCTTCAAAGTGCCGTTGACAAAAAGAGTATATCATATACATATTTTGTGACTTCCATTAATATACTTAAATGATTTATCAAACGTCTTTTAATAATTAATTAGTATATGTATATATATTGTAAAGTCAAAAGATGCATGAATCATTGTACTTTTTTGAAGACAGTGGCGTACCGAGGGGTTGTTTTACGTCATTTTCTTCGTCCTTCCAGCCGGAACAATGAGAGGTACCGGACGACCTTTTTGCTGAGAAGTCACTTTTTATCATAGTAAAATTGGTTTTTAAAATGATATGAATAATTTCTGGAAGCAAATCAATAGGAAGGTCAGTATTCACCTGAAGACGACTGGAGATGCTTACCAGTTGAAACGTAGTGATTCTAAACAAATAAAGACAATGCAAGTCCAAAACTCTACTGCCGTTCAAGGAAGGTCCCATTCAGTGGCGTTAATTTCTTTAAATTTGTTCTTAAATAAAAAGCGACTTCTAAAAAAAAACCGTAACCATTTACATTTTTCCTTGAATTATTGAGGATGTATAGCTTTTGCCAATATATTGTGCGTTTAAGAAGGTTCGGTCTAATAAAAAATCCAGGGGGGGGGGGGGTAAATACTTGTCTTTTCCGCATTCCATAACTATTAAAATATATTCACTATAAAAAGTTAGGGGAAACGTCCCTGGTCCCATTCGAGTGTGATTTTCGGCATATTGAAATATACCGAGAAAGTTTTTAATTGTTTTGGCCAGAAACTACAGCGCTTGGTCCCGCTGGATGGAAGAAAAGCGGCAACGTCGAAAATATTTTGAAAGTCGTCAGGTTTCAGATTTCAGTTTTGACACTTTTGACATTTCTATTTTAGGTCAGTTAGTTTATTTTTTGTGTTTCTTAAAAAAAGTGATTACAAACTGTTGTGATTGTGTTTCCCCACACATGAAACTAGTGGACGAGTGTCCTAAGATGTCCAAGAAAGTGTACCTACAGATTCACGCAGTATAACCGAAGAAAAGCTCTGCATATCTACTTAGTCTGGACAACACACAGGGACAACAATCTAAAATCTAAACAATTAGTTACAAATAATCACGCCCATAACAACAAAAGGCAATAGGACCATGTGGAATGTTTATCAGATAGTACGGAATGAAGAGAAAAAGTAAGTATGTACCTTAAGTTCAATTTCAAAAGCAACCGAGGTTCAAGGTTTAAATTGTAGAATGTCAAAAATACTTGTTTCTTGTTTTATAATGTGGAATTGACAGAGTGATGAACTTGGTCATAACTTGTAATGTTATGCTTTATTATATTAAGTTATGACCAGGTAATTTACTCTTACCTAGGCCTGCCACCTTTTTATTGTTGTTAACTTGAAGTCTATGCTGTGGCTTTTAGATTTTCCCCAAACAAAAGTGATTTATAAAAAAAAGGTGGCATTCTCGTACTTCCCGATCAAAGGTGACTTCTAGAAAAAAAAATTGTGTCTACACCGTGTAACCCCACATTATAAAATTACCATTTTTGACAATATCCGATTTACACTGGACCTCGGTTTAAATTGACTATAAAATTGGCACTACCACAATAATATTTGGTTTCATATCATATATATAATTACACCATTGCCACTGGTGGAGTGAATAAGTCTTGTGATGCATTCGCCATTTCATTTTTTGATTGATATTTCTTATCATTTTTGCTTTATTCAAAAAGGAGCCAAATACCCGTCCTTGATTAGCAATTATACCTTCAGTATTGAACTAAAGGAATTTTTAATAATAAATTAATAAAAGCAAAAAATGAAAATTTGTGAAATTGGTTCAGTTTTCTAATTTTGCTTTTATTACTTTATAAATTCAAACTTGTTCTACTTTAAATTGTAGGTAATTATGTCTGAAATATGGGTATTTGGTCGATTTTTGGATAAAAAAATAAATGATCAAAAAACGAAATGGCGAAAGCGTTACTAGACTCTCATTCTTGTTTTAAATAATTATTATTTCAGATAAGGAATAGAAGAAATATATGTTAAATTACAGCAACTGTCACAGAAAATTTGGACCAGCATTACTAAAGCAAAACTTTGGGAGAGAGGGATAGAGCTATAACAACCGAATACAGGAAGCGTCGAATAAGGAAAATGTTCACTTAAGTCTGAAACGTATTCTATACATATAAAGCTTAATGTTACTATATTTTTCCAGAATTCAAATTTATGTTATAAGTTAAAATGTTCTTGGGCTTAAAAAATGCCTATGTATGTATAAATGCATTTATAGTTAAACATAAAATAAGAAACCGTTAGTGTTAAATTAAATACTTACCGCCCTGTATAAAAATGTGTGTGTTTGTTCAAGAAAATAAAGGATTTTAATAAGAATATTGATTTTTTTGTACCCAGGATTTAAAAAAAAATTAAATCCTAAGAGTAAACTAAAACTCCCCTTATTTTGACAAAAATAAAATTAAAAAAGTTGTACATTTTTTTTTTGGTTATAAGTAAATGAAAATTTTAGAAAAACTATTTTTTTGGTAACGATAAATAAATTAAAATTCAGTAAAAAATATTTATTTAAAACAAAAATTACAGTATATATCAATGCTTTTAAAAACTAAACACCATATGTTCATCCAAAAAATATTGCTTTGCTTCTCTAAAAAATACGGATTGCATCCTTGCAAACTTATTTCCATAGACATCAACTTGTGCTGCATATTTTCTTCCCTGGAACAATATAATTTTTGATTTTTTTATCCAAAACAAAGCAAATCGCCAAATAATTTTTAAAACTAAATTTAATTTGCCTTATGTAACATTTTGCACATGACCCACCTTCTTACACATACATATGATTTACTATATAATAGGTTTTTTACCCAGTTCTTCTATTAGCAATTTTTTTAATAGACAAGTGTGTTGTGCACTGCAGTGTCTTTATTGAAACACAACAAATTAGTAGGAGTTTTTTTTTTAAGAGCTAGGACTTTATCAACATTTTTAAGAGCTGGGGTTTTATCAAAAACGTGGCAAAATACCTATCTTTAAGAAGCATCTGCTTTTATTTTATAAATATAAGCTTCTTTATTTTAAATTTTGAATAATTGTGCTCTAGCAATGTTGTTTGGCCAATTTTTGGATTAAATTACAAAAATAGTGATCACAAAACGCAATGGCGAATGCGCCGGACAAAATTATCATTATGAATTTTACTGATTTTTCCTTGAAAAGGGTTGAAAACTGTCTGCTAAGGGATAAAATCATTGTTGTAACCCTTTAAGTGCTTAGTGCTATGTTATAAGTGTATGTAAAAAATCATAAACATTAGTTTCAGCCTCATCAATTAGATACAATCCAACAAAGCAATTCTGTCAATATTTTTTTTATTCTCTAGCAGTAATTTAAAATTTTGCCCTTACCCAGAAGCACATTTTCAGAATATTTTAGTTTTAGTGAGTGTAGAAGTTTTCTCTAATTCTTTATTAAAATTTTCCCGAGGTGAACCCAAATGTCAGCCGGTCACTATAATTTGGGTACACCTTATTGATAATAATAATAATTAATCTACTTGCCTGATGTGTGAATATTAAAACGACCAAACTGATGGACATTTCTCAAGAAGCCTTGTTCCATTCATTTTCAAATTATAACAGCAAACATTGACTCCCTACAATATAATTGTTATTTTTCATTTTTATTCTCTTGCCTTTGTTGATATTTTCTTATACCAAATTTTATTATTTACATTATTATGGTACTTATGTATGTATATCACAAAACAACAAGGATTATTTTACATTATTAGACCAAAAAGGGCAGGTAAGCACATCATTTCTTATACATTCACTACCTACCTGTACTTTTTTATATAGAAGAATGCTACATAATTAATTGTGAATTTATTAGGAAAGGTTGATAAATTATGAGTTGTCATACAATACATAAATAAGTACGATAAGAACATAAGTTCCCAAGGTAATTGCCAGAAGTTCTAAACAATAAACATAGTATTTTCAACTTATAAACAATCCTATCAGTGAAAACAAGTACATACCTTTTAAAATAGTGGTAACTAGTTCCTTTGATCTGGGAAGAAGAAAAACACTTTAACGTATTAGGAAAGTAAATAAATGCACACAAATTATTAAGAATTAAACAATCAACAAATAAAAATGTTCAAATTAGGAAATTAGCTTTTTTCCGACCGCCATATTGTAATACAATTGACATATCATATTTCTGAATAATATACGACATACGTTCAGTTTCAAAATCACTTTAACCACTCATTTAGCTATGTTGTGACGTTTAGGCTTAAAATTTCCTTTTCACGTTAATAGAATGGTGATTTTCTGTGCATAATTTAATATTATTATCATTTCATCATCATTTATATGTGCCCAGGCACCCAAGTACCTTCTTATTTTATTTTGCTATAAAGGTTTAGATTAATTACTTTTAATTCTATATTTTTGCCACTCTTATTCGAATGTAAACTTTGACAAATAGAAAACAATGGCAACGCTGTCAGGCGGTCGGTGGCCATGGTTGTCGCGACCAGTAAAATGTACAAATTCAGTCAAACAACTTCTATCCAATTCACAGTCTAGGGAAGTTATCATAAAAAAAATACTTAAATGACTTTAGACTGTGCATATGGGACTAAAAAGCCACAGAAGGTACAGGAAAAAAAGGGCAGTCAAGTGTGGACTTCGCCCCCGGCTAATGTATTGAAAAATTCAGAGTCGGATTATAGTTTCGATAGGAGAGGAAGGTTGAGTTCGAAAATATACAGGAGGAACCTACTTTATGACCAGATCAACAAAACTTAGAGATATTGTCCTCCATACATCGTGTATCCGTGCCAACGATTTTGCTGAATGTGTGTGTGTGTGTGTGTGGGGGGGGGGGGGGGGGGTTTAAAGAAGAAATTACTTCTAAAAAAACGTTCCTTGGTTTCAAATACCTTCCTTTCATCAAAAATTATTTCTCAACGTTCTTTGTTTTCAGAAACCGTCCTCCTATTCAAAGTCACAAAAAACGCTTTGTCCCAAACCCAAAAGTACATGATCGGCGCCCATAGGGAGGAGCAAGGTGGAGCGGTTGCCCCCTTGGGTTCGGGGAAAGGGCGTAGATATACAGCAGCGGCAACTTCTTTTTTAAAGAGCACTTTCATTTGTTTCGACAAAAACGCCAGTGGCTTTTTTTTTAGAAGTCACAAAGAGAAGTTTTACGAGTTTTTGGCTGGTTACCCATCCTTGAAATATATGGGCGATCATGCACAAGTACCTTCTCTTGCAACTGACACTGAATGTTTTATACTTCAGACACGGGTTCGACACCTCTCAATTTCCTGGCTCAAAGTGAACAAAACATACATTTTTTCACCACACCTTTGCTGACAACCGGTTGCCGTAATGTGTGTCCAAACCTCCAATCATACTTCTAACGTACATACCTCCAATCAAATTGGTCGGATGCCACTTTCTCTTTTAAAAACTTAAAAATTTAGTACTTTTTAGTTTTTTAGTACAATGTACAAACCATTTAGTACAATTTTTAAATTCGCAACACTTTTATGTATCATCTTAGTCATCTATCACTTCCAGAATGCTTTAATTGGAAAGAGATAGACGAATATCGTTTAAGGGAAAATATTTTTATCGTGTTTTGCAAAAACTCAAATTTGTATACTAGTCCAACCATTTTCAGTATAGCGTTAGCGTGAAAAACGTTCTGACATGCAAAATCTGCCTATTATCTCGTGGTTATAATCGCAGTTGATTGTATTCTGAAGTTCCCGTAAAATAATTCCACTCTGAAGGTCTACACTCTGACCTCAGTATGTGATATAAGAAAAACAGTTTTGTGATGTATTTGTATTTGTGAAATGTTTGATTATTTAAAATAGAAGACCTGTAGATCAAGGTAGGATCTAATCTAGTTGTCAATCCAATCAAAGTACGAGCAGTTTTGCAAATATTTGCAATCAAAAGAAATTGGTTGCATCCAAGTTACCTCTGTATGTAAATGTAAAAAACTTTCATAGTTTTTAAAAATCATTCGACATTGATTTACCCGTTTTGTGGTTAATAAACAATTTATAAAAACCACTGTTTCGTGATTATAAAAAATAGAAAAGTGACTTGACATTAAGTGAATCTTTTCGAATAAAAAGTTAATTTTGAGCATTATTATGTTCGGGCTCTTTTAAGTTTTAAATGTAAAAACCATTTTTGATTTATAGATTTTGAACAACTGTTCATAGGTTGTTGAGATTTATATTTATTTCCTGATCAAAGGTTATTGTATTTTTGATTTAGTATTTTTTAGTAGTATTACTGTATATAGTTAGTTGTATTGTTTTGATCTTAAAACAATATTTTATTTCAATCGTTACTGATCCGGTATTTAAATTTAAGATTGATTTCAGACAATGTCAAATTGTATTTGATTTAACTTATTGTAGATTTCGTAAATAACGGAAGATACAGTAAATAAAATAATTTGTTAACACAAATTTAAAGTTCGTTTTTATTCAACTTGAACCACCCTTGGCATTTTACAGTCTGTTTCAGGCGATGTTGTAGAAACAACTAGCCACCCTTCTTTGAATATGTAAAAGGCTCGACAGTTTCTCACCAAAAATTTTTTAATTTATTCAAAGAAAGATGCATAAAACATTAATTTAAAAAATCCACGCAACAAAGAAGAATTCAATTCAAAATAATCCTATAAATGATTTAATGTTTTTATAAAAAAAAGTCAAACACTGTGAGTGGTGAGATTTAAACCTGTGACCTTGCGATATATAGGGTAGAGCTCTATTCTCTACGCTATCGGTACCTATTAAAATTTGTTGTTTAAGGCATGACACTGTCTTCAATGCGATTTGTTTTTTCTGGTAATAGATTTTCCAATATATTCTTGGAACTTTTTGTAATTTAAGATGGCGTATTTTCACACTCTAATTCTGAATCACTCGATAAGTTAAACACTTTACAATTGCTGGCTTCCTAAATAAACTAAAATACTACTAGTGAAGACTTTGTAGGATTTTAATCATCTGCAGACCTGTTAAGAACTATTTTGTTCTCGTCAGTATAGGGTAAGTGTCCATATACATTTCCAATCGAAAGTCTTGCTATCCCAAAACTTATTATATCATTCTTCTAGAGTTGTAAGTATACAGGGTGCTACAAATTCGCGTGCGTGCATGGGGATCTCGAAAACGCAACGCATTTAAAAATTAAAAAGGCCATATTGTAAATCATAAAAAACGGCTATGAAAAAGTATTTCTTGTTTTTTTCCTAAGTCAAAAATAAAGGCGCAAAAAATTAAAAAGCAAAACTGAAAATTTCGGTTTTTTTCGGATATCTCCGACGGCATTCGAAATATTTAGAATTTTCTTTCACCGAATTATTAAGCCCCCAAATACGCAACTGTGCCTCAATTTAACCATCTTCGTATCTCTTACCGTTTTCGAGATCCCCATGCACGCACGCGAATTTGTAGCACCCTGTATACGTTTTGGCGCCATCTCGTGGTAGTCAATTGAACATACCCGTTAAGGGCTTTACCAGAATTGTAAAAACACAATTTCTTCTAATATAATACTGTCCCGCAAACATAAATTTGTTTTAATTTAAAATTTTTGCTATTATTTAAGGTCCAAAAACTAGAGTGAAATAACATTTGCAAAATATTTGTGGAATGTTTAGTGAATGTAATCTCTGAGTATGCTGCTATATCCCCATCGTGGTAAATAAACCACATTTTTATATGTATTTAAGTAGGTATGTCTTCCTTCTTCTTCTGGCTAGATGTACATTTTATCTTAAAAATTTATAAATAAAACATAATTCTACTACAACTTTGCTTGTAGTCATTAAATTTTATTATAATTAGAATATCTTGTACGTAGATTTTTACTACAAAAATATACGAACTTGTTTTTCAATTAAGTAGGTAATTTATGTTTTTTCTTGTTATCTTTAAGTTTAGTGCACCTTATTAACCGCTGTGCCGATGCGGTATGCGATATGCGACTGCGAATAGTCTTGGTCGAGGTTGTAGCATAGCACCTGGGGGTCTTCTTTACGTGGTTCTATTTAAGTTACTTAAAAGTAAAATAAAATGAAAAAAAAAACTTTATACAATTAAAAAAAATAACTTTATACAATTTTTTTGGGGTAGAAGAATATTCATTTGTTGTTCAAGGAATTTTTAAATCTGATGTTGGCCAACGCGCTTGACAAGAGAAGCGTCAAAGCATTAAAAACTTACGTAAATTACATGTAGTATACAGGGTGTCCATGAAATGACTGTACAACGCTTCACCATAAATTAATTTTGTCTTTTCTGAATAATTTCTAAACGCCTATATCGATTTTTTTGGAATGATTTTTTTGCAGAGAAACTGTATGTCTGGCTAAATTTTACAAGAGACAAAAAGTTTCAACATGAAGTCAGCTAGTGTCAGAGAAATAATTAAAGTCATTTATACGCGGGGTAACAAAAAGAGGAACTTTTAATTACCAATCACACCCCAGTTTTAAATTTGCAGGTATTAAAAAAAGATGGCGCATACGTCAAAACACGCTATTAATAGTGGTCATTCTTAGTTCCAAAATTAGTGGAAATCGATAAATTCGTTTAGAAATTATTCAGAAAAAACAATATTAATTTGAAAATTTTGGCGCCCTGTAGCGGCAAAACGAAGCAACATTGCATGCCTAGATCGCCTTATTTTTGGTTAAGGAATTTATGGTAAAGAGTTGCACAGTCATTTCATGGACACCTTGTATGTATCTGTATATTGCGTTATAAGTGAACAATACGGGTTTTATAAGTATTTAGTTGAGCATTTAACATTTTGTGGTCTAGTTCGCTATTGCAATTTAAGGACCCCCTTCTAAAATTGACAACCAGCCGCCACTGAATTCATCAGTCCCGATACTGTACGAGATTCATAAATTAATAGTTCTGAGGCTGCGGCAGTATGTAGGTCTCGATGTAGGTTTAAACAAAGTTATAATCGACAGCATCAAGCGTAACATAATTCCAATAAAGTAAGTGTATTAAAATTGAATTACAGGACTTTAATAATTAACCTACACTTCAGGTGGTTATTAAAAACTTAATAACTTTCATGCATTTTCCGATGTTGATTACGCTGTATAATTATTATATTTTAATTAGCTTTAACAAAATTTTATAGCTTTAAATGTATTATCTGGCTTTTCCTAATTTTTAAAATCAGCCATTCAGGCAGTGGCGTACCGAGGGCATTCGCCAAGAAAAAAAATTTAAAGTGACCAGAGTTTTTAAATTCTACACTGAAAAAACTGAGGAAATAAAATCCTAAAAAATATTTGTTTTATTCATATTTTTTTCAATTAAATAATATTTTTTTAAAGCAAAGCGCTAAATCAGTCTTAGAAACATGCTCTCGCTTTTTCTGGAGTTGCTACGGAGGTTATGCAGCGGCGGCACCAAGAGGGCCCAGGGTGGACACCGGCCCACCCTAAAAACATGGGTGCCCACCCAAAATTGATGGATTCGGTTTTGTAATGGAATTTCTGTGGGGAAAGGGGGATTTGACTATAAAAATTTTGATAAGAAAGGAGTGGTATTATAGAAGGATGTAATAATGTATAAATGTAATGAGAGATAAAGAGCTCGATGAGGAGAGTTTTGGTCGCTTATGGCGTTATAGACATGGGGAGGCACCGATCTTTTTTTTAGAAGTAATTTTTGATTTGGGTATTGCCTATCCCAAAAATCATCGGGCCCACTTGTGCCCACCCATCCCAAAAATCCTGGTGCCGCCACTAAGGTTATGGCTTTCCATAGAGACCTAATAAAGACGAAACGGCCGTCAGCAAAAGCCAGATGCACCACTATATTCGCTTGCTGCTAACTTATCTTTCTATTCATATTAAACTTCAACCACTTTTCAAAATCCAAACTATTATTGTTTTTAAAGTCTTTAATAATTTGCACAACCGACATTTTACTGCATCCATTTGATTTATAAAATAAAAAACCAATAAACTATCGAGCCCGACCGGTACCCCTTTCTAAATTCGATAAATAAAAATCGAGAAAATGTAAAAAATCTACACATACTGCAGAAATCACCTGACCTGATAAAAGTTACGATATTTACTCCGAAAATAAATAGAGAACTTCTTCGTTAACGTAACTCGTAAGGTCTTTTTCCCACACGATTCTACAATCATACATGTGCACGTCCATCGAAACTTTAATCAAAAAGCTATTTGTAAAAGCTTAAGAGTGTCTAACAACGAAACAAGTGTCGCTTCGTGCAACATCTTGCTGCTTAAATCAGTTTTGAGTTACTTCTTTCTTTTTTCATGATGAACCATAATATGGCGAAACGCGTCCAGGGACGGATCTGACGCAATGAAAGGAAACTCCTCTTCTGTATTTGGAAAAAGCCCAGAGTGGCAAAGCAGTGTATAGTGTATATTCTTCCTCGTCTTGCGTTTATGTCGTAGCATGCGTTTATCTCTCTCTTGCTGAGAGGATTTTTTTATTCGCATTGTTCTAGGTGGGATGGTAACCAAATCTGCGGATCGCGGATTTTGCGGGGGGCGGACGAAATAGGTATTTCGCTGCCATTAGCGCCGTTACGTCTATAAATAGATTGCTTATTTAGCAGTGCTACGAGGGACGTTTTAGAAATAATAGTAAATAATTTAGTAATAAAGTATACGAAATAAACGAAGTTTTGCTAATTGAATGAATTTTAAACTTAATAAATATTAAGTTACGTGAGAAGAGAATTATCGAGGATGGTCATGGACCAAACGACCTTATGGAAGAGCTGCCACTGCTTTAACGAAATCGGTATCTTCCTTCTTCTCCTACAAGGGGGGTTTAGTTATTTAATGAGAAAAATATTGTTTACTAAATAATACAATTTTACAAGACAATTATTAAATTCCATTAATTATTTAGGAGTTAAATTATTTTTATAATTCTTCCAAAGAAACTGTTATTTATTTTACCTTCTAAATTTTAAATTTGGGATGATTTTATTGAAAATAGCCCAATCATATTATTCTTTTTCCCAGTGTAGCTTATTATAATTTGATATTGCTGATGTTAGCAGTTTCTGCTTAGTACTTTATTCATGCTGAAATAAAGATTTAGTCTGTGTTGAAAATTCAACAAGCGCGTTTTATTTTAACAGGTTATGGGCCCAGACCGCAAGAGTGCCGCGAATTGACCTAAAAAAAAAAAGTTACGCGTAGTGTTAGTATAATTTTCGTGAAAACACAAGTATGGCTGGAAATTATATAGTTAATGTTCCGGGGTTAAAGGGGCGAGAAAACTATAGTGATTGGGCGTTTGCAGTTGAAAATTTTCTGATTTTGGAAGGTTTATCCAAATGCATATCAGAAGTAGTTCAAGCAGATGATGCCAAGGCCAAAGCGAAGATAATTTTAACTATTGATACTTCTTTATATGTTCACATAAAAGAGGCGACCACAACGGTAGATCTTTGGAAAAAATTAAAAAAGTTATTTGATGACAACGGATTCGCAAGAAAAATTGGCTTATTAAGAAGTTTAATTTCTACACGTCTAGAAAACAGTGATTCAATGACAAGTTATGTAAATGAAATTGTGGAGACTGGTCAGAAATTAAGAGGAACTGGCTTTAACATTGATGATAAATGGATAGGGTCATTGTTATTAGCGGGATTACCAGAAAAATATGCACCAATGATAATGGCAATTGAACACTCTGGTATTGCTATAACGACAGATTCCATTAAAACCAAGTTGCTCGACATGGAAGTCGAAGTAGGCAACAGTAATGGTAGTGCGTTTGCCAGTAAATCGGGTTTGCAAAATCGAAAGTACGACAATACTTTGAAGAAAATAAAATGTTTTAAATGCAAACAACTGGGACATTATCAGAATAAGTGTCCGAATACAGAAAACAAACAGGATAAAAGCAAGTCATCAGGTGCTTTTAGTGCAGTGTTTTTAAATGGCTCGTTCAGCCAATCAGACTGGTATGTAGATTCCGGTGCAAGCTTTCATTTAACATCAAATCAAGACTGGATTGATAATGTTTGTACCAAAACAGATGTACATGAAATCATGGTGGCAAATAAAACAAAGGTCCCAGTCAAATGTTCGGGAAATATAAAAATAACAACAATTGTCGGTAAACAGAAATATGATATTACTGTTAAAAATGTTTTATGTGTGCCAGAATTGACGACAAATTTATTATCAGTGAGTCAATTAATAAGAAATGGAAATAATGTAAAATTTGAGGCTAATTGTTGTAAAATTTACAATAAACTAAATGAGCTAGTTGGTATAGCTGATTTACAGGATGGAGTTTATAGATTAAATATTGAAAATCCTGGAAAATGTTTATTGTCGTCAACAGCAGTCACAGGAGAAATTTGGCATCGCCGTCTTGGGCACATAAATAGCGATTCCCTGAATAAAATGAAAAATGGACTTGTAAATGGACTCAATTACCATGGTATCGTACAAATTGGGCAACAAAATTGTACAATATGTTGTGAAGGTAAACAGACCAGATTACCTTTTAAAAACAAAGGAACACGAGCTAAGGACTTTCTAGAAGTAATACACGCAGATCTATGTGGTCCTATGGAGAATGTCTCTATTGGTGGATCTAAATATTTTCTTATTTTTATTGATGATTACAGCAGAATGGTGTTTGTTTATTTTTTAAAAACAAAAGATGAAGTTTTTAATAGTTTTAAAAACTTTAGACATATGGTTGAAAAACAAAAAGAAAAACGAATAAAAATATTTAGAACAGACAATGGCGGAGAGTTTACGAGTCATGAATTTGAAAAATTCCTAAAAAACAGTGGAATTATTCATCAGAAGACAGTACCTTACACACCTGAGCAAAATGGGATATCTGAAAGAATGAACAGGACAATCGTGGAAAAAGCTAAGTGTTTATTATTTGATGCAAAGTTGTCAAAGAAATTTTGGGCGGAGGCAGTCAATACTGCAGTTTATTTAAGGAACAGGTCGATAAGTTCTGGAGTAGACAAAACTCCATATGAGCTATGGACAGGCAGAAAGCCTAATGTCGACAATTTGAGAATATTTGGCAGTACGGCAATGTCACATGTACCAAAAGAAAAGAGAAAGAAATGGGACAAAAAGTCAGAACAATGTATTTTAGTAGGATACGACGACCACGTGAAAGGTTACAGAGTATACAACCCAAGCAAAAATACCGTATTTACTACCAGAGACGTAACAATTATGGAAAATATTGACAAAGAAGTTGGCATCATGGTAGACAACCAAGAAAACACAGAAGCTTTAATCAACAACGAAATAACAGTTTCAGTGGGAGACACAAAACTCGAAGAAGAAGAGGAAAATTTATCCGACAGCTCTGGAGATTTTTGGGAAATTGCTGACAGAAATGACGGCGATTCTTCACCAGACAGTGAAGAAGTCCCTAGTGTCCTAAGAAGGTCAGAAAGGATACAAAAATCCAGAAAATTTGAAGATTGTGTTAGTTATTTGTGTCTAGAAAGTTCAAATCTAGAAAATGATCCCGTTACGGTGGAAAGTGCGTTGACAAGACCTGACAAGGAAAAGTGGCGACAAGCTATGGATGAAGAGCTGCAGTCTTTCAAAGACAATGAGGCATGGGAGCTCGTCGATGTTCCTAAAAGTGGGACTATTGTGCCGTGCAAGTGGGTTTTTAAAAGAAAGTGTGACAGTGAAAATCAAGTGCGCTATAGAGCAAGACTAGTAGCGAAAGGTTTTACGCAAAAACCAGGTATTGATTATGATGAAACATTTTCTCCTGTTGTACGCTTTTCTACGCTAAGGTTATTAATAGCGTTATCTGTTAAATTAGATTTAGATATAACACATTTAGATGTAACTACAGCTTTTCTTAATGGTATTTTACAAGAAAACGTGTTTATGATGTTACCTGAAGGGTTTCGAGAATCTAATTGCGAAAATAAAGTTTTGAAATTAAAAAGAGCAATTTATGGGCTTAAACAATCTGCTAGAACATGGTATGCTAGAGTTGACGATTTTCTTAAAGAATTAGGATACAAAAAATCTGAATTTGAACCTTGTTTATATACCAAAAGTAAAGACGATTGTTTAACTATTATAACATTGTATGTTGATGATTTTTTAATTTTCTCTAACAGTAAAACCGAAACAAATTTTTTAAAGAGTAAACTAGGAGGACAGTTTAAAATTAAAGATTTGGGTGAGGTAAAACAATGTCTTGGAATGAGAGTTAAAATTGATAAATATAATAAGATCATTACTTTAGATCAAGAACAGTACATTAATAATATTTTAAAAAGATTTAACATGGAAAATTGTAAATCAGTTTCGACGCCTATGGAGAACGGTGTTATTCTTCGAAAAAATGAGAATGTATGTAAAACTAAAATGCCTTATCAACAGTTGATTGGCAGTCTCATGTATCTTGCCGTTTTAACGAGACCTGATATAGCATTTTCAGTTAGTTTCCTAAGTCAATTTAATAATTGCTATGACGAAACTCATTGGAAGCAGGCGAAGCGGATTTTAAAATATTTACAAAACACTAAACATTATGGTTTAAGGTTTCATAATGATAAGTTAGATTTAGTAGGTTTTGTAGATGCTGACTGGGCTAGTAACGTAAATGATCGAAAATCATATACAGGATATTGTTTTAAACTGAGTGATTCAGCTATTTCTTGGGAATGCCGAAAACAAAACACAGTTGCGTTATCTAGTACTGAAGCCGAATATATGGCTATTTCGGAGGCTTCAAAGGAAGCAATTTATTTAAGAAATTTATTGGCTGAGTTAACTGGAAACTCAAACTGTGTGACACTTTTTAACGATAGTCAGAGTGCACAAAAGCTATCTGTAAATCCTATGTTTCATAAGAGGTCAAAACACATAGATGTGAAATTTCACTTTATTAGAGAAGCAATTGCTAAAAACTTAGTTAAAGTTAAATACTTACAGACAGCTGATATGCCCGCTGACGTTTTAACAAAAGGTTTAAGTTCTGTTAAACATTATAAATGTTCAAATGATTTAGGTATAATATGTTTGAAATAATATGTTTTTGTGCTAGTGGGAGTATTGAAAATAGCCCAATCATATTATTCTTTTTCCCAGTGTAGCTTATTATAATTTGATATTGCTGATGTTAGCAGTTTCTGCTTAGTACTTTATTCATGCTGAAATAAAGATTTAGTCTGTGTTGAAAATTCAACAAGCGCGTTTTATTTTAACAGATTTTGGGTTTTATTCAAAATCAACTCCAATACCCTAGAGGGACCGTCCCCGCGCCCATCCCCACCCATTATGTCCGCCCCCTGCATTCAGGTATGATGTTGGCTAATTGCGAAAAAGCCGTAATAGTTTTTGTTGTTCCGTAATTGCCGTGTATGCACTGATAGGCGGAGCTTTTCTACTTAAAATTTATAGGTACTTATGTTATTGAGTAGTAGACACTCGCCAGTGGCGTACCCAAAATATTAATTTGGGGGGGGGGGGGGGGGCAAAAGGAAGGATCGGAAAAATGATTGACTATAGTGTCGCAGGCAAATCGCCGAAGACAAAGAAATTTTTGGGTGCCTCGCACAAAAATCCGTTTTTTGGATTAAAAAAATACTTTTTTAATTGGAAACCCAAAAAATACATTAACCATTTGGATGTGACATAAATTACATTCACAAGCAATATTTACTCACAATAATTAATGGTGTCTGATTAGTAAATTAAACATTAACTGGTAACTGGGCCAGTATGATTGTGAGAAAGTTATTTCTGCCAATGTCATGTATATCACATTCAAACAGTAGCGGATCTCCCATTAGGCTGGGTAGGCTGAAGCCTAGGGCCCCCGGCAAAAAGGGGCCCCGCAGGGGTGAAAAACGGTACCAAATACCGATCTCATTCTAGATGGAGAAAAACAAAAAGATAATATTCTTACCGGAAAGGAAAAATTTCGAATAGAGGTAGGTATTCAATGTTCTTTTAGATAAATTGGGGGTAGAACTTGAAAAAAAAAGTAGTGTATACAAAGGGTAAAAAAACTTGATTATTGAACCTAAATCAATGGAGTCCGTGATATCAATATATAAATGTGATATCGGGGAAGAACTCTTAAGTGAATGCACTCAGTTCAAACATTATTTAAACATGGTATGGTTTAAACAAAATGAGTGTATTACGGCTTCCGAAGTGTTAACACTAATTTTTGAAAAAAACCTTATTGATATATTTCTAAATCTGTATTTCTGTATCTGTATATATTCTTAAAATTTACTACGATACCAATAACAAGCTGTGAAGCCGAAAGGTCCTTTACGAAAATGGCATTTATAAAAAATAAATATAGGTCAACAATGACGGACGAGAGGCTAAATTGCCTTTCAATTTTGTCAATTGAGTATGACATCACGAGATCTATTTCAGATGAAGAAGCAATCCGCGAATACGTCACAGTTAAGTGCAGAAGACAAGTTTTATTTGTTTTATAACCAAAAATATTTACATCATGGAAATTTAAAAAAAAATCATTTCGGGGGGTTGGGGGCTCCAGAAATTGAATCAGCCTAGGGCCCCAAAAAACCGCGATCCGCCCCTGCATTCAAACTTAATGGTTAGTTAATTGTGGTTAAAAATCATGTAAAGATTATGCATGCAAACAAACACCAATAAAATTAAATTAATAAATAAAAGCCCTCTTTGAGGCGCCGCCGCCGGGTATATCTCTAACAATTTTTAGATTTGCGTGTTTTCTTTAAAAAAGACCACATAGAAAAATTACGGCTGACCCGAAAGACTGGCAACAATTTCATGAAATACATATAGCCCCGACTGTCCCTTCCCCCCCCCCCCCCCCCCCCCCAGGGGCATATTTTCTGGCTACGCCACTGTTATTAAGTAATAGTAGAAATGCACCAGAAATATCATAAATTAATGTAATTTCTAGAAACGTGTATGTGTATAATTGTATAAGCAGCACCACCTAATTTAAGGTGGTATTGACATAAGCCATAAGAAGTCCAGAGCATCAAATTGTGCATCTTTGCCACAATATAAACTTGTTCGCATCTCCTATTAGTTCCCTCGAATTTGGGATTCAATTTATATATTATATTTCAAGTAGTAAGTAGTAAGTTAATCCGAAATTTCTCATAAAAAAAAAGTTTGCTTTTCTGTGAGTGAAATTAAAACGCTTGGCAGAAGAAACTAGCAAATACTATTAGATTAGTATTCAAATCAAACAAGGCCAATTTTACAATAATAGTACATTGTATACCTAGTAGGAAAAGCTAAACATTCCCGGACGACCGTAGAGATTGTATGTCGAGGCGCAAGCCGAATACGGAGTCCGGGAATGTGGCTTTTTCTACGAGATATAAATACTATTTTTCCGTAAATCGAAAATTATTAAAAGGACATAACTTTTACTTTTTATTACAATCAACTTGTTAAAATTTTGAAATAAATATTATTAACTTTGTTCACAAATAAAGGATGCCATTAAATATTTGTGTTGTAACTATGGAAACACAGTAATTTGAATTGTCAAGCTTAACACATTTTAGTTTACAAGTAGCCGTACAGAAATAATATTTCCTTACAGTTATTTTCGGTTGCCTAGCAACGACTAAGTGTAAGGAAATATTGACTTTTTCTTTCAGAAATGTTATCAAAAATGTCACTATTTAATATTTCCTATCGATTTTCGGAAAAAGTATATTATTCGCCGTAATAACTTTTATATAAAAATAGCTTGGATTGGAATCACCGTTTATCTTTCAATTCTCTGGCCAAACTGAACTGAACTACTCAAAATACAATTATATTTCAGTAATCTACCTACCAATGTTTTAATAATATTCCACTCATTTTCCATTAGTCGACATCATCCACAAACTATATTTGGGCAAACAGCAAGATCAAATTTCTTCCTCCGGTTAGCATTAAGAACGGGTGTTTACACTAGTATATCTAAGAATCTGCTTATAATATCCTTAAAATATGTTGATATTTACACTTTTTATGGCATTTTGGAAGTAGCTTTAATTTTTTTCTATATCTTATTTTTAAGAATGTCGATTTAATAACCCATGCAAGATTGCTTGCTGACCATAATATCCTTATAATTATTTAATTTGTAGAGTTTACGAGTTGATTTTTTTAAAAAACAACTTACTCATCACATCCACTTCCTTATTACGTACTTGTCTTGTATAATGATGACAATTAAAATTCCATTTGTAAAGAAAGACATAATTTATTTGGTAAGTATACAGGGTGTTATGGAATTGACACATTATGGGAATCCCAGAGAAACACACCATTGTGTTAAGTTGGGTAAGTAGGTACCCCTAAAACCAAACTGACGTCAATGGGGAAGATTTACTTTTGTTTGCAAATTGTACTTTACGCTGGAGCCGGATTTAAGCGAGAAAAAAAGACACCGAAACCTCCTCGTGGCTTGTATGAATCAAGTCTTCTTATCAATTGATAGTTATGTCCCTTAAAGTTTCATACGGTCCAAATAACTAGTTTTTGACAAAAAGTTTGATTACTTGAATAATTACGCCCAGACTACTTCTTGTTCAGGAGTAACACACCAAATGAACCTAAAATCCTGTTTTGGGACCTAGTGGTTGCCGAGTAGCTGAGTAATTTGGTGAAAGTTAAAAGTTTTGGCTTTTAAGGGGGATTTCTACTGTGATGGTCCTATTTTCATCGTTTCTTTACGATTTTTTTTTGGGGATAATAAGACAAATGCAGAAAAACAAGTTTTCAATTCTTTTTATTAAAGATAAAATGTACCAAAAAAAATAAAATTGACCCAGATTCTTCAATTGTAAGCATGTAGTTATAGCCCTTACTAGAATCTAACCAAAACTCGAGTAACTGTTAAAATGGCGCGAGATTTAAATTTTTTTTTGAAAATTTACCATTTTTTTTGGATTTTAAGGGCCGTAACATTTTCTGTAGTATCGCAAAATACTTGATGCTAGCGGGGACTATAACCACTTGTATTCTGAGCATTTTAAGACTAAAATCATTAAATTCTGATAATTGGAACATACCGAAGTACTTTCCGCCAGCGCGAAAAACAGGGTTTCGAGAAAAACAACTTTAAAGTTTCAACGGTGGCTCACAACAAAATAGTCTCACTGTCACTTAATCTGCGATGCCTGGCCCGTAGATTACACCCTCCTCTTCCTCGAAAAACGATAAACGAGCTGATTCTTCCTGCCTCTTTGCGAGCCTGGCCTGACGATCCTGATTGGTCGAGATGATGTCGTTGGCGACAGAACGTAGCTCTGAGAATGCGGCTTAACTCAAAAGCGGCTAGTGATAAGAACTAACCGGCAATCATAAAATTGGATGTAACTTTTTTTTGGAGTAGATTTGGTAAAAACGTTTACACACAGTTATTCTAGAGGCTATAGAGAGTCGAAAAACGTCGGAAAAAAAATTCGATTTTATGAAACCATCACAGTAGAAATCCTCCTTAAGCTACTTGTGCCATATCGCTGTCGGCGCCTCTGGTCGAGCAACGCGATTGGCGACCAACTTATAGTTATTATAAGTTATGTTATAACATAAAACATGACATATAACTTAACAGAAGATTATTCGAACGTTTCTCGGTACGTTTAGGCTCAATTGCAGAGATAATTTGAACTTTATTTTATCTTGTTTACTTTGCAGGTGGTCACTTAAAACTGAGATTTAAGCTGCATCATAAATTTATTTAATAGTTTAATGAGGATTTTATGGGATCTTTATAAATTTTAATCAAGGTTTTAATAATTTTTGCCGATTTTTTGTTACGCATAATGGTCAGTGGGCTACTTCGTTAAATTTTGATTTTTATCCTATTGTAAGGTAACGCAGGCCAACTTTGACATCGCGGTATCATTGTCACATCTTGAAAACAGCTGAGTATTTTCGTTTATGCTAGTTACAGAATTTGGCGCCATCTCACGGCGGCGATGAGATACTACCCACGCAGCCGTTGATTTCCCATCCCTCTGTCACTTACCACGTTCTCATTTGTCCGTGCGCATGGTGTTTAAAAACTTTTACAATTTACTTCATTTTTTACGACTTGCAGCGTTTTAGTTTTGGAAACTGTAATTACTCTTTTTTGACTAATCTTACCTATAATGTTTGTAAGGAATGTCAATGTTAGTAAATAAATGGCTAACTTTGCCTCCAAACCCTTTTTGCGGTCATTCGGTGCAAGCTGTGTCAATGTTCGTCTCGACCAAGGGTAACATTGCCACCTTACAATTTAAAAAAAAAATGTGTCATTTGAAAAATAAAGTTTTAAAACAGACGAATTTAACTTTAAGGGGGATTTCTACTGTGATGATTTTCAAAAAATCGAATTTTTTTTCCGACGTTTTTCGACTCTATAATAGAGTGTGTAAACATTTTTACCAAATCTACTCCAAAAAAAAGTTACATCCAATTTTATGATTGCCGGTCAGTTCTCACCACTAGCCGCTTTTGAGTTAAGCCGCGTTCTCAGAGCTACGTTCTGTCGCCAGCGACATCATCTCGACCAATCAGGATCGTCAGGCCAGGCTCGCAAAGAGGCAGGAAGAATCAGCTCCTTTATGGTTTTTCGAGGAAGAGGAGGGTGTAATCTACGGGCCAGGCATCGCAGATTAAGTGACAGTGAGACTATTTTGTTGTGAGCCACCGTTGAAACTTTAAAGTTGTTTTTCTCGAAACCCTGTTTTTCGCGCTGGCGAAAAGTACTTCGGTATGTTCAAATTATCAGAATTTAATGACTTTGGTCTTAAAATGCTCAGAATACAAGTGGTTATAGCCCCCTCTAGAATAAAGTATTTTGCGATATTACAGAAAATGTTACGGCCCTTAAAATCCAAAAAAAATGGTAAATTTTCAAAAAAAAATTTTAATCTCGCGCCATTCTAACAGTTACTCGAGTTTTGACTTGATTCTAGTAGGGGCTATAACTACATGCTTACAATTGAAGAATTTGGGTCAATTTTATTATTGTCATGAATAGAAAAATTGAATCCCGCCAGCAAGTTACGTTTTTATTGAGGGGGTAACTTTAGCACCCTGTAGTTTTTCATTTTTTGGGGGTTGAAAAATATTTTTTGGTACATCTTATCTTTAATAAATAGAATTGAAAACTTGTTTTTCTGCATTTGTCTTATTATCCCGAGAAAAATATCGTAAAGAAACGATGAAAATAGGACCATCACAGTAGAAATCCCCCTTAAACAAAAGATATATCACAGACACAATGTATCCTTTGGAGAACGAGGGAATATGCACTTTTCTTGTATTTTAAAATAATCAATTTTTTGAAGTTGTGTCAATGTTTGACGTTTTAGCTTATAGAGCAAGCAAAAATAAAATTCTCTATGGTGTCAGTTTTTAAATTTTTCAATTATTTACTGAGGAAATAACACTGGAGAACAGCAAAAATGTTACAGAGACCACATAATTTTGAAAGAAACTAAATAACTTAACCTGTTATTTTTGAAAATAACATTAACCTGTAATTTTTAAATAACAGTTGCAACCGCGGCCGCAACTGTTATTTAAAATAAACTGTTTTGCCCATCCCTATACTTGAGTTCTTTTGTATTATGTTTTTCATTCGTCAACAACTTCTTTATTTTTTAAGTTGACTTTTTGCCCCCTATGGGCGCTTATGGTTATTTAAGAGTTGTTAAAATTGATTTACAAATAATCATTCACTTAAAAAAAAAATTTAACAACTAAAGACGCAATAAGATGAAAGATTACTTTCATAGATGCGTATTTATCACTTTTTTATTTAATCTTTAAATTGCAATGGCGAACTAGACAACAAAATTCTAAAAAAAGCTTCGTGAGAAAATATTTTTATATTCTATGCTCAACTGAATACTTACAAAACCAGTACTGTTCACTTATAACGTAATCTACAGATATCTATCTACCAAGTGGTGCATCGTGGTTGGAAACATAGGAAATTCGAAGAATTCGTCCATTTTTACTCCAAGAGACCTGATATTTAATATTTTGTAAGAAAAAAAGACACAAAGTCTTGGCCTCAAAATTGCAATTGCACAATTTTGAGGCCGAGACTTTGTGTCTTTTTTTCTTACAAAATGTCAACATAGGAAATCTCATGCAAGTCTTAGACTGTCCAAATATTTGCTCCCCTGTTGACTTTAGTGCGGGGTTGTAGGGAGATTTCTTTAGGGTCTGTGTGTGGTGAGTGCACATGTGGAGTTTGAACAATTTTGGACAACCCGATCTTATTTGAATAGGTTGAATAGGATTGCGGTTGGTTTTTCATTGGAACAGGCGATGCTGCAGATACAAGCATTGATTGGACTTGTCAACCTGTCATTTGTCATTGTCAAAATGTAATTTGAAAGTAGTAGATTTTTTACTAGTAATAATTTTTTACCTCGGTAATTATTCTGAGTTACACAATAGAAAAAAAAGTCAATATGATAGAATGGTACTGTATTACGATGCATTTTTAAAATTTTTATGTTGACATTATTGGTTGACTTTCAAAAAAATCATCAATATATAATTTTATTTTTAAATCTACCTTTACATGACCAAACCCTTACAAAAGTATTGATTTTAATTAGAAAAATTGCCAAAATTTGAAACTAGAATCAAACTATAAAAATGGAACCTTTTGTTGAGAAAAAAAATGAAGAACTAAACCATCCAATATCTGCCTCTATCCCTGTCGCATACATCGAGGCAGTGGCGTATTTAGGGGCAGCCCCCCCTCCCCCCAGAGCCTCGCGGAGCTCGGGGTCTAAAAGTCTAATTGCAACATAATTTCTCGTCTCACGCTTGGATACCTAATGTAATCTTGGCTTAGATTACAAAGGTCTTGTAGGAAACGTTTAGTTTTTAAACTTTTCCTTCTAAAAGTCCTGTTTTATATAGAGATTAAGGTTTCGGACGCATATCGTTTTATTTATTGATTTAAGATTCAATTTTATAGGAAAACGGCTAAAAAGAATAATATTTTATAGTATTTTTCTATTATATACTTGTCTGTTCCGTTTTCCCTTTTTCAGAGCTATTTTAAACCAACAAAAATATAACCCAATGCAATAAAATATATATACAACAAAAACAATTAGGTATTTATTTTTCAAGAGAAAAATTAAAGCAAACATTTTAATTGAAACATTTTTTATGGAAAACGTGTGATAATTTATAATAAAAAAAATAGTGCGGGAAGAAACGAGAATGCTTTATTATGAATATAAGCATTTGCACCAAAAACTGCTCCCGTTTCTCTACGTTTCTAAAATACCTGTGTTCTGAAAAAATCATCAATTTTGGCGTGGTGAGCGATATTTGCTTTATTTTTAATCATGAAAAACCGAGTCCGAAAAACGCTGGTTAGAGTCATACATACCTGTTATGTTAAAATTTCGGATTGAATACCAATATAAAAAAAAATTTTTAATAAAGAACCAGCTAGGGGTTATCAAAAAAAAACATTTACAAAAACAAATTTAGTAGTAACTTGAAGAAATAGTCCATACTTAAAGTGGAGTGGAAATTCAGAAGGAAAGAAATAAGAACACAAAGTCTTCCTCCACTATTATATTAAAAAATCTCGTATGTTCAGAGAAACTTTTTATCTCTACATGTTTCGAATGCAGAAGCATTCATCTTCAGGAGAATGAATGAAAAAAGAAGAAACTAATAGATATCACCTTAACGGAGCATCAAAATTGTAAGTTCAGTAAATAGAACTGTGAGAAAACTAATACACACGTGGTATTGTAACAATAAAAGTATATGGGATTCAGGCTCATGGCACTGTAAAAGTTTGTATGCAGAATAAAAAATATAACATCTCTGTCTGAGAAGAATGGTTGGAAAAATGGGGAAAGGAAAAAGTTAATAATTAATCCAGAAATTGAAGGCTGGTCATAACAGAAAACTGAAGTGTGACGAAGATGAAGTTATTAAATTATGTTAGAATTGGAGGTTTAAAGTGGCAGTTCTGACAAGGTTCGTCAGATGAATACCTGAAAAAGAGAGATTTCTTTTAGGTTACATCGAATGGACAAATATTGTGAAAACTTCCACATGTCGATTGACAGTTAAGAATAAAAAAAAATTGGAAAAAGTAGATTTTGCTATGTTTATTTAGCATTTTCTAGAATAAAATGAACTTTTTTTAAAAAAACTTTATGGATTAAATAAAATTAGGCGCGATCGCCACCACGTTTCCAAAAAGATAAATTTGGTGACAGTTCACATGTCTGAAGTTAGGAGAGAACACAGAGAAAAAATTGTTAAGCTGAAGGCTGAAACAAAGAAAAGTAGGTTGTATAATATTGTTTTCTCTCAGTTCTATTTACTGAACTTACAATTTTGATGCTCCGTTAAGGTGATATCTATTAGTTTCTTCTTTTTTCATTCATTCTCCTGAAGATGAATGCTTCTGCATTCGAAACATGTAGAGATAAAAAGTTTTTCTGAACATACGATATTCTTTAATATAATAGTGGAGGAAGACTTTGTGTTCTTATTTCTTTCCTTCTAAATTTAGTAGTAGTTAGGTGAATTTTAAATCAACTTTGGGCGTGGCCCCGCCTTCCTCACTAGGTACAATATCATGAAATACAGTCTCGACTGTCCCTCTCTACAGATCTACAGAAAAAAAATGCCCTACTTACGCCCATTGAGTCCCCCCCCCCGAGCATATTTTCTGGCTACGCCACTGCATCGAGGAATATACGGGAAAACCACTATCTATATTATGGTTTATCGTTGTATTTTAGAGAGTGTTTTACTATTTTTAAAACCGCGGGATACCAAAAGTATTTAAATGATTAGACTTAATCTTTATTAAATGTAAAAGTAAAAGGTGGTTCGTGCTTTTAACTCGGCATATTATTAACCTATCTATCTCTAGAATCCGTATAAAGGGAAGTAGTATTCACATAAATTTTATATATTAAACATTATATTATCATTAAAGCTACATCGGCACCGTAAACTATTACTATTTTTAATGCCGTAATTAAATTTTTCTTACTTAGTGCAACAAGGCGGCTGTGTTTAAAGAGAGCCCAGGGGCCCATTGTCATTTCTTGCCATTCTTTCGAATTAGAATTTTTACCTCTTCGTCCGCTGCCAGGGCCATTCCCGAGGGGACCTACAGCTTAACGTGGATTACGAACCACGATCCTTCAGTCATGCGAAACTTCTCCCCAAGGGCTATTACATGACCTACCGATTGGGGAGTGTGTGCCTTTTTCCGCACCCCACGAGATGTCCGATATTATCCGGCCTGATTACCGGCGTAAATGAGGTGGGTTGGGAGATGATACATTTTACACTCTTCCCTGCATTCTTAAACCTACTAAAATTCGGACATACTTTTTTTATTGATCGTATGCCCACTCCAAGGATCGAACTCGGAACGCCACGATAGAATGCCAGTGACTCACCGGTGTGCCACCGCCGCCGCAGTTCCCAGGGGACCATGCCACTTCAAGAAGTTGTAGCAATTGCAATTTGCCCCTTTGTCATGATTTTAATTTCCTTACCTTATAAGGGCCAATTTGCATTCCTCCTTGTTCTTTCCATGTCTAAGAGATTATCTCAAGTAAGTAAACATATTTTTACCTTTCATTGTTTCGTTTATTAATTTATCGGAGTTATTTTCTGTTAGAGTTGATACAAATCAGTATTTTTCTGTAACAGGGACGTTACGTACCAGTTCCGAGTTAGTACCTGTTACAAATACCTGTTATTTTTTACCTAGTATTTAGAGTTGCATATTTTCAAATATAAATTTAAAGGACGGTTATAAGGTCATGAATCGTCATTTATTAGGGAATTTTTTCGATAACTGGCAACACCTGAGCCCTGCAACTCGCCGCCGTGCCGTTGTGATATTACATAATAATAGTTATTTATTAAGTTACCATATAACCGCCCATCGCCATTTTTGTCGTTCAAATAAAAATATATTTCAAATAAACATCCATTTTTTGATCAAAGGAAAATATATGAGATCATATAAAACACCTTTGTTTGAATATATATACTTAATTAATACCTAACATTAATATTAACCCATATTAAATAACGAAAAAAAACAATTTATTGTTTTAAATTAAACAAATAATAACGTATTCATCCTTTTTTCCAGCTATACTTTAATATACACCACAAATAAATAAATTTGTATTGTACTCGATAGCCCCAACTTGACAAAGAAATACCTTAAGGCGGAACTTTGTGCAGCAAGAAATTTATTTGCAAGAGAGTTTCACCCGAAGTGGGCATACTAGCGAGCTTATGACGTGGTGAAAAATATTCCGTAAACATCGACACACACTGAAACCACGATGCAAGGCGGTAGGTTCTTTATTATGCTAATGAGTTCTGGTTGATTTTATTTCGGAGACGAGAAATTTGTTTTGTGGAAAATAAGTACTTGTTATTGTATTCTTAGTTAAAATAATGTACCTAATCGTTATACGGATATATCTTTTAAATTTTGTCTTATTTTATTATTAAAGCTATAGAATATTTACAAAAAATAAAATTAGGTAGAGCAGAAAGTTTGAAGTGTTAATTAATAATAGGTATAAAAGCACCTGCAAACAGGATGTTCGTGTTCCACCGGGAACCGCGTCGAACTATATATGGAAAACTATACATAGGAAAATTTTCAAAATTTGCCATCGTGGTAATGCTGATGGGGACGACCGGACTAAACAAATTTCATACTGGTGGTACTTCCGGTTACACCGGAAGTTAGTGTCAGCTAGGGTAGCCAGATTTTAAAAATTGAAAAGCGGGAAGTGGATAGTGCCTGGAGGACAAGTTTTTTTTGAGGTGCTTAAAATAATTATATTGATGATTTCTAAAAAAAAAAAGGTCGATACCCCGTTGACCTTACGCTGTGGCGTGCCTTTTATATTTCTTCCTCCTATCATCAAACGTGCTTTCTAAAAAAAAAAGGTCGCCCCTCTCTAAGGCAGCTGTATAGTTATTAGGCGTCCGTCGTGTTATTGGAAAAGCGGGAGTTTTGTTTAAGTGCGTGGGAGGCAGGAGGTTAAGTGAAAAAGCGGGAGCCTCCCGACTAAATCGGGAGGGTTGGCAACCCTAGTGTCAGCGTGTTTATTTTAAATAGAACATCCTATATATTATTACATTTTTGCATTCTACGTAAGATTCTAGGCAGATTTTGTACAGGGTGGGGACTTTAATTGGAATAAATTCGATATTATTAAAACGGCTGAAGTTACGCCTACAAAATTTAGTTATGTATGGTTTTGAAGCATGCGGAATTGAATTATAATGTCGGCGCAGTTGCCAGATTTCTCAGCTTTGCGCTACACGTAGTAATTTTAATATTTTAAATGGAATGCCCTATTTATTTTTATTGCAGTGCATTGAGCGTGTCCAATTTAATAAGATGCCAAATTAACAAAATTCTATCTTCACTAATTGCTGAGCTATGGCAATACTGTAATTCCATTAAAAAGTACCATGAGAATTTCTATTTTTAAAGTTTAAGTTAAATAGGCCATTTTGAAAAGACAAGAACTTTTCTTGAATCTTGTTAATAACTTAGTAACTATAGAGGTAGACAAGTGTCCCGGTACTTTTTAAGGGAACTTCAGTGTTGCCATAGCTCAGAAACTAGTGAAGATAGAATTTTGTAAATTTGAGATCTTACTAAATTTGACACTACCAATTCACTGCAATAAAAATAAATAGGGCATTCTATTTAAAATAACAAAATTACTACGTGTAGCGCAAAGCTGAGAAATCTGGCAACTGCGCCGACATCATAATCCAATTCCGCATGCTCTAAAACCCCCACATACCAAATTTTGTAGGCGCAACTTCAGCAAGTTTAATAATATCGAATTTATTCCAGTTAAAGTCCCTACCCTGTATGCCTATACCTATAAATATCTAAGCGTTTTTGACATATTTGAATTTTTCTGTTAAGAATGACGTTTGCAAGCCTTAAAATAATTATCAATTTTTTCTATAAAGAAGCCTTATATTTATTTAATTTAAGCGGGATTCCTTGTTATAAAGGACCTGCTTTATTAGATTTTTTATAATATTTTGATAACTATTAATTCAGGGTGTTTAAACAATAAGATTGAAAAAACTGCAAAAAGTCTAAATTTTCAAAGGGAAACACCCAAATTTTATAATTACTTTTAGTTTAGCATTAAAAAAGGGTAAGTTTGTATATCCCAAAAATGTTGAACATTATTAATAAGCACATTGTGATGGCTTCTGTTTTGCGGATATCGATTGGCAAATGTGTCCCATGTTCTTGATATAACTTTAACACATTCTCCATAAATAATAAATAAATTTAAATAATCTTTGTTTGTATGTACAATTTAAGCGCACAGGCATGACAATTAATGGTTTAATGGTAAGTGACAGCTTCATAAATTTTTCTCGCATTTGATTGTTTTTCAACGCCGTTATAGCCAACTAAAAGTAACTAAACTTAAAATCTGCAGCAAAATCGCCACATAAAAATATTAAGTTGGGAATGTTTCTAAAACTAAATTTTTTTGGAATATACAAACTTACCCTTATTTTTAATGCTAAATAAGAAATAATTTTAAAGTTTGTGTATTTCCATTTGAAAATCTAGTCTTTTTGCAGTTTTTCAATTTAATTTTTAATCGTATTGTTTAAACACCCTATATTAATAGTTATCAAAATATTATAAAAAATCTATTAAAAATATCTAAAACGCTTAGACATAGGTATAGGACATGGTATACAAGATATGCCTAAATTCTTGCGTAGAATGCAAAAATGTAGTAATATATAGAGTATTCTATTTAAAATAAGCAAGTTGACACTTACTTCCGATATAACGGGAAGTGCCACCGTTATAAATATATTTTAGCCCGATCGCCCCCGTCAGCACTAGCATATACTGTCAAATTTTCAAAATTGGGAGGCACAGGCCTACCCTGAAACTAAAGGTTTTCAGCATTGGTTATCAAATACTTCGTAAGGTCAATCGTTTTTCAATCAAAATTTTCTTATATTACAAATTTTTCACCATGTTTATTAGATAAGTCCCGCTGGTTCCAGGATTTGTTGACTGTGGTTACTAACTCGCGCAGTATTTTGTCCGTCGCGTTCCGTGCCATTATAATTAATTTTTTTTTAAAGTGGTATGTTTTTGACGATTAGTTGCGCTGCACCTTCAAAAGAAAAAAAAGTAAGTACCTAGATTTTTTTTTAGTAACACAGAAACAACAGGAGGTAGTACCGTATCGTCGCGCCAATCCGATACAAAATAACGGTATTAATGTTTCTTATAAACATAAAGTGATAGGGGGGTAGCCAAAAAAACGTGTAAGTTCTCAAAAGTTAATTCTATAAAATAAAATACTTCGCAGCCTTTTCTACACTTTCTCCACCGTTCAAAAGTGGCTACAAAAGAAACAAAACTTTGCGTTTTCAAGAACTTCTATCAAAAGTGATTCCTACAAAAAAAAATGTCGAAGTCGTTTCATAAACTCCCCCTAACAAAAGTTAGTAAAAAGTATATTCCCCCCCCCGCTCCCCATTGGTCAAGAGACAGGGGCAACTGCCCTCTTTATGGACGCCCATGCCGAACAAAAAATTGTATTTTATTACTCTGCGTGGCATACTGTCCAATTTTTATTTATTACCTACCTAGCTTCTTAGAAGCATTGTCACTATACAGTAGTCTCGCTGCACCAAATTGTAGCTGCGAGCCAATAACATGAACAGATAAATGTCATGTGACCAACGCCAAATTCGTGCCTGACAACTACTTTTAAATCGTTTAACCATGGATAAAATAATAAACACATTTCACCTTTAAAATGAATTTATATTTTAACAGGTTTAAACAGAAGCTCACTATATAAACAATATATAGAGCCTGTATAATAAGCATAAAATATAAAACAATCGAATAGAAATAGATTCATTATGCAACAGTTGGTTTCTTTACTCACTAAGAACCTTCATAAATGGCTTTATTTTATTACACCTATCACCCTTTACCAAGACAAATTAAACTTTAATTTTAGATCTAAGAGTTAATATACCAGGGTTACCATACATCCTGGTGACCCAGTTTGGGCCTCTAATACCGATAAGCTATTTACCTTAGTATATTTTGTTCACTATCAAGAGAATAACCCATTTCGATAAAAAACGAAACAAAAAATTCAATATAGCCCATTTTTTATTGCAACAAATCGACTGGATTTCGTTCAATTCTTATCCTTACCTAACATGAATAAGAAATTTTGAAAGCCCAAACACCAGTTTTGACAAAATGGTGAACGCGCCTTGAACATTTTGCCCTACGGCGCATTATAAACCATCCCGGTCTAAGCCGAAAAATGTATGGTAACCCGGAGTTAATAGCACAACTACTAGTTACGTCTTTTTAATACTAACGCTTAGATATTCTGTTATTGGCACAGACAATCCAAAAAGGAAAACATAAAATTTAGCCCAAAATTACCCCCGAAATTACTTCTTGTTCGACCACCTATAATTTTTTTCAGTGTATCATTATTCTCTCTGGATGTAAATTGTTTTACGTCAGCCGAGAATAAATTCAGCTGTATATAGGCAACTTCTATAACATGACAACAAAATTTACCTAAAACATGAGTTGCGCGCTGCAAGATAACGGACATATTACGATATTGTTTTGTCTCAATTTTTGAAGTCTTAAAGATAAGACATGGAAGTTCTAAGGTACATGGCTATTTTTTTGAAAAAAAAATTCTTAGCTACGATATTAACCTTGGAAAAGTGCCTAAAAATACGCACCTTTAGTGGGCATTTTCTTATACAAGTTCTTATTTTTTTCAAAAAAGGGCTTTGTACCTTAGAAATACAAACATTCCTTTATTAAATTTTAAATTGTCCCGACAAATATTTCAAATAGCCTTTGCAGAATCCTGCAGTAGCGAAACGGTGTTTTTCATCCTCTAAATTTGCGCGTGGTAGAGCCTTAATACTAAGTAAATACGTATCCTATTCCGCTAGGAAGCTATTACCTATGAACCGAGACCATCACCGACACTCGCCGCTGTCACTGCGTATTTCATACCTTACATGGATCAAAAATATCAAAATGATAAAATACTAGCATAGGTATTTTTAGTATTTTAGTAACCTGTTATCTGAACGGCCATCGGCCGCAGACGGTAAAGTACGCCGGTCGCCGAGTAATCGCTCCGGCGCGGCGGCCCAGTCGGAAAATACTAGGATAGGTATTTTCTAGAGGTGGGAAATACTGTTACCGATATGGAACGTTCCATTTGATACCGCGACAGGAAAATACCGCGACTAAATAACGGTTACTCCGGAACGAACTAGGGCGAGTTTGGTTTACAAAAATGTCATAATTTGAAGAAATAAAAAAATTTTCATCATTCCTGTCTGTGACCTTGAAGTCTCAAACTAATAATAATGATAACAATAAGTTTATTTTCAAAAGTCAGTTACAATATAAAAATGAGGTTTATTTTATATCCCTCAATAAACTTATTCGTCAATCTCCTGATGACGTGCCTGTCATTTAACGATTTTCGGTATGACTTCCGCTATATTGGAAAAATATCGAGAACATTGTTGATTGGTCAAAACTTGAAGTGTGTCACGCTAAGTGATAAGCGCCCTCTGCGACCTATCCTTCCTCTGTGAAAGAATTTAAAACAACCTTGGGTTTTTCTTCGAAAGATTCAAAAATAATGTTATATCCCGTACAACCCATAAAACGCAAATAAATAAGAACAAATTCCCATATTTAGGCCAGGAAATAAGGAATACTTTCGAATAGGCTTCAGAAGCGATCTCTATCTGAGCACATTTTGACTAAAAATTTAAATCTTTGAACCTGTAGGAATTCGTATTTAGATTTAGAAGAACCACCAATCTCCCGAAACATTACGTCTACAATAATTATTATCCTAGTCTAGCGGAAATTGTAAAATCTAACATAGTTACTGTTGCAACATATACGTATACTGTGAAAGAACGTTTTCTAAAACAGCACAAATTCTTTCAGATAGAAGAAATAATATATAAATTCCTACAGAAAAATGATTAGTTCCTAGAATCCTAATATTAGTTTTATAAATATTAATCGTTTTACTGGATTATTCAAAATAAGGTTAAATATACATAGCTACTTATATTATTTTTATCGTTTATTTACATATAAGTATTTTTGTATTTATAAAACATAATATATTATCCCCTTGCACAAACATTTTATATAATAATTTATAAAGTTTAATACTAATAATATATTTTAATCTAATTGACGACAATGCTTTTCAACTTCTTGAGTCATTTCTTTCATCATTGATACAAGCCAAAGGGATCCTCGCGAAACCGCATTCAACGAAAAATACTATACACCGCGGCTACCGCGACAGTAAAACATCAGCACCATATAACTATAACGCGAACGGCGGCCGCAACAGTTCCACTGGCAACCTTTCGTCCCCGGTCTGACAAAATACCTTTAAGCAAAATACCGTTAACCTCAAGACTGTTATACTCATATACCGCCGCGAACGGCGCCGCAACAGTTCCACGTTCCACTGGCAACCTTTCGTCCCCAGTCTGACAAAATACCGTCAAGGTAAAAATACCGCCAAGGTAAAAATACCGTCAAGGTAAAAATACCGTCAAGAAAAAAAATACCCTCAAGCTCCAGACGGTTACTCATACCGTTTGCGGCGTTTGTTGTTACACACTCCACAACGAACCGGTGCGGCGGCCTGGTCAGCCGGCCAATGTTGCCAGGTCTGGTGATTTTGAACCCCATCTGGTGATCTGGTGAAAACTTTTTAAAAAAGTCTAATTTCTGGTGATTTTTCGACACTGATGATAAGCTTATATCTTTAAAAAAACGAGAGAAAAATGGCTTGATTGTGTTTTATTCTTCTTTGTTAAAAATGGTGACATCGATGCAAAAACTTATTGGTTTCAAAAGCGAAAAGCGTTTGTCTTTGTCTGGAAACTCTCTACTTCTCTGCGCCGAATATTTCTTAGTAGCGAGGGATTTACAGAATTTGTATCTGTTACTGTTTTATATATACTGTTTTTTATATAGTGATTTCTAAAAAAAAAAAAAAAGGTCGTACCTCGGAAATAACATACATCTGATTTAAGGTCTTGGCACCGGAGTGCGCACTCATGTTTATAGCTTAAACAAACATGAGTGCCCACCCTGGCGTCAAAAGCTTAAATGAGAGGTATGTCGAGGTATGACCTTTTTTTTTTTTTTTAGAAATCACAGCATTATTATTTCATTTTACATTAATTATATGGTGTTGTATGTGATAATGCGAAGAAATTAAGAATCTGGTGATTTCTGGCAACTTTTAAAGCAAGGGTCTGGTGATTTTTAATTTTTTGACCTGGCAACATTGCAGCCGGCCGCTGTCGCTTTCTCTCGGTTCACATCGCAGCGTGTGCGTGTAGCGGCGAAGGACGAAATCTTAATAGTTCCAGAGGGAACTGCTTCATTGTATGAGGTGGAGCGCGACACGATGGTATTAAAAAATACCGTTTTAAAGTAGCAGTTACACAGATACCGACCCACCACTAGTATTTTCAGTATTTCAGTATTTTAGTAACCTGTTATCTGAACGGCCGTCGGTCGCAGACGGTAGAGTACGCCGGTCGCCGAGTAATCGCTCCGGCGGCCCAGTCCAGTCCGCCTGTCCGCAGTCGACGTTTGCTAGTCACGGCTGGAGCACGTCTCACATCGCCGTCATTGCCTTTTCTTGTTCCTATAGAAATACGCTTGCTGGACCTAGTATTTTAAAATCGATACCTGTGACTGACTGTTATACACTCATACCTGTTACCAAGTACCTGTGATCAGTATTTTGTATCAACTCTATTTTCTGTACTGCATTTTGTTGGAATAATTATATATTGCTATGTGAAAGTGTAAGGTTAGAATTTCACAAAAGAAATTTTGGTGCAGCCGCCGCAGTGGTTCCGTGTATGGCTTCCCGGGTCTTTACTCCTACATCCTTTTTGATAGTCGTATTTTCTTCTCGTACCAGTGGTATCAATTTCTTATTTTGGTTGTTGGGCTTTGCGTGCCAGTTTGATTCCAACTATTAAGATTTATATAGTTTGGTACTCGATTTTATATATTTTTCTCTTGCTTGTACCAAAGTATTGCAAAATATCTTTCCTCAGAGTGTAGTGCTGAACAAAATGGCATCTACAGGAATACGCCTTGGGTTGGTATCGATACCTATTTGACATGGGTGATGGGTGACCATGTGACCATGACGAAGGTTTCTTAAAATTTGGTTCTGGTATTTAAGCTCTTTTTGAAGCAACCGTCCCACGGACGAGATCATAAGCTGTGAAATACAACCCCCTTTTTTGCTTCTTGTACCAAAAAGCCATGCGGCTTCACTGCCTTTTTAGAAGTGAGTATTGGATTTTTAAGGATTTTTTTTTCTTTTCATTTTTCTTCCAAATGCAAATCCCTTTGGATTATTTTATAAGTAATTCCGATATCTTATTTTTAGGGTTTTTTCTTCTTTTTTCATCCTACTTCAACCTTTTACAATGTTCATTGTAGTATCTAATCATTGAGAGATGAAATCTACTACGTACATTAATTAAGTCTCCTGTTTTGGGGTTATCCCTTTCACCTACCATGTGGTGTCTCAAAACCTGTATAGCACAGAAGTAAGATTTGGATTTAAACCATGTGATGTCTCAAAACCTGTATAGCACAGAAGTAAGATTTGGATTTAAACCTGCTTAGTTCCATCTGGACGTACTAAGAGTTGACTAGATTGCCTGAACTGGGTCACGAAGAGGTTTTGAAGAGCTTCCTCCAGGTACATTAGTGTATCGAGTAACATATAGTACTAATAGTTACCTATACGAGAAATGTAAGGTTATACGTAACATACTTTTTTTACATCTTCAAGCTGATCATTTTTATTATAGTAGGTAACATAATCACCTTTTATTATTTCCTTGCTCTCATTAAAATCTTTATTTTTATAAAATTGTAAAGCAATCTCGACATAGGTACTCACATGGGTTATTTTATTTTATTAGTTTTAAGTAGGTACCCCAGATTCATGAGTCTTTGGTAGCCCCTGCATCACAAATTCAATTGTACATTTATTTTTTTATTACTAAACCCTTGCGTCTAGATGTGCTAATATTTTTTAAATATCTATTTCAAACATTTCATTACCTTTTAATTCAATCTTCTTAATACAATTTCAGCTTTAAATTATTTTTATTAACGTATTCATTTTACCTTTAAATACAATTTGACATTTCTTTCTACCAACTTAATAAGTAGTAAATCATAATTGAAATATGAACACTACAAATTCTTCTTGTGAATAAATATATAGGTTACATGTTTATTTTATGAGTTTTATTGTATGGTTTTCCAAAGGTGATCATTTATTTAATTTTCCCAGTTTAGCCAAAGTAAACTGAGGTGGCGCCCTCTACAATATAAAGGAAATACTCAAAGTAAGTACTCGAACCTCAACCTCTGCCTACACTACAAGAGCTGCCGAGAGCCTGTTGTGAGCATATCTCAAAAATACGCCACAAAGTTTCACAATAATCGAATTTATCATATTCAGCACTAAAAACCAAATGAAAATATATCTCAATAATAAAAATCTTCCTAGAGTATTGCAAACAGTGGGCAGCTCTCCCCCCCCCCCCCCCCCCCCCCAGCCCAGGAGCTCAAGGTCTAAAAGTCTAATTGCAACCTAATTTTTCGTCTTACGCTTGGACTTTTAATTTAAATTTTTAAATAATGTATTCTTGGCTTGGATTACAAAGGTCTTGTAGGAAACGTTTAGTTTTTAAACTTTTCCTTCTAAAAGTCCTATTTTATATAAAGATTAAGGGCGAGAGAAAAAAAAGAAATTGAACCTACACAATGCCTAAAATACCTGGGGGTGACATTTGACAGAAAATTAACATTCATACAGAACACGACAAACCTAGTACGGAAATTTTACATATTAACAAGACAATTACAAAAACTAATTGGACAACAGTCATTTTTATCTCCACAGAACAAACTAACAATCTACAACACTATGATAAGACCCGTCATGACGTATGCTTCTCCAGTCTGGTGTAGTGTATCAGACAGTCAATTCTACCGACTACAAAAACTACAAAATATAATACTTAGACGAATACTTTCAGTACCGAGACACACACCGACAAGAATACTACATAATGCAACAAATACGCCATACCTACAACAATACGTACAAGAACAAGCTGTAGGGTAATAATAAGGCTTTACCTTATTTTACCTAATTGTACAATTTAATGGTAGGGGAGAGGGGGGCACATTGGGACACGGGGCACAATTGGACATCATCATTTAAATTGTTACTCTGCCACCGAATTCGCGATCGCCGTATACCAATAGGTGGCAACACCGCACTGTATTTGGCGGAATATTTTCGTGGTCAATGGACGTGATTTGCCGGCGTTCCACAAACATTTGTGTTTTGTAGACCTTTTTGTAACTTTTTCTACTTTGCTTGGTAAGTAAATATTTTTGTTATCATACTGTTATAACATAAAACAAATATAATACAGGAAATAGGTATAATCATTCTTTATTTTGTCAATTTTAAAGTTGGGAAAAGCCTAACCTAGAAATTTGTATAATCGGATTTGTGTTAAGATGATTTCAGGGGCAGTTTGGGACAGATGGATGGGGGCACATTTGGACAGTGTCCCATTGTGCCCCACTACAATTAATTTATTGTTCAGGTATCCTTTACTAGACAATGTTTTTTTTTTATAGAAATCGACATGGTACGCACGTATAAAAGAAAAACCGATAGGGCCTTCATATCGGAAACAAACATGTTATCCGCAATACGTGATGTGTTGGAAGGTCGCCTGTCAATAAGAAATGCAGCTAAAGCATACAATCTGAAAAAGTCTAGCCTAGGAAATCGAGTAAAAAACATCAAAACAAGGAAGATAAGGGAAAATGAAGGCAGAGGACAGGAAGACGCAAATAAGGAGGAGCAGATAACCTCTGACAATGATGATATACCAAAGCCTAGAGACGTTCCATTTGTTCCTGCGATCAAACGTCCATTTCAGTCGAAGTATTCATCACAGCAGGTTTTTAATAGCGACCAAGAAAAGCTTCTTTGTGATTATTTGCTTCAAAGTTCAAAAATAAATTATGGTCTGACATATTTACAGTCACGAAAATTGGCATTCGAGTATGCTAAGAAGCTAAATAGAAAATATCCATCTGCATGGGATAAAAACGAAAAAGCGGGGATAGACTGGATGAAAAGTTTTATGACAAGATTTCCAAATTTGGCACTAAGGAAGCCTGAAAACACCAGCCTAGCACGGGCTACAGGCTTTAACGAAACTAATGTTACCCAGTTTTTTGACAATTTGGAAAATGCTGTAAGAAAGTATAAAATTCCTCCTGAAAAAATTTACAACCTAGATGAAACGGGCGTTTCCACGGTCCTTCAAGCACCAAAAGTAATAGCAGCGACTGGAGTGAAGCAAGTGGGTCAGACAGTATCAGCAGAAAGAGGAGAGCTTGTCACGTTCTGTGCTATTATAAATTCTCTTGGAAACACTGTACCACCTGTTTATATTTTTCCAAGGGCTAAATACAAGTCAGTATTTTTGAAGGGTTCACCTAAAGGCAGTCTCGGCTTAGCTAATAGATCCGGGTCAGGTTGGATGACAGCTACTCTATTTTTAGAAGTTATGAAGCACATCCAAAAATTTACAAGGTGCACTAAAGATGAACCAATTTTGATAGTGCTAGACAATCACGAGTCTAAAAATAAAAAGAATAAAGGTTTTGTGTTTCCAATTGTTGTTGACAAGGACCTAATTGACTTTGATCAAATTGAGCGAAAGTTACCGAAGCCAAAAGATCAAACTACTACAGCTCGTGCAAGATCAATAAAAAAGTTTTCTGTAGGCTTAATTGGTTACAATATTAACTGATTGATAGGTATGTTTTAAAACTTTTCTCATTTTTGTATTAAAATACATTTTTTTAAATAGGTTTAAGTTTGTGCGATATAAACTGATTTGTAAGGTTTATCAGTTTCATATTTTTTTTTATTCACATACAGCTTTTTAGTTTTTTTTTATAGGTCTAAGTGGTTGCAATATAAACTGATTGATAGATTTATAACCTATGTTTATATTGAAATATATTATCTTTCATGTTTTATTGTATTTTTATTAGTATTCAATAGGTGTCCACAAGTGCCCCTAGGTGGTCCAAATGTACCCCGTCATTGGGGTACATTTGGACATTTGCAGCATTATTTTAAAGTGAGAATAAAATATTTATTTTTAATATAAATACTTTCAATCCCTCATACTGTATACATAAAAATGTGAAGTTGATATTTGCTGAATTAATTTATTACATATCTTGATACGTATTGGTTTTATACGAAAAAAAAATATAAATGTCCCAATGTGCCCCCCTCTCCGTGTATAATATTATTGTTACCTTTACCCTGATATCAATAACGAGGATATAGTCGAGGGTATAACCCTCTATTAAAGGTAACAATATGTTATTGTACATTAAATATAACAATAACATTTATATAATCATAGGTTAAGCTTAGAGTTAAGGTTACGAGTTTAAGGTTAAGTTTAGTATATAAGTAACTACGACTGATTGTAAAATATAGATAGATAGAAAGAGAATAGGAGAATAGAAATATATACATTTATACACGTCTTGATGACTCTCTCTTATCGAACCAAGTAGTTACATTACATGGCGATCCTGCCAGTCCACCAACAGTACATGGATTTTTAGTAACTACCTTACATGGCGATCCTGCCAGTGGACTAAGGTCCTATGGCATTCCTGCCAGTGGACTAAGGTCCCATGGCATTTCTACAAGTGAACTGAGGTCCCAAAAAAGAAGAAAAATATTAACGTATTGTGTATAAGTGAATCATGGAGAGAAAAAGCCATCTTCACCCAGTCCAGAAACAGTGGTCCAGTCTTCCTAGTCAGCCGATGGTGAAAAATGTGAAAAATGCTATAGCACGGCGCCAGGCGAAAATGTAGTTAGCAGCCACCAGCAGTCCAGCCCAGCAGCACGTACGTGTGAGGCCTTAATAGAAGGTGAGGCAAAAGCCGCTCGTACGCAACGGGGGACTAGATTATGGATCTTCAGGAGTCCCGCTATTTGTGGAAGCAACCACAGTACCACACATGCACTAGGAAGGACACACCAGTGAGGCACAGCTCGGTGAAAATTTAGTAAGAATTTAGATAAGTTTATTTAATTGTTTAAAAATTGTATTTAATAGGGACATATTTTAACTATATTTTATTTTTTGAGAATTTAAATTTTGAAAGGTGTTAAGCAACCATGAGTAGGAAATTTGATTTGAATTCGTGCCAAATTTTAAATATTAAAGAAGTTTACCCGCAGGGAACTCGCGAAATAATAATATTAATAATAGATTTTCGCAATATAGGAATTCGTCGAATCGTGGTAAAAAAAAATTTTAGATGAAGTAATAATAAAAATAATAGTACAACACTATGATAAGACCCGATAATAGCAACAAACTTCTATGCAAACCAGCCAGCAAAAACTAGACTAACAGAAAACCTAACACATATAAGACAACAAGACAACTACCAACATAAGCCGATATACCACAGATTGCCTATTTTCTTTCAAAATAGGTAAAATAAATTAAATGAAATAAAATAAAACAAAAAGACCAATTACCAAACAAATAAAAAACCCGATTCTCTCATACCACATGGGTTAAGCCCCTCCCATCCATAAATCCCACATTAATTTGATAATTTCGAGTCAAAAATTTTCTTTTTGACAAAATATAGCTACTTGGTACCTGATTGAAGATTAAGCTGGTTTTTTCGTCTATTTTTCCAGTAAACACCATGCAGAAAGTGTAATAATTTAAGCAATAAGTAATAAAAATCCATTGTGTGGAAAATAAAAAATAACTACTTGTTATGTTTCAACGATTTAATCAGTTTCCTGACACGTGTTTCGACACGTACAAGAAGATACGAGTATCTTCTTGTACTCCTTCGATAATGACCTGAGAAGGTCGAAACACGTGTCAGGAAACTGATTAAATCGTTGAAACATAACAAGTAGTTATTTTTTATTTTCCACACAATGGAAATTCCGTTTCACCAAGAATGTAGCCCAACTCAAATAAGTTATATAATAAAAATCATTTCTCAAGTGAAAGCAAATAGATCCCCTCACGGCAGTAATAGGTTACTGGAACTGGCCGACATATATTAAGTAAAAATCAAATCTTCTTACCCAGGGAAAACAACTACCCCAACAGGGCATTGCCTTGTTGTCGTATCCTTGCTACTTAACAGTAAGAGAAAAAATACTTACTATATAGGTTTACAATATACCTATTGTATTATGTATATAGTATACTTAGATGTAAGAAATTGATATGTAGAAACAATACGAAAAATAAAGATATTTTTGAATTTGAATTTGAATAGAGATTAAGGTTTCGGACGCATATCGTTTTTGTATTTTTCTATTATATACTTGTCTGTTCCATTTTCCCTTTTTTAGAGCTATTTTAAATCAACAAAAATATAACCCAATGCAATCAAATATTTTTACATCAAAATAAAAAACAATAGGTATTTATCTTTAAATAGAAAAATTAAAGTAAAAATTTTAATTCAAACATTTTTATGGAAGAAGTGTGATAATTTATAATTAAAAAAATAGTGCAAGAAGAAACGAGAATGCTTTATTATGAATATACAAAACGGCACTTAAAAAGGAGTATTTTAAAACCGAAGCATTTGCATCAAAAACTGCTCTTAGATCTACGCTCCTAAAATATATCAATTTTGGCGTGGTGAGCGATATTTACTTTATTTTTAATCATGAAAATCCGAGCCCGAAAAACGCGGATTAGAGTCATACATACGTCTTATGTTAAAATTTTGGATTGACACTAATATTCATATTTTACACAAATATAAAAATTGTTTTTTTTTTAATAAGCTAGGAATATCAAAAAAAGGTAAAAAAAAACATTTACAAAAGCAAATTTAATCCAACCATTCAGAGGGGTAGAGGTAATAATTTAATTTTCGAAATTTAATAGTAGTTAGTTGAGTTTGAAACGAACTTTGGGCGTGGCCCCGAAAATTTTTCGTCTACGGCGCGTTTCCGCCTTATTCACTGGGGACAATATCATAAAATACATGTAGTCCCCCCCCCCCTCCCCCGAGCATATTTTTTGGCTACCCACTGATTACAAACCTTTTCTAGTAACACAATATGGAGAATTTAACTGCAAATGAGAAAAAATTACTTAATTTCACATAAGGTGATGCACTTTTTATTACTACAAAATTTAGGCTTTAACTCGCAATACCGGAAGTTTTCTATTAATTCTTATCTCCATCTAGACTCACCGTGTTTAAAAAGAACATTCTAAAACAGTCTAAATAAAACGTTGTACAGATGATTGAAACTAATACCAGTTCTTAGGATGCATTGAATATTCAGTTATGTTATCAATGAACACGATCTTGTTTTTGGTAATATAACGACTGCGGAAGAACGTTATGTTGTGTAAAATAATATGATAGTTATTATGATGGTTCGGGAGATAATGATCATGGGAGTAAATATTAGATTGTGAACACAAATAAATTAATTTGTTATGGGATTTCATTATTAATTTGAATTAGTTTAGTGTGTCATGGGTGGTCAAGGGGATATGCAATACTTCTGATAATTTTCAGTCGTGGATCCAATTTCCTATAGTCTCTCGATATATCTAAATGGACGCAAATCGTATGTCTAGTTTTTGACAAATATAGTAACAGAGAACGGCAAAAAGTGAGTTTATTTTACATGCGGTCACGACTTTTATATGGTATGGCATGTACTTGTGCCGATAAAAAACTGGGACAAGAGATTTACAAAAACAATGTAAGAAATACATATCCCCTAGACTATAAAAGGTGTCTAGAGCTAAAAAGGAAAAACATTCAAAATTTAAAAAGTAACCTAGGTTACATAATGGAATGTTTTGTATTTTTCGATACGGGGTGGTTAAATTTGAGAGACATCATATAATATGGATAAAGTAAATTTATTAGATTTTTTTAAACTCAAATATTTTATAAATTATTATATTTACCATTACCACAAAATAATAAATAAAGCTAATACAGGTAATAAAATACATTTAATAAAAAGAAAAAAATTGCGAACACAAAGTTTGTCAAAACAACACAAAATTAATATTTGGTCATAGAACCATTTCTGTTTATTACTTTTTGGAGCCTTTGTGGCATACTTAAAACTAAGTTTCTACATAATTCGACAGTTATTTCATCCCAAGCTTGATTTATCCTATGACGTAATTCATCCCTGTTTCTAGGTTGAAAATCATGTTTATACATAGATTTAACCATGGCACCCCAAATGTTTTCTATCGGGTTCAAATCGGGACTCTTCGAAGCCCAGGGAAGAACTGCTATGTTATTTTCTTGGAGAAAATTTTGTACAATGCGCGCTGTGTGTATTGGAGCATTATCATGCTGAAATGTGTAATTTTGACCGTATACAGCATTTACCGATGGTATCATCACTTCGTTTAGTATATTAACGTATACTGCTGCAGTTAGTCTTCCTTCGACGATTTGGCAAAGTCCTGGTCCTCTAGCGCTAATCCAGCCCCAAACATTTATGGAGAAACGCCCACTTTGGTTGGTTTTGTGGGTGTATCTCTCATCATACCGCATGCCGGAAGGCCTATACACCCGAATTCTCCCATTATTGCATGACTGAAAAGTTTTCTCGTCAGAAAATATAACTGTTTCCCATAAATTTATTTGATTAATATATTCATGTGCAAATTCTAACCTGCCCTGTTTATTTATTTCCGTTAAAAAAATTTTATTGGCAGCACAACGGCTTCGTATATCGGAATTTCGAACCCTGTCTCTAGCGGTATTTGCAGAACCTGAAAAATTCGTCTCTTCTTTTGCCTTGATTGCAGTTTCGAAGGGATGATCCCTTAGATAATTAACCAGTCTTCTATCATGATCATCAGTAGAAATTTTAGGGGGACCAGAACCTGCATTCCTAATAATAGTCCCATGTCTTGCTATTTTTTGTTTTGCCAATAGCACAGTATTCTTGCTTACTCCCAGTTCATCTGCAATATCCCTAATAGCAACACTATCTCGCAACCGACTATAAATAATTGCCTTTTGCTGGGGGGTTAATTGTGGCATATTTACAAATAATATTATGATTGTATGTTTGACGAGTCAATCATAAAGTAACAATCTTTATTGACATGCAAATTTTCATGACATTTTACTGGTACCAGGCTTGATGTAAAATTATTCTTAATAGTCTAGAAGAAAATAGAAAAATTTCCTGTCCCAGTTTTTTATCGGCGCGATGGTACCATTGCGATAAAAAAAAGTAGTACAACAAAATATAATTTAATCTGCTGGTCTATTATAAAATATTTTCTGATAACTCAGTGTCAGTGGCATGTAATTAAAAAAAAATGCCTTTAACTTCAGAGCAAAAATCGATCATATTTACGCGATTAAGGGATGGGGTTCCCATAAGGGACATTGCAGGCGCATTGTGGATAAACAATGCCAACAGTGTTGTTGGCTAAATCCAAAATTCGAGAACATGGAAGTATTGTGAGAAACCCAGGTTCTGGTCGCCCAAAAGTTTCCACCGATTACGAAGATACAACTTTAATTAATTATTTAAGGGACAACCCATTCGGGACCGCTATTAAGGCTAAAGAAGAAACTCATGTTCCTGGATCTTCAATTTATAGCTCGAAGAAGAATTTGGGAGTCTGAACTCAAAAATAGGTGTTCTGCAAACAAAAAGAACTAAATAAGCAAAGACGAGTACAATTTTCTCACGAATTCCAAAACCAACTTTGGGAGTCTGTAGTTTTTTCAGATGAGAAAACGTTCCAGTCCTGTAATAATGGAAAAGTCCGAGTATATAGACTTATAAACACAAGGTATGATGAAAGATATACGCACAAGACAAATTAAAGTGAACGTTTTTCCGTAAATGTGTGGGGTTGGATTAGTGCTAGAGGCACAGGAGTTTGTCAATTTGTGTAAGGGCGACTAACTGCAGGAACATATTGCAACATATTAAATAATGTTATGGTGCCATCGGTTGAAGCCATATTCGGTGATCAAAATTATATTTTCCAACAAGATAATGCTCCCATTCATACTGCCCGCATAGTAAAAGTCCTAGAAATACAGGTAGAGCGAGTTCGGCAGGGTGGGCCATGCCCCCCTTTCCTAATGCCATGGTAAGAACTTTTTTTTGAAGTCACTTTTAATGGACATTTACACAACCACTACACACCCTGTGATAATTCCGATCGTGTAAGTTAATAGGAACCAGGTGCTATATAAAGAAATAATGAATACATAAATCTAAATGGCTAATGATAATAAAATAAAACCCTTTTTTTATTCATTTCATTAAGCACCTTACAGATATAAATCTCGGAATCAAAAGCGACTTACGCTTTTATAAATTTAAATTCTTGTGGTTCGACCTAATTATAGAATTTATTGATATAAAAACTTGATCAGTGGTATTACTTTGTTTAAAATACGGCAATATAAGCAAATTAAAGTTGACATTTTAATGCAGAAGCATTTTAAAACAATTTAGTTTCGATGTTTTCATAAATAAAGTTATTGGGTCGCCAGTTCTCAAAAGCGTTCATAGAACGTTTTTCAGACGTACCACTGAATCAAAAGTGAATATAAATACAAAGAAAGAGTTCATTAAATTAATTATAAAGATCATCATAAGCCGATGAATGAGTACATCAAAATAATGAAAAGTCGTATATTTAAGGTAGGAACTTTATTTCATAATATTAATGAGCTACTTGCAGACCCTTGCATATGGTGACAACGTAGTGTTTGATTTATTTCAGAAAGGTGTAGAGTGATAAAAGCTCATTAGGTATGAAAAGGGACTACAGAGTGACCCAACGAATATTTAAGCCATTTTTATAATTTGGCATTGATTTCATTGCAAAATTCTTTATTTTCATCAAGTGCAAGTTGTATCACCCTGGTTTGGGTCAATTTATGGGTTTTGCCTATTGTTATCCATTTACAAACTCTGAAAATGAACCAATAATAAAAAGGCGTGCAATATGTACATAGTGTTAGGTACACTTATTTATTATTAAGCATTATAAAAAAAATACAAAAAATACATTTTGCAGAAATTAAACTATAAAAATTCATAATATTCTTCGTCATCTGAGGAACTGTCATCTCCTCTTGGCGTTATAATTAACGGGTCGACGGTCCGATCGATCAGGTGGTCAAGATCCCACATTTTCTCCTCTTCTTTAATGACATAATGTCCTGCTCTTGGCCAGTTCTCTGATGTCACTTCCTTAATGGCTTGATCAAACATTAGCTTAACGTCTTTCATTTTGAATCTCGTGTTGTGTCTTGCTACAAATCCTTTCACTTGCGTCCATATAAGTTCTATAGGATTTAGTTCGCAATGATATGGCGGTGTGCGCAGCAAAGTTACAATATGTTTTTCAGCTACATCTTCCACGGCATATTTTATAAAACGATGTTTGTGTAGTGTTGCTATAGCTAATGTTCCTTCTTTAGTCTTTTTTTTGTCTTTGGTGAGTTATCATAAAAAATTCATTCACAAAATTTACCTACGCCTATGGCCAACACCGAAATTGAGCCGAACTGGACGGAATATCCTATTTTATTACTCTACACCTTTCTGAAATAGGCTATAGATTCAATATAAAAAGGAGCCTTTATTATTTATTATTATAAGTTAATGTTATTGGAGGTAATATTTTGAAAATATCAGGTGACCCCAATTGCGACCAGTAGCGTGACAAAAAAAGGTCATATTTTTATCTCAACGAGTTTATTTTTGTTATTATTTTTATCGAGCGAAGAAACTTGGCGACAATGACGTTTTGCTACTAGGCATAGGCATTATTTTGACTGTGGCATTAATGTCATTGCAGGGATTAATTTCTCAAAATCAAAGTTGTCTGATTAGTAAGTTAAGAATTAAGCTAACCGGGCCACCTTGGTTGTAAGAAAACTATTTGTGCCAATGTCATTTATATCACAAATGCTTGTTAGTTAATTATTGTTAAAAAAATGTATTCGACCCGACATTATTATATTATGTACTTATAAACAAATCAATATTTTTAACTTAAAATCCCCAGGCAAGGGCCTGTCGACATATTAAGCACCGGTTCCCGCAGATCACCGAAGTTAAGCGGTGTCGAGCGCGGTTAGTACTTGGGCGGGTGACCGCTTGGGAACACGGCGTGCTCTTGCCTCAGGGAAGAGTGTAAAATGAATCGACACTTAGCCATCCTATTCACGCCGGACAAGCCGGATGAGATCGGATATCACGTAGGATGAAGGTGCCGTTTCACACTCCCCAGTCGGTAGATCACATTAATTGTGGTCGATGACCGGTTCAAGATGGCCTACGTAGTCGGCGAACCGTAAAAAAAAAAAAAAAAAAAAACTTGAAATTCCGAACCCTAAAAACACCTGGTTAGAAAAAATGGGCCCCCCCCCCCCCAACATATTTTTTGGCTATGCCACTGGTGGCAAAACAGATCCTTATGGTTTTTTCGTTTGTAAACATGAGTTATACAAAACGATGTTTGCTGATGTTGACTAATTATTTTTCCATAATAGTGTTAAAACGGTTATTACGTTATGTACATACATTAAAATTAACACAAAAAGTAGAAGGATATTACAACAGTTTCTGACAAATTTATTGTAAACAAAAAAATTTGACGTTATTTTTTAATTTTAAACTTAAGCTAGGTAGTGATGGGAGAAAGTCTTCTTTATAATTTCTTTAAAGAAAAAAATTGTTATAAAAACCAATAAAGCATCGATTTCTATTTAACAGACTGTGGAGGAAACTACTAAACCAGACACTTGAAGCACTTAAATCAGTCTTTAATTAGAAGCACGAAGTAAATGCTGACGTCCTCGAGTGGTAGATGCCGTTTTCCGTATATTTCTTGAATAAGAGGTCAAACTTATTTATTTTCTTGAAAACATATTTTTGATTCGTATAAAATAAATGTTCTGAAAATTCCAATATAATATGTTCCAAAGCTTTAAATATACATATTCAAAGTACGAAGCAGTCACATTTTTGAAGCATAACATGGCTGATTCATAATAAATTAGTAGTTTGTACAACAAGAGTGGATATGATGTCCATATCGCATGAGGAAGTAAATTGAGCACAAAGCCGTAGACGTAGTGCTCAAACTTCCGAGCGCAATATTGACTATCCACTCGAGTTGTACAGTATATTTTTTTTACGACTCAACTTCAGAACTTTACACTAAAAGTTTAAAAAATATATTTAAATTAGGCATCATAACTTGTCTTTTAAGTTCGCCATGAACTTGTAAGAAAGATAATAAAAAACAATTGAACAATGAAACAATTTATTTTTCTCAACCATAGCCATTTTGATTAATTAAAACTTTACCTAGTAAAAAATGGAATTATTTATTTCTAGAAATTTTATAATTTCGTCTGTTTTATCTGATTTTATGTACTCTTCATGTTCCACCATTAAAGGAAGATTTACCACTTTTTTTTTTTTTTAAAGAAACTCTTAGCTATAGCAAATTAACACAAACATCGTTTCATGAAATATGCCGTGGAAGTTATAGCTGAAAACATAGTGTAACTGTGCTGCGCATATCGCCATATCATTACGAACTAAATCCTATAGAACTTATATGGGCGCAAGTGAAAGGATTTATAGCAGGGCACAACACGACATTCAAAATGAAAGTGTTAAGCTACTGTTTGATCAAGCCATTAAGGAAGTGACACCCGAGAACTAGCGAAAAGCAGTCCATCATGTCATTAAAGAAGAAGAGAAAATGTGGGATCTTAACCACCCGATCGATCAGACCGTCGACCCGTTAATTATAACGTCAAGAGGAGATGACAGTTTCTCAGATGACGAAGAATATTATGATTTTTATAATTTAATTTCTTTATAATGTATTTTTTATAATTATTTTGTATTTTTTTTTATAATGTTTAATAAAAAATAAGTGTACTTAATACGATGTACATAATGCATGCCTTTGTCACACGATTTTCAGTGTTTCTGAATGGATAACAATAGGCAAAACCCATAAATTGACTCAAACCCGGGTGGTACTACCTGCACTTGATGAAAATAAAGAATTTTACAATGAAATCCATGCCAAATTATGAAAGTGGCTTAAATATTCGTTGGGTCACTCTGTAGTCACTTTGCATACCTAATGAGCTTTTATTACTCTACACCTTTCAGAAATAGACTATAGTTATTTCATTTAATGCATTTAGGTGAAATACTTTACTCACTAGTGCGTAAAGTGAAGTGTTTGTATTATGATTTACCTACATTATACCGGGTGTTTCCGGAGGTACGCTCGCCCCTATAACTTTTTTGTTGTTTAAATTACAGATTTAAAATTTTGTGTGTTTATATGTGATATTTGCATTTGATGACATAGCGGATGACATTTTATCACTTCCGGTTTAACCGGAAATGATCTCAACCTTAGATTTTTAAATGGAACACCCTATATATTTTTGGCTATATCGATATAGAACACCATTCCAAATTCAACGACACCCCATACGTTACTTTTTTATACTTTAAATTATTTTTAATTTTATTTTTTCGTCTAGATTGCTATGAACTCTTTAAAATTGTTTACTTCTAAACCAAAATCTTGTTAAAAATGCAATTTTCAAGTTTTATTGTGTTTTAAATTTTTTACATACTTTTTAACTTTTTAAAAAGGCTTTTTCCAAGAGAACTCAATTTTTCCAAATGGAAACATATTGGCTCACTCGGGCAAAAAGATAGAGCACTTTTTTTCCAACAGTTTTATATCACACATCCTAATGTCAAGTTAAAAGAACAGCGATAATTTATAAAAAATAACATTTTATGACAAGAAATACAACACGAAGCGCAAACGGCTTTGCCTTTATCTAGGTACCCATAACGCCATAATGCTCATAAACAAATGAACATAATTAAAAATTAAATATTATCATTGAAACAATAGAAACAGTCTAGTTAGTCCAGTTGTTCAAAATGCCTTCCTTGTTCTTCATGACAAGCGCGAATGTTTTGAATTGTTTTTCTTACAAGATTTCGTAAATTTTCCCGTGTAATTCTATTAATAGTAGCTCTTACGCAATTTTCCAACTCTTCTCTGTTGGTAGGTGGAGTGTTGTAAACCTCATCTTTTATTGTGCCCCACGCGAAAAAATCCAACGGGGTAATATCCGGCGACCTAATAAATAAAATCATTAGTTATTTAGGTCCCTATTAAGGTATAATTGTTTATTACATACCTAGGAAAAATTGAGTTCTTTTGGAAAAAGCCTTTTTTAAAAGTTAAAAAGTATGTAAAAAATTTAAAACACAATAAAACTTGAAAATTGCATTTTTATCAAGGTTTTGGTTTAGAAGTAAACAATTTTAAAGTTCAAAGCAATCGAGACGAAAAAATAAAAATAAAATTAAAAATAATTTAAAGTATCAAAAAGTAACGTATGGGGTGTCGTTGAATTTGGAATGGTGTTCTGAATCGATATAGCCAAAAATATACAGGGTGTTCCATTTAAAAATCTAGGGTTGAGATCATTTTCGGTTAAACCGGAAGTGATAAAATGGCATCCGCTATGTCATCAAATGCAAAAAAATATTACATATAGACACACAAAATTTTAAATCTGTAATTTAAACAACAAAAAAGTTATAGGGGCGAACGTACCTCCTGAAACACCCGGTATATATTTTCCGCTAGTAGAAAAAATAGTGTATGCAATTTGTCAGTAAAACGACATTTAACTCTTTAGAAAAAATCTGACCACTTCTACTTTTTCTCCAAGATTCTTTGTAAAAATTTTGAAATCAATCAAAGATTTTCACTAAATCCAAAAATGTTAAAATGTTATTTTAATTGTATTGTTTACAACTAATACTATTAATGCTCGTTGCAGTCTCGAGTGTGTTTTATACCTGACAAAGAGACACTGAAGATGACCCCTTAAGGTCGAAAGCGCTCTGCTCTATCATTAAAATTCTTTGCACCTGAAATACAAAAGTTTTTCATTTCCATTAACACAAGAGGTGCACACAGCCATTACAACTCTTTCTTTAATATTTTAGTTTACAAAGAGCAGACGATCTCGACCTGTGAAAATATTCATAAGAACGAACCACTGTACTCTGAAAGTAGTTACATTTTTTAATATGCACCTGTAAACGATAAATATTGTTCGTTTTTATACAAAACTGGCATACCGTATACCTGCATTCCATCTTGTTAAGCAACTTATTAAATTACATTTTTTGATCACAAATTCTAGCTATTAAATTATATTGTCACAAAAAGTTTATTTATGTAAAATGAACAGTGGGACCTCAATCTAGTAGGCTGGAGAAAGAAAATTGAAAATCGTAAACAAACACTTAAGACGCCAACGCCAAAAAGCCATTTTTTGACACGAATTTTATAAACATTTCTTAAAAGTAAATATTTGTTTATTGGGTCGTGGCAAGTGCTTTGTATTGTTAACAAAACAATTAGAAAATTTTTGTTGCATTTAATGATAATGTCACCATGGGCGTCCCCGAAAAAAGATTTCCAGGGGTGAGGGGGGCAAACTTTTTGCTGTATAAAAAGTAACCTTGCTGTGGCAACAAAAATACTTAGCAGTCTCTGCAGAGATCTGTGTTGCTAAAATAATTATTTCTACTTTATATGTATTATTTATAGTAAAATACGTCTTTCTTGACGTAGTAAACAAATTTCTTGTACTCCATAGTAGAGCCCTGCACGGGCCGAAATTTCACGACCCGAGCCGCTTCGACGACGACGTTTAAATGGGAAAACTAATCTAATTAAAACGTCGACAAAGCGCATGCTTTCAGGAAATTTTTTCTTGCAATTGCACCCAATGTAAAAAGGCCTTAACAGGCAATAGGCGGAAAGCTGGATTTGTTCTTTAATATATGTCAGCTTCTGTTGTTTTTGAAGTAACTAATTTATTTTCTTTATGTTGTCATTGAAGATTAATATACTTATTTTCCTAACAAGTGCGGAAAGTGATATTTTCCCGCACGCGACTGCAGTTGACCCGAATGACGCGGAGCAGGGTTCGGGCAAGCGGCCAAGGGCGGGAAAGACACTTTACGCATGAGTTAGGAACATAATTTTTTCTACGACCGTATATACAAAAAAGTATACCAACCCATTTTTCAAAAATTTTTTTTTTCAACATACATATACAAAACTTTAACTAAAAACTACTAATTAATTAACTAAATATTAATATTATTTATATATAATATTTCTCCTTACACCATGTAACAAAATGGTCGTATTGCTTTTCTTATCTTAGTCTGGATTTGGCAGGTAACAGCTCGGAATTAGCTTTATCTGCAGCCTTCAAAATGGATTCATGAAGTTCTTCGTCGGATGAATCCATTAATATTATTGCTTGGGATTCGGTTTAATGTGGTTTAATTTAGAAGAAGATTGTATTCGGTCACTTCGAAGACGTTTTGAACAACTTGAACGTTTTAGTAACAATTACACGCCTGGGTTATCATAGCAACTGATATCAAACCCGGTAATTTGATAGTTGTTTTGTGACATTACTTTAAAGAATGTACAGGGTTATATAAAAATATCTTCATTATTTTATATTTTCAAAAAATTAAGAATGCAACAAAAAGCTGGAAAAGATGTAGATTTTATTTGATGGACTATTTCGTAAATATTTATTTACCTGTTGTAACAATAGTTATAACTTCCGAAGTAAAAAACTATCTAATAAGGTCAAAATTTGCATTATTTTACTTTCCCGCACTAGTGCGGGAAAGTGACACTTTCAAAACTAAAATGGGTTAAAACGCACGGTCGTAGAAAATTTTTTTATTGCGTGTCTTATTAGGGAAAAAACACTATGAAGTTGTAAGAGGTATGAGTGCCCGTAGGAGGAGTTGGCTGTACCTCCTGAATCCTGGGAATTTTAGAAGTCACTTTTGATAGGATGAGATATAATACCGGATACCATGGCCATGTATTTTTTGGCTGGTTATCCTCCCCTCTTCGCCTGATATTGACACAATAGGCGCCCATGATTAGGGGCCCCGGATTGCGTAACGTGTCCACGGCCCCCTATAACCAAAAATAGGCCCTGTCCTTCGGACGCCCATGAATGTCACAGTTATTACCGTGCAAGTCAGCGATTTGAATCCAAACGGAAAAGGGAAAACACTCGAGTTTCTTTGTCAAACATGCGCTTAAATTAAATATTTTTGTTGGGATATTAGAAGTGTATACAAACCTATATAGTTTTGGGCAAATAACATTTAAATGTTTTAAAAGCTATTTAAAATGCATTAACATTAATAAGTTGTTGAGTAAGAAAATAATCAGAAAATTAGCATTATTTTTTGAATGTTTGTTTATCACACTCTTTATGGTCAGTCAGTCAAGCGGAAATTTACGCTTTCCTACCATGTTCCCATATATATTCTGATAGTCAAGCAACCCTTAAAAAATTAACGTGCCTCAAGGTTACAACAAGACTGGTATCGGAATGTCAAGAGGAATTAGTGACCCTGGCTAAATATAACAAATTTACACTGCAGTGGGTACCAGGACCTGAAGTATTACAGGAAATAACCAAGCTGCCGAAATAACGTCCATCGTACCTTCAATCGAGAAATTATTTGAAGGAAGCCCACAGTGTGGCCCGACAGTGTAAATTTTCCTTCGTTTTTCATTTAAGTGGTAGCATGTGCTCTCTTGCCTACAGGATTATTTGATTCGTATTGTTCTAGAGGGATGGTCACCATATCTGCGGATTGATGATTAAGCGGGGAGCGGACGGAATAGTAGTTTGTACAGCAAGAGTGGATATGATGTCCATATCGCATGAGGAAGTAAATTGCTCAAACTTCCGAGCGCAATATGGACAATCCACTACAGTATATTTTTTCTACGACTCAACCTCCGAACTTCATACTAAGAATTTTTTTAAATCATATAAATTAGGCATCATAACTTGTCTTTTAAGCTGGCCATGAACTTGTGAGAACGATAAAAAACAATTGAACAAAAATTTTAATGGCATGGCAAAATCACACTGTAACATATTTATCGATTTGAGTAATTTCTTATATTTAAACAAAATCACTCTAAATATATCTATCTTTCTCACATTTAGCTTCTTAAAGAATAACAGACAAAGAGCAATATATGTATTAATAAAAAGAGCAATTTATTTTCTCAACCAAAGGTATTTTCATTAATTGTTTTACTGAAATGCACAGAAAAAAAAAGGTTTGTTCGGGTTTATTTCTGCTTGCGTAAGAATTATAACTCCGAAAATACAACAAAATAGCGGTAGAATTAGTTTTAAACAGTTAAAAATAGATTCTGTGCATTAATATGAATTCTTAACGTTCACTATGGTAAAGTTTTTCAAAATAATCTCCAATTTACAAACTAGCAACACTGGTAATGTGGAAACAGAAGTGGCAATACTGTAAGTAGAAATAACATAACCTTAAAACCTTCAGTAAATAATGAATATATTTTTCTAAAAATCTTATAACTTCGTCTGTTTTATCGGGTTTTATGTACTCATCTTCATTTTCCACCATTTAAGGAAGAATTACCAGTTAATTTTCTATGTTTGTTGCGTATAATAAAAGTTTTAGGATCAATTGGGGTTGGAACCCCGTTCTAAATATATCAGAAAATATTCCGATGCACGACATATTTATAATAATAATATATTATTTATATGGAAAAAAACCAAGGTTAGTAAAAAAACGTTCATTTGCTAGGTATTTAGTACATATTATGCATTAAAGCTTGTAGTAATTGTCTAGAATTGAGTGGAAATAAAGATATTTTTGAAATAAGAAAGTGCGTCTGTTCGCAAATCTTTAGTTCGGTCAGAAACAATAATTTGGTAGAAATATAATTATTTTGATATTAATTTTGTTATTATATCTTCCATTTTCGCACCATTTTCGTGTACTCTTTAAGAAAAAATGGTGTTTGCACAGACTCTGGGATAAATGTTTTGATTTAAATTAAAAAAGATCAAATTTCATCTGACAGATTCGCATATTTTCGCATTTATAGTATATTCTTAACCTAACTTCTTTCAAGTGTCAGAAAACGGCGAGTAAAATTTACAACATGTAAATGAGTCTCTAGGATCTGACCACTGTGATTGGGCAGTTTCATATCCTAACTAGGATTGTTATGAAATTTTGCCGCACAGTTAACTGGAATAGGTTACTTTACTCGCCACTTACGGTTAAAGGAAACAGCAAATTTCCATGTGGGAGTAGAAAAAAGGTATTCGCTGCCGTTAGCGCCGTTAAGTCTATAAATATTGCTTATTAAACAGTGCGTGGGTTACCAGGAAGAGTTTCCTATTTCCTTAAAATTACCTCTCACATTTCTCCTCACTTCCCCAAAATTTCTACTCTGATTAAGTGACTTCTTAATAACGTCTCTTTTCTTCCAAATTCTTTTAATGCCCAAATCCCTTATTATTAAACTAGAAGTTTTTAACCCTTCACATTACAAAAACGTATTTTTTATATTCACTGTAGAAAAAATCAAGTTATCATTTATTTATCAATATTCTCTTATTCTCATTACGTTTATTTTGAAATACGAGTTGGCTTTTTCCTGTGTAATATTTTTATAAAAACCTACAAGATATTCGTACTTGATTGGGCAACCGATAATTATCCATACTCTATTTCTTAAGCGTACATTTATACACACACAACTTAAAAAAATTGTATTTCAATCGTACACTCGACACCTGAGTATGCACGCATTACTATCGAGAAGATAGGTAATTTTGTAATTTAATATAACCATAAACCCCGTTGGTTATTTATTTTACTGCAGAAAAATCTCAAATTGCAGTCTATACACGATCATTAAGATGTTTTCAACACTCAATCATTAACTCCATCAAAAAGGTTGATGTTGGTGCGTGCAGAATTTAATTTTAGATATCCTTCTTCCTTAGTATCGTTTTATAATTTACCTGCATCTATTAATACGTAAGATTCATTATTCATTAATATGGAAATTTGGTATTATCTCGCTTACAGGATACGAGATTTAAAAAAGCATACAATAATATCTTTTGGGTAGAACAACTTTTCCAAATTGTTACTTCCAGAGCCCTTCCATACCAGAGTGAAACGCGTTATCGTTTCCTAGCTTGTCTAATTGAAAATATAATATAAAAATTGTACTAAGCGGTTCAGAAGAACTTCTAGTTTGGCAGATGACACGTTATTTTTGCCAAAAAAAAAGAATTGAAAATTTATTTTAAAGTTTCAATTATACAGGGTGATTCCTAAGTTGATACTTCTGTTTTAGCTTTGTATAGAAGGCACTAAAATAACCAATATTTTCAAATACCTTTTTCAAAAAACTGAAAAATAAGGTACTTACATTCATTTATTACACTATGGATCAAATACGGTTCTGCCTAACTTGCCCTTGGGTGTAGGATGAGCCCGCAAGGAAAAGCGTTCTGCGTATAATCTCGAGACAGCAGCCGGAGTTTGACGACACTCACCGTAAATTAGCACCATATCTACTAGTTCATTGTTTTCAAATTTTACCATTTTCACGTGTCACCATTTAAAATTAACTTGGTTCAGAAAAACACACCGCAGCGTATTGCCAAATAACTCATCACCGACCCGTAAATTGCATGATTAATAAGAGATAAGACAAACAACATAAAGTATAGCAGGCTACGTTTTGATGACCAGGCCCGCACTTAGATTTTTTACTTCTGTATCTCGGCTATTTTTAAGTTTTTTGAAAAAAGGTATTTGAAAATGTTGATTATTTTAATGCGTTCTATACACACAGCTAAAAAAGAAGTACCAACTTAGGAATCACCCTGTAGATGTAGGTTCAAATAATTATATCATCCGCAATGCAGAATATAAACATTGAAATATTGTGTCTATTCATGTTAACTTCTTATCTTCCATTAAAATTAGAGACGATGACGCCGCGCCATTTAATTCTCGTGAAATTAGTTTTTATAATACTTTCTATATATAAAAAAAGAAGTTTTATGCCATCGTCCGACACAGGTACAGTTACGGCCATTAAATTCTGGGCAGAGCTTTTTTAGCTTTGTATTCCTCATTTTACTATAATAAAATATACCCGTTGAACAAATCACCTATTTAACATGTCATCATAGAAAAAACAATAATAAATGTCAGTATTTTAATTTTTTAAAAATGCCAAACTTAATGGTCCACTAGACAGTTTTAATAATGCATTATATTGAGCAGAGAGGTTGGTCAAATAGGGATGTTTCACAATGGTTTAAACTTTCAAAGAACACGGTTAATTCGAACAAAGTGGCAAGAAACACATTCCTTGCAAAGAAGACCTCGAAGTAGTGGTACCAAATAATCCAATGAAGAAGAGGATAATGATTTAGTAAACATATTAAGTACCAACCTTTTAAATCTACTGTGAGAGCTAAAATGGAGACACATTTCCCGGGATCTATAAAAACAGCTCGACGAAGGGTTAGACAAGTTACTGAATTACGCTGTCATCCAGCAGCTAAAAAACCGTTTTTAACATAAAAATAAAGAACAACGGATCGGTTTTGCGTTACAGTATTACATTGAATGGCCAGGGAAAAAGCAATTTTACGGACGAGTGTTTCAGTCTTGCTATAACGAAAGACTAAGGGTATATAGGCCTCCAAGAACTCGATTCAAAAAAAGCAGTCTAAAATTTGTAATCTGTTTATTACACCTTTATCAGCGTTAAGCAAAATTGTAGAACAATATAAAAAATATGGCTAAATTAAAGTATTATAAATAAAAAAAATTTCCAATAAAATTTTAAATTGAAACTTATTCTTTTAAAGTAATTTATTTTTCCCGCAATTTTGGAAATTATTTTGAGTCAATTACTATACCTAAATATTTAAATAAGTTAACTATTTCCAATCTGTCTCCATCAATTAAAATATTTAAATTGGTTAAATTCAAATTTAAACTCATAACCATATTGTTTTGGAAACATTTAATTTTAATTTGTTTACTTTTAACCAATTTGACAATAAAACAAGTTCTGAATTTAAAACTTCCAAAATATTTTTACCACTAATATAAATAAGAGTATCATCTGCGAACATTTAAATTTTAGCCAATTTTGATACAAATGGCATGTCATTAATATATATAATAAAAAATAAAGAACCCAAAATACTGGGGTACTTCTATGTTATTTATTTTTTTTGTTGAAAAGACATTACCAATTTTTTGTTGTCTGTGTCCTATTATTTAAATAATTTTTAATCCATTGATAAACTTTACCCCTAATACTATATTCAAATAATTTTTTAAGTAAAATGTCCCTATTAATCGTTTCAAAAGCTCTTTCAAAATCAATATATACAGCAATAACAATTTTTTCTTTTTCCAAATCTCTTTTTCAATTACATACTGGATGGCTGTTTCAGTTGAATAACCTTTTCTAAATCCAGCTTGTAAATGAATTAAAATTTTGTTTTCATTCAAAAAATCTCTAACTTGCTCATAAACTACTTCTTCTATTAATTGTTTATGTCCCATAAAACATTTATTGGTCTCATATCGTTCCATTGTTTAGAATTTTTAATCTTTGGAACCGGGGTAATATATGAACATTTAAGGTCTGATGGAATTTCCACATTGTACTTGTATAATACTTACATCCAGGTGCCGTTGGTCAAAGGTTTCCGTGCAGCTTGGCTTTGATTTATCGAGAAGATGCTCAAAACGAAAAACTGCAGCACTGCGCTTAGTTTCCTTCGGAACTTGTCCGGAAGGCGCATCTGAAAAAGAATAGTTTTAGAATTTTTAATTTCATCAATTTAAAAAGGTTTGGAAAATAAAACTAAGAAGTCATATTGCAATTGCCGAAGAGTGAAAAGTCCTAAAAATGGTAATAATGATCACTTCTTACGATACGCAACGTCCTATGTGGGCGAATAGTATTGCGATGCGACCAACGCGAGTGATACAATCGATGCGAAATTGCGTAGGCTGTAATCAGTGTTTTTCTCGTATTAATAAAAAATTTCTAGCCTGGCTTTTAATTATTCCTGACCCGGACAGTGACATAGTCAAATAAAGGTTAGAATAGGCTAGCGCGATGCTCAATCAGATTGCTTGCATAGGATCGCTGGCCATTGAATTATATTAAACTGAACCCCTAAACAATAATTCCAAAGGGGCAAATTTAAGGCTTTGCGCATATTAACAAATTCCCCTGAATTTGAGTATGTACATCAGTGTAATATGGTTATTTTCCGATTTGAAAAGATGGACAGAATCGGACTTTATGCACTATGTTCTATACTTGTTTTTTCAAATGATATACAAATACTGCGGGGTTAATAGTAGTTTGTATAACAAGAGTGGATATGATGTTCATATTGCACGAGGAAGTGTGCTCAAACTTCCGAGGGCAATATGGACAATCCACTCGAGTTGAACAGTCTATTATTTCTACGACTAAACTTACAAACCTTATGCTAAAAAATGTAAAAAAAAGTTTTCCGGTTGCCGGGCTCGAACTCACGACCATTGGATCCATAGTACAACGCCCTAACTCTCTCGACTATCGAGACCTTGAGCTAATTATGGGAAAACCAACTAATAAATGATGCTACATGAAATTTATTTTTTATGCACATTCAGCCGGTTGCATTATTGATAAATCTATTATAAATACGTCTAGATTTTATTATATTGAACAAATTAATAACAAATTGTACCATATGCATTTAAATTATATAACTTGTCTTGAAAAAGAAGGCGGAGCCTCAGTAAATATAATATACGTAATTGGTCAGTACTTTTAAATACACCACAAAGAAAATAAAGAAATGTTATTTTCATAACAGCGTTGTCAACTAATGGAAAATTTCCGGGTTCGTGAGAACAAAGCACAGAGGAATGATAGGTCGGCGCTGTCTCCAAAGGGAAAAGGGAACTTTTTACGCAGTGTTATATTTGTATAATATTCTTTAGAATCACTTGTGGTTGTAATCTGCTAATAAAAGACTTTTTCAGTATTGTTTGCATTCGTGAAATTTTTCTATAAAAATGGGAAATTTTATTTTTAAAGGTTGCAACACTGTACATCCTATTGTAACATGTAAATTTGGTTTCTTTGAAATTGACCACTGTGATTGGTCAGTTTCATTACCTATCTAGGATGGATATGATATATTCCCGCACAGTTAACTGGAATAGCCTACTTTTCTCGCCACTTAAGTGTAAAGGAAACATCAAATTTCCATGTCAGAGTAGAAAAAATACATTATGTGCATAAAGAATTACCATTCATAATGGCATTTAAATTGTTAAGTCTGTGCTATAATAGGATGTTATCATCAATAAAACTATTGCTAGGTCATACCATGAATTTTTTGAAAACATGACGTCGATCCGATAAATATTTACAGTGAGCATCATTACCGATCTTTCACTTGTCATGTCGGTGTTTTTGTTTACATCCCACTTACATTCGCATTATTGTGGAATTTTGATGTATTTTTGTTTAAAATAACTGTTCTTTTTATTTATTTGCTCATAGAGCAGAAAGATCGACAAATAACTTAGGTTAGATTTTTTTTCAACTGTCATTTCGTTAGCTTGGTCTTCTATTCTGTCAATAATTTCGGTTTTGCTACATGTGAAACCTTTTATGCTAGTAAAATGATATATTTTGTTCCCAGAACTTTTTTATTGACCCTTTTTTAAAAAAAATATAGACAACTTTTCGGAAATAATATGATGATTTCTTATTTTAAGTCCTTTTTGGATTACTTTTCAGACTTTGTCATTGTATTGCAATATAAGAATTTTATAGGCCATCGGCAACATTGTCAAGCTGCCGACGTATATTTAATAAAGTCAGCGTTTTTGTTTCAATAGCTTCTTTATTTATTTATTTTCTCAGTGATGGCTTAAAAATATCAAAAATTACAATGCATTAATTTGATGCAAGTAATACCGGAGCCGTAGTCTTTAAAACGCGTTTTATTCCATAAAGTACACCTAAATTTTGATATGACCCCCTTAAACCGCGGTTGTGGATCAGAGGTAGAGCTACTGGCATTCGACCGCGGCGACCCGGGTTCGATTCCCGAAGTGGGCATACATACAATAAAAAAAGTATGTCCGAAATTTAGTGGATTTAAGAATGCAGGGAAGAGGGTAAAAGGTATCATCTCCCAATCCACCCCATTTACGCCGCCGGTAACCAGGCCGGATGAGATCGGACATCTCGTGGGGTACGGAAGAAGGTACACACTCCCCAATCGGTAGGTCATGCAATGGCAATAAACCAAGGGTTAATAGCCCTTGGGGGGTGTCGCATGACTGAGGATCGTGGTTCGGAACCTACGTTAAACTGTAGGTGCCCTCGGGAATGGCCCTGGCAGCGAACGAAGAGGAAAAAAAGCCTAATTCAAAAGAAGGGCAGAACGGCAAATATGACCCCCTTATAAAATTGGCCACGAGCCGCCACTGATTTGTATGACAACATCTATAGACCGTTACGAAATATAACCAAATAAGCATTAAACATGAATTATCAGTAAACAAAATACTGTTATTGTATGAATTACAACTTATTTAAAAACTTATTTACTTTTTAAAATATGCAACACTAGCCAAGCAGAATAAATAGGCTATAAAAAAAGGATATAAAAAAATAAGCACAAAAACCATTATCTCCTGTCCTGTCACCTGCAATCGTAATAACTGGTGAAGCGTTGCAGAAATTCTTCTTGCTGTTCTGTTAAGGAAAATATCATTTACTAGATTTATTAACTGAACTAAATAATTAATGAATGTAATATTATATATCTCGAAGAAAAAAATTATGTACTTGAATATACTGTTTCCTTCTCTTGACCTAACTACCTACCGCTCGAGATCGTTCTTAAATATTAGTAAGCACCACCAGGGCCGTAGCTAGGGGGGGGGGGGGGGGGGGGGGGGGGGGGGGGGGGGCTGGCCAGGGCGATGCCCTGGTAAAAAAATATTGAGCCCTGGTAAAAAATATTTTGAACTAGAAAAAAATAAGTGTCAAAAATGTCTGCAAGTTATTTGATAAGTCTAATAAAATAAAATAATTTAAAAAATTTCGTCACACGGGTAGAATCCTGTCCTGCCCCTGTCTGTTCCGTTTTCCCTTTTTTAGAGCTATTTTAAATCAACAAAAATATAACCCAATGCAATAAATTATTTTTACTACAAACCAAAAAACAATTAATTGAAACATTTTTTTTATGGAAGAAGTGTGATAATTAATAATAAAAAAAAGTGCGGGAAGCAACGTGAATGCTTTATTATGAATACACAAAACGGCACAATATTTCAAAACCTAAGAATTTGCACCAAAAACTGCTCCTAGATTTACGCTCCAAAAACACATGATTTCTGAAAAATTACAATTATGGCGTGGAGAGCGATATTTACTTATTTTTAATTATGAAAAATCGAGCCCGAAAATCGCGTGTTAGAGTCATACATACGTCTTATGTTAAAATTTTGGATTGACACTAATATTCATATTGTTTACAAATATAAAAAATGTTTTTTTTTAATAAAGAGCCAGCTAGGAAAATCAAAAAAAAAGTAAAAAAAAAAACATTTACAAAAACAAATTTTAATAATTTTAATGAAATTTGTTAGTAGTTAGGTGAATTTTAAACGAAATTTGGGCGTGGCCCCGAAAATGTTTTGCCTGTGGCGCTTCTCCGCCTACTTCACTAGGTACAATATCATAAAATACATGTAGTCCTGACTCTGTCCCTTTCTCCAAAAAAAAAAGTCCTACTTACACCCATTCAGCCCCCCCCCCCCCCCCCCCCGAGCATATTTTCTGGATACGCCACTGCTTATAATAGGTTAGGTTAGGTAAGAGTGGCAGACCCTTGGTTCTGACCAAACGGTCTCACGTAGTCCTGATTAGGTCCGTTGTGATACCACACGTGTTCCGTAGAACCCACCTTCATCAGATCACTGATGGTTTATGCGACGTAACCGCGGAAGGATTTTAACAACTCATTCAAACCAGCCACTACTGTTCAGAAATCTGCTCAGCCGTCCAAGTTGTAAGTTGTTTAGTTCCTCCACGCTATCGAAAGATGATTCACCCAGAGTAGTGAACCTCCTTCTTGTCTTGTCGTTAGTGGGTATTTGCATACGTTCGGCATGTCTACCGAAGAGGCAATGTCCGGTAACAACCGCAGTAATATTTCTCACGTCTTTTCGACTGTGTCTCAATAGCTCTGCGGTTCTCTTTTTATCGAATGTGGGCCACAGTTGCCTGGATGTACTACAGGTTGTCAACCCTGTCCATCTGTTCTGTGCAAGCTGCTTGGCCGTGTAGTCAATCTCCTCTTTGACCAATCCCAGTGGTTTGTTCACTGTATTGTCTGCTAGATCAGCTGGCATGCCTGCGCCCTCTCTTGCGAGCGCATCGGCAGCCTCGTTGCCATCTATTTTGGAGTGTCCAGGAACCCAGCACAGAATAACCCGATGTTGGTTGCCAAGTGTGCATAGATTGTTGCGGCATCGCTTTACGAGCTTTGATTTGACGCTGCTGGAACAGATTGCCTTAATCGCCGCCTGACTATCACTGAAGATGGTGATTGACGAGGCTACTCCCAAGCCAAGGTGTTCTTGCAGGATATTGACCGCCTTCTCTACTGCCAGTACTTCCGCTTGAAAAATACTACAATAGTTGGGGAGTCTATACGATTTCTGTATTTGTAAACTTTCGGAAAAGACCCCGGCTCCCACACCAACGTCCATCTTTGAACCGTCTGTGAAGATTGCGTGATCTGTTTTCGTTATATTCTGATTGCCTTCCCACTCTTCCCTACTCGGAATGAGTATAGAATACCTTCTATCGAAGCATGTTATTGGGACAGAGTAATCAGTCGGGTCTCGTAGATTATTCCCCGGGTGAATCTTTAGTATACTGCTGTGCCCGTAGTTAGTTTCCTTCCAGAATTTCGACTCTTTTAGTCGCAGGGCACTTTTTGCAGCTATACTTTTTCCATAGATATCCAAGGGGGGTATATATAACATGACCTCTAGCGCCGCTGTCGGGGTTGACTTAAGGGCTCCGGTTATTCCTAAACAAGCTGCCCTTTGTATCTTTGTTATTGACTTAGTGTGCACTGCTTTTTCCAAAGCGGTCCACCAAACCAGGACCCCGTATATTAATATAGGTCTTATAATAGCTGTATAGATCCAGTGTACTATGTGGGGTTTTAGTCCCCATTTTTTTCCAATTGCTTTTTTGCAGGCATATAATGCTACCGACGCTTTTTTAACTCGTTCTTGCAAGTTTATGCCCCAGTTTAGCTTGGAGTCAAGTACCAATCCTAAATACTTTGCTTTTTCCTTAAGCACTAAAGCATTATTGTCGAGTACTGGGAGTCTGAAGTTCTCGATCACCCTTCTGCGTGTGAATAGAACTACCTCCGTTTTTTCGGGGTTGATTTTTAACCCGCATTTCATGGCCCACTGTTGTAGTACTCGTAGCGCCATTCCTGTTAGGTCGCTGATTGTGTTTACAAATTTACCTGACACTAGTATAACTATATCGTCAGCGTATGCAATCACTTTTATTCCAGCCTTCTCCAACGCTATGAGAACTTTATTTAAAACTCTCAGCCAGAGTGTTGGTGACAGAACCCCGCCTTGCGGAGTTCCTCTTCCAGCAAATCTGACCATCTCGCTACTTCCCAAACTGGAGCAGATTTGACGGCCTTTCAACATCCTCCTAATCCAACGGCAGATGTAGTTATCGACCCCTGTTTCTATTAAAGCGTCGCACACTGCCTCGGTCGTGACGTTATTAAAGGCTCCTTCAATATCCAAGAAGGTACCTAGGGTGTACTCTTTATTGTTAAGGGATTTCTCAATAGTGCCTACTACTTCGTGTAGCGCCGTTTCCACTGATTTCCCTTTGGTATAAGCGTGTTGAGACGAGCTTAATTCTCGCTCTCTCGCCGAGTTCTTGATATGCAGATCCAGTAACCTCTCCAATGTTTTGACAAGGAACGAAGACAGGCTTATTGGTCTGAAGTCTTTGACGGTTACATGACTGCTCTTACCAGCCTTAGGGATGAAGACTATTTTTATCTTATTCCACTGCTTATAATACATGCATATGAATGAAGCATGTCGGATGTCGGTCGTTCTAAAATGTAAAAAATTCTACAGCGTCCCTTAAAAATCAAATATCATTATATTTCAACTTGAGAATATGGGCCCTGGTAAGCAATCGAATAGCCCTACCAAAAATTTGATTCTGGCTACGGCCCTAAGCACCACAACTATAACATTGTTGTTTACATTTATTTTCTGTATAAAAACTCTAGCAAAAAATAACTTTACGAATTATTGCAGACCCTAAACGACCAATATTTGACAGTCTTCATATTTTGTACAGCTCTTAAATGAATAAATAATGATTTCTTATATTATAATATTTTCTACGTAATTATTATCTATAATATAAATGATTTTCTAAAAAAAATATTACAGTATTACAGAAATTAATAAATATAATCTTAAAACAGTAGCGACAATTGCTATACAATAGTCATACAAATTTTCAACTGCTAACTTTAAGAGTAACTTTAGTTTATAAATGTAAATAATTTGCTTCCTGCACTGGTTCTTTTTCCTAATTAAACTTACAATATTTAGTTTTCTTAGACTAGGTTTCTGGCTGAGCTACTGCGCTAGCTTTTTATTTGTAGACTTTAACTTTTAATCAGTGGCGCATTTAAGGGGGGGGGGGGCTGCTGGATGCAGCCCCCCCCCCCTAAAAGTCCTGTTTTATATAGAGATTAAGGTTTCGGACGAATATCGTTTTAGTTATTGATTTATGATGCAATTTTATAAGAAAACGAGTAAAAAGAATAATATTTTATAGTATTTTTCTATTATATACTTATCTGTTCCGTTTTCCATTTTTTAGAGCTATTTTAAATCAACAAAAATTTAACCAAATGCAATAAAATATTTTTATAACAAAAACAATTAGGTGTTTATTTTTAAAGAGAAAAATTAAAGTAAAAATTTTAATCGAAACAATTTTTATAGAAAAAGTGTGATAATTTATAATAAAAGAATAATAGTGCGGGAAGAAACGAGAATGCTTTATTATGAATAATAATATACAAAACGGCACTTAAGAAGTATTTCAAAACCTAAGCATTTACACCAAAAACTGCTCTGAGATCTACTACATGATTTCTGAAAAATCATCAATTTTGGCGTGGTGAGCGATATTTACTTTATTTTTAATCATGAAAAACCGAGCCCGAAAATCGCTGATTAGAGTCACATACGTCTTATATTAAAATTTTGGATTGACAAAAATATTCATATTTTGCCCAAATATAAAAAATGTTTTTTCTTTAATAAAAAAATATCAAAAAAAAAAGTAAAAAAAACATATACAAAAACAAATTTAATCCAACCATGCGGAGGGGAAGAGGTAATAATTAAATTTTCGAACTTTTATAGTAGTTAGTAGGTGAATTTTATACGAACTTTGGGCGTGGCCCCGAAAATTATTCGCCTGCGGCGCTTTTCCGCCTTCTTCACTAGGTGCAATATCTTAAAATATAGTCCCGATTGTCCCTTTCTTTAGAAAAAAAAATGTCCTACTTACGCCCACTGAGCCCTCCCCCCGAGCCCCGAGCATATTTTCTGGCTACGCCACGGCATTTTATTATGACCATGTTTAAATGATAGGAATCCAAAAGAATTCCTTATTATGCAATGTTAACAGCAATACGTATGTGACTAATGGCTACCGGTAGTAGCAGACGGGACGCTTCCTAAAAATTAAAGCTCATTTGCAAACAATGCCGAAAGTTGAGAAAACGTTAGATGGTTTTATTTTGCTTACAAAATCTACACCATCGCGCTTAAGTAAGCAATGCAGGTTAAGTTCGTGATTAACTTTTGAAGAACAAAATAGAAGAAAATGGGTACATCCGTACTTAGATTCTTAGAAATTTGCTATAGAGTTACTATTATACTTGCAGCGATTTAACACTTCAATATACCGAGAGAAAAAATACACCGGGACTGGAAAAATCATTTGTTACGTTATATTATGTGGAAAATACGTTATTCTATGCGGAAGAAAACGACTAGAGTGTGGTTTCGCCCGTGCGTACTGTAATACTGTAATAACCAGTGTTGCCAGGTGAAAATTTGTAATTTCGGTAGCCAGGCTCGTAATTTTTCGGTAGATTTCGTTAAAAATCGGTAGATTTACCTTCTGTATAAAATATACTTATTTTGGTGTATTCGAGTATTCGCTATTTTTTTGGTCATTTTTATTCTTGGCGCCAAATACCTACCAAATTGTCAAAATTTTAACTATGAAGGTAAGATCACATTTTTTTTTCCTTTTTCACTCATTTTTTAAAATAAATTCGTTCCCTCGAACACACAATTAAAACGAAATTCTGGAACTTGGTAAGAAAGCAAATCGGGGGAATTCTTAAAACGGTTACCACCAAAATAAAAAAGTAATAAGTATCCAACCTGAAAACATCAGGCAACAATAGGATTTAAAATTGTGTCCAGCAAAAGAAATTATTCTGAAGTATTTTGTGTTGCCTATTACTATAAATTTATATGGTAGTAAAAGAGTTTTCGCAAAGATACTCGCTAAAATACCTTATCAAAGACAGAAAAACACGTGTTTTTTTACATTCTATTTGGCAGTTATCCCAGAAATTGCTAAAATTCTATTCTTTTTAGTTTTCGGTAGATTTTAATATTAAATCGGTAGATCGGTAGGTGACTAGCAAAATCGGTAGATCTACCGAAAAATCGGTAGACCTGGCAACCCTGGTAATAACGCAATTTGTTTTTACATCTGTAAAACATGGCGGATATTTTGATTCCCTTAACTCCTTAGATTGAAATAAATAATACTTTAGGTAGGTAGAGTAGAAGAAATGAATAACATTTTAAGTGGGTACAAGAAATGTAAAACAATTTAGATTGGTAGATGAAGTAAACAAAAGTTTAAGTGGGAAGAAGAAATGAACAAAACTTTAGGTGGGTAGAAGAAATAAATAAAATGGTAGCATAAATAAACGAAACATTAGGTGGGTAGAAGAATGGAACAAAGCTTTAAGTGGGTATAAGAAATGAATAAGATCTTAGATAAGTAGAAGGAATAAACAAAACTTAAGGTGGGTAGTAGAAATGGAGATAAGTAGCATCAATGAACAAAATATTAGATGAGTAGAAGAAGTGAACAAAATTTGAAAAGAGTTGAAGAAATACAACACTTTAGATGAGTAGAATAAATGAACAAAAGTTTACGTGGGGTAGAAGAATTTACTTTAAATGGGTAGAAGAAATAAACAAAATTTTAGGTGGGTACTGAACAAAACTTTAAGTGGGTAGAAGAAATTAACACAACTTTAGGTGGGTAGAAGAAATGATCAAAATCTCAGGTGGGTAGAGAAATTTAAAAAATGTAGGTGAGTGGGATAAATGAACAAAACTTTAAGTGGGTAGGAAGAATTAAACAAAACCTTATGTGAGTAGAAGAAATGAACAAAACTGTATGTAAGTAGAAGGATTGAACTAAACTTTAGATGAGTAGAATAATTGAACAAAAATTACACGGGTAGACGAAATAAATAAGCTTTAGGTGAGTAAAATAACATGAATGAACGCAATTTTAGTTGGGTAGAAGAATTAGTAGAAGTAAGGAACGCCATAAATTTCGTGAATTGTTGAATGATTGCATTTTAAATCGCCAACCGGCCCTGATTCTAATTGGATAAATAGAGTCATCATACCAATGAAAATGAGAAAGTTAGTGTTTGAACCCTAAGTGTGGATTGCACCATTCTCTAAGATCGCTTTAAGTCAGACTTAAGTTATCATAGACAATAAAAAAATAATAACTTAAGTATGATTTGATTTAACAAATAGACAATCAACCATTAGTGTCCCCTCTGATCCAATGAAATGCGCTGACTTATCATTCCTCTGTGGCCCGTTTTTTTGCTCGATAAAATATTTTAAAGGAAATGCTTAACTCCACGAAGACATAAAAACAACAATTTTTACAATATAAGATATTGTCACAATTTTTTTGAAAATAAAAAATAGTCGTACGATGAAATGTTTAATTATAAATGGTGATCAGTATAATGATAATTGATAAATCGTTTTTTCATACATAATACACATATTCTTTTCAGTAGCTCATAAAAACAAAATTCGTTTATTTTACAGCCAAACGATCTTTATTAATTAACATTGCTAATTATACACAACCAAACCCAGATTTTATGATACTCATACCTACCACATAACACCATTAGGCGGTTACTATATAACCATACCCATTAACAATATGCCCATGCCCATAAAGCCACGAACCTTAATTTTCGAAGATATAATAAGTAAGAAGGTCTATAAAACCATGATGAGGCAAAAACAACCTAGAGTCAATCGGGGCAAAGGTCTGCACTATGATGTAAATATTCTCAACCATAGGCGCAACTAGAGGGGGGCTTAGCCAGATCCACCTGAATCATGATCAGGGCCGAGCCGTGCCGGGGGTGCAAGGGGTGCATGGCACCCGGGCGGCACTAACACGGGGCGGCAAAATGTCTCTAAAAAAAAAAAATAACAGAACCCCATCATGCAAAAAATATTTAGTCGCAAAGTGCCTTTCTTTGATAGCGGCATTTCTCCGAAATATTGTTTTCTTATTATTACAACAATACCAAAATAGTGCGTTGACGTTGAGCATTCGGGCGGCGTAAAAAAGATAATAAATAGGTAATAATAAAGAATAGCCGCTTGCCGCAAAAACGACAGAATATATCTGATACTCGATGGGAGAGTCGAATTGATGCTATCAAAACCCTTAGATTTGAATTAGAAAAAGTGTATGATGCTTTGTTTGCCCTCTATAGTGATGATTCTAGAGATAATGACACAAAAAATCTTGCAATGTCCCTAATTAATAAAATAAAAATTTTTAAATGTATGTTCCTTAGTTGTCTGGTACAATATTTTGGCAAAATAAACGTAGTAAGTAAGATAATGCAAAAGTCTAGCGTTATTTTGCCAGAAGCTGTGCGACTGTTGAAAGAAATTAAAATATTTTAAACCGAAATTAGATATGAAAATGGTTTTATAGACATGCTCAATGAGGCCAAAAAAATTGCCGAAGAATTAGACTCCGAAATTTGTTTCCCAGCTGTTCAGTTAGTTAGACCAAGAAAAAAAAAAGATTTTTTTTTGAATATGAACATGAAGATGAACCCATTCAATCTCCAGAGCTAAATTTCAAAGTAAATTTTTATTTTTTTATTCTCGATATTGCAATTTCAAAATTTGATGAAAGATTTAAAGATTTTCCGAAAAACATAATGACTCGTTTGGCTTTTAAAATAATTTAGGTGCAATAACTAAAAATGAAATAATGGAATATTGTAAGAACTTACAAATTAAATTAACTGATTCAGAAACAGGAAATATCGATATAAGTGCAATTGATCTTTGCAACGAAATTGATACACTGTCAATTCATATTATTGATAAAAATAATATATCGGCCAAAGAAGTATTAACATATTTCGTCATTGACGATTTAAAAGGAATATTCCCTAATTTATTTGTAGCCTTACGAATATTTTTAACCATGCCGGTCACTGTGGCACATAGGGAGCGATCATTTTCGAAACTAAAACTTATTAAAACCTACTTAAGATCAAATATGAGCCAATCGAGGCTTACAAATTTAGCAGTAATCAGTATCGAGGAAGATATTTGTTCCAGTATAGATGTTACAGATTTAATAAAAGAATTTGCTTTAAAGAAGGCAAGAAATGTAAATTTTAACATTTAAACCCATCTAGGAATTGGAATATATTTTTGTTATTTTTTCGTTTTGTTTTGATTTTTTCTTTTCTTTTACTACCTTAAGAATGTAAATTTTATTTTCATTACGTTTTTATATATTTGTCAATAAATAATGTTGAAAAATGTGTTTTTATTAATTTTCCCAATCTAAAATGCAAACAGTTGGTGCGTCATACATGCACCTCAAAATCGGCATTGAATTATCCAATTACTCCTATCTCCAATAAGATCTAGACACATTTGCTAGATAGAGACGATTTTTACTAATGAATATTTTCCGGGGGAAGGTAGGTACTTTTCTATCCGACTAGACTAGAAATTTACCTCATATCCCACCTCACTAATCAAATTTCGACTAGGTACGCTAATAGGGCGGCATATTTTGTTCTTGCACCCGGGCGGCGTATATCCTAGGCTCGGCCCTGATCATGATTCGTCCCCTAGACTGTTTTTACATCCTTTTCTCTATAGGATGACTTTTTTTACAAGTCATATCTTTGAGATGCCGGATGATTACGCGGTCGACTGGGGAGGAGGTATAGTAGGAGTGTGTAGGATTTCTACATGAGGCTTAGACAGTTGAGCCACTGTTCTTAACTATGCTAAATACATAGATAGAGGAATAACAATTTTTAAATAATATGTTTACCAAGAATTTGGGATTTATTTTACCTTTGTAATTGACGTATCACTTATTTTAAATGTAAAAAATATCATAGTTTAACATACTGCATATGGATATGCGCAGGGAAAACTGTATGGTGGTATTAAAGAGAAGCTCATTAAATCAATGTAGACTATATTTGATTTTCCTGAATAACGGTTCTATTCGTTTTAATGCTTAACCTATCGTTGTTTCATAATAACGATTATTATTTATTAACTATAAGATCTCATTGGTTTATATGAAAATGCCATTAGGTTTTAATGAAATGATACATTTGGCATTAAACCATTTATAATCAAACACCATTGGCTTTCAATAACAAGCTATGATTGTGGCAAAACAAGCTACAATGCGTTCAAGTGTTTATTATACAGGACTCAATTCTTGGTTCATGGAAGTAGATTTTCCCATGGGGATAATAATTTCTCTCATTTAAATGGCGATCTCGTATTCACATTTCGTAGGGAAAGTTTTCAATAAAACCACTGGAACTTCAGTTTAACTCCGTGGGGACATTGCGACCGAAATATTTCCTCAAAAAAATAAATTCCACCACTTGAAGAATTGAGTCCCACAAATAAATCTTCCATAATACAATGCACTAATTTATAACTCGCTTATTCTTAAAAAATAAACAAAGTAACAACGCATAGAAAAATACTATATAATAATATTTTTTCTGTGCAACATTTTGTATAACATATTGTATATTGTATGTGGATATAATTCCAAACTAAGTCGATACTTTTGCTGCATCAGAATAATAAATAAAACAATTTGTTTTACTACCGTAGTAACGACCATATAGTTTTTTAGTAGCACTATTACTTGCATGACTATATCGAAGGGCACCAGCAGCAAAGCTATTCGCTCGAAACTAGCATCCTTCACCTTTATTCTCTACGAAGATACAGATATTTAGGCCAATTACCCACTACGCTTGGATTGCCCACGTTGATTCTATAGTGTAATTACACACGACGAGCAATAAAACGCATTAGCGGCAATTTCTACTTTTTAGGGGTATAATTTAAGACTTATTTTCGACATAACCTTTTCTTTTATTTGTTTATGATTGAATCAGTTAATGTGGGAAATTTGCGGTATGTGAATGTTGTTAACAAGTAAACCAACCACAAGGTTGACGCGCAAACTGTTAAAAATTGTTTCCGTTACATTTTATTAGTTTTTATCAGAACTCAAAACGCAAAGGTATGCTGTTAAATAGGGTTACTGGCAATAATTTTTAAAAAATTATTACTGCTATTCTACGTCTTCACTAATATGTGATTTACAATTTAGTACATGGGCAACGAAAGCATCATTTTCAAGGGGGAGCAAGCATTTTTTTGAGATAATCAATTGCTTAAGAGAGGGCAACGTGATGTAGGGAAAATTAGAAAAATTTATAAAAAATTGTGATTTTTGAAAAAAGACTCCAAAAGAGAAAATTTAGTAGCGCCATTTATAAAGTTTTAGTCATAAGGTCGAGTAGTTCAGCTACAAAACCGGTTTGATGGGGAGGAGCCATATAATAACACACTGTTTTTAGGAATGTTCTACTGAAGTTCTATGAAAGTCTGAATGTTCTGGACATTAAAGGAATATTCTTGGCATCTTCTTTCCAGTACATTCACTGAACAAAAGATTGAACATTTTGCAAATGTTATTTCACACCAGTTTTTGCACTTCAAATAAAATGACGGGTATGCTCAGATAGATTGCTTGACTACCAAGAGATGGCGCCAAAACTCGTAAGTATTACGACTTTCGAAAGGGATATGGACACTACTTACCCTATACTGACAAGAACAAAAGAGTTCGAACCGGTCTGCAGGTGATTACATCCTACCAATAGTAGTCTTTACTTCTTGATAGTATGCATATGCAATCTGAATTTGGATTTTGTTATTTAACAGGTTTAAAAAACATATGGACGTCCCCGAAACTTGTTAAAATTATAAGTGCCTTCTAAAAAACAACCGTATCTGCTGTCAAGTGACTCCTTTCCAATTTATTCTCCTCTCAAATCAAAAGTGACTTCTAAAAAAGTTCCATAGTTCCCCCATACAACGTCTTTTTTCTTCAAAATTCTTGAAATTCCTTCAAAACTACGAACCCCCTTCATATTAGGGTGTTTTCTGAGTATAATTTTCACAATTACAAAAATTACCCAAAAACCCTTTATATTAAAGGAATTCCTTTAATTTTGGCAACACTGCCATAAGGAATTAAGGGGGATTTCTACTGTGATGGTCCTATTTTCATCGTTTCTTTACGATTTTTTTCTGGGGATAATAAGACAAATGCAGAAAAACAAGTTTTCAATTCTTTTTATTAAAGATAAGATGTACCAAAAAAAATTTTTCAACCCCCAAAACTATACAGGGTGCTGAAGTTACCCCCTCAAAAAAAAAACGTAACTTCCTGGCGAAATTCAAATAAATTTTTCTATTCAGGACAAACATAAAATTGACCCAATTTTAAGGGCCGTAACATTTTCTGTAATATCGCAAAATACTTGATTCTAGAGGGGGCTATAACCACTTGTATTCTGAGCATTTTAAGACCAAAATCATTAAATTCTGATAATTTGAACATACCGAAGTACTTTCCACCAGCGCGAAAAACAGGGTTTGGAGAAAAACAACTTTAAAGTTTCAACGGTGGCTCACAACAAAATAGTCTCACTGTCACTTAGTCTCCGATGCCTGGCCCGTAAATTACACCCTCCTCTTCCTCGAAAAACGATAAACGAGCTGATTCTTCCTGCCTCTTTGCGAGCCTGGCCTGACGATCCTGATTGGTCGAGATGATGTCGCTGGCGACAGAACGTAGCTCTGAGAACGCGGCTTAACTTAAAAGCGGCTAGTGGTGGGAACTGACCGGCAATCATAAAATTGGATGTAACTTTTTTTTTGGAGAAGATTTGGTAAAAACGTTTACACACGGTTATTCTAGAGGTTATAGAGAGTCGAAAAACGTCGGAAAAAAATATCGATTTTTTGAAAACCATCACAGTAGAAATCCCCCTTAAAAAATTTTCAGGTGGTTCGAAAATTATTGTTCATGTATTTTTTAATAAAAATAATCCCAGAATTCCTATAGAACATCATAAGATAGTCGGAGGTTGGACTTGGAACATCAAAGTGATGACATGATACTTTCCTGGTTTGTTCCATGAATTCCAGGAATGTTCTGATATTCTAATAAAATATCTTCTGAATGTTCAGAGATTCTTCTTGTGTTTTTGAGAAAAAAGGTAGCACACCACTACTACTAGGGCGCCATAGGCGAATTTTTTTAGTAAAATTAGTAAAAAGTACAGACATTAGCTAAGTATAAAATTGAAAAGTAAGTGGATACATCTATTTACAAACTAGAAAATGTATAACAGCAGATCAAGCAAAAATGTTATGAAAGATAATATACCTTCATATTTTAATATTATTAAAAAAAAACATTTTTAAAACATTTACTTGGGGTTCCCTGAAAATGTTTCTTAATTTTCCCCAATTTATTGCTAGGAAGCGATGCTCCATAACAACATCCTTTATAAGACCCATCTAGATGATATCCAGATTGTTTTTAACACACAGTCAAATCGGCGCGTAATGTGTAGTTATGTTACAGTAAGTTTAGGAAACTTATGAGTATATACATGTAAACTATATAAATAAAAAACACCTAGTGGTAAAGTCCATATTTTTTCTTGTTAAAAAATATAATTTATCAATTATGTGTTTAAAAAAATTCCCTCCACCCTCCAATAGGAAGAAGCTATACGTAATATCTGTTTGAGTTAGTAAGGGGTTTAAAATTAAAGTTAAATAAGTATGCCAACAAATAGACCCCTATTAAATATTTACGAAAGTCGCTATTCTTAATTTTATTCCTTCACAAAAATTATTAAATTTCGACCATTAAGCATTATTCTTTTGTTTTATTTACATATTACCCATAATTATAGTAAACCTCATTCATTATATGTATTTCATGTTTCCAAAAAATATGTAATTTTTTAATTTCCGATGTTTGTTTTTTTCTTAATTGTCCATATATCAGAAAAGCGAAAACATTACGATAATTAGCAGATTCAGCGCAAAATAATAAGTATCTCGGTGGATATAATTTATTTTAATGGCGTACACTCTCTGTAGGTTATTAATTTGCAGAAGCCGCGATCATATTTATGTATCCAACAAAATTATCTTTGCTACCTGGGACACTATTCTCTAATCTTGAAGAAAGACAAGCTATTTTTTAACGTACTTTTGTGTATGCAATTGGATACGAAGGCCTTCCAATAATTAGGGATTGCAAATAAACAATCCCTGGTGTTAAAGATTGTTTCCAGTTCCAAGTTATTGTTTTTTACTATATAAAGTACCCGCTGAGATTACCTGTTGTTAACTAAACTGCTGGACAATAGCTTTCGAGCAAGAAAAATTTCGCCTAAATTTAACAGTTAATATTTTCTGAACCAGATATGATATCGACCTACGGTTTTGAATAGTTGATAGATTGGTCCCTTGAGAAACAATTGTTAATGTTGAGTTTTCTTTAGCTGTCAGAAAATTTTATATACAGGGTGTTAAAGAAGACGATGATTTATGCTCCAATTTTAATGGCGTGTAACTTTCACAATAATATTTTTAAATTGTATTACTCTACGTCAATTGAATCACTGGTTCATAGCAAAGAAAGTAATTTGTCAAATTTTTGATATCTGCTACATTTTAAGAAATACCGATTTTTTTGGAAAACCTTGCTTTATTTTAACTTATTGGTAGCTAGATCTCACTGTGCGTTGTATCGTGCAAACTTTGCGAGTGATTATTATACCTTATGAAAAGCTTGATTATGTTCAGTAACAATAGTTGTACCTACCTAAATGTTATGATGTACAGTGGCGTACTTATAAACACCTATATGTCTATGGTTTATAAGTATCTCACAATTTTTCACAATTTTATTATATTGGAAAGTACTCGCCCCTAGATTGGGTGGATTTTTTCTTATTTTGTAGTTTTTCATATCGCACTACAGGTATATTATACAGTGTGTTTACAAAATTTTAACAAAGATAATTTTTTTAATTTAATTTTTGGAAAAAATTTATTTATTGATTTCTAACACTATACTTATAAACTATAGACATATAGGCGTTTATAAGTACGCCATTGTACATCATAACATTTAGGTACAACTATTGTTACTGAACATAATCAAGCTTTTCATAAGGTATAATAATCACACGAAAAGTTTGCACGATACAACACACAGTGAGATCTAGCTACCAATAAGTTAAAATAAAGCAAGGTTTTCCAAAAAAATCGGTATTTCCTAAAATATAGCAGATATCAAAAATTTGACATATTACTCTCTTTACTATGAACCAGTGATTCAATTGACGTAGAGTTATAAAATTTAAAAATGTTATTGTGAAAGTTACACGCCATTAAAATTGAAGCAAAAATCATCGTCTTCTTTAACACCCTGTATATACAATTTTGTGACAGTTAAAGAAAATCCAACATTGACAATTGTTTTCCAAGGGATGAATCTATCAATCATTCAAAACCGTAGGTCGATCTCATATCTGGTTCACAAAATATTAACTGTTAAATTTAGGCGAAATTTTTCTTGCTCGAAAGCAATTATCGTCCAGCAGTTTAGTTGTAAATTTGAATAAAAGAGAAGTCAGAATTCTTAGAGTTTGATTTAAGAAATAAGCTGTTATTGAAAGACAAACTAACATTTTGTGACCCCGACGGACGCGATCTTGATTATGAGAAGAACAATTTTATTCATACCAGTAGGAGAAACAACAAGAAATGCGGGAAAGTGATGAAGAACGAAGATCAAACTTTTGTTTTGGAGGGATGGAACACTGTAATAATGGCAGAGACTTTTTAAGAAATATCTGGTTTTCCGATGAGTCTTGCTTTAGGTTAAACCATGAACCAAATCTTTAAAACTTCAGGTATTGGAGTCAAGAAAACGAAATCGTTTTATCGCTACACGAACCGTCAGAAAATTAATGTTTGGACGGGAATTTTTGGACACCACATAATTGGGCTTTTTTTTCTGGATTAAACTTTAACATCTGCAGATTTTCTGGATCTGTTTCAAAATCAAATTGAACCTGCATTGGAAGTTGTCGCTGGTGAAAATCAGGAGATCTGAATTCAAATGGACAGCTGTCCAGCCCACAATTCCATCGTAAAAAGATATTATCTTCTTGACGCTTTCCAAGGAAATGTGATTGGACAAAACTATGTGATAAGCTGGCCGGCCAGATCTTCTGATCTTTCTCCAAACTACTTTTCCCTATATAAGGGCACACAACAGATAAATTTTATAACGATGTTCGGCACGAAAATCTGGAACAACTGAAAAACTCAATTTCAGCAGTTTGTAATAGAATTTCGTCATACAAAGTGGTCAATGTAATAAGGGAGTTTTATAATCCTTTAGGATATTGTTTGGCGGCCAACGGAGGGTTTTATGTTAACCAACCGACTTTATATGGGTTTAAATTAAATAGAAGATAACAAGAATGAATTGGAACCTAAGAGCGAAACAAACCTATAAGCGAGTCCAGAAGTTAAAATGAGACAATAAATAAGATCTTTTGTCGACACCGGGACCAATCATATCGCTTTTTAGGTGGTGTTGCCCTTAAAATTTTCCCCACTTGCAAAAAAACTCACGGGCCGCTCCTGGTAATTACCCATTCCTTCAATTCTTTAGACGAAACTGAAGAATTTGACCGGTGCTTAGTCAATGTCAATTGATCACAAAAGATGTTGACCGGTCAAGATCCCAACTCTACATATGACATATGTAAATAATGCTCTTGATTAAAGAATAGATACCTTGAAAAGTTATATTTGATGCTAAAATGTATAAATAATTTAAAAGGAAAGGAGAAAACAACAGAAAAATATATCTTACTCGTTGAATTTATAAGTTTTTATAATTATTTTACATGAACATCCCAATGAGCGGTAGAAAGTTGATTTTTATACTTTAAATTGTTTATAAAGATTGAATTTTCGATGATTGTCATGCAATTACTTGAAGAAATTGCTTCGTTGTTATTAAAGAATTTCAAGAGATAAAGGAAAACTTTACATTTTCACATAATATGTGTGTGTATTCATTTTTGTAAGAAAATGTTTCTATATTCCATGTGGTAATATGAAAATTTATTATTTGCAAAAGTAATCAATAATAAACAGTTATTTCGAATTCAATAACTCTTTTTATAAACAAATATTTGGACTTAGCATGGGTAATTGCCTGTCACCCGTGTGTGCTGACATAGTGATATCCAAACTACAGGAACACTGCATAAAAAAATTACCTTTTCAACTGCCATTTTTTAAAAGATATGTTAACGACATACTCACCTGTATCCCTAAAGATAAAGTAGATATTGTCAAAGATATATTTAACAAGTTTCACCCAAGAATTCAATTCACTATTGAATTGGAAACACACAATAGTATATCATTTCTAGATGTACTATTCAAAAAGAACAGAAGACAACACAATAATAACAGATTGGTACCAAAAACCAACTTTTTCTGAAAGATTTTTAAATTTCTATAACTCTTTTTCACAAAAAATAAATAATTTAAAAACAAGAGCTTTACAACTTTCTCATCCCAAATACCACCAACGAAATCTAGAAAAAATTGAAAGTTTATTATCAAAAAACAATTATCCCCATAAATTAACAAGATAAATTCTAAATAGAAATCTTATTCCTGCACCTAATTCTCATTCCAGTAATAACCAAGCTTCTTACCTTAAGATACCATATATCAACTATTTCTCGGAGAGGGTGGCCAAAATACTTACTAATGAAAACATTAAGATTACATTTAAATGTGACAATACTATAGGTAATCTCTATTCAAAAGTCAAATCTAAAACCTTTCCTAATATGGTCAGCAATGTCGTCTACAAAATACCATGCTCCAACTGCAGTGCCGTGTATGTTGGACAAACCGGCAGATATCTTAAAACACGTTTGGCAGAATACCATAGAAGTGTTAAACCAACCAACTTGTACACATCCACAAAAAACCACACTTAGCGAACATTGCTTTAACTTTTTACATACGTTTAATTTTGATAAATGCGAAATTCTATTCCTTCAAAGAAATTTTAGAAAGATACTTCTGGCTGAAATGATCTTCATTAAAAAGCACAAGAGTAGTATAAACAAAAAACAAGATACAGATGATCTGAGTACTTCATATTTCAACCTAATTAATAAAATAACAAAATCATAACTCTTATCAGACTCTGTATAATGTCATCTAATCTTTTCAGGAACCTATATTTGTTAAACATTCCATTACTTATCAAAAAACGATTTCACCTTTAGTTTTTTATACATAAAAACATTTTTCGTTTTTCTCCGGACAAGGTATGTATCTCTATAAATCGCATTTTTAGTCGTCAACTGAACAATCTAACAACAAGATCAAGAGAAGCCCTTTAAAAATCAAAAAATGCTTAATTGTATTTTCCTAAATATAACATTGACCAGGGAAGCCTGTCTTTTTCGGTGAGTCTATCATTGATTTGTTAGTGTTTTTTTATTGTTTATTTTTCTGAAGACTAGCACTCCACAAATAGGAAAAAAATTTAAAAAGTAATAAAAAATCATTTTTTAATATTTATTTAAGTTGAACTAGTACTTATTATATGGTGGATACCGAATTGATCAATGTCCTGTAACATTTACTCTTATAAAATGTATAATTTTTGTCTACACATTTATATAGGTACATACATATTTTCTTGAGACCAATCATAGTTAGTAGCCATACACACATATACATAATGTAAAGAAAAGAAGCTTAGCGGCAAGCGGACAGAGTAGTGCGTCTATCTTTTGCATTAAAGTACACAGGGACTCCAAAGGTAATGGAATCCCTGGGGCACAGGTGGACAATGACATGCTGTTTCGTTCTTGTTAGAACTCATCAGAAAGCCATAACCCGTAAGCGACCCCTAGTACAGCGAGCCTGTTCTTTCAAGGCGTGTTTAAGAAATAAAAACGCGATGAAAACCCAGTAACGCCATCAGAAGGAATCAACTCAATGCAAAAGATAGCCATCCAACGTAAAAACGTTAATGGGTTTTCATCGCGTTTTTATTTCTTAAAAACGCCTTGAAAGAACAGGCTCGCTGTACTGAGGATCGCTTATGGGTTATGGCTTTCTGATGAGTTCTAACAAGAACGAAACAGCCTGTCATTGTCTACCTGTGCCCCAGGGATTCCATTACCTTTGGCGTCCCTGTGTACTTTAATGCAAAATATAGACGCACTACTCTGTCCGCTTGTCGCTAAGCTTCTTTTCTTTATATATTTTAACGGACACTAAATTCCACTATTTTATATATACATAATTGTAATAATATACACCTACTAGTGTTTGGTTTCCACCTATATAGAAATTTTTACATATTTTATTTATTTTTCTGTTTGTTTGTGAAAATTTAATTAAAGTTACTAATGTTTGACATTTTTACTTCTATTGTCCATTTTTTTATGTAATCAAAATATTAATAATTTACATCCATTGTAGTGCCCTGAGGATGACGTTATAAACGTCGAAACGTCGGCATTGAAACTAATTGGTTTCCTTGTTTTATTTGACCCCTCCCAATAAACTCATTGAATACCAAATTGGGTCACAATTCAACCACTGTTAATAATAAAAATTATTGAACGGCAGTTGATGCTTACCAGTTGAAACGTAGTGATTCAAAACAAATAAAGACAATGCAAGTCCAAAACTCTACTGCCGTTCAAGAAACGTCATTGTCTCCAGCCTTTAAATAATAGTGCATTGTATACCTAGTAGGAAAAGCTGAACATTCCCGGAAGACCGTAAAGATTGTATGTCAAGGCGCAAGCCGAGACTGACAATACGGAGTCCGGGAATGTGGCTTTTTCTACGAGGTATACATAACGTGACCATACGTCTTGTTTTGAACGGGACAGTCCCATTATTTGACACTCAGTCCCGTTGTCCCCACAAAAAGCTTCGGGACGCCAAAATGTCCCGTTCTCGGGAAGTGGGCGAAGTCGGTATATATAAAACTCAATTGCAAGTATCAGTTTTTAAAGCGATGTTGATTATGAAGGTAAATGTGAATAAAACCTGTCAAGAATACCATTCTTTTCTAAATTCGTCATCTAATATATTTTAAAAAATTTCTTCATCTGAGAAATACCAAGCTTAATTAAGCCGCCTATTATAATGTTGCTTAAAAATACATTTTTCTACTCCCACATGGAAATTTGCTGTTTCCTTTACATTTAAGTGCCGAGTAAAGTAGGTTATTCCAGTTAACCGTAGGTAATGAAACTGACCAATCACAGTAGTCAATTACAAAGAAGCCATTGTTGTTCTTAAAAGTACTGACCAATCACAGTATATTATTTTTACTGAGGCTCCGCCTTCTTTTTCAAGACACTAAATTATATAATTTAAATGCATATGCTACAATTTGTTATTAATTTGTTCAATATAGTAAAATCTGGACACATTAATAATAGATTTATCAATAATGCAACCTGCTGAATGTGCGTAGAAAATTAATTTCATGTAGCATCATTTATCAGTTGGTTTTCCCATAATTAGTTTAACGTTTTGATAGTCGAGAGGTTGAGCGTTTTACTATGGAACTAATGGTCGTGAGTTCGAGCCCGGCAACCTGAAAACTTTTTTTTACATTTTTTAGCATAAGGTTTGTAAGTTTGGTCGTAGAAAAAATATACTGTTCAACTCGAGTGGATTGTCCATATTGCCCTCGGAAGTTTGAGCACTCCGCCTACGGCTTCGTGCTCAATTTACTTCCTCGTGCGATATGGACATCATATTCACTCTTGTTGTACAAACTACTATTTCAATTATGTTGTGCTTTACTTTAACAAACCAAACAGATTTTGCAGGGTCCCGTTTTGAGGAGAAAAATAAATGGTCACGTTAGGTATACATGCTATTTTTCGGTAAATCGAATATTATTAAAAGAGCATAACTTATTACAATCACCTTGTTATAATTTTGAAATAAATTAACTTTGTTCACAAATAAAGGATGCCATTAAATATTTGTGTTGTAACTATGGAAACACAGTAATATTGAATTGTCAAGCTTAAAAGGGCATAACTTATTACAATCAACTTGTTATAACTTTGAAATAAATTAACTTTGTTCACAAATAAAGGATGCCATTAAATATTTGTGTTGTAACTATGGAAACACAGTAATATTGAATTGTCAAGCTTAAAAGGGCATAACTTATTACAATCAACTTGTTATAACTTTGAAATAAATTAACTTTGTTCACAAATAAAGGATGCCATTAAATATTTGTGTTGTAACTATGGAAACACAGTAATATTGAATTGTCAAGCTTAAAAGGGCATAACTTATTACAATCAACTTGTTATAACTTTGAAATAAATTAACTTTGTTCACAAATAAAGGATGCCATTAAATATTTGTGTTGTAACTATGGAAACACAGTAATATTGAATTATCAAGCTTAAAAGGGCATAACTTATTACAATCAACTTGTTATAACTTTGAAATAAATTAACTTTGTTCGCAAATAAAGGATGCCATTAAATATTTGTGTTGTAACTATGGAAACACAGTAATATTGAATTGTCAAGCTTAACACATTTTAGTTTACAAGTAGCCGTACAGAAATAATATTTCCTTACAGTACAATAATAAATATTTCCTAGCAGTTATTTTCCGTTGCCTAGCAACGACTAAGTGTAAGAAAATATTGACTTTTTCTTTCAGAAATGTTATCAAAAATATCAATAATTCCGATCGATTTTCGGAAAAAATTATTATTTCGTAGTTATAATTATTCTTACGCACGTAGGCAACCAAGAATATATTGGCTATGGTTAAGAAAAATACATTGTTCATTTTTATTAATAAATATATTTGTCTATTAGTTTGCAAATGGCCGAATGTGAGAAAGATAGCTATATATTTAGATGTGTAAATATAAAAAAAAAAATTTTGTTTAATTTTTTTAATTATATTTCTCACAAGTTCACGACCAACTAAAAAGATAACTTATAATGTCTGATTTAATTATATTTCTTTTAATTTTTAGTATGAAGCTCGGAAGTTGATTCGTAGAAAAAAATACTTATACTGTATAACTTGAGTGGATTGACCATATTGCGATCGAAAGTTTGAGCATTCTGCATACGGCGTCGTGCTCAATTTACTTTTTTACAACCACTATTATTTCATTGTTTAGTAAGTAAACTCCTCTAGTGCCCCTAGCAACAGCAGCAACTAATATTATTTCTTAACTCTATTGACCACTCGATTTTTTATAAATTGTTTAAATAAAGCATGCACTTGTTCTCCGTATGCATATTTTTGATTATCTTACGCTATAGCTCAAGTATGACCGACCATAAGAAACAGTTACACAATTTACACACATTTATTTGAACGGTCTTTAAGTGACAATAAAAATAAACGCATAAAAGTATTTACTTTTGTAATTATTACTGTTGTGTGGTCATTTTAAACACTTCTGTTTGCATTTCCGTTCGTTTCGACTCGATCTGAAGGGCCTTAATATCATATATACAACTTCTACAAGCGCACAAATGCGAAAAACAAACACACTGTTGCATAAGACTTTTTTTTAGAATTTTATTTTATGTCATGATATTTGTTTTTCAAAGTGACGCGATGGCTTATGCAGTGTTCTACGTAACCGACCAGCATGGTGCCTGAAGCAACGAAAATTTAACGAAACAACCCTTTTATGGGCGCCCATGGAGAATGGCAGTTGCTTCCTTGGGTATTGGACAAGGAAGTATTTCTTTTAGGACTAAGGAGGATAAGTTTTACGGCTTTTTTGCTGGTCCCCCTTTGATTTGTAGTCTTTGACCGCATATTGAGAGTTAACTTTTTTTTCTTTATACAACCTGACATTAGTGTTCCAGTTGGGTTTATACCGTGTAATTGTTTTGATATGTAATATAGATAGATAGTAAGATAAAAAGTCTTTATTTTTAATTCGGCGAACAGCAGCATTGCTGTTTACTTAACCGAGCATATACCGGGTGATTTATGGAAGCCATGATGTTAGATTAGAATTTTATAAAATTAAATGTTTATTTTTCCACTTTAATTACGTTTATTCGTAAACCATTGAGGTTTACATCCAGTAATTATGTTTTAAATTAAATTAAATTTCCAATGAATTTTTAATAGTCTTCTTCCTCACACTTATATTTAAGTACTTCTCCAAAAAAATATGTTTTCCTCTAATGACTAGCTAATAGCTTGCTTAATGATCATTCCCTTTTACTTCATTCTGATTTCTCGACAGTTCTTCCACACAAAGATGTTAAATCTTTCACTCCACCTTTAAAGTTTTCACAGTACCTTAAGTCTCAACCCATATACTTTTCTTATTCACAATGCAATGTGTATTGATTTCTTCATTCATTTTATACCGAACCTATATTTATGTTGCTCAGTTAGGGTGATATCTGCTGGCACTTTCTTCTTTAATTTTTCTCCTGAAGATGAATGCTTCTGCATTCGAAACATGTAGAGAAGTTGACTAAATATTTCTATAATATATCAGTGGAGGAAGACTTTGTGTTCTTATTTTTACCTTCTATAGTCCTAAGTTTGCTAAAGTCGGATAAGTCGTTTATAAGTTACAGCGATTTAACTGATTACTTTTAATACCCCTCTTATTAAGGTCGCTACGCCAATGAGCATAGGACCAAAACGATGCATAATTGTCCAAGCCTTTTAATGGTGTTATCAAAGATATACCTTATGTGGAATTTTCGGAGATATGTAAACTTTTATAATTTTCTTTTCAATTACGCCCTTTTGCGGCAAAATGCGGAACTTAAAAATTATTTCCAGGATTTTCTCATGGCCACTTTAGTTATCATTTTTTTCCCCCGAGTTCTATGCCCAGTAGTTTCCAAGATATGACCGCTCGTCACCCTTAATGAATCACCCGGTACAATAAAAAAATATACCTTTACAATCAATACTTATCAGCACTTATTTTAAGGAAAAATGAAAAATTGGTAGAAATAGGCACTATAATAATTATGTTGAATTATTATAATAATATAATGAATTAACTAAATCCTTCTTACTCATGTATTAAACAATGGTTATTGCCGGCATTTTATTTAAAATATCAAATACTAAGCAAATATACTTATTTTTAAAAGACATAAGTATTTGATAACCTGGCTCGAATTTCCTACTTAAATAATTTGGAAATCACATGAGAAAAGCAACGTACTTAAAGGACTGTTCGGTGACGTGATATATTAAGTAGGTCATTGTGGCGAATCTTGCGATTGTAGATTAGTAAGCAAAATGACAGCTTCTCTAGCAGGTATTGAGGAGTCCTGCTATCGAGCAATCTATGTAAAAAACAAGCCATATGCAATTTTAGTCTATCCTGAACGTTCAGTCATCCATCATCCTAAGTCACGCAACTTGTGTATTACGAGGTCTCTTAACTTAAGGTTGTAAATAAATACACGAATTTTTAATTCTCTGCAATCTACCCTTAGACTGAAGATCAAGGCATGGACCATAAACGATGTCTGCGTAATTGATATGTGAGAGAACAAGAGATTGGCACAACTGCCTTTTTAAAGACATTATATCCTTATTCTTACATAAATTTCAGTATTTTTTAGTTTATTATTATTAAAGTAAATTTCTATTTTACTTATTTTACACAGCATTGTATTACGGATTAGTGCGACACCCCAGTGGGCTACTCCAGCGCGATCTATATTTGAATGAGTGAAGGTATGCGTAAAAACGTTTCTGTACTGGATGTGTTAGCCTACCGGACTTGGTTTATTGTTAGTTCTATTTTTACACGTCTGATGGCTATCTTTTGCATTGAGTTGAGTCCTATAGATAGCGATTCTAGGTTTTCATCATATATTTATTCTTAAAAATATATTGAAAGCATTGAGAATTGCTTACAGGTTAGGAATTTCTTATGAGTCCTAACAAGGACGAAACAGCCTGTAATTGTCTACCTATGCCTCAGGGAACCTATTACCTTTGGCGTCCCTGTGTACTCTAATGCAAAATATAGATGCACTACTTTGTCCGCTTGCGGCTAAAACTTTTTTTCCATATTTTTTATAATTTTTCCCTCCGACGACAAATGCATCTAAATGTGCCTTAAATCCAGAAAATCATTCATTATTGAAAGAATTCCCAATACTTATTTATTTTAAATACCAGGACTTAAAAAGAAAATTGAAAACTTTCAAATAAGCACACAAATGTTTATGCAAGTGCTCAGCAGCCTTTCTGCCCATGTTGATCTTGATAAATTACAAATAAATGCGCTTCGATAAGGTATTTAAAATAGCTTTGCATCAAAGATATTTCAATAAACAAGCAAAATCTAATTATGACCCGAAATTTCATCACCTCCGAAAATCTGGGGGTCTATTTTCTAGTCTCGAATATTACAGTTGCAGCTAATTCAATGCGAATTAACGAAAAAATGAAGATGATCACTAAATTATCAAAAGTAATAAAATTCAATCTTTATAAAATCTACTAGAATTTTGGTTTTTGATTGGTTTCATTTAAGCACCGCAACCCATGCCTACCATGGCCGAAAATAGTATATTATGTTACAAGGAGGAAAAATGCAGTATTTCGGACGTATTGCGGGAGATTACTGGACGATGCAAAGCCGAGGCCAGTAACCCGCATAGTCTGAAATACATTTTTCGTCCGTATAACATACGTTATTTTTTATTCGATTGTGTTTTTGCTCGGATTATAAAATAATGTAAAAATTAAGAAAACCAATATATTTCATCTTGCATTGTAATTTTTTGTCCCTTGAATGTTTGAACAATGAAACCTGTAATATGCGTATCCATGGATCTAACAAATATTTTAATTAATATTATCAACTGACGTTTTATCAATCAGGCGATAGTTTTAACTAATCTCTCGTGTTCTGCTAGTTTTAAAACCTGAAAAACACAATTAAAAATGGAAATAGACGATGATCTTATAGAAGGTACACCACCTGACATTCAAGAAACTGCCAAGGAAGTAATGTTACATTTGTTGCCACAAAAATCTAAGGAAATATATGAAAGAGCTTATAAAAAATTTATGGATTACCGGCAAGAAAAAAATATACAGTCGTTCTCCGAAAACGTCTTCTTGGTCTATATGGCGGAATTATCGAAAACTATGAAGTCATCTACTCTGTGGTCGCAGTATTCTATGCTACGTGCAGTGGTAAATGTAAAACAGAATATTAATATATCTAAATACATGAGATTACGAGCATTGTGGATATTGTCCAAAGAAATCAAGGATCCTAACTAGAGAAGAGGTTCACAAATTCCTTTGCCATGCTCCAGATGACAAATACTTAATGTTGAAGGTAAATGTAACTATATAATAGTATTTTAAATTTCTGACTAACAATTTTCTTAATTACAGGTTGCTTTTATTTTTGGAATCGCGGGCGCATGTCGTCGAGAAGAACTGGCTCATATGAAAATTGATGACATACAAGATTTGGGAACGGCTTTGTTAATAAAAATTCCTTATAATAAAACAAACAAACCGAGATCATTTACGGTGACTGGAAAATATCTAAAGTATTATAGAAATTATCTAGCTTTACGTCCAACAAATATGAGTGATGGGCGATTTTTTGTGTCTTATCGCAATGGAAAATGCCATAAGCAAGTTGTCGGTATACGCAAATTTGGCTCTATACCTCAGGAAATAGCATCTTACTTAAAACTGCCGAATGCCAAGGAATTCACGGGACATTGTTTCAGAAGAACATCGGCCACATTACTTGTAGATGCGGGAGCAGACATAACATCTCTAAAACGGCATGGAGGCTGGAAGTCTTCGGGAGTAGCCGAGGGCTTCATAGATGATTCCTTAAGTAATAAGTTAGAGCTGACCAAGAAAATATTCAACATTCCACAATCTGACCTGCAGTCAGTCTCGACTCAGGTGTCGCAATCCGTCTCCCAATCGAGTTCAACATTGGAGAATAATATCATAACGGAGACCAAAAATAATAACACATCCTCAAAATCAAATTTACATCACCCTGTTCTTGTTCAAAATTGTTCTAATTGTACATTTAATATAAATATTGTAAATAAATGAATAAAATAAACTGTTGAAAATATTTTAGTGTCCGACAAAATGTTTTTCGGACTAGAACGACAAAGGTTGCCTAGCTACCAGCGCAATAATCAATACCTTATTAAAAAGGTTACCTTTTCGTCCAAATATCTGATCTATAAAACGTCATTTTTTGCCACAATCGGATAAAAAAATTATTTTATTCTAAAATACCTAGTTTATTTCCAAATAATTATCTGCCCTGTCTAATATTTGCTTGGTCTTATATCCGAATCACTGCTTGACCAGTGGACCGCTGAGCCGTCTAATGTACGCGAATTGTTTGAGTATGTTTGTTCCGCTTTACCACGACGTTGGCGTGGTCCGGTATTCCGCCATCAGGCGAAATTAGATGAACAGCGAGTCTTTGATAACGAGATGTGATCTCGATTGCCGCTTGTGGTTTTGTTTGCTGTGTATTTTTAGACTAGATCTTTTAGTTTGTAGTTCTCTAGACTAGTTTTTTTAGTTTGTAGTGTTTACACTGTAACTGTGGATTTGGGTACATTCTTATATTTACTCAAAATCACTTCAAATATATCTATTTTTCTCACATTCGGCCTTTTGCACAATAACAAACAAAAAGCGATATATATTTACCAGTTATTTAACTATATCTGTCGCGTATAATAAAAGTCGTTTGGGGTTGAAGCCCCGTTAAAATATATCAGAAAAAAAACGATGTGGAATATTATTTGCATCGCAAATCAACAAAGACAAGTACAAACGTTAATTTTGTATAAACACTTTATGTTTCAAATCTTGTAGTTATTATCTAGAAATTAGGAGATTTTTGAAGTATAAAAGTAAACATTTGTGCACAAATCTTTAGTTCGGCCACAAAATACTTAATAATAGTTCCGTAAAAATTTACTTTGGTTTTTTATCTTCAATTTTCACACCATTTCGTGGATTCTTTAGGAAAAATTGGTGTGTGCATTGTGCATCGGATCTGGGATAAATCCAATTGTCCAAACTTATGTCTAAAAAAAAAGGTCATCGTCGTTCTCTTTATCATTTATTAAATTATTACATCCTTCTATAATACCACTCCTTTTTCATCAAAAATTTCATAGTAAAATCCCCCTTTCCCCACGGAAATTCCATTACAAAACCGAATCCCTCAATTTTGGGTTGCCCCCCCCCCCCTCCTAGCGCCACCGGTGTGTGAGAGTAAAAAAGAGCTATTTTCGGCTTGTGTCCACAGAAGTCCATACAAAATACGAGAATTGTCATGCGAAATATGAAACGAGATGGAGGCAAAGACGTTTCAAGTGGTAAGTATCTTCAGTCGTCTTCAGGTGAATAGTGAATACTATAATAAAAATGCAGTGGGATAAGAAATATATCTGCGGTAATAAACACCTTGTACCACTCAAAATAAATACGAAAGCTGCGTCGATAAAGAACATGACAACAATATTTATTATCCTCTTAACTAGAATACGGCCCTGCCGCAAGCAAAATACGTTTGGTGTATAGTTAATAAACATTATAATTTATAAGTATATACACAGAAGAAGAAGAACCGCAGCATTTTAACGATTCTAGAGGTAATACTGGTTTGTTAAAAATCATTCAAGAATAGATACCCCACAATTTACCTCCCAGTTAATCTTTTAGTAAAAAATAATAAACTGAAAACCTCATAAAAAGTTATTATCCGCCAGAGCGCTAAAATCCCATGATTTATCTCCGAGTAAATGTATGCACGTCAGTTACCATTTAACTCTTAATGAAATTATAACTCCTTCAGAATTCTTATATAAACAAAAACGAAACCGTTGATGTGAGATAGTTTAACGAATGTGATATGACCATCATCAACGTCTATAACTATTATCACAATCTGCCAGATAGGTATCTTGCGTGTATCGTTTATTATAATTGCTTGGAAATGATGGGCGGGATACGAGGAAAGATGTAATCGTCGTGTAAAAAATTATTATTTGTTTTTCTAATTAGCCATTAGGGTAACATACATTTTTTTTTATTTATTTTTTTAAATTCCAAGTAAACTTTTGCTTGCGCTATTTTAAATCATCTTAATCGAACGCAAGAGCATGTTAGTCAAATAGTACAACTTTTACGTGTGCGAATAACTGCGCAATCTATTGCGAACGCAATTGGGCGTTCTTGTCACGTGGTTAAGAGTCCAAAGTGGGTTCGTTGTATGAAGTCCGATATCGGATTAAATCTCCAAAATATATTATGATTATGATATTTCAACAGTAAGTCGGTTAAATTAGAATACCTTCGTTGTACTTGATCGTACCGAATATCCCACTGGTTCACTGTATTCGGCAAAATGTCACTGGGCGAAATCAGCGGCTCCAAAACAAAATTATCTTAGAATTATGCGTTATGTACCGCAATAAATATTTTTTTTTTCGCTCATAGCTTTTTTTTATTAAATGAAGAACTTTTTTCGTCAATAAGTTAAAGATTTGTCAGGTACTTTTTCCGAGAATTTAATTATTTTGGGGTCATTAGAGTTAAATCTGGAGCTGTCGTTGGTGGTAATAGTAACTATTTTCCAATGGTATGAATGGTATAGAAGGTATGCTTCTTGCATTTAGTTGGTTTCTGATTGTGTATGAATTAAAAGCAGTTATAAAGCGAAGTTATGGTGACACAACACCTAGAAGGTGTTTATCTCCAGGTGAACGCTATTTTACTTTAGACAAAAATAACTGGGGCCCGTCAGTGTCTGTTTTGGCAGTGCAAAAACGAACGTCTGATGCTTGCGGCATTTCAGATAAGACCTCAAGAGGGCTTCGAAAAAAGAGAGAAATTGGACAGACCATATAAAAGGGTTCGAGTGCATTCTAAAACCTTTGATTTATCCCAACCCAAGGAATAAAACTATCGATTAGGAATATTGTTTATGATATGTATCAAGCCAAGGAATATGTTACCCTCAAAGCTATATATTCTTGAAAAGATAAAGAAGAACCTTGCGATATTGGAACTACCAGTTTGTCCATAATTTTAAAAGATATGGGCTTCAAATATAAAAAACGAACAACAGAAGAGTGCTTTGCTAGCTGTCCAATAGTTTTTTAAAAAGATGGCAATTTTTAAGAGATTATTTAAAAAACAAAACGTCGGAATTGTCAAGGAAAGTTGTTTTTCTTGACGAAACATTGGTATTTGCAAACGGAACTTCACCAAAATCGTCTTGGCAGGATGATTCGAAACATTGTTATTCCTGCACCCGTGCAAGTAATGGAAAAAGGTATATAATACATGGTGGCAATGAAGAAGGATTAGTTTTAAATGACAATTTGATATTTTCATCAACAAAAAAAAACTGATAATTATCACGGCAATATGGATACTGAAATTTTTGAGTATTGGTTTCCTGTGCGACAGAACAGGTTATAGACGAAGTAAGTTAATTATTAAGGAATTATGATAATGATTCTGATGAGTCTGAAAGCATGGATGAAAATTCAAATGCAAAGGAAGACTGTTTTTAGTACGTACTAGTAGGTACGTTGTCTGTAAGACTACAATATCGGTTCTTTTTGGAACCAAAGCTTTATAAACAAGAATTCGTAAAACTGATTTGTCTAAATACTATAAAAGCTAAGAAATAATTATTTTTTTTACCTAAATTAATTTTTTATTTACTTTAAATTATTTTATTTAGAAAATAATTCATGGAGTTCCAAAAATACGTAAAATACAATTTATTGTTTTAAACCCACCGACCACCCTGCTCAAGAGGTTTTATTGCTTAGCGGACTTCATAGTACGAACGAACGAGGTACTATTTTAGCATAGGCGTTGGTACCACAGAGCCTTGAGGACTTAAGGTCTGGGAGCAAGAGCTGTAATCATTATAAAATGTACTGCATTGCTAATTTAATTCCTTTAAAAAAATTATTGTAATAATTAAATTACATTGGTTAAAACTATAGGGTTGTTAAAAAAACCCGGAATTTTGTTATTTATGTTAGGCTAAGATAATTTTGGATTAGAAAGAAAATATGGGCTTAGTCGCTAACTCCTTGTTTCCATATTTTTCCGTTACCCAGGTAGGATCACAGTGTGACTGTTACATACGGTGTCGTTTGGTTATGGTAGTCTACCAGTAGCATGGGTTTATGATGAAGCACAGAAGCACACGCAATCTGGTGATTATTTGATATTGGTAGCCAAGATTAACAACTTAATTTTTCAAGTTTTTTTTATGGTCTGTTATTATGATTACTAGGATTAAGGCAGTCTGTTACTGGTCGTTGCAACTGATGAGAGTTTAATTTTGTTTGCTAGAGAAGTATCTAATACATACTTACTTGATACAAAAATGGCCCGACGTCTTACATACAGTTTTGATGATGTAATTTACTTCCTTCAGTCCATTTCCTCCTGCTATCACCTTAGATTTGATATAAAAGAGATATATTTATACAATTTTTTAAAGAGTTATAGAAGAATCGTAGATTTTGAAAGAAGATTGAAAATTACCATTCTTGATTTGACGTGGTTTTGATCACGTAAAACCCATTACTATGAATTTGCTATGAAAATAAAATAGACAATAAAACCTATGATAAGACCAACTTTGTCATACGATACATTTATGCATTAGTCAATAATTTAATCAATATATTAAATCATAGAATAACTATCAGCAAATTCTTCTAAGTAATAAGTTTATTTTAATTCGTAGCACATATCCTTATTCAACATTTTAGATAATATAGGTACATATATTTAAATTGGAAGAAACAAACAAAAGCATCATTCGTCCGGCGCCCCAGGAAGAAAGGTTGACACGTAACTGGCGTGACACGTTTTTCAAGAATAACAAATATAAGATTAAATAAATATATCTATTAAACACTAATAAAATATAAACATGGATTAAACCAAATTTTTTAATAACTATAGTCCAGAATAAGTAGAGTACATCCACTAACAGCACAAGAATGAAAAGAACACTTTGGTAGACGAAGATTAAAACGACATTATTTGTAAATTGGTTCAACACGGCAGTCGTTACGTAAAAATGATCATAAAAACTGGTTTTCCTTTTTAAATCCTGCAAAAGGTCGCTCTCCAGAGATATTATTATTAATTTACTTAAGCGTGTCTCTCCCTATGTGTTTTGTAAATAGGTATGATTCTTTTTAATCCAGAAAAAGAATCGTTCTGCAGACGCACTGCTATCCGGAATAGTAACAATTAACGCCTCCATATTTCTTTTTTTTCCGCAGTCTACCAAAAGGGCGAAAACACTAAATATAAATTAAAAATCTATCATTCACCTGATTGAACCAATGTTGCCAAAAACGAAGTCAATTATTATGTGAAATATGATGATAAGCTTATTGATTATTAAATATTATTTTAATTGTGCTTCTTATTTTACGATACCCTATCCGATATCCCTTTAAATGTATCTAATAAACTAAACTAGTTACTAATAAAACTTATAGAGGCGTGTTTCATATTTTATATTGAGAAAGCGAAGTATTTTTCAAACTACGGTAAAACTTGAAGATTGGCACGAATGCACTTACCAAACGCGTGCTTTATTGGCGCGGGCTGATAGATAAAGGATAGTCGAAGGTTGCAATGGGTTTATTTGTTACATCTCTTTCTATCCTACTCCCTACTGGCTCTCTCGCTTGCTTCCCTACGTACAAAAGCAGTGCTTTTGCTTTTGCATAAGACGGTAATGTACAGCGAGATCTTTGCTTTTAGAACGGTCTTACAGGGATATAGTTTACGATATAAATAAGCAAATAATGCGTTCGTGGAAATGATATAGGATTCATTTTTCGGTGCTATATTGTTGTTTATTATATTAATGGATAAAAACCAGAATACAAAAAAAAAAATATTCTTCCCAGGGTAGGCAATGCTCTTTTCCTATATTGTATGCACGGCACTGCTGTGGCCGGCATGTAATTTGTATGTATGTATGTAAATGTAATTTGCTTTAAAATAAAAACTTCGGAACTTTCTTTTACCTTTACCTGTTACCTAGGTTACCTTTCAAGAGTAATAATTTAAGACATGCAGAATCGATTCTACCCTACTTTAACGACACTTTTTTTATAGTTATTAAAACAGGCGTGTTAAAATAATGCTTAAAGTGCCATAAAACAGACAATTAAAAGTTTGAAAGCTCGCACACTGCACTACATTTACATTATCTTTCAAGCCAGTTTGGAGATCTTGTGATAAAATCGACCAGGTGTCCAGTTAATACCATACCGGAATTTCAAATTAATATATTTTATATTAAAGAAAAAACTTACATTATTATACGTAAACATTCTCTTACCTTTTCAATAAAATTTAATTCGAATATATGCAAGGCCGACGCATACATTTTTTTACGAGAAAAGGCCGACCCAATTTTGCACTTTTTTTTCACCTGCGTCAATACTGGCGTTGGACGTTGATTGTTTTTTACATCTAACTTTTTTTCCGGGCGTAAGTTACTAAGAACCATGCGCGGCTTGTCCATAAGGTCATTTGGTCAATGACCCACCTAATTAACTTATTTTTCAAAACCAATAAAAATTATTATTCTCCAAAAATCCAAATATTTCAAAATATTTAATGCGAAAACACCCTAACACAGTTCGAACTGATCGAAGCAAGCACTTCGCTCGACCGCCCGGGTAATTTTTACCTAAGCTCACGATTGACCTTATGGGTTTACATGGAATTAAAATATTACATAAATGATTTGAAAACTAAGAGCGAAACAGACATATGCTCCTTCGGAAGTTAAAAAGAGACGGGAAAACGCCAAATTAAGTCGGCGCCGGCGACATGCACTTTCAGTCACGGGTTCAGTCGGTCAGTGTTCAACCGAATCCCGCATAGTATGTCATTAACCCTTATTTACTTCGTTTCTTCGTTTGGTTTTGTGCTTTTTTGACGTATTCAGTCTTGTATTAAAGAACAATAACTTCAACAGTTCAAGAAATATTACAGTTTAAAACAAGAGGTGCATTTGAATAATGTTTATAAATTAAAGAAAACATCAAACGTTTTATTTAGTCGAGAGATTTCTATAGTAGTGCGCATGCTATTGCCGTTTTACATCTATTGTTAGAAATAAATTTCGGTGAAACGTTTTCGAAAAGTGTAAAATTTTTAGAAATTCCATGTACTATTCCAATGACGACATTGGAAAGTGAGAGGTGCTTTTCGACACTAAAAAGAATTAAGACTTTTTTAAGAAACTCGATGGGGGAGCCAAGGTTAAGTTCTCTAGCGATGTTAAGCATTGAAACTCCTTTTATTAGAAGTATTTATAATTTTAATGACCTAGTGTCTGTTTAAAGGTTGGAGACAATGACGTTTCTTGAACGGTAGTAGAGTTTTGGACTTGCATTGTCTTTATTTGTTTAGAATCACTACGTTTCAACTGGTAAGTATCTCCAGTCGTCTTCAGGTCTTGGGTGTTATTCCGATGTTCTTTAATCCTTACTTCTAGTGGTCTTAGTGTCTCACCAATGTAAGACTTGCCGCATTCTGGCTTGCTGGTTTCGTCTTCGTTGGGTTAAGCTTAAGCTTAAGCTTAAGCCACCTAACGAAGACGAAACCAGCAAGCCAGAATGCGTAGGTTAAGCTTAAGCTTAAGCTTAAGCCACCTAACGAAGACGAAACCAGCAAGCCAGAATGCGGCCAGTCTTACATTGGTGAGACACTAAGCTTAAGCTTAAGCTTAACCTAACGAAGACGAAACCAGCAAGCCAGAAAGACAAGAAAAATTGTGTCTACCAGATCCCCTGCGAATGCGGCCAGTCTTACATTGGTGAGACACTAAGACCACTAGAAGTAAGGATTAAAGAACATCGGAATAACACCCAAAAAGGAGAGACCGAAAAATCAGGTGCAGCTGACCACGCCTGGACGCACGGTCATCATATCATGTGGACAAAAGCGGAAATCCTGCAAAAAGAACCGCACTGGAGGAAGTTTAAGGAAGCTGCGACCATACACCAAAATCCAGGTTGCTTTAGTAAGCCTTCATTAGATATGAGAAACGTCTGGAAACCCTTGTTAAGTAAATGTAATCTTAGAATAAGACCACCCAAGAGTTAAACGCATGATTCATCGAGCATGACGTCATCGAGCATGACTCATCAACATAACTCATCCAGCTATGCGTCATCACCTAGCAACACGCATGACTCCGCCCACTAGTCATGCGTCACAGCACCTGCCTAGTATAAATAGAGCTGTAGTTACCGTACTTATTCAGTATTCACCTGAAGACGACTGGAGATACTTACCAGTTGAAACGTAGTGATTCTAAACAAATAAAGACAATGCAAGTCCAAAACTCTACTACCGTTTAATGACCTAGTGATAGAACATTTTTTGGAATGTGTCGAATACCTCAGCGAAATTGTCTACAATTGATTGAATCATGAACTGGAACTATTATTTAAAGTTTAAACAAGTAGGGTCCCCTAAAATTTTATTTTTCCGTGTACTAGATTTGAAGTTACCATTACTTATATTCAATCTAGGTTAAGAATAATTAAAAGAGCTAATAACTTGAATCATAATCATTAAAGATCATTATCTAAGTCAATAATTATGATATATATCATCTGAATGTAATAAACCAACAAGAAACCGCTGAACACATTTTTAATTTATAATTTAATTCCATTTGCAACAGCTCATAAAGCTATGAATTATTGCAAATATTCAATAAAATTTTCAATATAAATATACGCACTTCACGAAGAAAGGACATTTTAAGTAGAAGCAGTAGTGGCTCGTACCAATTTAAATGATTATACCCAAAATATATATTTTTTAAATAACAAATAAAACAGTGCGAACATATTTTACAAAATAGGCATAATTTTTATTCAAATTGGTAAAAATTATGAATATTAGTATACAATATGCTTGTCAATATGTTAGGTGAGGTGGTGATTACTTCATTACTACTCCCGTGAGACCGTCTTTAATGGGATTTTATATTTATTTTATTTACAAGCCTTACGTATTAACCATTCATAAGCTGGTAATTTTGATTTGTAAATCATGCTTGTTCCAAATACCTATTAATTAATTAGGGTTTATGCAGCTTGCAGTCGTTTTCAATCAATTCAAATGAACGTATTTCATGTTTTTTTGAGGCTATAATTTAATATAAATAACAAATAAATGTATCTGTATTTATAGTTTATCTACTTTCATTTAGTAATATGAATTTTACAGTTCTGTAAATCGTTTTGTAAGGGCATCCATTACAGCACTAGTTCTGCAATGGAAAAAACGGGTTTATTAAAATTTTGCTGTTAAATAAAACCACACTTTTTAGAAGAGTGATTTATTATTAACAATTATAAAATTAATTACCAATTATTAATTAAAATATAACACTTAAGGTTTATTATAAACATTAATAATACACTTTTTACAGTTAGAAATTTGTATACCAGAAGTGGATGTGATGGAGCCCTTTACGTTCGAATTTCCAATCATTATCTCCGTGTCGGACCCCATGATCTTCTTTGCTATTTGTTTCTTATTTTCTAAAGAATTTTCAACGTAGCCTTTAGCCCTAGAGTATTTCCAGTCCCCATGACGCTTTAACATCTGCACCACCATCAACTAGAATGGTGGCTGAGGACCTCCTAAAACAATGTCCACTGTATCCTTCGGGATCATTCAATCCAAGTTTTGTTGCAATCTATTTTGGTATACTTCCAAGACTATTAATTCCGACAGGATGGGAGGTGCATTTTCATTTTCCATAGAATACACCCCCCCCCCCCCCCCGCACCACCCTGAGCCTTACAAAAGGGTTTTTTTTACTTTAAGCCTTAAAAATTGTAGTCGCCCCCTCCCTCAACAAAATTCTAGATCCGCCACTGCAGGCACCGTGACTCTGCCCCAGAAGCTGCCAATATGTACAAGTAGGTACTTAAATTTTAATGCACTGGTTGCTTAAAGCCAATAATAATTATTGAATTCATAAGATTTGCGAAACTTTTTTGTCTTATAAAACGGTAATAATTTGTTGAACACCTGACTGATTTAAAGCTTGCACATTTTATTTACAAACAAGGTATTATTTTGAAAAAGTTTGGTATTACCCCATAAATTCGATGGATTTGTCAAACGTGGAAATCGAATAAAGGCTGATGGTTTAGTTTTTTTTTTCACGGTAAGATGATGCTGCAAATGATGAGATGTATGGATTTAGGGTATCCTGGGAGGAGATTATTTATTATGTGCAAACAATGTATAAAATGGTTGATAAAAATCATGATTTTTAAAAAAAATCAAAAATTGTTTTTTTTTTAAAAATCATGATTTTTTTGATTTTTTTTTAATTTACCAGCTTTTACAAATATTATTATTTTTAACTGCTTATATTTTGTTTTGTTAAGTAAACAAATATTTTTAGACAGGAATAGTACAGATACGAAGCAAATCTGAAGAAGTTTTAACTTTTAACATGCAAATTTCGTTCGCGTAGTTTTTGCAAGTTTGCGCCTTTGTCGAAACTTGTAATAACTGACAGAAAACGCCCGGCTATATAATCGATACGCACTTATTTCAGTTTTATCAGTCAAAACATTTGGAATCATAACAAGCCGGGGCAGAAAGGAATTTAGTGTTTGTCAGCATTTTATAAAAAAGAAAGTGGTGGGCAAACTAGGTTGTAGAGCAGTATATAAAAAGTGTGGTAAAGAATTGCAAGGTCTAGCGGACAGACTAAAAAGTCATTGGGAAACCTGCAAAAGTGAAACTAGTGATATTAGCAGTGGTCTTGAAACTCTTCATGGTGATTGTCAGTCACAGCCTGGAACTAGCCAGAGCGAAATTATCCAGTTGGCAAAGAAACAGAGAAGCGATAACTGTGAAAAGGGAAGTGTAGGTGGACGTGAAAATAGTGGAAGTAGCAGTCATTTGGATTTGGATTGGAAAGCAGCTAAACTATAATATTTCTATTTAAGCATTATACCACTTAGGTTTCTTATATTTTTTTTTTTGTTTAAATTAAGTACTTTTTTGAATTAAAAAGGTATTTTTGCTTTTAATTTTTTAAAAGTCTTATGTTTGTAATAACGAGCTGTTCTTGTCAATTATTATAATAAAATCATAAATAACACCACATAAAAATGCGTCTGGGTTTTATTTTTTATATAAACAAATACATTTTGTGTTAAAAAAACTTTTTGAAATTAATGAAAAAATCATACTGATTAAAATCATGATTTTAATCGTGATTTTAATCATCTCAACCCTGGTATAAAATATAAGCAAAATCCATATAAATTTAAAAGATCATGTACTAGACGATTCGCTTAAAGCTACCTATACAGGGTGTCCCGAAATTAGCGTGCAATATTTTTAGGGCATAAAGTAATACATAAAACAATAAATATGACAAAAATGTCCTATAAACATACCCCCAGAAATGCTTCCTTAGGGGGCTAGAGCCTCTCAATGAGGGTCGAGGGGAAAGTTTTTTTTTTGTAATAGCATGGAAAATGTTTAAGATAATGGCATGAAAATTGGTACATGCCTTACAACCGATAAGTTGTAAGTTACAGTGAATTTAAAGTGAAAATATTTCTCCCAGTGGCGTTGCCCAGAGTGGGACTTACAGTAAATATTATCCTATATTTTTCATTTCTAAGATTTTTTAATTTTAAATGCAATTTTTTGAAAGTCTAGAGTGTGTTCTTAAAAAAAGATACTCTTGCTTTACTTTAAAATGTGTTAACGTGGTTTAGTTTACGATAAACGATAATCCAACTAGAGTGTTCACCATTGGTTAGTTATTACTTAGAAAAGAAAATAAGTTAAAGTTAAATTTATGGCCAGAGAATTACGGGTTTCGGCTAAGAGCGATCACATTTGGATCTATTTAAAACAGCGTTTTTTTTGGATTAAAGGCGTATGCAGTTCTTCCAATAGTTTCGTTTTTTCAGTTATGCGACATACCGAAAATTCCAAATATCCGAAGTAGTATCAGCCCGCCAAACGGAAATGTCAAATGAAATTAGGTGACAGGTAAAATTAGATCAGTTTAAAACGATTACGCCTTATGAAACCCGATAAGGATCTCTTGTTCTTTCATTAAAATAATTGGCCCGCTCGAATTCCGTGGCCGTGAATGGCCTTTTAATTCAAGCACGACTCCGGATTGGTTTACGACTACCTTTTCGGCTCCCGAAACAATACCGGATAATAGAGATGTTAAGGAACAAGTAAAATTGCCGAGCAGAACAAGTTTAAACCATTCGGTTCTCACCCGTAAACTTGTTCATTTGTTCTTTTGGTTATTGATAAGCTAACCTGCTTTAAAAAAAAAGTTTTATACAAAAAAGTCGTTGCCACAAAAAAAAAGAACGGTTCACCCATTTTTTTTTGTGCCAACTGACGCGACGCCGACAGTACGGAGCAAAGCAGATTCAGTTCCGTGTTAACCAACGTAACATCGTAACTTAAGGAACCGATTCAGTTCTTTTACAATAATTATGTTTCGTTCTTTTCTTAAAAACTCTACTAGAAGAAGAATTTTAATAATTAAATACAAATCAAAAGTTATCAATGAAAAATTATTTCTTGTATCACCCAAAGGGTGCAAAAATAAAAAATAAAAATAACAGTAGGTACTTCATTAGTTCACACTACTGAATAAGAGAAGAACTAGAAACAGCGTCAGGATGATTGCTTCTCGTGCCCCCCCCCCCCCTTTTTACTTTTTTATTCAAATTAAAATATTTTACACTAAAAACTATTTTTTTTAAACCACATACCTACACCTACAGGCATTAGTTGTGACCTTAACCCCTATTAAATCATTAATTTAATAAAAAATTTAAGATTTTAATTTTTGAAATTATTTTTAAAAATTATCTTTAAACCTTTTTCTACTCTCAACATTTCTTACCCAACCAAGGGTGAACAAAAGGGCTTCCATCACATTCTACCTAACCCCATATACCCCTAAATTTAGACTATTTAGTGACATTATGTTGTAGATACCTCTACAACCCTGTTGGATTTTTATATCGTCATTTTTATACCAATGTATTAGCTTTTCTACGTCACTTAAAAGGGGTTTCTTTTTAGAGCTGATGATGACCTTCACTAAAGTCGAAACATGTTCTCTTTCACCAATGTAAATTACCCCTAAACAATTTTTTATTATTAAAGATATTGTGGTTTAGACAGACTTTTATTCCTACCATTTAATCTACCTAATTACCCACTGTGAGAATGGACTACTTCTGGAATCTACTAGAAGAGTACTATAAAGTAGCCAACTATAACTATGGTTAAATTATTTTTATTGTAGTGTACTAACTTTTACTTGCTTATAAATAAATAAATTATAAATTTAGTTGACGATCAGTAGTGAAAAAGAATGTATATATATATATACATCCCAACAACAGCAACGCTGTAATGTCTGTTTGAAGGTTGGAGACAATTTCCACCATTTAAGGAAGATTTACCAGTTATTTTTCTATATCTGTTGCGTATAATAAAAGTTTTAAGGTTCATTGGGCTTGGAACCCCGTTTAAAATATATCAGAAAATATCGCGGTGGACAAATATTTGCATGGCTAAAAACCAACCAAGGTTAGTAAAAAAAGTTCATCTTATAGGTATATGTCATAGTACATTTTATGCATTAAATCTTGTAGTAATTGTCTAGAAATGAGTGGATCTGTGCACAAATATAGCTCGGTAGAAATATATTTTGATATTAATTTTGGTATTATACCTTCAATTCTAGCCAGGCCCGACGAGAGGGGGGTGGTAAAGGTGGGATTCCTACCGGGCCCGGAGTTTCTAGCGCCGCCCGGATTTCAATCGAAATCTCAAAATATAAAGATAAACTGACATCCACGCAAATCTTAATACTTTTAAATAGGTTCATCCGCGGCGCGCGACACCCTCTTCGGATTTTTTTTATGAATTTAAAAAGTTTTATTGGTGTTTGCATCTATAATCTTTACATGGCTTCTAATAATTATCGATTATAGTTAATATTTTTTTTTTAATAAATAAAAAATAAACCTTATTGTTAATATTCTTTGCTCACAGTTATGCTTTTTTTATAAAGTTTTTTTATAAGTTTTAGATTATTTATATTAGTATAACTTCCTACAAGTTTCTTTAAAAATATTATGTTTTTTCTAATTTTCAATTTTTTTTATGGTCCAAAAAAGGTTTTTTTTTGGCGTGGCAGCCGAAAAAAAGGCGCTAGTTACTCGGTTTCAGGTCCTTTTTGAGCCTGGGATGCCACACAGCCCCAGGGCCCGACCTGGCTCTCGACGGCCCTGATTCTAGCACCATTGCGTGCACTCTTTAGGAAAAAATTGTGTGTCTGGGATAAATGTTTTGATTTAAATTAAAAAAGAACTTATTTAGTCTAACCGATTTGCATATTTTTGAAGTATGTTCTTAACCTTACCCTTACGTCTGTCAAATGTCAGAAAACGACTTGGAAAATTTACAAAATGTATATTTGGTTTCTTTGTAATTGACCACTGTGACTGGTCAATTTTATATCCTAACTAGGATGGATATGAAATCCGTTCAGTTAACTGGAATAGCCCACTTTTTTTTCACTTTAATGTTAAGAAAATAGCAAATTTTCATGTGGGAGTAGAAAAAAGCTGTATTTGGTTCCTGTATGTAACGATGCGATCAAGGCATTACTTACAACTAAATTATTAAAAATCTAGCAATAAAATACGAAAACCGAGAAATTGCAATAATTTTCCTGAATTACATAACCATACTTGCCATACCAGGTGTTATTTACGTTACAATATTTCTATAAAATTACATTTGCTCCATTGTTCCCATGTACCAGAAACCAATTAATCATAAACAGCACGAAAATAATCCGAAAAACAATTAAGTTGGCTAGTTAGAAAAGGTAATAAAAACTAACCAAGACTAACTTGCAACAAAAGACAAAGACGTTCCGTTATAAAACACGAAAAAAAGACTAATAAACCGCCATGATGTTTTTTTCTCATGGAAGAACGGTCAATATTTTAAGTTTCCAAATAAATAAGTCAGAACCGTCAATAAATCAAATTACTCATTATTTTCAGCGGCTTGAAACTATACAGTCTCGTCGTTTGCTTTTAATCATAATTATTCCCTATTCGCAATTGTGTATGTTATATACTCAATATGGAATATATTCTATTCATAGATTCGGGAAATTGGCGATAATAGAAAAACGTTGGATTTTACTTTAAACGCATTTTATTTGCTTACGGTCAAAAATACACTGCATAAAATCTTAACAACTATGCAGCAGGTACACGGCGATATCGCGTACTCTGTTTTTTATACATTTTTTATACATTCCCAAATATTAATATAAACAACTTTCAGGTATTAACATTTGGTCATTATTTTGATGCATTTGCAAAATAATGTATCTTAATATACTACATCCTTCCCCACCAAAAAAAATTATATCCTTAAATATAAAAACATTATCATATTAATTATATCCATTATCAATATAATTTTTTTTTATATATACATATATAACAAGGTATGTTGCATAACTTTTTTATATAATGATAATTTATGTAAGATAAATTAAGCGCCCAATCAAAATATATCCAATAAAAAAAATTTAATCATAATTTAATCTTTCTGGGGGCCTAATTTTTCTTTTTGGTCTTTGAGTCGAAAAAGAGGGTTGACCATCATAAATCACACTATGAGAGTTCTTATCTTCAATATCTTGATTGTCCTCTATTTCTATTATGTCCCTATTATTATCGTCATCTATCTCTATTACATCACTATCTTTATTTTCACTATTAATTGTAGAGTTCTCTATGTCAAGTAAACCACTTTGAATTTTAGTTTTACGTAATTGATTAAAATGACGTTTCCAGGTTTTATTAATTTCTGGAATTCTAACGATGTAGGTACATTTACCAATTAATTTGTCAACTATGCCTGGTATCCAGGAAAATTTATTTAATTCGCGATAGTCTTTTACCAATACCTTATCGCCTGTTTTAAATTTCACGCCTTCCTTGCCTCCAAAATTTTTAATTTGAGTTTTTTGATTTTTTGAGACGCGTTCCTGAATTTCTTGTAAATCTGGCTTTAAAACAGAAAAACGAGTCCTCAAATCACGACCGAACATAAGCATTACCGGAGAAACACCGGTTGTTGCGTGAGGCGCATTTCTGTAATCAAATAAAAAATTATGTAATGCTACCTGTATGTCCAATTTTTTATTACGACCTAAACAATTTTTTAGACTATTTTTAATATTTTTTACTGCATTTTCAGCAGCTCCATTTGATTGAGCAAAATATGGTGCTATTGTCGTGTGTTTAATATTATATTTGTCCAGAAAAATGTTAAATTCTGAACTAGTAAAATTACGCGCGTTATCAGAAACAATTAATTTTGGTAAACCAAATCGTGCAAAAGTACTATGCAATGCAGAAATTGTAAAACGTGACGTAATATTATTAGTTATAAATACCTCCACCCATTTAGAATGAGCATCTAAAATTATCAAAAAATACTTATTGAGGAATGGGCCCATATAATCAATATGGATTCTAGAAAAAACTTCAAGGGGCCATTCCCAAGGATTAGGAGTAGTTTTTGGAGGAGATATTTTATGAACCGAACAACTCTCACATTTTAAAGCAAAATCTTCAATACTTTTATTAATACCTGGCCAGAAAAAATATATCCTTGCAATATTTTTCATTTTAATGACACCTAAATGTGACAAATGTAATTGTTCAAGCATACGATTGTGCAACTTTTCAGGAATAACAATTCGGTTGTTCCATAACAATATTTCATGCTCAATTGTAAGCTGATTCCGAATTACATAAAAAGCTTTATATTTAGCGTCATTTTTTGCATATTTTGGCCAAGAATTTTTAACAAATTTTATAACTGATTGAAGTATATTGTCTTTTTTTGTCTGTTCTTTAATTAAATCAAAATTTGTTGAAATTAAACTGTGTTCAGAAAAATAATTAATATAATCAAGGTCAACAGATTCCCAAATTTCATTTTTATTATTTTTTACGGGTAACCTTGACAAGCAATCAACTAAGTTATTTTTTGATTTGACATACTGAATTTTGTATCTATAATTTGACAGAATTACAGCCCAACGTCTTAAGCGATTGGCAGAATATTGAGGTATGCCTTTTTTAGGACTAAAAATAGCAATTAAGGGTTTGTTATCGCTTACAAGAATAAACTCGCGACCGTATAAGTACTGATTGAATTTACATAATCCAAAAATAATCGCAAGACCTTCCCTCTCCACTTGAGGGTAATCTCGTTCTGCAGACGATAACGTACGCGATGCATATGCTATGGGACGTTCCCTTCCATCAGGAAGAACATGTGCTAGAACACAACCTACTCCCACAGGACTTGCATCGGTAAGCAATTTTAGTTCAAAACTAGGGTTATAATGAACCAAAACGTCAGCAGATGTTAAAATTTGTTTAACCTTACTGAATGCCTTATCACAATCTTTGCTCCAAAACCATTTTGAATTTTTTTGCAAAAGATTGTACAATGGACTTAACAGTGTTGCCAAATTTGGCACAAATTTACCGTAGTAATTAATCATACCTAACACCGATTGTAATTCTTTAATATTTTTCGGCACCGGGGCATTATTTATTGCACTAATTTTTTCAGGAGTAGTATGGAGCCCATCTTTATCGATTATGTAACCAAGGTAACATACTTTATCTTGAAAAAATGTGCATTTCTCAGGTTTAATTTTTAAACCAACATTTTGTAATTTAGATAATAATTTATTTAATCTGAATAAATGTTCTGACAAATTTCTACCACAGACTAAAATATCATCCAAAAAGCACACACAACCTTCTAATTCCTGTGTCAAAGACTCCATTATTTTCTGAAATTTTGCAGGGGCACATGCAACTCCGTAGGGGAGCCTTTGATACTGAAATAAACCCTTGTGGGTGGAAATTGTGACTAGCTGTTTTGATTTTTCATCAATACAAATTTGAGCATATGCTTGTGAAAGGTCGATTTTTGAGAAAATTATTCCGCCCTGTAGTTTAGAAAATAGATCTTCAATGCGAGGCAATGGAAATTGATCAATTTCTAAAACAGGATTTAAGGTAACCTTGAAATCGCCACAAATTCTAACCGCGCCCGATTTTTTAAGAACTGGTACAATGGGCGTTGCCCAATGAGAAAAATCGACGGGTTTAATAATACCCAATTTTTCCAGATTACTTAATTCGCGCTCGACTTTTTCCCTGATACCGTAAGGCAATGGACGAGCTCTGACAAATTTTGGTGCCACCGAGTTATCCCTTAATTTTAGAGAAATTGTACCCTTGTTAAAAGTACCTATCCCCGGTGAAAAAAGTGTTTTATATTTCTTGACAAGAGATTCTACTCCATTTGATTCCTCGAAAAAATTTATTTGAGAAATATTTAAATTATATAAAGACATAAAATCTCTACCTAATATAGGTGGACCTCCCTGCTTAATTATGTAAACATCTAACAATTTGGTTAGTTTATTATATGATACTTTAAATTTGCAGAATCCAAGAGCTAACATTTTTTCTCCCGTATATACGTTTAAATTTTTATTAGGTGGAAATAATTTATAGTCAGAAAAATTTTCTTTCCAAAAATTTTCAGATATCGCGGATATGCTAGCACCTGTATCCAGCTGAAATGGATAAGAAATATTATTAATCAAAATATGAATAATAAAAGGATTCCTAACTACTTTACTTTCTTCTATAGAAAAAATGTCCTCTGACTCAATAAAATTTTGTACCTGAGTTTTCCTATTATGTTTATTATCACTGTTATTATTAACCTTTTTATTAGTGCACATAGGCGCTAAATGGCCTTTAACATTACATGAATTGCACACATAATTTCGAAAACGGCACTTTTGCGCAACGTGATTTTTCCGCCCGCAACACGCACATTTTTCCGAATTTTTCGAGACACTTGTACCCGCAAAAACGTGCTTATTGCTTCGAATATGTTGCACTGATTGTTCTTGCTTGATCACCAGTTGATTACCATAACCATTGGAAGAACTTTCCTCAGCTGCTAATTCTGTAACAGCTACTTGAATGACATCAGCGAATTTACTAGTGACATCTTGTTTGAAAAGCTTTGACTGAACTGATCCTTTATCGAAGCCAATGATAAAGCGATCACGTAACATCATGTCGAAAACTGCCTCTTCAAACTTGCAATTTATTGCCAAGCTTCTTACTCTCGCCGCCCATTCTGTAGCACTCTCATGGACATCTTTAAAAGCTGTAAAAAATTTGGATCGTGCCACAAATACCGATTCGGCTACTTTAAAGTGAGTGTTGAACAACGTCGTAAGCTCCTCATAAGACTTGTCTTCAGGTGTTTTAGGAAGAGCCAAATTATAAATCAGCTTGTATGCTTCTTCATCCAAAGCATTTAGCAACAATGCTTTTTTCTTTGCTTCCTCCTTTATGGAATTAACGGTAAAATAATTATCCAATCGTCTTTTGTAAATCACCCAGTCACTATTTTGCGCGCTGAATTCCCGAAGTTGCCCATAGTATGATGGATTTTCGCTTTCCGCCATTTTGTTTCGAAAATGTGTTCAAAACCGAAAAACTTGTTCAAAACCGAAAACTGCGTGGATTTTAACACTGAAAGTGTTTCACTACTCGTCGCCAATGTTATATACTCAATATGGAATATATTCTATTCATAGATTCGGGAAATTGGCGATAATAGAAAAACGTTGGATTTTACTTTAAACGCATTTTATTTGCTTACGGTCAAAAATACACTGCATAAAATCTTAACAACTATGCAGCAGGTACACGGCGATATCGCGTACTCTGTTTTTTATACATTTTTTATACATTCCCAAATATTAATATAAACAACTTTCAGGTATTAACATTTGGTCATTATTTTGATGCATTTGCAAAATAATGTATCTTAATATACTACAGTATATACCTACTCTATTGACATCAATTTTAACAAAGTAAGACGCTCATACACTTGAAACATGCGAAACAGGGCCGTATTTATAAAGGGACACTCGGGGCCCGGCCTCGGGCCCTCACATCATTAGGGGCCCCCGTCATGCTGATTCATCTACAGGATGTTATGGAATTGACGCATTATTTTTGAATCCGCATAATATCATGATATGAACTGAATAAGAAAGCAAATGATGACCCTACTGGAGAGTAGATATGATTTTATTATTCATAAGATGACACTCGAGGGAAAATATTTTTTCCTACGACCACCTATGAAAACGAGAAAAAAAGCACGGTTAACGTGGCTCGAAAGCGCCGAATATCACACGCGTGTTGTAAAAAAATATTTTATATGGTGCTTATCTGGAAGGAACACCTGGCCCAAACATTAACCAAAGCAAACAGGCTCCTACACCAGTACTATCCACTAATACCACATTACACAGAGACCTTAAAATGGAAACGATCCAAGACTACATCACGAACACCAGCAACAATTACTTCAACACAGCAGAACAAAGCCAGAACCCGCTAATCCGCCATTCCCACCAACCACAACACCAGGCAGGTCCATACAGGCTACCACGACAATGAGGGACCCAGGTTCAAACCCCTCACACAACACGAACATAATGGACTAGTTTTAAGCTAATGTTTTGTCAATAACTATTAAGAGGAGTTATAGGCCTAGCCTCGCTTAAAATTTCAATCAATGAAGATCCTAGTCCAATTTGATAGACAACCCCTATTTATTAAAAAGAACAAATTTTAGAAAGCAGTAATTGTAAAGTGTTTAACTTATTTGTCGAGTACTTCAGAATTAGAGTGTCCAATTTGACAGACAACCCCTATTTATTAAAAAGAACAAATTTTAGAAAGCAGTAATTGTAAAGTGTTTAACTTATTTGTCGAGTAATTCAGAATTAGAGTGTGAAAATACGCCATCTGATATTATTAAAAATGTTAATAATATACCGAGTAATATACTGAAAAATCTATTAGGTACAAGAAAAAACAAATCGCACTGAAGAGAGTGTCATGATTAAACAACAGATCTTTATCGGTAGCAATAGCTATAGAATAGAGCTCTAGCCTACAGATCGCAAGGTCACTGGTTCAAATACCCTCAGGAGTGTTTAACTTTTTTTTATAAAACTATTAATTGATTTATAGAATTATTTTGAATTGAAATCTTCCTTGTTGGGTGGACTTTTTAAATTTATGTTTAATGCATCTTTCCTTGATTAAATTTAAAATTTCTCATTCTGGTTAATCTAGAAGTCAATCCAGGATTAGTTCTTCCTATGATATATAAAATATGAAAAAATTAAAAAGTTAAACTACAAATAAAGGAAAAGGCTATTGACAAACTATGAAACCAGATATTAAATTGATGTTTTTTTTTCAACACTAGTGTTGAAATATTTTTTTGACAAATCAAAGGCTTTTTAATAATTCTTTGTGGTCGTAGGAAAAATAGTGTACATTACTCGTGTGAAAGTAATTATTCTGAAACTCGGAGAATTTCCGCACTCGGCTGACGCCTCGGGCTAAATATCTCCTCGTTTGAAAAGTATCACTTTCATCACTTGTTATGTAATATACCATTAAAAGTCACATCACTATAATAAATAAAAACCGGATCTCAATATTACATTCCAGAGAAGGAATCTGTATTTCTGATTATTGACCATTTACGTTAAATTTGTTTTATAATTTGTTTAATCATCTAATCCTAATCTATAAAAATAAATATATTATTTATAATTAGAGTAAATAGTAATGAAAATATATATAAAGTTATTAAATACAGGGTGGTCATCTGTCAACGCATTATTTTTTATATATTTACATTTACTTCTTAATATTATGCAAAAAAATAGAGTTATAGGAATGCATTAGTTTCACAAAAGACAATTATTTCAAAATATATACTTAGTCATATTACATATACATGCATATCAATTATAGATTTTTTTTAAATGGAATGTATATTATTTTCTAATTTCCCACAAAATTCTGCGCTTATTTTGTATAAAAAGTTTTTTTTCTAAATTCAATTGTTTTTGAGAAATTGACGTTTAAAATACATATGGCATTTTCAGACTTTGACAGGCTATAACATCAGATCGGTTTATCTTGGAGAAAATTGATTTTCACCTCCCTAACTTAGTTTTTTATTATTATTTATATTTTACATTTTTGTTAATTTAATGTTACAACTTTCGGTTTAACATGTTAATCAAAAGAAATGGTGAAGTATTATGAGTAGCGACATCTAATCAATAACACTCGTGTTAAGTAAATGCAGTTTCATGTAAATATTAGCTTATAGTTTTGTTAATAGGATGGTGTGTATGTATCTGTGATTTTAAGATGGTTGACTCATCATTCAGTCATAATATTATCTACAAGGTATGATCCTAATTTAAAATAAATTTACATGTTATTTGTAAATTAAATATCACCCTGAGTTATGACTATAATGTAATATTGAAATCCGGTTTCCGGTATAATAATCGAGAAAAATGACCATGTATTTTTGTTGATATGGCTTGGCCACGCCGCCACTGGAAGAATTCTTAAGAAATATTGGTTTTTAATTGAAATGTCATTTAATAGAGATCAGTGATGTAAAGTTAGAAAAAAAAAGTTAAACTTTTAACTTTTTGCCAGGATTCCGGCCAAGAGAACGCAATGTTTTGGTCTAATTTATAATAAATAGATAGAGCTGATTAGTTTGGAGAATAATTTAGAAATATTAGTAATTTTCTCTTAATATTTTACAATAAATAAATTTATATTTGCCCTGCCTAAGATAACCACGTTAATGACATTTTTATCGTATTATGGTAACAAGTTGGTTCCGCTCTGAGCCGAAATTACCACAAACCACAAAAAACAATTTTATGGTAGTAATTATAGTGGTTTCTTCGACATTGTTTTTATATTTCCTTTGTGAACCTTCCGAACCCATGATTTAAATTTTTAAATGTTATTTAAATAACCCCAAATAACTGTGTTTAAAATTTGAGGTACTATTTTTGTTTGCCTAATTATTTTGATTCGTCACTAACCAGTGCCGGATTTAGGTCTAGTATCGCCGGGGCGTTAATGGGCATTTTCACTATAATCAAATTTCATATTCAGCACTAACATCTTGAACTAAAACCTATTAAAAATATATCTCAATAAAAAAAATCTTCCTAGAGGATCACAACCTTTTCTAGAAACAAATAAAAACACAGCGCGAATGGAAGTTTAAAAACATGATACGAAAAGTAGTGAAATGATCAAAGACTCGTTACACAGTAAGCATTACTGTACTGTACAGGAGGGACGTAACGGATTATTTATTTATTTATTTATTTATTTTATACACTGTTTTACAGTTTCCCAGTTACAAAACAGGTAGAAAACAGAATTTAATTAAGTAAAAATAAAATAAATTATTTAACAATTAACATAAAGATTAGCAATATTTAAATTTATGAAACTAACAATACGGTAGTAATAATAGGTACCCTACAACAAGAAATAATTAAAAAAAAAAAAGTAATTAATTACATACGTAGTATAGGTACTAGTGATAAAAAATGCCTTTTGACAGCGCTTAAGCTACAATTAAAGATATCATAGGCATGGACATTGTCATTGTAACATGTACACATCCTATTGATGGGAGAATATTTGAAGACATTGGTTCGTGAAGGTGGTAAGTAGAAGGTATATAAGTTACGGGCATTTAGAGAATGAATTCTAAAGTTCAGTTTGTGCAGCAGCTCTTCACAAATAATATTGTTATTGAGCAGTTTATGTAAAAATAACTGCGTAGAACATGTGCGTCTATCATGTAATCTAATAAACGAGAATCTTTGCAGCAGCTGGTCATGAGGAAAACCTCTGTCGGGATAAACTCCATCAGATCTATACCACAAAGCTTTCAAAAAACGTCTCTGAACGCTCTCAATATTGTCAATGTGGACTTTATAAAACGGAGACCAAATGATTGAAGAGTATTCCAATTTAGATACAACAAGAGAACGATACAAAGTTACTAACGGATCAAGTGACCTAAAATCTTTAGTAGTTCTAAGGATGAAACCAAGTATTTTATAGGCGGAGGATACGACGTGATCAATATGAGGAAGGATTATAATCAGTATTGTCACAAAATTTTTTTAAATCGTAACAGATTAGCTTAAAAACCGTAACAGATTGACTAACAAAAAGTAACAGCATGTAGAATATCTGTTCTAATCTAAAGTAACTTCTAAAAAAAAGGTCAGCACCCCTACAACATACGCAAAGGACGAACCCGAACAAAAGGGATGATTAACAAACCACAAAAAGAGGTCCTTTCTCCTCCTACCCAAAAAAAAATCACCTCAAGAAGAAAACGTAACAGATTGCTTATATATTTGATAATTATTGACATACCTGGATTTTATACAGGGTGATTCCTAAGTTAATACTTCTTTTTTAGGGGTGTATAGAAGACATTAAAATAAACAACATTTTCAAATAACTTTTTTCAAAATACTCAATAATAAGGAACTTACATTCATTTATTACACTATGGATCAAATACGGTTCTGCCTAACTTGCCCGTTGAATAACATTAAGAAAACTTTTAGGTGTAGGATGAGCCCGCAAGGGAAAGCGTTCTGCGTATAATCTCGAAGCAGCAGCCGCACTTTGACGACACTCACCGTAAATTAGCACCATATCCACTAGTTCATTGTTTTGAAATTTTACCATTTTCACGTGTCACCAATTTAAAATTAACTTGCTTCAGAAAAACACACAGCAGCGTATTGCCAAACAACTGACGACCTACCCGTGAAATGCATGACTAACAAGACAAAAACAGGACAAAAGCAACATCAAGTAAAGGGCTACGTTTTGATTACCAGGCCCGCACTTAGATACTTCTGTATCTCGGCTACTTTTAAGTTTAAAAAAAAAATGTATTTGAAAATGTTATTTATTTTAATGCCTTCTATACACAGCTAAAAAAGAAGTATCAACTTAGGAATCACCCTGTATATTTATACTGCAAAATACAAGTATTTGGCAATCGATCAAAGCTATTTACACAATTAAAATAAAAGTAACGATTTCCATAAAGGAACGCGTCCTGAGTAACGAGTCCTACCTAATACCCAAAGTAACGATAACGAATCGATCCAAGTCCTTAAAAGTAACGCAAATTTACATCACTGACGAGATGCGATGTGCGTCATCCTATTAACAGCGCAATTCTTTCATTTGCCAGTCGTGCGACCGATTATATTGTTATCTTTGTTTCGATAATAAATAAAATCATAATATTCTTCGTCATCTGAGGAACTGTCATCTCCTCTTGACGTTATAATTAATGGGTCGACGGTCCGATCGATCATTTTCTCCTCTTCTTTAATGACATGATGGGCTGCTTTTCGCCAGTTCTCTGGTGTCACTTCCTTAATGGCTTGATCAAACAGTAGCTTAACGTCTTTCATTTTAAATGTCGTGTTGTGTCTTGCTACAAATCCTTTCACTTGCGTCCATATAAGTTCAATAGGATTTAGGTCGCAATGATATGGCAGTGTGCGCAACACAGTTACACTCTGTTTTTCAGCTATATCTTCCACGGCATATTTCATAAAACGATGTTTGTGTAAATTTGCTATAGCTAATAGTTCCTTCTTTATGAAATTATCTTTTTTTCTTTGGTTAGTTGTCATAAATAATTTAATGCACAAAATTTACCTGCGCCTATGGCCGACACCGAAATTGAGCCGAACTGGACGGAATTTCCCATTTTATTACTCTACACCTTTCCGAAATAGACTATAATTACGCATGGAACTGGTAACCATGGAAAAGAATTTATAAATATTGGTTGGATGCTTGTTGCAATGTCTTTAAATTAAAATAAATCGAATGTGTTAATTCGGTAATATTCAGCGACAGATGTGCGTGAAGTTAGCTTCGAGTTCCGCTCAGCACATATTTTCGCACGACCTATTTAACGTATCGCGACGGTAAAACCCGTATCGTTTTAAATTGGTTATTTTCTTTGGATTGAAGTTTTAAAAGTAAAATTTTCACGGGAAATCATTGGGGGTGATCTACTTTATTGAGTACATATGTCAAAATAATATTTTCCCCCCAACTAGTAGCGTTAAGGGCACGTCAAAGAATTATACCGTATTTTTTTTAAAAGTTATGTATTTTTGAGGGTTAAGTTTTGAAAGCAAAATTTTTATGGGAAACCCTTAAGGGTGATCTACTTTATCGAGTACATACGTCAAAATAATATTTTCCCCCCAACTAGTAGCCTTAAGGGCACATCAAAGAATTATACCGTATTTATTTAAAAAGTTATGGATTTTTGAGGGTTAAGTATTTAAAGTAAAATTTTCAGGGGAAACCCTTAAGGGTGATCTACTTTATCGAGTACATACGTCAAAATAATATTTTCCCCCCAACTAGTAGCCTTAAGGGCACATCAAAGAATTATACCGTATTTATTTAAAAAGTTATGGATTTTTGAGGGTTAAGTTTTGAAAGCAAAATTTTCACGGGAAACACTTAAGGGTGATCTACTTTATCGAGTACATACGTCAAAATAATATTTTCCCCCCAACTAGTAGCCTTAAGGGCACATCAAAGAATTATACCGTATTTATTTAAAAAGTTATGGATTTTTGAGGGTTAAGTTTTGAAAGCAAAATTTTCACGGGAAACCCTTAAAGAGGAACTAGTTTATCGAGTACATACGTCAAAATAATATTTTCCCCCCAACTAGTAGCCTTAAGGGCACATCAAAGAATTATACCGTATTTATTTAAAAAGTTATGGATTTTTGAGGGTTAAGTTTTGAAAGTAAAATTTTCACGGGAAACCCTTAAAGAGGAACTAGTTTATCGAGTACATACGTCAAAATAATATTTTCCCCCCAACTAGTAGCGTTAAGGGCACGTCAAAGAATTATATCGTATTTTTTTATAAAAGTTATGGATTTTTGAGGGTTAAGTTTTGAAAGTAAAATTTTCACGGGAAATCTTAAGGGTGATCTACTTTATCGAGTACATACGTCAAAATAATATTTTCCCCCTTCCCCCCTTACTAGTTGGGGGGAAAATATTATTTTGACGTATGTACTCGGTAAAGTAGATCACCCTTAAGGGTTTCCCGTGAAAATTTTGCTTTCAAAACCTAACCCTCAAAAATCCATAACTTTTTAAATAAATACGGTATTATTCTTTGATGTGCCCTTAAGGCTACTAGTTGGGGGGAAAATATTATTTTGACGTATGTACTCGATAAAGTAGATAACCCTTAAGGGTTTCCCGTGAAAATTTTGCTTTCAAAACTTAACCCTCAAAAATCCATAACTTTTTAAATAAATACGGTATAATTCTTTGATGTGCCCTTAAGGCTACTAGTTGGGGGGAAAATATTATTTTGACGTATGTACTCGATAAAGTAGATCACCCTTAAGGGTTTCCCGTGAAAATTTTGCTTTCAAAACTTAACCCTCAAAAATCCATAACTTTTTAAATAAATACGGTATAATTCTTTGATGTGCCCTTAAGGCTACTAGTTGGGGGGAAAATATTATTTTGACGTATGTACTCGATAAACTAGTTCCTCTTTAAGGGTTTCCCGTGAAAATTTTACTTTCAAAACTTAACCCTCAAAAATCCATAACTTTTTAAATAAATACGGTATAATTCTTTGATGTGCCCTTAAGGCTACTAGTTGGGGGGAAAATATTATTTTGACGTATGTATTCGATAAAGTAGATCACCCTTAAGGGTTTGCCGTGAAAATTTTGCTTTCAAAACTTAACCCTCAAAAATCCATAACTTTTTAAATAAATACGGTATAATTCTTTGATGTGCCCTTAAGGCTACTGGTGGGGGGGAAAATATTATTTTGACGTATGTATTCGATAAAGTAGATCACCCTTAAGGGTTTCCCGTGAAAATTTTGCTTTCAAAACTTAACCCTCAAAAATCCATAACTTTTTAAATAAATACGGTATAATTCTTTGATGTGCCCTTAAGGCTACTAGTTGGGGGGAAAATATTATTTTGACGTATGTACTCGATAAAGTAGATCACCCTTAAGGGTTTCCCGTGAAAATTTTGCTTTCAAAACTTAACCCTCAAAAATCCATAACTTTTTAAATAAATACGGTATAATTCTTTGATGTGCCCTTAAGGCTACTAGTTGGGGGGAAAATATTATTTTGACGTATGTACTCGATAAACTAGTTCCTCTTTAAGGGTTTCCCGTGAAAATTTTACTTTCAAAACTTAACCCTCAAAAATCCATAACTTTTATAAAAAATACCATATAATTCTTTGACGTGCCCTTAACGCTACTATTTGGGGGGAAAATATTATTTTGACGTATGTACTCGATAAAGTAGATCACCCTTAAGGGTTTCCCGTGAAAATTTTGCTTTCAAAACTTAACCCTCAAAAATCCATAACTTTTTAAATAAATACGGTATAATTCTTTGATGTGCCCTTAAGGCTACTAGTTGGGGGGAAAATATTATTTTGACGTATGTACTCGATAAACTAGTTCCTCTTTAAGGATTTCCCGTGAAAATTTTACTTTCAAAACTTAACCCTCAAAAATCCATAACTTTTATAAAAAATACCATATAATTCTTTGACGTGCCCTTAACGCTACTAGTTGGGGGGAAAATATTATTTTGACGTATGTACTCGATAAAGTAGATTACCCTTAAGGGTTTCCCATAAAAATTTTGCTTTCAAAACTTAACCCTCAAAAATACATAACTTTTAAAAAAAATACGGTATAATTCTTTGACGTGCCCTTAACGCTACTAGTTGGGGGGAAAATATTATTTTGACATATGTACTCAATAAAGTAGATCACCCCCAAGGATTTCCCGTGAAAATTTTACTTTTAAAACTTCAATCTAAAGAAAATAACCAATTTAAAACGATACGGGTTTTACCGTCGCGATACGTTAAATAGGTCGTGCGAAAATATGTGCTAAGCGGAACTCGAAGCTAACTTCACGCACATCAGCGACAGCGGGATGTAAAAAACGAAATTATTTTACATGATGTCATGAACTCTTAACTTTTCAACACTTTATATCGATCTAAACGGACTAAATCGGTAGCATATTATCACAATTTTAACACCTTAAACACTATAAACAAACAAAAAAGGCAATTTGGAATCCTTCATTTTACCTTTTAAATCTTCCAACCGAGCTTCCAACGTTAGAATTTCTCGTAACTTTTCTCTTCAATTATTTTTATTGGGATTTACAAATTCTTGTGTGCAATTTAGTATAACTAATTTGGAGAGAAGTCGTGTTGGTACATATTCTGTACATAAAATGCCTTGTCGAAGATGATACCGGTTAAATTAGTTGTCAGTAAGTATCGCTAATTATACCGAAGACTCTTTGTACCGTATAATACTAACAATAAGAATAAAAACTGGTCAAGACAAACACTTACACATGTATGATAACAGAATTGATTACCCCTATAACGAATAATTCTTTCAGTGGCGGATCCAGAACGTTTTCAAGGAGGGAGCGGGGAGGAGATCAGGGAACGACTACTTCTAAGAAAAAACACTCTCTACATATAGAAAACAGCTAGTACTGCGGTATCAAAGAGAAACTCATTAAATCAATGGTATGGAATTTTCTTATAAAACATTTTTTGTTAAAACTACTGAAATACCTTATTAAATGCTCCATTTAATTAGTCGGTAAGTTTTTTTCGATTTTTCTATATACAGAGATAGAGAGTTGGTTAAATGCAGTGGTGTATTTAAGGGGGGGGGGGGGGGGGCTCTTAGATCTACGCTCCTAAAATACATGATTTCTGAAAAAATCGTCAAGATTGTCGTGGTGAGCGATATTTACTTTATTTTTAATCATGGACCGAGCCAGAAAAACGCTGGTTAAAGTCATACATACATCTTATATTAAAATTTTGGATTGACAACAATATTCATATTTTTCACACAATATATAAAAAATGTTTTTTTTTAAATAAAGAGTAAGCTAGGAATATCAAAATAAAAGAATAAAAAAAACGTTTACAAAAACAAATTTAATCCAACCGTGCAGAGGATAAGAGGTAATAATTTAATTTTTGAAATTTGATAGTAGTTAGGTTAATTCGAGGGTTAATTTTAATCGCACTTTAGACGTGGCCCCGAAAATTTTTCGCTTGCGGCGCTTTTCGGCGCTTTTCGGCCTTTTTCACTAGGTACAATATTATGAAATACATGTAGTCCCGACTGTCCATCCCTCCATTAAAAAAATGTCCTGCTTAGGCCCACTGACCCCTCCCCCCCCCCCCCCCCCGAGCATATTTTCCAGCTACGCCACTGGTTAAATGGAGGCAAAGTTGCATATTGTAATGCTGAACAAGAAATTTAAGCAAATTTGGATGACTTCCTGAGATAGGTATCCGAAATAAGAAACGAAAAACTTGTTTTTATTTTTACAAAATAAGTGTAGGTACTGATTATTTTAAGAAACCAAGAGCACTTTATTAAGGTACTTTCCAAGATAATAATTTTAAGAGTTCAAAAGCTACTCAAAGATTTTTAAAATACTCAGGTCGGTATTTAAAAAAATTCATCTTCATTTTAAAAAGTCATCGAAATTATTAAAAAAAATTTTAACAAATAATTCAGCATTAAATTATGCAACTTTGCCTCCATTTAACCAAATCTCTATCTCTTATATAGTTACCGAGATATGTTGATTATGTTAAATGAATCAAATTTGTAACACTCTGTATTCTCATTAAAGATTTTTGACTTATTGATATTTTGGCCCCACCTGTATCGACTATCACGAGCTGCCACTGCCGTTATTGACTACTATGACTACAATTTGTCAATTTTCAAAAAAAAAAATAATCTACAGTTTTTCGACACCCTCTATATAAAAATCACATAAGAGTATTCAAAAATTAATTTAAAAGAGTATCAGTGGTCTAATCTAAACTTGCTCAAGAATTTGCTCTATTAATTTCAAATTTTAATAAACAAATATATTGTTTAAAAACAACTTTTGAAATGTAGTATTTATTATAATAAATAACTAACTGATCATCATATCTAACCCAAAAGCCCTTTTAGTCATAAGAGCCTCAAAACCAATAATACCTACTTACTTTTCTGAATATTTTTCTTAATCCATAGAGCTCACAAACACCACACGAAAATAATTATTCCGTAAACTTTAATAAAACCATCAAACAAATCCAAAAACATATCGGTAGTCTAATCCCCATTAGGAGAATTAATCAAGGAGTAGATCGTCAAAAACATGATCCTTTAAAAGCTCGCGAGAGATCGAATTGATCAAAGGGATCCGCCGAAGCAGCACCGAGCACAAGGCACAAACCGCTTTTTCATATGAATAGTCGCCGAGGACTGACGGACTGAAGAGTTGAATGGGAGACATACAGAGTAAAGAGCCATACCTACTCTCTACGATACGCAGAGATTGGGTCCCGATTCGTTCAAGTTTTTTTACGCTACGTAGCTTTTTTAGGGGCAGTTACTTGTTGTTGATGCAAAATGCCGCTGTTTTAATTGTATGATAAGAGCGGCTGAGCGGATATGATGTCCATAACGCACGAGGAACTAAATCAGTGGTGTATTTAGGGGCCGAGGAGCCTAGGAGCTCGGGTCTAAAAGTCTAATTGCAACCTAATTTTTCGTCTCACGCTTGGACTCTTAATTTAAATTTTTAAATAATGTATTTTTGGCTTAGGTTACAAAGGTCTTGTAGGAAACGTTTAGTTTTAAAATATTTTCTCTAAAAGTCCTGTTTTATATAGAGATTAAGGTTTCGGACGCATATCGCCTTAGTTATTTCATTTGTAATGCAGTTTTATAGGAAAACAAGGAAAAAGAATAATATTTTATAGTATTTTTCTATTATATACTTGTCTGTTCCGTTTTCCCTCTTTTAGAGCTATTTTAAATCAACAAAAATATAACCCAATGAAATAAAATATTTTTACAACAAAAAAAAACAATTAGGTATTTAGTTTTAAAGAGAAAAATTAATGTAAAAATTTTGATTGAAACGTTTTTTATGGAAGAAGTGTGATAATTTATAATAAAATTCAAAATCTAAGCATTTGCACCAAAACTGCTCTTAGATCTACGCTCCTAAAATACATGATTTCTGAAATAATCATCAATTTGCAAGTGGTGAGCGATATTTACTTTATTTTTAATCATGAAAAACCGAGCCCGATAAACGCTGGTTAGAGTCATACCTACGTCTTATATTAAAATTTTGGATTGACACATATTTTTAACAGATATATAAAAAATGCTTTTTTTAATAAACAGCCAGCTAGGAATATCAAAAAAAAAACTAAAAAAAAACATTTACCTAAACAAATTTAATCCAACCATGCAGAAGGGGAGAGGTAATAATTTAATTTTCGAAGTTTGATAGTAGTTAGGTGAATTTTAAACGAACTTTGGGCTTAGCCCCGAAAATTTTTCCTAAATACAATATCATGAAATACAAGAAAGTAATTTGCCAAATTTTTGATATCTGCTATATTTTAAGAAATACCGATTTTTTTGGAAAACCTTGCTTTATTTTAACTTATTGGTGGCTAGATTTCACTGGGCGTTGTATCGTGCAAACTTTGCGAGTGATTATTATACCTTATGAAAAGCTTGATTATGTTTAGTAACAATAGTTGTACCTAAATGTTATCATGTACTGTGGCGTACTTATAAACACCTATAGTGTTAGAAAGTTAGAAATTAATAAATACATTTTTTCCAAAATTTAAATTAAAAAATGTATCCTTGTTAAAATTTTATAAACCCACTGTAATTGTTATATTGTGTAGTGCGATATGAAAAACTAAAAAATAAGAAAAAATTGACCTAATCTAGGGGCGAGTACTTTCCAATATAAAACAATGGTGAACAATTGTGAGATACTTATAAACCATAAACATATAGGTGTTTATAAGTACGCCACTATACATCATCGCAAAGTTTGCACGATACAACGCACAGTGAGATCTAGCAACAAATAAGTTAAAATAGAGCAAGGTTTTACAAAAAAATCGGTATTTCTTAAAATATAGCAGATATCAAAAATTTGACAAATCACTTTCTTTGCTATGAACCAGTGATTCAATTGACGTAGAGTGATAAAATTTAAAAATATTATTGTGATAGTTACACGCCATTAAAATTGGAGCAAAAATCATCGTCTTCTTTAACACCGTGTATATAAAATTTTCTGACAGTTAAAGAAAATCCAACATTGACAATTGTTTCTCAAGGGATGAATCTATCAACCATTCAAAACCGTAGGTCGATATCCTATCTGGTTCAGAAAATATTAACTGTTAAATTTAGGCGAAATTTTTCTTGCTCGAAAGCAATTATTGTCCAGCAGTTTATATCTACATAGAAATACAGAGTTACAAAAAGAACCTAATTTTATACCATGCAGGTGTACAAGTGTGCAATATTTATTGTTTATATTAAGTTACAAACTTCCGTTGTCATCTTAATTGCGCAAGAATAATAATGACTTGTTTGGGTCTGGTCAGCCCACTTTAGTCACTTTTTTAAGGAATATTTACTTAGTGAATTAATTATTGAAATGTATTCAACCTTTAGGTCACGCTTTCATTAATTAAAATTATTATCTTTCGAAATTGTAATCATTGATCATAAGCACGGACATACGGCATTGATTACATAATATTCCCGACTGTCCAGGGTCGGAATGGCCCGGACAGCGGTTGTCTCCTGGGCCAGACTTCAGAAGTTGGAGACGCCGAACAAGAACACTATCATGCACTGAGAATAGTAGTGTGTACTACAATCGTGGATATGATGTCCATATCGCACGGGGAAGTGAATTGAGCACGACGCCATAAGCGGAGTTCTCAAACTTCCGAGCGCAATATGGATAATCCACTCGAGTTGTACCGTGTATTTTTTCTACGACTCAACTTTCGAACTTACTAAAAATGTAAAAGAAATATTTAAATTAGGCATCATAACTTGTCTTTTATTTAATTGGCACATTTGTCTGACAAAGTAATATACCGTTTCTACTAATAAAGATATCAAAACATTTTTTTTATAAAAGTTATGAGGTATAAAAAAATATATGTTCTAAAATTATTTTTAATGGGCCAGAAAAGTCGGACAATATAAAGATACATTTTTTTAAATGGGACACCTTATATATTTTAACATTTTTTGTTTTCTTACAGAATTATTCATATGACGCCATATTTAGTTTTTTAATTTAAACAAAATGCAAAATTCTTAAAATTTTGGAAAAAATATTATTGTAAAAAATTACCTGTATTTCTCAATAAGCAAGGCCGTAAACTAAACGTTATTTATGGGAGGGGGGGTTTAGGTTATGAAGTTAAAAAAGTAGCATTTCTGGGTGCCATGCCCTTTCACTTTTAAAATAGCGCCGCAGGCAAAAAATTTCGTCACAAAACAAAATCCTAAGGAAAATTTATAAAACGGGGAGACGATTTTTGAGTTGGGTAGTTCAGTCAAGTGATTTGTCACCTACGGCCCTGTCAATAAGCGTATCAAAAATCGAAAATTTCTTGTAAGCTCTTAGGTTAAGGGATAGAAAAACCGTCTTGAATCTTAAAGTAAATATATAATAAAAAAAAATAGTGTTTTCTGTAGACCTCCAAATATTTAAAATAAAATAACTCTGTTTTTTTCAAATGAAACACCCTATATTTATTAGGCTCGTCTGATAGATATTGTAAGTATTTTTTATTATTGTTATATCATACCTATACCTAAATTTACTAGTTTTGCCACTATTTCTATTTTTATTTAAATTTTCGTAAAAAAAAAATATAGTTTTTATTTTTCTAGTCAGCCATAACCAGCAAAGTCAAAACAAATGTAATTGAATATAATCTCATAATAACATAAATGGATAACTATAGTTATATATTCATTTAATTAAATAAAACTTTTTTTTATTACGCAATTTGCTATTGAAAATAAGTTCACAAACATTTAAATTGTGTAAAACAACACCATTAGATTGAACTCACGAAAAACGAGGTTTCGCGTCGTTTGTTCTCGGTTTGGTGATAGTCAATAAATTATTTAGCTTATTTTCTTCCGTTCAAACAGTTTTTCTTTTATTCCTTTTATGGTTATAGTCACTCTTCCTGTTCTGTCAAATCTCTCCATTCATTTTTCCAAAGCTGGTTTATTGGGTTGTCGTCTGTCTAGATATTTTCCATGATAAAGTTTTGTTGCAAACAATGTATTTTTGTCATCGAAAATTTTTTTTATAGATAAACTTAGATTATAAGAAGACCTCGTCCAAAAAATATTGCTATTATTCGTATTTTAATTTGACATATTCAATTACATTTGTTTGACTTTACTAGCTAACTACAAAAATAAAACCTATAGTTTTTTTCACGAAATTTTAAATGAAAAACAAAATATTAACAAAACTAGTAAATTTAGGTATAGGTATGACATTATTATTATATTATATTAATATAAGTATTTGGTAAAAAAAATTATTTCTTGTGTTATTTCTGTTCCAAAAATATTATTATTTGTAGCAAAAAAACATGTAAATGCTTTTTTTTGATATACTAAGAATGAAACGGTTTTCTTCTTGATACCATGATTTATTTTGAGCTCTTATCTAGAAAAATACAACAACAAACAAGCTACCAGAAAACGCTCCATCAAATTAATTTTATGCACTCGTGCGATATAAAGTTCCATTGTTCCTGTTATCTAGTAAACGCACATTGCTTTAATACATGTTTTATCTTTTTCATCTCTTTTTACCTCCTTATTTACTTTTTTTTTAGGCTGGTTCCCAAAAGTTCCGCCAAACTTTTTAATTTCATTTTTTTATGAGAGATTACTGAAGCTACGAACTTAAGTGGAGTTATAAGTTAAAAAAGAAGATATAAGACTCTAAGTCAACCTCCACTAAAATATATTAAATGAAATTCATTGACTTACGAGTTCTCTACAAGTTTCGAACGTATAAACTTTAATCTTCAGGAGAAATATAACTTCTTGGAATAACCATAGAATAGGAATTTGTTATTTGCCCCATAATAAAGCTTGGTAATTATGTTAAGGAAAAACTTTTCGTAGAGAGGAAGGAAACATAATACCAAATATTGCGAGTAAAATAGTATGATAAAATCAGTCAAGAAAAAGGACCTTGTAAGGATGAAGAAGGGAAATGTAAACTGGTTTAAAGATTGAAAAATATTCAGTATTAAAGAAGTATGTATATACGATGTACATCACCAAATGTTATAGTATATTTCAGAAAGGTGTAGAGTAATAAAATGGGAAATTCCGTCCAGTTCGGCTCAATTTCGGTGTCGGCCATAGCCGCTGGTAAATTTTGTACGTTAAATTATTTATGATAACTAACCAAAGAAAAAAAAAGAAGATAATTTTATAAAAAAGAATCTATTAGCTATAGCAAATTTACACCAACATCGTTTTATGAAATATGCAGTGGAAGATATAACTGAAAACATAGTGTAACTGTGCTGCGCACACCGCCATATGAATGCGAACTAAATCCTATAGAACTTATATGGGCGCAAGTGAAAGGATTTGTAGTAAGACACAACACGACATTCAAAATGAAAGACGTTAAGCTACTGTTTAATCAAGTCATTAAGGAAGTTACACCAGAGAACTGGCGAAAAGCAGTCCATCATGTCATTAAAGAAGAGGAGAAAATGTGGGATCTTCATCACCATCATCATTTGGACCATCGACCCGTTAATTATAACGTCAAGAGGAGATGACAGTTCCTCAGATGACGAAGGATATTATAATTTTTTATAATTTAATTTCTGTATAATGTATTTTGTATTTTTTTTTTATAATCTTTAATAAAAAATGAGTGTACCTAATACTATGTACATAATGCACGTCTTTGTCACAACATTTTCAGTATTTGTGAATGGATAACAATAGGCAAAACTCATAAATTGACCCAAACCCGGGTGGTACTACCTGCACTTGATGAAAATAAAGAATTTTGAAATGAAATCAATGCCAAAATATGAAAGTGGCTTAAATATTCGTTGAGTCACTCTGTAGTCCCTTTGTATACCTAATGAGCTTTTATTACTCTACACCTTTCTGAAATAGACTATAGCTATAGGAGTATTAAATAGATTTGGAGGATATTTAAGTAGTTGGTAATAGTAAGAAATTATTTTTTATTGTATTATTTTACCTCATTTTATTTTTTGTAGTTCGATTTTATGGGCTCACTGGCGTACCTAAAGTTTTGACTTGGGGGGGTATGAATAACACGATTATTTAGTTTTAGAAGATTCCGTTATTACTTAAATACTTGCTGCGTTTTTAAAAAAATTTAATATATTTTCAAACAATATCAAGTACAGGGTTATCCAACCTAGACTGAACTGGGACCTATTTTTTGAGTTTCCCTGTATTTTTATTAACATCAATATCAGCCATCTTGTATATGCTTGACCGTAGAATCTAAAGTTGTCATTTAAAACGCGAGTTGGCTTAAAACAAAGGAACTGTGGAGTTAAGTTGTAGTTTTATCAATGAAAAACGTGTATATTTGTTATTTTTATGAAAGGTCTTTCTTTCCTGATTCCAAAAATATATAGTTCGTCTATACTAGCTCAAACCGCTTTTAAGATATGAGCGATCAAATTTTTAAAAAGCTGTGTCAATTTTAGTTTAATTAATATATCTAAAATGCGTAATGTTGAACCAACAACTGTATAATAAATCAATTTCTTGTAAAAAAAATAATTAATTGAATCATGCATAAACCCTAATAACACTTTTGGGCAAATATTTAACAGTAAAATACCCCTTTTTTACCAATGTACCTGTACGTAACACCTCATTTCAATACTACCCCCTTTTAAAATTGACCATGAATCGCCACTGACAATAATAACCCCCAAATTACCTAATACAGCCACTATAGAACAAACCATAATAGAGGAAACAGGATATTATTATATGTATGTGCCACACTGCCACCCCTAAACAAATTACATGTCGTAAAAACCAACCCTTTCCTTCCCTTTACTTCTGTTCTATCGTTATAAATGTATACTCTTCAATGGCTAATTAGCTAAAAAGGTCATTGTATTGTACGACGAGGTTTTTAAAGGGACCATACGAGTGGTCACCCCTGAAGGCAATAAATTTATAGTATGTTCAGATTTACATACGTTTTATACAGGGTGTGATCTAAAGCGCATCCCATTAACTTTTTTATGAGTAACCATTGGGTGTATGTTTTCTCATTTTGTACTATACTGTGGACAGGGGCGGTTCTACGGGGGGGCCTGGGGGGGCCCAGGACCCCCTATATTTCTGAAAAAAACTATAAAATTCATGCCACTGATAAAAAAAATTCCGGGTGCTTTATTATTTACATAGTTTGATACAATTTGAGCATGATCCTAATCCTAGAGATTAAGGTTTCACACGCATATCGTTTTAGTTATTGATTTTTGATACAATTTTAAAGGAAAACGAGTAAAAAGAATAATATTTTTTAGTATTTTTCTATTATATACTTGTCTGTTCCGTTTTCCCTTTTTTAGAGCTATTTTAAATCAACAAAAATATAACCCAATGCAATAAAGTATTTTTACAACAAAAACAATAAGGTATTTATTTCATAAGAGAAAAATTAAGGTAAACATTTCAATTGAAACATTTTTTAGGGAAGAAGTGTGATAATTTATAATAAAAAAAATAGTGCGGGATGAAATGAGAATGCTTTACTTATTAGGAATATACAAAACGGCACTTAAGAAGGAGTATTTCAAAACCTAAGCATTTGAAACACCAAAAACTGCTTTTAGATCTACGCTCCTAAAATACATGATTTCTGAAAAAATCATCAATTTTGGCGTGGTGAGCGATATTTACTTTATTTTTAATCATGAAAAACCGAGCCCGGAAAACGCTGGTTAGAGTCATACATACGTCTTATGTTAAAGTTTTGGATTGACACCAACATTCATATTTTTCACAATTATAAAAAATGTTTTTTTTTAAATAAAGAGTCAGCTAGGAATATCAAAAAAACACATTAAAATTTAATCCAACCATGCAAAGGGGGAGAGGTAATAATTTAATTTTCGAAATTTGATAGCAGTTAGGTGAATTTTAAACGAACTTTGGGCGTGGCCCAGAAAATTTTTCGACTGCGGCACTTTTCCGCTTTCTTCGCTGGGTAAAATACCATGGAATACATATAGTCCCGACTATCCCTCTCTTCAAAAAAAAAAGGTTCTATTTACGCCTCCCCCCCCCCCCCCCTCCCCCCCAATATTTTGGGTCTAGAACCGCCCCTGACTGTGGAGTACAAGAATGGTAGTTTGTACAACAATATGGATAATCCACTCGAGTTTATATTTTTCTACGACTTAACTTCGAACCTAATCCAAAAAATTTTAAAAAATTATTTAAATCAGGCATCACAACTTGTCTTTTTAGGTGACCGTGAAGTTGTAAGAAAGATAATAAAAAAATAATTGAAGGGAAACTCATTTCGTTGGCAAATCCAAGGACCAAATTATATTGTAACATTGTAACCTCAATTTAGGTAATTTCTTATATTTACACAAAATCACTTTAAATATATCTATCTTTCTCACATTCAGTCTTGTGCAGAATGACAGACAAAAAGCGATATATTTACTAAAAAAATGAACAATTTATTTTTCTCAATCATAACTAGTTTGATTAAATTGTTCTGCTGAAATGCACAGAAGAAATAAGGGTTTGACGGTTTTTTTGCTTGAGTAAGAAATATAACTTCGAAAGTACGACAAAATATCTGTACAATTTGTTTTAATCGGCGTTGTCCATGGTAAAGTTTTTCAAAATAATCGCCAGTACAAACTAGCAACACACTGTTAACGTGGAAAGAGAAGTGGCAATACTGTAAGTAAAAATAACATAACCTTAAAACCTTTAGTAAAAAATGAAATTATTTTTTTCTAGAAATCTTATAATTTCGTTTGTTCTACCTGGTTTTATGTATTAAACTTCATGTTGCACCATTTAGGGAAGATTTACCGGTTATTTTTCTATATCTGTTGCGTAAAATAAAAATTTTAGGGTCGATTTGGGTTGGATCCCGTTCAAAATATATCGGAAATATCACGGCACGGTGGACAAATACTTGCATGTTGCATGGCAAAAAACCAATGTTTGTAAGAAACGTTTTTTTTAGGTTTAAAGTACCTTTTATGAATTAAATCTTGTAGTAATTGTCTAGAAATGAGTGAAAAACTGATGGAGGTCTTTAAAATCCAAAAGTACATTATCTGTGCACAAATATAGTTCGGTAGAAATATATTTGGGATATTGATTTTGGTATTATACCTTCAATTCCCGCACCATCTCGTGCACTCTTTAGGAAAAAATTGTGTGTCTGGGATAAATGGTTTGATTTAAATTTAAAAATAAATTAATCTGACAGATTTGCATATTTTTGAAGTATGTTTTTAACCTCACTTCTATCAAGTGTCAGAAAACAACTCGTAAAATGTACATGTTAATTTGGTTTCTTTGTAATTGACCACTGTGATTGGTCAGTTTCATATTCTACCAAGGATGGATATGAAATCATATCCGTTCAGCTTACTGGAATAGCCGACTTTTTCAATAACTTTAGTGTAAAGGAAACAGAAAGTTTCCATGTGGTAGTAGAAACAATTGTTTAGAGACTGTTTTTAATGTAAAAAAATGCATTCCTGTAGTAGAACTAATTACTTTAGCAACACAGATCTCTACAAAGTCAGCTAAGTATTTTTATTGGCATTAAAAAATACTTTTTTGGCCTTACAGAAATTTGTTATTTCAGTAGCAAAGATGTATTTCTTTCTACTCGGAAGTTTGAGCACTCCGCCTACGGCGTCGTGTGCAATTTACTTCCTCGTGATCATTCACTCTTGTTGTACAAACTACTATTTTCTTACTAGAAAACGTCATTTCCGACCCCGAAATAACGGAGAAAAATGGTTCTTTTGGAATGGAATGCGATTTCTTCCCATTAATAATTTCTCTAATAAACAAAACTGTTTCTATTGTTATTCTCATAAGTATGCATGGACTATAATTTTTAAGTGAAAATTTCCAAAATCGGAGGATATCCGCACTGACTGGGCTGACTCCCTGTGCTAAATATATTCTCGTTTGAAAACCATTACTTTGATCACTTGTTATGTAATATACTATTATTGTATATGCGGTGATGGACTCTTAATATGATCTATAGTGGGTGAATTTAAGAACTAACCGTATAAAAGTTAAGTTCCTGCTGACTTTTAAGATTTGGTTTATACTTAGTTTACTTAAGAAACGATAGAGTGTGGAAGCGATTAGGGATGGGCAAATTACCATATAAATTATTTGGTGTAAGCATTGTGAGCAGTGTTACCGATCTGTTAAAATCGTAAGAGATCTGTTACATTTTCAAAGGATCTGTTACGCCTTTAAGCAATCTGTTTATGATTTTACGAATGTCAGTCTTTAAAGAGAACGATGGGGACTTTTTTTAGAAGTCAGTTTGGACAAGAGTGGGATGTTTTTTTGTCATTTCTTACCGCTTATACAAACAACAAATATCGTTTATTTTTAATTTTTCTTTTTCTTCTCTTTACAAGATTTTTTCAATTTTCTCAAACCACAAAAATAATTAAAAAGAGTATTTAGAAGTATTATTAAGGTTATGAAGAAAGTTAATGTCACTGCAACAAGAAACATTTCAATATCCATGGAATTAGCTGAAAAAAAATTCATGTTTCGCGATTTTGGCGTAAGGAAATCTGTTCCATGTGTATTGTTGAGGAGATATTCCACCCAATAAATTGCTTGTTCGTGAGGATTTTGTAGCCGATTGGAAAATTTTTTCGCCATATTCCTCATATTTTCAAAATATCTAAAAAAATTAAGTATATTATTTTTAAAAGGTTAAAACCTTTACCTTTATAGAAATGCATATTAAATTATGGGCATATTTTTTTTCATGTGCAACCTCAGAAATATGTACATTATCTAAAATATTAAAAAATTTAAATTTGGATTTACATTTATTGACTTGCATATTTTACTGTCTTTATTTTAAAGTTTTAGTTTTGTCACGTCCGTGACGTCATTTCTATTTAACAATTTTACAGGCCTGCCGTCATAAAATTGAGATAAATACCCAGGAAAAAGACATACACCATCTAATGCACAAAAACTTAAAGAATTCAAATTCAGAGACAAAATGGGTCGCGAAAATTATAGTCTATTTCAGAAAGGTGTAGAGTAACAAAAGCTCATAAGGTATCAGTGGTGGATCTAGGGGGGAGGGAGTTCCCCCCCCCCCCCCTTAGCCTCACGAAATGGATGTTTTGAGCCTTGAAAATTATTGTAGGGTGTGTAAAAAGGTCAGAAGTTTTTTTAGAAGTCACGTTTGAGAGTAGGAAGATTTTAAGAGCCGGGATACCCTCTTTTTTTTTTGAAGTAATTTTTTTTTAAATCGCCCATCCCCCTCAACAAAATCCTGGATCCGCTACTGTTAAGTATGCGAAAGGACTACAGAGCAAGCCAAAGAATATGTAAGCCACTTTTATAATTTGGCATTGATTTCATTGCAAAATTCTTTATTTTCATCAAGTACAGGTAGTACCACCCGGGTTTGGGTCAATTTATGGGTTTTGCCTATTGTTATCCATTCATAAACACTGAAAATGGTGTGACAAAGGCGTGCATTATGTATATAGTATTAGGTACACTTATTTTTTATTAAACATTGTAAAAAAAATACAAAATACATTATACAGAAATTAAATTATAAAAAATCATAATATTCTTCGTCATCTGAGGAACTGTCATTTCCTCTTGGCTTGACTTTAATAACATGATGGACTGCTTTACACCAGTTCTCTAGTGTCACTTCCTTAATGGCTTGATCAAATAGTAGCTTAACGTCTTTCATTTTGAATGTTGTATTGTGTCTTGTTAGAAATCCTTTCACTTGCGCTCATATAAGTTCTATAGGATTTAGTTCGCAATGATATGGCGTTGTGCGCAGCGCAGTTACACTATGGTTTTCAGCTATATCTTCCACGGCATATTATATAAAACAATGTTTGTGTAAATTTGCTATAGCTAATAGTTCCTTCTTTATCAAATTATTTTTAAATTCAATACTTTTGGTGGTTAACCGGTCGAAAATTTGTTGTTTTCTCCAAGATGAAGTTGGAGTCTTCTTTGTGCGTCGTGAATGATAGCTTGCGTTCTCCAAAACTACTACTGAATCATCTGGAAGATCTTTTATCATTTCACCAAAATAGTTCTTAAAAACATTCGAATTCATATCCTCGTCGTAATCTCTCGAATTGAATTACGCAATTACTTGAAATTTTAATATTACAAACAATACTATTTTATCTTAATACCCATTAACCTAATTCCCTGAAAATTTTGGTTTGTTATCATAAATATTTAATGCACAAAATTTACGCGCGCCTATGGCCGACACCGAAATTGAGCCGAACTGGACGAAATATCCCATTTTATTACTCTACACCTTTTTGAAATAGACTATAAAGTGTGTGTCATAGTTTAGTATATTCTAGTCATTGCATTGATGATAATAGGATTATTTTACGGGATTTCTCATTCTCGCGAACCGAGACTGAAATACTAAATTCTTTATTGGTTTATTGATTCTGTACTTACTGTGGATTTTGCAAAACGGCACTAACAGTCTCGAAAATGTTATCTTCCGTTAAATTGTTGAAATCGAGTTTTAAACCCAGTTTATTATCAATTATAAAATTGATATTTCTATGGTGTTCGTCGTAAATGGGTATACCAACGACTGGCACACCATGGCTGATGGCTTCTTGTATAGTTAGCGTACCTCCTGTTGTAATTATCAGTCTTATGTTAGGATGTCCTGAAATATTCATATTTATTTTTCAAATTATAATATCATATAATATAAATCGCCAGCGTGTATCAAGAAAGAATATTTGGTACTTGAGGCATACACGGGCCGGGTTTTTATCTCAGGCCTTAACACGGCCCGGCCCGACTATCGGGCTCGGGTCGGGTGCGGGCCACTTTATAAATATACGTGCAGGTTTTCGGGCCTTAACAATTGCATAATTTAAAATATATTATGTACCTTACAGTCCTATATTATTATTGTAGCACTATTCAGACGCCCAATACGGAATTCGTTGTTCAAACGTGCCTGTGACTGTGACAACAGATAAATTTCGCGCACGATTTTCTTTCGATCGACCGTTCATTCGGCTTCCTTCGGGGCGCATCTACGTCTGCTCTACAGACTCTTGTATAAATAAATGTACCTATATCGATATTATCATGGCACAGGGTAGCATGTGCATGATTCATTGATTTGTTTCATAAAAAAAAACTGTATAATCTGTGTGGGTGCCTCGGCCGAAACTCGGCTCGGGCGCACAACGGTGTAGCGGAATCAATCTTAAAATATAGTTTTATCATTTTCGAAAAAAGAGATAATTTTGTTGGTCGATCTTCTTCTTACCTAACAAATCATTTTGAGGCATCCATTGATGAAGCAAAATGTTTTCTGATTTTGCCAAAAACAACGGATAATCTTCTGCCTGAGTTTTCTTATTCCAAATTATGGTTTTCTGAACTAACCTGTTAAAGGCTTTTGCGAACACCTGTTTAGTTCTCTTCTTAAAAATAGTTGGTTGGATATCAGTTCCGAGTGTAAAGAATATTATACCTTGATTAGCATTGTTCACTATAGTACGTAATACCTAAAAACAAGAATGTTTTATCAAATTTATTAAAATTTTGTCAATAGTATGAACGAGATGAAAAACTCTTCTAGCTCTTGTTCGGGCTTAAAATTTTCTTGTTGACAATATGTCTTTTCTAAACTTAAATTTAACATTTGGCGATCTATGCAGTGGAGGTTCATGAGGGAGGACTTTGGGACTCCGTCCATGGGCGCCCATAGAGTAAATTTCAGGGGAAGGGGCAACCAGCCAATAACGTATGTTACAAAATCACAAGGTTGCGCAGTTGTTAAAAAGTTTTGTACAATTTACACAAAAATGTACAAAAAAAAGTAATGGGAAAGTTTGGTAATTGTCTACACCACGCCAAAATTGATGATTTTCTTAGGAGCGATGTATTTTGGGGCGTAGATTACGGATCTAAAAGCCGATTTTGTCGGAAACGTTTAATTTTTAAATTCTACTTCTTAAAATGTCGTTTTGTTGATGTAAGGTTTCGGACGCATTTTTTCGTACTATTTAATTGTTTGGGAAGTAAGGGGAGCAGTATAACCTCAAATAAGTATGAAACTATATTAAAAATTTAGCAGCTAAAATTTTTTTTAAATTCGTTACATGAGAAACAGTTTAAAGGCGCGCGTCTTTCGATATCTTTCAAATTTAGTAAATCCTATGTCCCAATCAGAGCTGTGAGTAACTTAAGTAACTAGATACTTTTTAGTATCTAGTTACTTAAAATAACTAGATACTTAGTAACTTAGTTATTTTGTGAATCATGCGCATGCCAAAAGTAACTGTAACTTCGTTACTTTTGAAAAGTAACTTGTATCTAGTTACTTTTTAGGAGTAACTATACACTTAAAAAGAAACTAGATACTTTAAAAGTAGCTAAGATGCTTTTAAAGCAACTAAGTTCCTTTTAAAGTAACTAAGTTACTTTTAAAGTAACTAAGTTAGGTACTTTTAAAGTTCCTCTAGGATACCAATTATGCCGTCCATCAGATGATGACCAAGGGACGATCGGCGGTCGTTAATCAGATTTTCCCGAAGGGACGAGCGGCGAGTCGCGAGCGTCAAACAGCAAACTGGTTGGAACGCGAAATTTCTTGGAAAGCATTTTAATCTACTTGTTCGTTCGAATTAACACTTCTTAGTTTAGTTTTCTAATGGTAATAGTGGTAGTGTGTACAGGAAAAGGAGTTATCACTACCTGGTAAATTTATGGTATCTAGTTCAAAAGCATCTTAGTTACTTTTAGAGTTTCGTAGTTACAATTAAAATAACTAGTTACTCAAAAGTATCTTAGTTACTTTTAGTAAATAGTTACAATCAATATAACTAGTTACTTTAAAAGTATCTTAGTTACTTTTAAATTATCGTAGTTACAATCAATGTAACTAGTTACTGTAAAATTATCTTAGTTACTATAACTAGTTACTTTAACTAAGTAACTAAGAACTAAGTTACTTTTAGGTAAAAGTAACTATTCCTTATATAAGTATCTAGATACATTTGTGCAAAAGTATCGAAAAAGTAACTATAGTTACTTTTCTGAAATAACTTTCACAGCTCTGGTCCCAATGTAGAGATATTTATTGACAGTGGAGGACAAAAATATAATTTTTTTACATGCGGCAATTAACTCTTGCTTAAGATAAAATGTACTCAAATTTATAGTATTATACTGATCTTTAAAAATAAAATTACTCTGAACCCTACTCATACTTACTTATACTAAATTACTTACTCCTGTCATATTCTGAGCAGGCTGTAAATGCATCCCACCAACAGAAATAATATTTGGCGCTAGAGGTTGGGCTTCATTCAAAAATGCATGTTCATTAACAAAAAGTAAGGAAATTTGTTTTTCTAGATCACCAAAGGAAAATGTTTCATTCAAGAAACTTTTAGCGAGATTTTCCAGAACTCTTCTTTCCCACGTCATTTTGAAAAACACTTCTATTCTGGTAAAAATGAAGTTGTATACTCTATTTAAAAATGAAGTTTCTGTGGTTGACCTGAAATAATAGAAACAACAAAGCACATTATTTTTACAAAATATTATTTTGGTATCCGACCGTTTTCGTACTCCGCTCATCTTGAGTAAGAGATTTTCAATTTATTTTCGAGTGATAACCACGGGTCGAATTTTCATTTCAAATAACCTCAAAAATTTGACTTAATTTTTTTTTTACAAATCTTATAAGTTCGTCTGTTTTATCCGGCCTTATGAAGTCATCTTCATTTTCGATAAGGAAGATTTTTACCAGTTATTTTTCTATTTATGTTGCATATAAAAAAAGTTTTAAGGTCGATTGGGGTTTGGGCCCAGAAAATAAAAATATCTTGATGGAAAGGTATTTATATCGGAAAAACCAACCAAGACAAGTATAGAAGGGGCTATTGAAAATTCATTTATAAAGGTTTTGACGCTTAACCGCCATTTACCTGGCCAAGCAAAGTAAAAAAAATGGGTTATTCTATACGGAATTTGATTTTACTGATCAAAAAGCCAGAAAAAACGTTAGACATGCATTTTTATGGCGCTCGTTTCAAAATTTTTCTAATCAGAGAATCGCCCATATATTTAATAGTTTTTTGTTGGACGAGTCGATCCAAAATGGGTGATTCTCTAGATAGAGAAATTCCTATACGAGCGCCGAAAAAATACATTTATAACGTTCTTTCCACTTGTCACTAAACAGGAAATCTACTCAAATAAAAGTCATGGTTGGTTGTGGATAAGTCCTATCGCTAGAGACTAAAATTTCAAGTCTAAACTTACCGTAAAAGTGGTGAAATGATATAAGATGGTGGTATCCCATTTCCGAACATGTTCGACAAATATGGAGTTAAAGCAGATGGCGTAAATCCAACAGTGGGCGGATTTCCAAATCTTTGGATAAGTGGATATAAACACGGTCCAAATGTCAAGTCAATAATAATAATGTCAAAACTAAAATTTTTTGGATAATTCCACAAACTGTTAAATCCCTTTGATTCGTACGTGCTTTTGCAAATGGCATAGTTATATTTGTAGTTTAACTGAATTTTCTGACTGGGAGAGGCATGCAGATATTTTGTTTTGTTATATTTGCAATGCTTTAAAAATACTCCTAAAAATATTAAACAATAAGGTTAAGACCAACACCAACGACGAGAAAGTAAAGATAGACCCCGCATCTCATTCATATTGCGCCGAGCCTACAACTCACTGTTTATAAGAGGGCGACATCATGTGTAGACTACTATGAAATCCAGGCACTGAATCGGTTATTTTGCAAACCTGATACTGTCTCACCATATTGTTTTTTATAATTAATCCACAAAACTTTCAAACACTAAACTCTCACCACTTTTTATTTAATAAAGCTGAAAATAAATAATTTATTTTTCTTTCTGTCTGTTATTTTTCATTTCCGTATATTCCGAAAAATAAATTTATTATGATTGTATGTTAAACGAAATTATAAAATGTCATCATAATACTGATTTACTGTGTTTTAAAATATATATTTACTTCTCGAATTCATGAAGAATAGATGACTATGTAGTAGACTCAAATCGTTTTGTTAAGATAACTATATTATAATTAATTTCTACAGTAGTTCAGCTCAAAAGTTAGGTTAAGTTATGTCAAACTGACAATCACGTTCCAAGTTCAATTCTGTTGCGGTTTTCATTTAAATCTCGATACGGATACGATTAAAAAATTTGCCAACTCGACCTTGAATAATCGAACTCGAGACCTGCGTTGGTGAAATTTTTAATTCGCTATGTGAATTCTGGTCGATTTATGTAAATACGTACTTCATGAAAATATGGTAAATTATTAGGAATACTAGAATGTCACCTCTGGTGGCAGTCGCAGAAGCTCTTTTAGCTGACAATCTATGAGAAACTTTCTCGAAATGTTTGTCGTTAATAGTATTTTGACTAGTTTGAGGTTAGAATATGTTTTAAGCAATCCAACGATGTGTTTAATTAGGTTTTTCATCGGCGAATCCTCCGGTGGCACCGGTTGAGCAGAATCGCGTTCTTAAATTGCCTATTGCATTACCGGTTGGACATAAAACATGTTCTTTTATTCATGGTGAATTTCTTGATGACGTCATTCCACCAGCTGTCAATCATAAGTTCATCAGTTCCACCACTTGTTGAATTCATCGACGAAAAAAGAATATACCTATTTGAGCCCAAATAAAACCCACAATAGGAGAATATTTTAATCATTTGGCAACAGCGTATTATTTCCTACCATTTCCATATGATTCGTTCTTGTATCAAAATGATTTCAGAAGATCTTTGAACTTCGCCCACCATAGTAGCCCATTGAACATCCCGCCTCTTTATTTGTGCATTTTTATATACCTTTAAAAATTTAAATTTTTTTAGCTACCTACCTTCAAATCTTATTGGATGATATTGGTCACTCTTATCCAACATTATGGAAAAAGATCCACCCATAGTTATGTTGTGTCCTTTTTCAATTAATCCGTGTGCTAATGCCTCTATCCATACTTGATGACTTCTTCGCCCGGTTTCATAAACCATGAGAATATTCGCACACTGCACACTGGTCACTACCAGCAACAGTCCAGAAAGGAGATTCATAATCTAAAATAAATAACAGTGGAGTGCGGTCCATGGAAGCGATGGAATTAGCGGTTCCTCTGCTTACCATGGCTCAAATTATAAGTTTTTTTAGAATTTTCGAATAATTCTCTGCCCCGTCTAATATTTGCCAAGTCTAATATCAGAATTATAGCTTGATGGTTGCGCCATTTAACGAACGCGTAAGGATTCGTAGCAAAAGTATTATTTTTGGGAGCGCTTCCCTTGATAAATAAATATTATTTTTAATAAAACTTAATACAGGTACGTTGTAGGCGCGGATCCAGGGGGGGGCGAAGGTAGTCTCTGAGCCTCACGAAATGATTGTTTTATTTACTTTGATAAAGGGTGAATTTTTTTTTAGAAGTCACTTCTGAGAGTAAGAAGATTTTTAGAGCTGGGATACGGTCTTTTTTTTATAAGTTACTTTTTTTTAGTTATTAATATGATGCTTTTTTTATTTTTCCGCATAAATCCGTTTTGGACAATTATTTCTATTTGGATTACTTTTCAGACTTTAGAAAACATTGGCAACATTGTCAAGCTGCCATTTTCATGACGTATGTTCAATAGAGTCCGTGTTTTTGTAACAATCGTTTTTTATTTATTTATTTTATAAGTGATTGCTTAAACATTAAAAAGTACAAACACAAAATTTTATTTTTTGTTCCTTTATACACAACTGACTGAATTTAGTGAAAGAGCCCATTGGAAAACTTATATGATAATTAATATTATTGTTAATTACAAATTAAATAGTATTTATTATGCATTATGAATTAAATAACAAAAAATAACATTATTTATATCTTCATTTCCTTAGGCCGCGCCTGCGCGTGGAAAAGAATGTTCTTTATAAACACATGCAAAAAGTGTTTTTCGCACCGCACGACGAAAAGCGGTAGTCGCGTCCGGTAAGTATTAGTTTCCGCACTTACCGGAAAATGTAGGTACTACTATGCAGTAAAATGATACGTTTCACTTCTTAGTTACACCACGGACGTCACGACTTATTTTTTAATTCATATTAAAACTAGATAGATATACTTACAACGGTTTCAGACCATGCACGAAAAGTTTAAAACATTTTAGAATTAGAGGAATATTTCGACAAAAACTTCACCAATAATGTATTTTTACGTATATAACTTTTAAAATTAACAAAATTCAGTGTATTGTAAATTATTTTTATCTATTTGACGGGGAGATTAAGAAATTAAAAAGAATTGATGGATTTTCAATAGTATGGATAGATTATAACTAATAAGTATCATATACAAAACGGTACTAACATGGTTGTAAATACAAAAATATAATTTTATTTTATTTGAATTATAGAGGTCTCTCAAGCCATCATTTTACGGGCGCATTTCCACGCGAGTAAATCCAGATGTGGTAAGAAGTGCCTAAATAACGAATTTCTTGCAAGGAGGGGATCATGGGCCTCCGAGGGTAAGGCAAAGGACGGTAGGCACTTGCCCCCATAGTTGTCAAAAAGTTATAATATCTTTTGTGGTGTTTACATTTTCTACAAAAATTTTGATTTCTTTACCATTTTTTTAGAAAACACGTTATTCGAGGAGTCACACAGTAGCGAACGACCTTTTTATAATTTGCCCCCTTGGAAAAGTTTCTTTGAGCGTCCATGGTGGTACTTGTACATATGGAAAAGCTAAATGCGCTCCCCAAAACATAGCCTATATCTTTGTCTAACTGGTATATGGGTCAACGGTCTTAAAAAATGGTGAAGAACTAGTTATAGTGCGGGTAGTTAAACAAATATTGACTAAAAACCTGTGTAACAAAACTTCTCTCTTATCCTCATCTGTTCATCGACTGAATGGAGTTTCCAACAAATTACACACTATGTCATTAATTAGGTTCATTTTTAAAACACACAACTAAGTAGGCACGTCACAATTATTGAATTAACTGAAAAATAAAAACAAGACTTTTTAATCACACAGTAAATCACGTAAAATCGATATCTATAACCGTAATTTTCGCGAACCTCAAAATAAATACCTTAAGTTTAGGCGAACCAATGCTAAAACAATGGTGCATACGACTGATCTTTAATCACAATACACATTGTTACATGCTGTTTGCGTGACTGACGTCACGTAACCATAGCAACGGTGAAAATTAAAGCCATGTTGGGCGTTGGTCTTCACTAGCTTTGAGCTAACGGACACAGTCGGCTGGGGCGCGCCAAAATGCGCGAGTGTTTATAATTATTGTCCATCTGAGTTAACCGTGGCCCTATTATGCATAGCTACATTCGGATTGTATTAATATTATTGATTCGAACATAATTATTTTTTAAGGACTAAAATGGTAGCTGTATTGTACATTAATATTTAATATTGTCGAAAAACTTTCCTCCTGGTTTTATTTTTTTTTTTTTGGTGAAGAGCCCCTTCACCTATTTCACCTGACGAGCCGCCACAGATATAGGTATTTACGTTGGTATTACGATATTTACAAGGGCGGATTTACGTAGGATTTACCCCCCATGTATGAGTGACCAAGGGTGCAGAAAAACTTCTTATTCTTCCTTAATTTCATTGTGAATTTTTGTCTGCGGGGTTACTTTTATTCCTCGTTTTTTAAATTTTTTTTTATTTTCGATTTACAAGCCTGTGTCCTATCTCACCTTCTCGATCGAAAATTGTTACCACAACCTGAAATAGTACAAACATTTTCTGGAATAAAATTTTCGACCAATTTATTTATTAAATTCAAATGGAATGAATACCAGGGAAAAGTTGAACAATGAACAGTGTTTCTTAAAATAGCCATTCAAAATATTTTTGGAGTCTTTGTCTTAGGAATTTTGAAATTGAAAATTTTCGTTAAAATATATTGTGGAAACGGGATGTTTTAATTCCTGAGAAAAGTTTAACAATATTTCTCAATGCAAATAAAAAATATATTTTGGCTACCTCGACATTTAAAGGTACACCAGGATTTTTTTTAAAATCGAAAATTGAAAACGTGACGCCGTTCGAAACATTTCACCCCGCCCGCCCCTAGAGTCTGGCTACGTCACTGATTTTCCTATACCCACATACTCCGTCCCCATAAATACGCACTGTAAAATTTTATTTTAGTTGTTAAAATTTACTAGGTTTACATTCGCCGATTTGTCAAGAAATATAAATGAACTTTATGTTTACCATTAGTATCTGCAGCGACATCTAGCAAGGCTACATTATAACAGATGAATCAATCCCAAAGGATCTATAATGCCAAATATTTAAGCTATCGTTAACTAGAACTTGCTATGCCCGACAGATGGCGTTGAAAAATTCCAATCTGATTCAGGGATGTTATACAAGGTGTAACGACAAATTATTATTTGGGTAAATAATTATAAATTTTACAAAAGAGCAACTAAACCCTACTAATTCTTTTAGAGACCTTTTATTTCGATTTTAATAAGTGGGGTGTGCAGAATATGACGCTTTGGAATCCAGGGCCTATTTTCCAAATGGGCCCAGTAGGCCCAGGTCTAGGGTGCCACCAGTGGCGGCTCGTCAGGTGAAGCTTCACCAAAAAAAAATAGAACTAGAAGGAACGTTTTTCGGCAATATTAAATATTAATGTACTAATACAGCTACCATTTTAGCCCTTAAAAAATTATTATGTTCGCATTAATAATACTAATTTAATCCGAATGTAGGTATGAATAATAGGGCCACGGTTAACTCAATAATTGTAAGCACTCGTGCATTTTGGCGAGCCCCAGCCAACCGTGTCCGTTAGCTCAAGTGAAGACGCAACGCCTAACATGGCTTTGATATTCACCGTTGCCACGGTTAAGTGACGTCAGTCACGCAAACACAATGTAACAATTTGCATTATGATGAAGGACAATTTAAAAATAGATCAGTCGTATGCACCATTGTTTTAGCATTGGTTCGCCTAACCTTAAGGTATTTATTTTAAGGCTTCGCGAAACTTACGGTTATGCTATCGTTTTTACGTGATTTACTGTGTGATTAAAATTGTTTTTATTTTTCAGTTAATTCAATAGTGTACGTACCTACTTAGCTGTGTGTTTCAAAAATGAACCCAATTAGTTTGTAATTTTTTGGAAACTCCATTTAGTCGTTAGACCGATGTGGATAAAAGAGACGTTTTGTTACACGGGTTTTTAGTCAATGTTTGTTTAAGTACCCGCACTATACCTAGCTCTTCACCATTTTTTAAGACCGCGAGCCGCCACTGGGTGCCACTGTCAGAGTACAAACACTTTTGAATCAAGAACAACCACTCTGGGGTCAAGAATCTTGGCCCATTAAAATATAGATATGTTCCTCTGTTTAAAATCCCAAACTTACTAGATACCTACACAAGAAAACCGTTCTTTGCCGAAGAGAAATGTATCGTATATTTTAGTCTCTTTATCAAGAACATCTTTACGTAGCAGCCTTGAGGCGAGATTATATGACTTTTAACAAAGAGAACATTTGCTTTCACTAGTGTAAATTATTATAACTGGGTCCACCCTGTATATCTAAGATTAAAATGGTTTAAAAAAAATGTTTCAGATTGGATAATAATAATTAAATGAATCAATGAGAAATAAAATTCCAGGCAATATACTCTACATTAACCTATACCTTTTCCTCTATAGATTAATTTTACAAGATAATAAAATATGAACAAAATTTAGCTGTTTGGTTTAGAAATTTAAAAAATAGGTTATAATTTTTTTTTTTACATTTTTATAATTTTTAAATAATATTAATTATTTAATCCGCCTATAAATTATTCAACATCCTGTATATATTTTATTTACATATAAGTGAAAGAAAACTTAAGGCCCAATTTTTCACCAATAAAAAAAATAAAAAGTTAATAATTTGTTAAGAAACAAGTCAAAACTCCAGACAATGCAGAAAATCTCAAAGTAAGAAGTTGCCAACTTTAAAAAGCCATAACTCAATAACAAGTCATATGATTGCATTACGGCCATGGACACTTTCAATCAGTACGTCAAGATCTACAAAATACCAATTCAGAAAAATTAGCCGTTTACAAAGATATCTAAAACAATTTATAATAAATTTTTCAACGACGAACAACTTAAAAAATCTTATAGTAAAAAATATCCAATTAGAGTGCATTCTTTTGTATGATTCAGTTCAGCCAGGGGAAAATTTGCTCACGCGGGACACCGGGACGAATCCCGATGAGCCGGGCAGGTATACCGGTATTAAAAATAGAAAGTTATACGGTATAATTAGTGGGGCACATTTAAAATAATTTTATAATATTACGGGATACAGTAAAACAAAGTTGCACGTTTATAGTTTATACTAAACTGCTGGACAATTGCTTTCGAGCAAGAAAAATTTCGCCTAATTTTAACAGTTAATATTTTCTGAACCAGATATGATATTGACCTACGGTTTTGAATGGTTGATAGATTCATCCCTTGAGAAACAATTGTCAATATTGAATTTTCTTTAACTGTCAAAAAAAATTTTATACAGGGTGTTAAAGAAGACGATGATTTTTGCTCCAAATTTAATGGCGTGTAACTTTCATAATAATATTTTTAAATTTTATCACTCTACGTCAATTGAATCACTGGTTCATAGCAAAGAAAGTAATTTGTTAAATTTTTGATATCTGCTATATTTTAAGAAATACCGATTTTTTTGGAAAACTTTGCTTTATTTTAACTTATTGGTAGCTAGATCTCACTGTGCGTTGTATCGTGCAAACTTTGTGAGTGGTATTATACCTAAAAAAAGGCTTCATTATGTTCAGTAACAATAGTTATACCTAAATGTTATGATGTATAGTATAACATAATACTTATAAACACCTATATGTCTATGGTTTATGAGTATCTAACAATTTTTTACGATTGTTTTATATTGGAAAGTACTTGCCCCTAGATTGGGTGCTTATTTTTTAGTTTTTCATATCGCACTACAGGTATATTATACAGTGTGTTTAAAATTTTAACAAATAATTTTTTTAATTTAATTTTTGGAAAAAATGTATTTATTAATTTCTAACTTTCTAACACTATACTCATAAAACATAACATAGGTGTTTAAAAGTACGCCACTGTACATCATAACATTTAGGTACAACTGTTGTTACTGAACATAATCAAGCTTTTCATAATCACTCGCAAAGTTTGCACGATTCAACCACAGTGAGATCAATAAGTTGAAAAATTTCTTAAAATATAGCAGAAATCAAAAATTTGACAAATTACTTTTTTTGCTATGAACCAGTGATTCAATTGAGGTAGAGTGATAAAATTTAAAAATATTATTGTGAAAGTTACACGCCATTAAAATTGGAGCAAAAATCATCGTTTTCTTTAACACCCTGTATATACAATTTTTTGACAGTTAAAGAAAATCCAACATTGAAAATAGTTTCCCAAGGGATAAATCTATCAACCACTCAAAACCGTAGGTCGATATCATATCTGGTTCAGAAAATATTAACTGTTAAATTTAGGCGAAATTTTTCTTGCTCGAAAGCAATTGTCCACCAGTTTATATTAAAAAGAAAATTACATTTTTCGCTAACACTGCAGCTTCGTCAGATGACAACAATATAATAAAAGTTAAAAATAAAAGGTAAGTATATAAAATTCACATTTTTAAGGATATAAGTAAAAACAGTTTGGGGGCTACAGTATCGGGAAAATCCAAAAGAGGATTCAGTCTAACCAAATTCATTACAATAATGGATATTTTGCAACATCTTTAGGTATACATCAATGGTCAGCAGAGAGCAAAATAAATTTAATAATACCAATTTATTTTCATCCACAGCTTGGTACTACAAGATATTAAAATATGAACAAAATCTAGCAGTTAGTTTTCACAATTCAAAAAATGAGGCGAATATTTTTCTTAGATTTTCATTATTTTTTGAAATGTCTGCTAAAAAAATATTTTACGAACGGGACAAAATGAATCAATTAAAAGTCGCTTATTACGTTTTGAGGTAAATTTTCAATTTTTTTTTTTTAATAAAATATATAAGGTCACACTGGTTCTTTTTCTGAAAGCATTTGAAGTGTCCTAATGTCTGCTAAAAACATATTTTACGAACGGACAAAAATGACAAAATGAATCAATTAATAGTCGCTTATTACGTTTTCAGGTAAATTTTCAATTTTTTTTTTTTTAATAAAATATATAAGGTCACACTGGCTCTTTTTCTGAAAGCATTTGAAGTGTCCTAATGTCTGCTAAAAACATATTTTACGAACGGACAAAAATGACAAAATGAATCAATTAAAAGTCGCTTATTACGTTTTCAGGTAAATTTTCAATTTTTTTTTTTTAATAAAATATATAAGGTCACACTGGCTCTTTTTCTGAAAGCATTTGAAGTGTCCTAATGTCTGCTAAAAACATATTTTACGAACGGACAAAAATGACAAAATGAATCAATTAATAGTCGCTTATTACGTTTTCAGGTGATTTTAAATTTTTTTTTGAAAAATAAAATACCCGGTATATATTCTGCGTCAACATATACCCATTTTTTTTCATCCACGCTTGGTACTACAAGATATTAAAATATGAACAAAATCTAGCCGTTAGTTTCCAAAATTCAAAAAATGAATAAAATTTCTTTTTCGGATTTTCATAATTTTTTAATATTATTAATTATTTAATCCGCCTATAAATTATTCAACATACTGTACATATTTTATTTCTAAATAAGTGAAAGAAAACTTAAGGCATACTTTTCCATCAATAAAAAAAATAAAAAAGTTAATAGTTTTTAAGAAACAAGTGAAAACTCCAAACAATGCAGAAAATCTCAAAGTAAGAAGTTGCCAACTTTAAAAGGCCATTGGTTGGATTTTCCATTCAAAAACTAGTCATAGGATTGGATTACGGCCATGGACACTTTTAATCAGGACGTCAAGATCTAGATAATACTAAAAATTCAGAAAAATTAGCCGAAAGCCATTTCCCATAAGCTTTGTGCGTGGTTTGTTTTCTGTTTGTAAGATTTTAAAACATGAATTGAAATTATATTGATTATTAAGCAAATGGTTAGCACAGTTCGAATCAGTTTTGTTTTTAAAAAAAACCTGTTAAAATGTTTCTGTACTCTTTTGGTTAAATGTCTACCTGTTTGGCCAATGTCTATTTTAGGATAATATTTGCATTTTTATTTATAGACTCTAGATTTTCGCTTTAATGTTGTTTTATGTTATTAAAAAAAATTGGAGTCTGTAAATTGAAATACAAAAATTGTCCCAAAACCATTTACTTGATAATCAACATAATTTCTATTCATCCTTTAAAATCCTACATACAAAAAGCAAAGGCTTAAAACAAAATGCGTTAAGGCCTTTGTACATTAGGTGCCATTTCAAGAAAAATTGCCCGAAAGAATGCGTTTTGACGAGGTTTTAATCAGCTGATGAAAGTTTTAAATGGAAAAACTTGCATCATCTGTATATATTTTTTTGTTTCATACAATTTTTCTATAAACCTTGTCCGCCGCATCTCCCTTTTCTGCGTGTATTTTTAACATACTGTTCCCCCAACCTAACCAAACATTATCATGTTGTTAGTACGAGTATCAATCACCCCATTTGGTTGCAACGTTAATACGTATAATACCCCTTTTGAATTCAAGTGGTGTATATAACATCACTCCCCAATCAACAGAGTTTTGTAATTTCTGTATAGGAAAATCTATTTCACGAGAAAATAAAAAAATTATAGACTTCATCAAAGAAATTGAGGCATTATATTTAAATGGTTGCACAATTTCCACAAATTTTAAAAACGCAAAACTGGCGCGATTACTTGATGACGTCGAACCGATAAAATTTTACAGTGAGCATCGTTACCGATCTTTCACTTGTCATGTCGGTCGGTGTTTTCGTTTACATCCCACTTTTACATCCGAATTATTGTGGAATTTTGATGTATTTTTGTTTAAAATAACTGTTCTTTTTATTTATTTGTTCATAGAGCAAAAATATCGACAATTAACTTAGGTTAGACATTTTCAACTGTCATTTCATAAGCTTGGTCTTCTGTCAATAATTTCGGTGTTGCCACATTTGAAATCTTTTATGCTAGTTAAATAATACATTTTGTTCCTAGAACTTTATTAACTTATTTTAAGATAAAATATTGATAACATTTTGGAAATAATATGATGCATTTTTTATTTTTCGCATAAATCCGTTTTGGGTAATTATTTTTATTAGATTACTTTTCAGGCTTTGCCATTGTTTAATAATATTTGTCTACTCCCACATGGAAATTTGGCTGTTTCCTTTACACTTAAGTGGCGAGTAAAGTAGGCTATTCCAGTTAACTGTGCGGGAAAATCTCATATCCATCCTAGATAGGTAATGAAACTGACCAATCACAGTAGTCAATTACAGAGAAGCCATTGCTGTTTTTAAAAGTACTGGCCAATCACAGTATATTATTTTTACTGAGACTCCGCCTTCTTTTTCAAGACACTAAATTATATAATTTAAATGCATATGGTACAATTTGTTATTAATTTGTTAATAAAAATAAAATCTAGATGCATTTATAATAGATTTATCAGTAATGCAACCTGCTGAATGTGCATAGAAAATTAATTTCATGTAGCATCATTTATCAGTTGATTTTCCCATAATTAACTAAACGCTTCAATAGTCCAGACGTTAGAGCGTTGGACTATGGAACCAATGTTCGTGAGTTCGAGCACGGCAACCTACAAACTTTTTTTTTATATTTTTTAGCATAAGGTCGTAGAAAAAATATACTGTTCAACTCGAGTGGATTGTCCATATTACCCTCGGAAGTTTGAGCACTCCGCCTACGGCGTCGTGCTCAATTTACTTCCTTGTGCGATATGGACATCATATCCACTCTTGTTGTACAAACTACTATAAAACTTTAGAGAACACTGTCAAGCTGCCGTTTTAAGGAAGTTTATTCGATAAAGTCCGTGTTTTTGTTCCAATAGTTTTTTTAATGATTTATTGTGTCAGTGATAGTTTAAAAATATCAAAAAGTACAAACACGGAAAATTTGATATTTTCTTCCTTTATACGCTACGACCAAAATAAAAATTTAGTTAATAATTGTAATCCTGATTATATTTTTATAAGTAGCAACAGGTGCAACCCCCATATTTCTAAATGACGAGTCCCGGTAGCTGGTACCCGAGAAAACTTGTAAGATAATTGAGGTCGTATTCCTTATTTCCTTGCAGTAAAAAGCAAAAAGAAAAAAAAAAAAGAAAATAAAATAAAATAAAAAAAAATAAAAAATAAAAAATAAAAAAATTATTTTTCTTTAATATAAAAGTGGAGGAAGACTTTGTGTTCTTATTCCTTTCCTTCTAAATTACCACTCCACTTTAAGTATGGACTACTTCTTCAAGTTGAAAAAGCGAATAGTATTCCGAATTTTAGTTGCCAATTACCAAATTGATATTTAGCATGCTAGAAGCAAGTGTCATAAAATGTTAATGATTGGTAATTAAAAATGTTATTATTCCTAATGCTGTTGTTTATGAGGCATTAAACGGATATATGTATTTAAATGACTGATAATAATTAGTATTTTTTACTAAGAAATGGCAAGGATATTATTTGATAATGATAAGGCAATAGATACCAATCGATATTCAACTTATTACTATAGGTCAAAAATTACTGTCGTGACTGATCGCTTTCATACTTAAAGTAGCGTAGGGTTACTCTTTTTAATAGCCTAAATGTTCTTTATTATCTTCAAAATCTCCACTAATGCCGAGCCACTTAACTCTCGTGAAATTAGTTTTTTTTAATATTTTGTATAAACAAAAATAAATTTTATTGCTATCGTCCGACAGAGGTACAACATGTGCGATGTAGTAGAAACGCACGGTTTGTACGTAATGTAATGACTCGTACTGTTTGCTCTTGTATCATGCTTATAAATAAGTCGAAATGCTGTGGCTCAGGGAGCCGGGAACCCCAGAGCCTCATAGAATGATGTAACTTAATATCTAATAGGCCGTTTGGTCATGAAGCCTTAGAGTCAAGACAGATAATACTACGAAAAATCGGAACATGGAATAAAAAAATTAAAATTAATGAGAAGTTAATTTATGAAATTAGAAGATAAGAGTTCAGTGAATTTTTGTCGGAATTTGGGCGCGGCCTGTCCTCAGAGTCGCTTTTCGACATTTACGTTTTCCGTAATCCGTTCAGCACCTCCTCCCAGGCGAAAAACGCTTTTTATATTTTTGAATTTGTTTGACAAAGTTTCGACAGTAACCATGCGAAAGAGTAACTATGCGAAAGGTAACATAAAAAACTTGATTAGTAAACTTAATAGCAGGTGCATTTTCACAGGTGCATTTTTATCTTTAAAAATACCTTTTGCCAAATATTTTTATTCATAGATGAAAGTAGCTAAAATTTTGTACAGTATTCTTGTTGTACTACACTCGATATTTTATTAAACTCGGCTGACGCCTCGTGTGACAACTTTAACATCTCGTGTTGTAATATGAATCTTTACAACACTTATATCGTAAATAACTATTGTGCAAATCGACATTTGAATCGACTTTCGAACCAAGATAAATTACGAGATAAACGTTCAAGGCCACAGGAAATTTGAAAGTCGTATTCATGAACGAAAAGTTTTGCTCTTGTGACAATAGAAAAATTCTCCTACACAAAGATCATTTCTCTTTCCGTTCAAGAGAGTTTACTACTTTAGGCCAAGAGCACATACATATTTTTTCTGATGCATAAAAAAATTCTCGATTACAAAACTTTTCTTCTTGCGAGTAAAGTAAAAAAAACTTTAATATATTGACAATAAAAAAGTATTAAATTTATTAAAGGAATTCATGGGTTCGAATATTGTGACTTTTTATCGTCTTCTCCCCTTTAGTCTCTTTTGCATTCACAGGGTTTGCTGGTGGTGAACTCTGGCTTTATATACAGCTTGAGGGGGAAACATTAAATCACGTTAAGTTATCTAGGGAGTAATATAAAGCAGGAGACAATTGAAATTAAAGGCGAAGGTAGACGGGAGATATGTAGGTATTTGTATAAGAATTTATCCCTCCCCCAGTACGACACTTTTTGCCAAACTGGGCTTTTTTACTATAATCGAGTTTCAGCACTAAAGTCTATTTCAGAAAGGTGTAGAGTAATAAAACCTTATTAGGTATGCAAAGGGACTATAGAGTGACCCAACGAATATTTAAGCCACTTTCATAATTTGGCATTGATTTCATTGCAAAATTCTTTATTTTCATCAAGTGCAGTTCCGGGTTTGGATCAATTTATGGGTTGTGCCTATTGTTATCCATTCACAAACACTGAAAATAGTGTGACATTACATACATAGTATTAGGTACACTCATGTTTTATTAAACATTATAAAAATAATACAAAATACAAAAAATACATTATACAAAAATTAAATTATAAAAAATCATAATCTTCGTTGTCATTTGAGGAACTGTCATCTCCTTTTGACGTTATAATTAACGGGTCGACGGTCCGATCGATCAGGTGGTCAAGATCCCACATTTTTCCTCTTCTTTAATGGCATAATGGACTGCTTTTCGCCAGTTCTCTGGTGTCACTTTCTTAATGGCTTAATCGAACAGTAGCTTAACGTCTTTCATTTTGAATGTCGTATTGTGTCTTGCTACAAATCCTTTCACTTGCGCCTACATAAGTTCTATTAGTTCGCAACGATATGGCGGTGTGCGCAGCACAGTTACACTATGTTTTTTAGCTATATCTTCCACGGCATATTTTATAAAACGATGTTTGTGAAAATTTGTTATAACTAATAGTTCCTTCTTTATCGAATTATCTTCAAATTCAATACTTTTGGTTGTTGTTGTTAACCAGTCGATCATTTCTTGTTATCTCCAAGATGAAGTTGGAGTCTTCTCTGTGCGTCGTGAATGACTGACTGCTTGCGTTATATCCATAACTACTACTGAATCATTTTATTTTAATACCCGTTAATTTTTGGTTAGTTATACATAAATAATTTATCGTACCAAATTTGCGTGCGCCTATGCCCGACACCGAAATTGGACCGAACTGAACGGAATTTTCCATTTTATTACTCTACAACTTTCTGATATAGACTATAATATTCTGAACTAGAACTTATTAAAAATATATTCCAAAAATAAAAATTTTCTTACAGTAGACCTATCATAAACCTTTTCTAGAAACAATTAAAAACACGGCGCGAAAGATCAGAAGAGATTTGCATGTAGGCCAGTGGCGTAGCCAGAATTTAATTTCGGGGGGGGGGGGCCAAATGGGTAAGGAAAGGCGAAAATTTTTTTGGATGCCGCGCCCAAAAAACCCTTTTTTTGGACAATCAAAAAAATTTCAAAATAAAAAAATACATACATTTAAAGAAACTTGTAGTGAGTTATACAAATACACTAATATAGGTAATATAAAACAGATAATATATACCACAACAAACCAATATCAATAAACAAAAACTTCTTTATGAAATAAGCATAATTGAGCAAAAGAATATTAAAAATAAGGTATATTCTTTATTTATTGAAAAAACAAAAATTAACCATAAACTTAAAGCACAACATATTTTTTTGCCAAAAACTAAACCATAATTCGTCTCTTTTTTTTTGATTATTTCTTATATCAATATGGATTTTTTTATGAATTAAAGCTAAACTTGTTCTACGCTTTTCGCCTGAATGATTTCTCAGATGTTTTTAATCTTTTTAAAGTGGAAAAACGTCCTTCTGCTGAAGCTTTAGTTACTGGGAGGATGATTTGTTATTTTATTTGGCGCGTTATTGATAGCGTTGCCGTCAAAGATTTTTTATGTTGCCCAATTATAGTTTATATCTTCTTTTTTTTCGATTCCGGGGGAAGGGGGCTGCCCCCCCCCCCCTGGCTACGCCACTGGTGTAGGCCATCCTATTATACCTATATATAAAGTTTTTTGTTGACCACGATGCATTTTTGTCACCAAGAATGTAAATCATATCAATCATGTCAATACCTACTTAAAAAATTAATATTTTAAATAAATGTTAAAATCGGTCAGCACCTAGAAAACAGAAAAAATATCACTATTAAGTATACGTATTTTAATTTGACATTATAGTCAATCACATTTGTTTTAACTTTGCTGGTCATTGTTAACTACAAAAATAATGATTACAGTTTTTTCACGAAAATTGAAATAACAATCGAAATATTGGCAAAATTAGTAAAGTTGAGTATAGGTATGAATTTCAACATTTAAAGAAAGCCGAATACCTAGATAGGCGTACTATGATTCATTCGCTATGTAAGAACCGACGTGACTTCGGAGCGCGCCGTCTTTTATTGCATAAAATAATACAATATCTTGTTTCTGAAATCGATCGAAAATGGAGACAAACATTAGTTCGTCTCCAAAAACGGTTGCCACATTTTTGCACTGATCCGTCGTTCTTTAAATATTGAAATTCAAAGGAATGAGTTAACAACAATAAAAGATGCTTAAAATATCTATTAGACGAGCCACTAATATAGGATGTTTCATTTGAAAAACAGAGTTATTGTATATTAAAATTTTTTATATTCGTATGTCAACAGAAAACAAATTTTAAGTACTAAAAGATTTGAGACAGTTTTTCATCCCTAAACTTAAAAGTTTACAAGAAATTTTCAATATTCTAATTGAGAAATACATGGCATCATATACAGGGTGATTCACGTTGAGTGGCCTATTAGAAAATCTCGGAAACGAGTAAACTTTTCTTTCTAAAAATTTGATAGCAGGCATAATTGGCTTTGAGCTTTTAAAACATTATATTTTGGAGTTTTTGTTATTTCCGGTTATACCGGAAGTTTATGCCAACTTTGCTATTTCAAATGGAACACCCTGTATATTTTAGCATTTTTGATTACCTTATTAAAATCTAAATAACTTTTGGTAATAATAATCTATTTCTATCTCTAACCGTTTTTGAGATATGAATTATAAAAGGATTTTTTTGTGTAAAAACGCTCCGAGAAGAAAGTTTAGTAACTCTGAAACTAATAAAGATAAATATTTAAAATTTTGTAAGCTTTTAAGTAATACATAGATCTTTAGTTTAAATTACTTAAGTTTCACGCTTTTTATACAGGGAATTCTTAAAATTTTGCCAATGTTTCCATTTAAATAAATGTTCATAAGTCAATTTTTGCAAATGGAACACCCTATTTCTTAGCTTACTAACCTGTAAAGATTTAAATTTCCTATCTACATGCCTAATATGTTGCAATCCACATTTTTAGTGGTTTTGGAATTATGAGCAATTTAAATAAAAAATCTTAAAATTTCTGTTTGTGTTAATGCGACATTATTTTTACTGTTCTTCTTCTCTGGACCATCCAATATATTTAAAAATAACTTTAGAACATATATTTTTTTATACCTCAAAACTTTTATAAAAAAAATTTTTTGATATATTTAATAGTAGAGACGGTATTACTTTGTCACACAAATGGGCCATCCTGTATGTGACTGGGACCCCATAAAAAATAACAAAAGGTACAATTGTGCAAATATTACATTTTAAAAACATTGAACTGTAATAAAGCACAGCAAAACCTCTAGCAAAAAGGTAAAAAGTATGTCGAACGAGAGGTTTCTTTCAAAGGTTTTATTTTTCCAAGTCTCCAAAGACGGCCCGTCGAAGGAAAGGTATTATTTTTTAGTTTATTTTTCGAATACAACTTTTTACAGAACAAACGGAACGAAAAGTTGAAACGGGGAACTCACGTCGCCTTTGGCTAGAGGGAGACGGAGAACCGTATAAAGTCGAACCGATCTATTCCCTTGAATATTAAAGCCGATAGCTCGGAACGGACGTTCGTTCTGTTTTATACGCTTTGCCTGCAAGAATAAATTTCTATTTGAAAAGTGTAAAATAGTATTTTTAATAAAAGGACGACCGAGGATGAAAATAATATTTTACGGAGAGATAAATAAAATTGTTTTAATTTTGGATGTGGGGGTGGACATGCGACAGGTCCATTCGCATCGGGTTTTTAGATAAATCTAGTTTAATACGAAAAAATAGATGGTTTTAGTTTTAAACTACGATTCGACTACAGGGCCTATTTTTGGTAATAGGGAATCCTAGGCCTGTTACGCAATCCGGGGCCCCTGATCAGTGGCGTATTTAGGGGAAGGGTTGCCGGGCTGCACAGCCCCCCCCCCCTAGGAGCTCGGGGGTCTAAAAGTCTAATTGCAACCTAATGTCTCACGCTTGGACTCTTAATTTAAATTTTTAAATAATGTATTCTTGGTCTTGTAGGAAACGTTTAGTTTTTAAACTTTTCCTTCTAAAAGACCTGTTTTATAATATAGAGATTAAGGTATATCGTTTAAGTTATTGATTTATGATGCAATTTTATAGGAAAACGAGTAAAACGAATAATATTTTATAGAATTTTCTATTATGTACTTGTCTGTTCCGTTTTCCCTTTTTGAGAGCTATTTTAAATCAACAAAAATATAACCCAATGCCCAATGCAATAAAATATTTTTACAACTAAAACAAAAAATATTTAGCTATTTATTTTTAAAGAAAAAAATTAAAGTAAAAATTTTAAATGAAACACTTTTTATTGAAGAAGTGTGATGATTTATAATAACAAAAATAGTGCGGGAAGAAACGAGAATGCATTATTATGAATATACAAAACGGCACTTAAGAAGGAGTATTTCCAAACCTAAGAATTTGCACCAAGAACGGCTCCTAGATCTAGACTCCTAAAATACATGATTTCTGAAAAAATCATCAATTTTGGGTTGAAGGCGATAAATTATGAAAAACCGAGCCCGAAAAACGCGTGTTGATAAAATTTTGGATTGACACCAATATTCATAGTAAAAACTATTAAATGCGTATTTAAATCAAACACGGCCAATTTTACAATAAAAGTATATTATTCGCCGTAATATACAACTTTTATACAAAAATAGCTTAAGATCACCGTTTAGCTTTCAATGCTCTAGCCAAACTTAAACTACTCAACAATCCAATAATATTTCGGTAATCTACCAATGTTTATATAAACAGTCTTTTAATAATATTCCACTCATTTTCCATGAGTCGACATCATCCATAAACTATATTTGGGCAAACAGCAATATCAAATTTCTTCCTGTGGTTAGCATTAAGAACGGATGTTCACATTCGGCCATCCTGACTGGATGATTGTCGACAACCTTCATTCTCTCTGAAAATAACTTATCCAGAGACCTATAGTCTCGATGGCAATAAAAAACAACGCCAAGAGACACGCAGTCTCGACGACAATAAACAACCACGCCAAGAGACCGCAGTCTCGACGGCAATAAACAATGCCCAGAGACGTACTCTCGACGGCCAATAAGAATGCCCAGAGACACGCAGTCTCGACGGCCAATAACAGTGCCCAGAGAAGTAGTCTCGACGGCCAACAACAATGCCCAGAGACGTACTCTCGACGGCCAATAAGAATGCCCAGAGACACGCAGTCTCGACGGCCAATAACAGTGCCCAGAGAAGTACAGTCTCGACGGCCAACAATGCCCAGAGACCTATAGTCTCGACGGCCAATAACAATGCCCAGAGACGTACTCTCGACGGCCAATAAGAATGCCCAGAGACACGCAGTCTCGACGGCCAATAACAGTGCCCAGAGAAGTACAGTCTCGACGGCCAACAATGCCCAGAGACCTATAGTCTCGACGGCCAATAACAATGCCCAGAGACGTACTCTCGACGGCCAATAAGAATGCCCAGAGACACGCAGTCTCGACGGCCAATGACAGTGCCCAGAGAAGTACAGTCTCGACGGCCAACAATGCCCAGAGAATCGATCTCGACGGCCAATAATAATGCCCAGAGAATCAATCTCGACGGCCAATAAGAATGCCCAGAGATTCAATCTCGACGGTCAACAACAATGCCCAGAGAATCGACCTCGACGGCCAATAATAATGCCCAGAGAATCAATCTCGACGGCCAATAACAATGCCCAGAGATTTAATCTCGACGGCCAATAATAATGCCCAGAGATTCAATCTCGACGGCCAACAATAATGCCCAGAGAATCAATCTCGACGGCCAATAACAATGCCCAGAGATTCAATCTCGACGGCCAATAACAATGCCCAGAGATTCAATCTCGACGGCCAATAATAATGCCCAGAGAATGAATCTCGACGGCCAATAACAATGCCCAGAGATTCAATCTCGACGGCCGACAACAATGCCCAGAGATTCAATCTCGACGGCCAACAATAATGCCCAGAGAATCAATCTCGACGGCCAGCAATAATGCCCAGAGATTTATTCTCGACAGCCAATAATAATGCCCAGAAAATAAATCTCGACAGCAATAAAAACATGCTCAGAGACTTAGTCTCGACAGCACCGATTACATTCCGAATTAAACATCACCAAAGGTGATCCACTTTTTGATCTGTTCAACAGAGTATACGCCAGTGTAGGGAATTCTCGATCTTTTCGACCCTGGAATGTCAGTCACCTCATACCGATCATTTTCCAATACTTTTGAAACTTTGAACGGCTCCTTCCATTTGGGAACCAACTTTCGGCTTTTACCTGTACTGACAATTGACGATATTTTAACCAGTACCAATTCTCCTTCAGCAAAATACTTTGGATTTGCACGATGTGAATCAAAATTACATTTCTGATGTTGCTGACTCAATTCTATCTGGTTACTAATACTTTTACGAAGATTGAGAACATCTACACCTTCTTCCGACTCCAGAAATCCAACATTTTGAGGGCCTGAGCGGTAGCCAACCAACGCTTCACTAGGAGTCGTTGCAATTGCTCGGTTCATTGTATTATTCAGCCCCAATTGAATATTGGTAATATTTTCGTCCCATTCATCATCCTCCTGGTTTGCCCCCATTGTTGCCAGAGAGTCTAAAACTGTTCTGTTATATCTTTCAACCTGGCCATTGCCACGAGGCATTCCAACTGTATTAAGATGTAAATGCATTTGTCTCTCGTCGCAAAATTCTTTGAGTTTCTTAGAAATAAAGGCCTTGCCTCTATCAGTGATTATACGTTTGGGAACACCAAACACCTTGATAATATTTTCCAGCTCTTCAATAACATATTTAGTTTTGGTATCTTTGACAGCCTTTATAAAACAAAATTTTGTAAATGCATCAACAGTAACAATGACATAACTGTTGCCTTCTTTGCTTTTGCAGAAAGGCCCTAGGTGATCCATATGTAAAGTATGAAATGGGCGAGGGATTTTTTTTTATCGGATGCAGTAATCCTGGCCGTTTTCCAGATGAAGTCTTGTGGTACATACAACTAATACATGCCTGAACATATTTTTGAATGAATTTTCGCATTTTGGGAAACCAAAAACTATTAGAAATTCGTTCCAATGTCTTGTCAAAAGCAAAATGCCCAATATCATCATGATTATATCTCAGAATCTGCCATCTACATGCTTTTGGAAAAACTGCACGGTTTCCGTTGTCAGTTTTACGATATACCAATCCTCTTCGTAGGTCGTAATCATTAAAAGTTGCACGTTCACCAGACTGAAGTATTCTCTTAATACTTTTGACTTCCTTGTCTGCCTCCTGAGCTGCCAATAACCAGTCATTCTCAGATATCACCGTGGCATACACTCCTTGATGGCAGTCTAAAACCGGATTTCTACTAAGAGCGTTCACATGACACATTCTAGTTGCTGATCTATATAAAATCTCATAGTCATATTCTTGCAAATCAAGAACCCATCTACCTATTGGTCGGCTCAGATCTTTCTTTGTCATGGCATTCTTAACAGCAGTACAATCAGTTTAAAACAAAAACTTTTTCCCAATCAAATAATGCCAAAATATCTTAACAGATCATACTACAGCCAATGTTTCCAATTCAAATGAATGATAGCGCTGTTCTGTTGGAGATGTTGTTTTGCTATAATAGCCAATAACTCTTTCATTGTCATTTTCCACCTGTACCAGCATACCAGCCAAATCAAGTCGACTTGCATCGGTGTACAAAATTACTTCCTTACGACTATCATACAGTGTTAGAATTGGCGATGACATCATATATTCCTTGAGACATTCATAAGCTTTTTGCTGTTTAGATAACCATGTCCATTCCTTGCCTTTCTTTAGCAGAATAGTAAGAGCTTTAGCCTTTTGAGCAAATTTCGGTACAAATTTTCTGAAGTGCCCAATTAAACCTAAAAATTGCCTGACCTGATGGACATCTTTTGGAGCAGGAGAATTTTCAATTGCTAAAAGTTTTGTGGAACTTGGCTTCACTTTTCCATTTTAAATTAGGTACATATCCCAAATATTCGATTTCTTCGGAAAGAAAATAACAATTTTTTTATATTAAGGCTGTTATAGGAACAGAAGAAAGGGGAGGGGATAATTTTCTTTAACCACCTGTTCATTTACCAATCTGTAATCCACATAGAATCTTTGTTGCCCTGTTTTTTTCATAACCATAATCACTGGACTAGCATACGGCGACTGTGATGGACGTATTATTCCATTTTGAGGAAGTTCATTAATCAATTTTCGCAATATAATTTTCTCATCTTCGGCTAACCTATACGGTCGTTGCACAATGGGAATTTCTGATTTTAACTTTATTGTCATCTCAATTCCAGAAATACATCCTAATTTTGAAGTACTACTAGGAAAACATGTTGGAAAGTTTCCTACAATAGTTTTAATTTGAGCTTGCACCTCGGAACTATCAACTCCTATTTTGATAAATTGATTTTCTGCAAGGGGTTGTAAACGTTTTATTACATTAACAGTTAACGATGCATCACTAAATAACAACGTGTTTCCAATGCGGGAATATTTAATTTTCATATCCTCCGTAAAATTTTGACCAATAACAATGTCTACACCTGGAATACACTTGTTTACTATACAAGAAGATCAATATATAAACAAACATTGTCAATTAAAACGCTGCAAGTCACTTTTTCTAAAACTTCAATTTCAGATCCGCCAAAGACAGTAAGTACGATTGGTTTTAATAAAACAATACTTTTTAAATTTATCTTTTTAACCAAATTCTCCGTTATCAGCGAACATTCGCTACCAAAATCTACAAAACATCGTTCTTCAAATTTTTCACTAATTTGAATGGATTTATAAAATTTATTTTTGTCATGTTCCCGTGATATTAGAAGTACCTGTCTGTCCTGTCGTTGAGTATTACTTGTACTTGCTCCCGCTTGGTTATATTGGGACCTCCTACTTCTCTTAAAACAATTTTCGATAGTATGCCCCTTGTAACGGCAATATTTACAAAATAATTTACTTCTGTCGTTTAGTACAAAATTCTGAGGACACTGGAAACGTTTATGTCCAGGTTGCTTACATTTAAAACAAACATTTTTATTTTCAATTTGAACAACTTGCCCTGGAGGTTTAGGTTTATTATTTAAAATGTTAGGCATACGATCAGGTCTTTTTATTGGGCTTGCTGAGTACAAAGGCTCAAAGGCTTTTAAATATACTGCTAATTTTGAAGGGTCGATAATATTGGCTGCTTTTATTGAAAATTTAATATTTTGATTTTCTATACCGCCTACTATAAGATTCACTTCATCGGCGCCAGACAAATTTAAATTCATTTTACGAATTAATGACAATTTTTCGAAACAATATTCATATAGACTATGATTTATTCTTGGTTTCAGAGCTATCATTTCACTCATTAATGTATGCAAATCCCTAGTAGAAGGAAAAGTCGCTAATAATAAAGATTTCCATTCATTCCATGATTTTGGAACCGTTGAAAGACTTTTATACCAAATTTCTGCCGGACCCTGTAACTTATTTATTGCTAAATGACAAATGTTAATATCATCCCAACGATAAATTGAAGAATATTCGTCAATTTTATTTATCCAATCATTAATATCATGCATTATTGGATTAAATTCTGCAATATCAGCATCTTTTACCGACATGCCGATTCTCGGTATTTGCTCATTCTTTTAGTATGTTGACTATATCTAGCAAACCTGAGTTTATACTGTGTGTGTCAATACTCTGATGAGGTAATTCCGGTGTAAAAGAACGTTCACTACAAAGTTTTTCAGTTTGTTTGCCTCTTTTCGGGTTATCAGTGTCACTACCACTAGAGGCACTACGACTACGACTTCTACGAGGAGTGGCCTTTCGTTTGCCCGTCATTGTCACAGTTAATAGGCACAAAAATACGTAAACCACACTTCATCCGATATTAAACAATGTATTTTTTTATTTAAATCCCACTTCTGATAAAAACTATTAAATGCGTATTTAAATCAAACACGGCCAATTTTACAATAAAAGTATATTATTCGCCGTAATATACAACTTTTATACAAAAATAGCTTAAGATCACCGTTTAGCTTTCAATGCTCTAGCCAAACTTAAACTACTCAACAATACAATAATATTTCAGTAATCTACCAATGTTTATATAAACAGTCTTTTAATAATATTCCACTCATTTTCCATGAGTCGACATCATCCATAAACTATATTTGGGCAAACAGCAATATCAAATTTCTTCCTGTGGTTAGCATTAAGAACGGATGTTCACAATAGTTTTCACAAACATAAAAAATGTTTTTTTTTTAATAAAGAGCCAGCTAGGAAAATCAAAAAAAATTTACAAAAACAAATTTTAAAAATTTTGATGAAATTTATTAGTAGTTAGGTGAATTTTAAACGAACTTTAAGCGTGGTCCCGAAAATTTTTCGCCTGCGGAGCTTTTCCGCCTTTTTTGCTAAGTACAATATCATAATATACATGTAGTCCCGACTGTCCCTTTCTCCAGAAAAAAAAAGTCCTACTTACGCCCATTCATTCATTACTTTTGAATATATCTATCTTTCTCACATTTAGCTTTTTGCAGAATAACAGACAAAAAGCGATATATGTATTAATAAAAACGAACAATTTATTTTCTCAATCGTAGGTATTTTGATTACTTATTTTACTGAATTGCACAGAAGAAAAAAGGTTTTTCGGGTTTATTTTTGCCTGCGTAAGAATTATAACTAAAGTACAACAAAATAGCTGTAGAATTCGTTTTAAACAGTTAAAAATGGATTTTGTGCATTAATATGAATTTTTAACGTTCACTATGGTGAAATTTTTCAAAATAATCGCCAATTTACAAACTAGCAACACTGTTAACGTGGAAAGAGAAGTGGCAACAGTGTAAGTAGAAATCTAGAAATAACATAACCTTAAAAATTATAGTGAAAAATGGATTTTTTTTCTAGAAATCTTATAATTTCGTCTGTTTTATCAGGTTATCTTTAAGTTTAACCATTTAAGAAAGAATTATCAGTTAATTTTCTGTTTGTTGCGTATAATAAAAGTTTTAAGATCAATTGAGGTTGGATTCCCGTTCAAAATATATCGGAAAATATCCCCGTGCACAAATATTTATAATAATATTATTTATATGAAAAAAAATAACCAAGGTTAGTAAGAAAACGTTCCTTTGATAGGTATATAGTACATTTTATGCAAAGCTTGTAGTAATTGTCTAGAAATGAGTGAAAATAAAGATATTTTTGAAATAAGAAAGTGAGTCTGTGCGCAAATCTTTAGTTCGGTCAGAAAATAACAATAATTTGGTAGAAATATATTTTGGTATTAATTTTGTTATTATACCTTCAATTTTTGCACCATTGCAGAAAACGAATTTACAATATGTAAATTTGGCTTCTCTGTAATTGACTACTGTGATTGGTCAGTTTCATAACCTAACTAGGATGGATATAAAATTTTGCCGCATAGTTAACTGGAATAGCCTACTTTACCCGCCACTTAAGTGTAAAGGAAACAGCAAATTTCCATGTGGGAGTAGAAAATAGTATATTACGTACCGAGGTGGAAAGTGTTTCATTACTGTCGAGAGATTAGATAGTTTACCGAGACGCGAAGCGTCGAGGTAAACTATATCTCAGAGACAGTAATGAAACTTTTCACCGAGGTTTGTATACTATTTTATTTACAACCACATCCAACATCCACTTCTTATTATTTTGAGTTCAAATAATTATTAAAAGGTAAATGTCATTTTGACTTTTCCATTGCAAAAGTAGACAGACATTTAGAATTTCAAATAACCGCAGGTGATAAAATAACGTAGGTAATAATACACATCAAGATGGCAAATATCATTTTTGGAATATGGTTTCCATGTCACTAAACAATATATTATTTTTTTAAAACGTTAGTGTCAAAGTTTTTACAAAACACCAAAAAAATGCTCTCAGATGAGGAATTTGATTTGGCTGCTACTCCCCCAGAAATTCGAGAAGCAGCAAAAATAGTAGAAGAAGATCTTCTGCCAACTAAAAGCCGCCCGAGATATGACAAGGCATATAACTGTTTTAAAGAATGGTGTATTGGAAACAAAGTTCAAAATCCTGGTTCTGAATCGGCGCTACTAGCTTATTTTAGTGAAAATGCCAAGACAAAGAAAATATCAACGCTTTGGTCAATATATTCAATGTTGAGGACCACTCTATCAATTAGGGAAAAAGTAGACATATCTAAACACGCAAAGCTATTAGCATTTTTAAAAAAGCAAAACAAAGGATACAAGCCGAAAAAATCGACCACACTGTCTATGGATAATATTGAAACATTTTTGGAACAAGCACCTATGGAATTTCTTGTTCAAAAGGTATTTTAGGCTAAAAGGTTGACTATTTCTATATTAACTTATTATTTTATACATTTGTAGGTCGCATTGGTTATTGGTGTCTCAGGCGCCTGCCGATCAGATGAATTATACAAAATGAAAACAACAGACGTTCACTTTTTAGAAGAAAAGGTCGCGATTGAAATACAAAATAGCAAAACGTACCAGCCACGATCATTTATGATAACTGATAATAAATGGATTGCACCACTTAAGGAGTACATAACTTTACGGAAAAATATACAGGATGGAAAGCTTTTTATGCAAATAAGATATGGAAAAATTAGTAAACAATGTATTGGGCACAACACTTTAAGTCAGTTATAATTCATTTAAAGAAATAAAAAATAAAATTATTGTTGTTGAATTTGTGTAATGAGTTGTGTGTTGGTGTGTTTGTATATTATTTTGAGATATCGATTTTTATTAAAATTAAAAAAAAAAAAAAATTTACTATTTTGAGATATCGATTTTTAATAAAATTACAAAAAATAACAATTTTACTTTCCACCCGGGTGGAAAGTGAGCACTTTCCACCCGGGTGGAAAGTAAAAGTCAAGAAACGTCAACTTTCCACCTTTCAAAGATAGGTGAAATGTCATTATTACATACATGGTTGTAAATAATAGTATATTACGTACCGAGGTGGAAAGTGTTTCATTACTGTCGAGAGATTAGATAGTTTACCGAGACGCGAAGCGTCGAGGTAAACTATATCTCAGAGACAGTAATGAAACTTTTCACCGAGGTTTGTATACTATTTTATTTACAACCACATCCAACATCCACTTCTTATTATTTTGAGTTCAAATAATTATTAAAAGGTAAATGTCATTTTGACTTTTCCATTGCAAAAGTAGACAGACATTTAGAATTTCAAATAACCGCAGGTGATAAAATAACGTAGGTAATAATACACATCAAGATGGCAAATATCATTTTTGGAATATGGTTTCCATGTCACTAAACAATATATTATTTTTTTAAAACGTTAGTGTCAAAGTTTTTACAAAACACCAAAAAAATGCTCTCAGATGAGGAATTTGATTTGGCTGCTACTCCCCCAGAAATTCGAGAAGCAGCAAAAATAGTAGAAGAAGATCTTCTGCCAACTAAAAGCCGCCCGAGATATGACAAGGCATATAACTGTTTTAAAGAATGGTGTATTGGAAACAAAGTTCAAAATCCTGGTTCTGAATCGGCGCTACTAGCTTATTTTAGTGAAAATGCCAAGACAAAGAAAATATCAACGCTTTGGTCAATATATTCAATGTTGAGGACCACTCTATCAATTAGGGAAAAAGTAGACATATCTAAACACGCAAAGCTATTAGCATTTTTAAAAAAGCAAAACAAAGGATACAAGCCGAAAAAATCGACCACACTGTCTATGGATAATATTGAAACATTTTTGGAACAAGCACCTATGGAATTTCTTGTTCAAAAGGTATTTTAGGCTAAAAGGTTGACTATTTCTATATTAACTTATTATTTTATACATTTGTAGGTCGCATTGGTTATTGGTGTCTCAGGCGCCTGCCGATCAGATGAATTATACAAAATGAAAACAACAGACGTTCACTTTTTAGAAGAAAAGGTCGCGATTGAAATACAAAATAGCAAAACGTACCAGCCACGATCATTTATGATAACTGATAATAAATGGATTGCACCACTTAAGGAGTACATAACTTTACGGAAAAATATACAGGATGGAAAGCTTTTTATGCAAATAAGATATGGAAAAATTAGTAAACAATGTATTGGGCACAACACTTTAAGTCAGTTATAATTCATTTAAAGAAATAAAAAATAAAATTATTGTTGTTGAATTTGTGTAATGAGTTGTGTGTTGGTGTGTTTGTATATTATTTTGAGATATCGATTTTTATTAAAATTAAAAAAAAAAAAAAATTTACTATTTTGAGATATCGATTTTTAATAAAATTACAAAAAATAACAATTTTACTTTCCACCCGGGTGGAAAGTGAGCACTTTCCACCCGGGTGGAAAGTAAAAGTCAAGAAACGTCAACTTTCCACCTTTCAAAGATAGGTGAAATGTCATTATTACATACATGGTTGTAAATAAACATTTTTACTTACCTCTAAGGCGAATTTAGCTTTTTCTAATGAGGGGGAGTTGCAAAAATAAAATTTGGTGTCCGGGAATAAACGTGTATACTGCATTATATCAACAAAAAGTACATACCGGGTAAAAAGTACCGGACCGCTTCAAAATCGTCGTTTCTGGACATTCGGAATTAAACAGTGATATCGGTACACATTTTCCAGTTTTACGCTACACGTAGTCGTTTTACTTATTTTAAATGAAATTCTGTTTATATTTTTACTGCAATGAATTGGGCGTCTCAAACTTGACAGGCTTCAAAATTTTTAAAATTTTATCTCTACTAGTTGCTGAGATATGACAACGCCGCATTTTCAAAAGAAAATTAAATTACAACAATAGGTATTTTATTATTTTAGAATGAGCATCAAACTTGTCGGAAACGCCCGAAAATATGAATATCTTATGAACAATAGGCGCTGCTTCATATTCTCGGGCTTTTCCGATAAGTTTAATGCTCGTTCTAAAATAATGTAATCTAATTTTTTTGAAAATGTTGTGTTGTCATAGCTCAGCAACTAGTAGGGATAAAATTTTGATAATTTGGGAACTTACTAAGCTTAAGACGCCCAATTCATTGCAGTAAAATTATAAGGAGCATTCCATTTAAGATAACAAAATTACTACTTGTAGCGCAGAGCTAGAAGTAATCGAGAGAGAAGTGTTGGGAGGGAGATACTTTTTTTAGAAGTCACAACTGAGAGAGAGTTTTGGAAAAAAGAATAGACTTTTTCAAACTATCATATTTTTACTGGTTTTCCGGCAGTCCGGATCCTTTTATCTATATACCATAGTTTTAGAAAAATTAGAAACATTTTATTTTTTCAATAACTGAACGACTTTTTACGATAAATAATAGGTATTTCATTTCAAAATTTTTGTATTCAGAAAAAGTGTTCTTCTTTTCTGTAGAAGTCAGTTTTGGTAGACAAAAGATGTTTCGACATCCAAAAGAAAGCTTTCTTTTCTAGAAATAACTTTTGATCGGAGTAGAAAATCGGTAAATTTTATTTCTTGCTCCGAAATTTTTTCCGAAAGTTTTGGCAACACCGGTCACAAAACACAAACACTTCCGAGAACTCGAAATAAATAAATAACATACAAAAGCACAAGCCGTGATCGACGGTTCTTCTGGTTCATAATCCGACGTTTTTCTGAAACCGATTCTGCAGCCAAAATTTTGTAATTATACATGAAGTGACCGCTCATTATCGCTGCCTGCAGGTAAAATGTGTTTATGAATTCAAATATGAAATAAAGTGAATAAGCACAATAAGCCAGGTCTATCTGCCGCATTTTATTCTGGTAATATTGGGAAGTGGTATCCATTATTATAATATTTTTCTTTTCTTTTCCAGAAATAATAACCTTCTTCCAAGTAAAATTGTAGGTAGGTATTACCTAAGAAATCGAATGGTACGTTTTCAGTGGTGCAAGAGCGGGGGGGGGGGGGGGGGGATCACAAAATAAAACGATTAGGTTCAGCTCTAAAATTTCCTGGGGGAGCTATCTACGCCATTGATGCATGCGATATAGATTTTATATTTTCTACAAAATGTTGCTTGCGGCTCTCCTCGATATAGTAGCCCTGACACAACCACGAATTTCCGCCCTCCTTAGATAAGAGCTCGATACGCCTCTGCCTAAAAGAATTAAAGTCAAAGTCAGTCAATAATGATATTTCCCTTCAAATAGTAGTGAATATTGTGAATGGCGTTGGTTTTTTGGACCCTCTAGATGGCTACTCAACCCCCCCCCCCCCCGCAATGCGGTGGTGTAATTTTTACGCCACTAAATTTAAAATATCAAAACAAAGATAACAATATACAGGGTGGGGACTTTAACTGGAATAAATTTGATATTATTAAAACTGCTGAAGTTGCGCTTACAAAATTTGGTAGGTGGGGGTTTTGGAGCATGCGGAATTGGATTATGATGTCGGCGCAGTTGCCAGATTTCTCAGCGTCGCTATACACGTAGTAATTTTGTTATTTTAAATGGAATGCCCAATTTATTTTTATTGCAGTGAATTCGGCGTCTCAAGTTTAGTATGTTCCCAAATTTTCAAAATTGTATCTTTACTAGTTGCTGAGATATGACAACACAGCATTTCCAAAAAAATTAAATTGCATTATTTTATTATTTTCGAATGAGCATTAAACTTATCGGCAACTCCCGAAAATATGAATACAATATGAACAGTAGACTCTGCTTCATATTTTCGAGCGTTTCCGATAAGTTTAATGTTCATTTGAAAATAATAAAAGGATGCAATTTAATTTTTTTGGAAATGTTGTGTTGTCATATCTTAGCAACTAGTGGAGATAAAATTTTGAAAATTTGGAAACTTACTAAGCTTGAGACGCCGAATTCATTGCAATAAAAATAAATTGGGCATTCCATTTAAAATAACAAAATTACTACGTGTAGCGCAAAGCTGAAAAATCTGGCAACTGCGCCGACATCATAATCCAATTCCACATGCTCCAAAACCCCCACATACCAAATTTTGTAGGCGCAACTTTTGCAGTTTTAATAAAGTCCCCACCCTGTACATAGTTGGTCGCACGACTGGCAAATAATAGAGTTGTGCGGTTAATACGTTGACGCACATCTCTTCTAATCTTATTTTTTTAAACTTACGGCTTTTGCGCAGTGTTTTCAACAGGTTCTAGTTCAGGATTTTATTGCTGATATGATTAACTTGATTATTGTTAAAAAGCCCATTGAAAATAATTCATAATATTATGTTATTACTACGTATTTAAAAAGTATAGTATAATTTGTTCTTAAAATTGTATTTACTTCTTAAATCTCATTGCCATTTTCCAAAGCCCTTAAAATATTCAGAATTTTATTATAATGAATATCATGTTCACATACTAAACATACCATTATTAAAAATAATGATGTTGACACAAATTCTCGATTGAAAAGTGCAATTGCACTGTATTCTGCATGGTTATGTAGGTACGTAAAAACGAACCTACTTAGTATTTATAAACAAATCCAGTGACAGCTACTATAGTCTATTTTAGAAAGGTGTAAAGTAATTTAATGGAAAATTCCGACCAGTTCGGCTCAATTTGGGTGTCGGCCATAGGCGTAGGTAAATTTTGAGCATTAAATTATTTATTATAACTAACCAAAGAAAATAAAAAGATTAATTTAATTTGATAAAAGGGGAACTATTATCTATAGCAAATTTACACAAACATCGTCTTATGAAATATGCCGTAGAAGATGTAGCTGAAAAACATAGTGTAACTGTGCTGCGCACATAGCCATATCATTGCGAACTAAATCCTATAGAACTTATATGGGCGCAAGTGAAAGCATTTGTAGCAAGACACAACATGACATTCGAAATAAAAGACGTTAAGCTACTGTTTCATCAAGCCATTAAGGAAGTGACACCAGAGAACCGTCGACCCGTTAATTATAACGTCAAGAGGAGATGACAGTTCCTCAGATGACGAAGAATATTATAATTTTTTATAATTTAATTTCTGTATAATGTATTTTTGTATTTTGTATTTTTTTTATAATGTTTAATAAAAAATAGGTGTATCCAATAATATGTACATAATGCACGCCTTTGTCACACCATTTTCAGTGTTTGTGAATGGATAACAATAGGCAAAACCCATAAATTGACCCAAACCCGCGGGTGATACTACCTGCACTTGATGAAAATAAAGAATTTTGCAATGAAATCAATTCCAAATTATGAAAGTGGCTTAAATATTCGTTAGGTCACTCTGTAGTCCCTTTGCATACCTAATGAGCTTTTATTACTCTACACCTTTCTGAAATAGACTATATATATATTATGAAGCTAATATGACCCAATTGACACAATTTTTGAGGATATTTAATTTAATTGAGCAGGTTTTCCCAAATTATGCCGTCGTGGAACGCCCATGATTTAGGTCCCTTCAGGTAACGTTAACGTAGGCAGGGGTCGCCACTGCATTTACCCTGACTTTATGACGCAACGAATACAGTTAATGAGGTAATCTACATAAAAATTGCAACTGAGACAAAAAGCATATATAAATAAATGATCCGGTTAGTCAAAGTATGAATATCCAATTTTTCATAGACATTAAAGAGAAATTGTGAGAACATGGCAAAAACTTTTGTAAAATGAATGATAATGAGTAAAACCGATTATTTTAATAAAAAAGCCCCGAGTCAACGTTCCGATCAAATGGATTACAAAAAACGGCGCGTAAAATGCAACTTTCCAAAGGATGCAATGGACAGATAAAGCAGCGTCTCGTCATTACTTTCACTGTTATTTTTGGGATACTTTGTATTTAGCACGGAACAAGGCCTCTATAATAGAACAAACGCAGTGGCGTAGCCAGGTGGGGGGGCGCTCGCCCCCCCTCCCTGGCCCTAGGCGTCCCCCTTGCGGTTGGTACCCGTTTACATAATAAACCTTATTATTTGATCTAGTCTATTTTGCAAGAGGAAGTTCGTGGCGGAGGTGTCGACTTTTTTTTTTATGAAGAGGGGAGCGCCCCATTATATGTTTGCCCCTTCCGCCCCCAAAGGCTGGCCACTGAACAAATGACCTGTTCTGGGAGAAATGTAAAGAAATTATGTAACTGCACTATGCAGACTACCAAAAAGCAGGCTATTCTTCCCTTATCAGTAACTAGTATATCATTTCCTCTTCATAGCCAACAACATTGACGCACGTAGTGAGGAATACAGCCCCCCGAGACACCCCGAAACCTAATCGCACCACCAAATATTGTATGTGTAATTTTTACTTATCTACTAATTGTATGTAAAATAATAAGAGTAGAAAATATAACGGGAACGACACTGGCAAAGCGAAGGGGGGGGGGGGGATGTAATCTTTAAGCACTTTATAAGTATTATATTTTCATATAATAACTTAAACTTTAGAATTTGAACAAAACATCTCTTAATGAACTTTCTTCTAAAGTCAAAAAGAACGTCGATATTACAACTTCTAAATAGTAATAGTTGTTATAAGTTCATAATTATTGTGTAAAATATATCTTTATTGCTTCAGTTTGGGCTTTACAACTTCTTTAATTTTCATCCTAGTAAAAATTCATAATAAGCTTTTTTGTTTAGAATTTAAAGTTTTAACAGATAAAAATTGTATATATTTAATAACAATAAAGTTACCAATGGTGGGCCCTTAATTTCGACAACCCTGTATATAGAATTCACAATGATTCATTTACATAATAAAAATGTATGCTGCCTATTTTCAGTAAAACAAAATTGTAAATATTCCGAATACCTCTTATTAAGGTAGGTATAGCGTTTACAATAACAAAACAACTAAAATTGTTGAATTTCTTTTAGAATATGTTTTTGGTGGATCAAGCAGTGGGGCTTAAGGTACATTTATTATCATATGTGTGAAGTTAGCAACGTTTATCAGCAACGTTTTTCCAGCAACGAAAATATTTTGGGGTATGTGTCAATTCCGCCTATAAATTTATAAACATCGAAAATATAGGGTTCGTAGACGCATTTTAATGTTTTTAGTAGTGATGATTGAAATTCTTCAATTTGGATTTATAGTCTTTAGTGAACTACCCCATGGGTGTATCTTACGAACCCTATGTTTTCGATGTTTTCACCCTGTAACTTTTTTCGTACGGATCTTTGAAAATTCCCGTATAGCAGGTAAGATACACCCATATAGGGTGGGTAGTTCACTAAAGACCATAAATCCAAATTGAAGAATTTCAATCTTCACTACTAAAAACATTAAAATGCGTCTACGAACCCTATATTTTCGATGTTTTCACCCTGTAACTTTTTTCGTACGGGTCTTTAAAAATTCCCGTATAGCAGGTAAGATACACCCATGGGGTAGTTCACTAAAGACCATAAATCCAAATTGAAGAATTTCAATCTTCACTACTAAAAACATTAAAATGCGTCTACGAACCCTATATTTTCGATGTTTTCACCCTGTAACTTTTTTCGTACGGGTCTTTGAAAATTCCCGTATAGCAGGTAAGATACACCCATGGGGTGGGTAGTTCACTAAAGACCATAAATCCAAATTGAAGAATTTCAATCTTCACTACTAAAAAAATTAAAATGCGTCTATGAACCATATACTTTTCGATGTTTATAAATTTTTAGGCGGAATTGACACATACCCCAAAATATTTTCGTTGCTGGAAAAACGTTGCTGATAAACGTTGCTAACTTCACACATATCATATTATCCTATATTTTTTATTTCCAAAATTTTTTAATGTTGAATGCAATTTTTTGAACGTCTAGAGTTTAAAAAAAAGATACTCTCGTTTTATTTCTATTGGAACTAGGAAGCACCATTTTTGAGTAAAATTAATTTTAAAAATAACTTCTTTTTTAAAAGGAAGGATAATTCATATCAGTTCAGGTAACTCCGAAAGTTCTGTTACAAAAAAAATGATATTTTGCAACTTATTATGATCCTCGAAACATTGTTTATAGGAACTGTTTTTTTATTAGGTTTTGCCACCCTTCAGAATATATATTTTTAGGGGTAACGTTTGGAATTATCTGAACTCATCCATATGGATTAATCCTTATTTTTGACAAATACTTGTTGTATTTAATTATTTTAAATAATATTACTCGAAAACTGTGCTTCCTGTCGAAGCCAAACAGGAGTATCTTTTTTCAAAACAAAACTCTTCCACTTCGTACGACGCCACTGGGAGAAATATAAATTCTCTGTAATTTACAACTTATCTTATCGGTTGTAAGGCATGCACCAATTTACACCCTGTATATTTTTTAAATTTTGCCCCAGACTTTTTCTATTTTGTTATTTATCTATTTTTGCTTAATATCACAAAAATGCCCACATGTGACAATGAAACGTTATTTTTCGTAAAAAATATGCCTGCGGCTCTATTTTTCATCATTCATTATTCATTTCAATCAAAACTTGTATGCTTGCGGTGATTTTTTTTTTTAATTTAAGTAAATAAAACGTGTAAAGATAAGTTTTTCGAAAATTTTTAGAAAAAATGCAGGGTAGTTCCACCCAAAAACAGAAAACCGCCCTCACTTGGAAGGGGCACCGTAGCCTCGTGAAACTTAAAAATGCCGCCGTGGGCTGTCGAATCGATACGAGGCTAGCGAATCACGTGGTGCGCGCGCTAACCAATCGCCGCAGAACGTAGTCCACACTCCGGCAGCATGTCGCTCCGTCAAACAGTTTGAAATCGAATGCTTTCACGAGCGGACTTTACTAGTTTAGTTCGGGAACGTACGTATTTTACGTACACGATGTGTTGATAGTGGTTTTTGTTTAAAATATAATGGAAGATCCTGCATTGTATACGGAGTTACCGCTTTCAGTGCTCTCTGCGTCTGTGTTGATCCGAAGTCATACGGCCAGGTTCCAACCGTATCATCGTTTGCACCAACCACAACTTTTTCCGAACGTCAGGCACCGGCACCACGACTTTCATTCGCTTCACCGAAACCTCGAAAGAGTGAATCATGAGGAGGAAGAAGAACAGGTGAGTCCTGTCGATCAAGGCAAGCCACACATTTCCTGTCTGTACCCGGAAATTCTGGCGATTATTTTCAGTTATCTGGAAGTTCGGGATAAAGGACGAGTGGCTCAAGTTTGTACCACATGGCGCGACGCCTCTTACCACAAGTCCGTGTGGCGAGGAGTCGAGGCCAAGTTGCATCTAAGAAGAGCGAACCCGTCATTGTTCGCGTCACTGGTCAAGCGAGGAATCAAACGGGTTCAGGTTTTGTCTCTCCGGAGGTCGCTGCGTGACGTCATCCAAGGTATTCCAAATTTGGAATCCCTTAATTTAAGTGGCTGTTACAATGTTGCCGACGTAGGAATTTCCCATGCCTTGGTTACGGAAGTGTCTTCATTGTCAGAATTGAACCTGTCATTATGTAAACAGGTCACGGACAATTCGCTCAGCAGGATAGCCCAGTACCTGAAGAACCTTGAAGTCCTGGAACTGGGAGGTTGCAGCAACATTACCAATACCGGCCTTGTTCTTATCGCCTGGGGTCTGAAGAAACTAAAAAGACTAAACCTGCGATCGTGTTGGCATGTGAGTGATCAAGGCATCGGTCATCTAGCACTAGGAAACCAATCTTTGGAACACTTAGGCCTTCAGGATTGCCAAAGACTCTCAGACGAAGCGCTCAAACATGCAACTGGACTGACATCCCTGAAATCCCTAAATCTTAGTTTTTGTATTAGTATTACCGATAGTGGACTGAAACATATTGCAAAAATGACGAACCTACGTGAACTAAACCTTCGTTCTTGTGATAACATTTCCGACATCGGAATGGCGTATTTAGCGGAGGGAGGTTCTAGAATAACGTCCCTGGACGTGTCGTTTTGTGACAAAATAGGAGACCAAGCGTTAGTGCACATTTCCCAAGGACTATTTAACTTAAAAAGTTTCTCGTTAAGTGCGTGTCAAATCTCCGACGAAGGGCTGGGAAAAATTTCCAGCACTCTTCACGACTTGGAGACGTTGAACATTGGACAGTGTTATAGGATAACTGATAGTGGTATAACGACGTTAGCCGAATCGTTAACTAGGCTCAGGTATATAGACCTGTACGGATGTACCAAAATAACCACCGTTGGACTAGCCAGGGTAATGAAGCTACCCAACCTCAGCATCCTGAATCTAGGTTTGTGGCACGTTAGATGAAACTAATTATTTAGATAGGTTTTTGCATTGGAAATTAGGGATGGGTGATTGTACTGAATCGGTCGAGTTAAAATGTTGTTGAATCGATTCATTGTCGCCCATCCCTATTGGATATGCGTTTATTAATTTGCTTATTTTATTGTCGCCTGCAAAATTTTTATTCGCGCTCAAGGCGTGAAACACTCCTTTTCAACTATTAAGCTAAAAACGAAGAATTTCATTAGGTTAAGTAACATTCCGAAGTGTTTGTGCTGGGGAAGAGAAGACGTCGGTGTTTAAACAGAAATATACCTACCTACAATAGGTATAGTCTCAAAAATCGGTATCTAAGCTAATTTTAACGAATGCATTAACAAAATCGGACTGTCAGCAGAGCGTATCATTCAATAATTGTACGGGCTATACTAGAAATTTTCTGTTGATTTAAGGCCCAATTTTAAAAAGTCCTCTTAAACCAAAGAATAATCATTATTCTAGAATCATAGAAATTTCATAAATGGTCGATTTACGATGTAGGATGGACAGTAAAGTTCAATATAAGAGTAATCAACCTGGTCATAACTTGTTATTGTTTAAAGGTTGGAGACAATGACGTTTCTTGAACGGCAGTATTTGAACTTGCATTGTCTTTATTTGTTTTGAATCACTACGTTTACTTAGAGCTAATAGAGTATTCACCTGAAGATGACTGGAGACGCTTACCAGTTGAAACGTAGTTGTTCAAAACAAATAAAGACAATACAAATTCAAAACTCTACTGCCGTTTGTTAAGTTATAGTACATTATATTAGATTATGACCAGATAAATCACTTTTAACTCGAACTTTGCGGTCAATCCCATATTACAAAACGACCATTTTGGACATTTCTTTGATTTAAACCGGACCTCGGTTTAAATAGACTGTATAAAATTGGCTAAAAAAACATCTATGATTGAAGCCGAGGTCCAGTTTAAATCGAAGACATGTCAAAATAGGTAATTTTGTAATGTGGGATTGACAATAAAGTTGATTACTCTTAAATTAAACTTTGCTATCAATCCCACATTATAAATCGACCATTTCTGACATTTCTACGATTTTAGAATTATTCTTCGGTTTAAACTTAGATTTTAACTTAGGTTTAAGAACACTTTATAAAATTGGGCTTAAACACAATATTTTAAGTAAAAATTAATTAAAACAGTGTGTTTTACGGCCGTGCTAGCAGTCCGATTTTGTTAGCACGTTTACTGATTAAAATAAACCTAGTTTATCCACAAAAAATAATAACTTGCAAATTACGCAAAGGTCACAAATAATTTTCTTAAAGGACCATCAGCGCGATTGGGAATTTTCCACTCATGCCTACTGATGTTATTTCAAGACGCATTTATTTATTGAAAGATACCGAAGTAACAATTACTTTACCTGTATCAAGAGCCAGGTGGTGGGCCCCTCCGCTGGAGAAGGGGAGCGGTTAAAATAGAATTAAAACAAACAGAACATAATAGTTTATAAGAATTTATTTTAATGAAAGGAAATAATAAAATAGAACTAAAACACAAATACAATATACATAAAATAAACATGATTTTTAACAAAAAACAAATAAAAACAAAAAACATAACAATAAATTCTAATAATAATTATAATAACGTTGCCTTTCTAGCTTTTTTTTTCGCAAAAACATTAATTAATTTGTCCATTTTTGGGGATGGTTTAAGGTTTTGCAATTCATTCTTTTCTATGGACATTATTGTTAAATCTGTCAACCTTTCTTGTGACATTGAATTGCGTAAATAGCTTTTAATTAGTTTTAAGTCGCTTGTGCCCGTACTCTTAAAAAATAGTTTAAAGTAGTATCCAAACTAAATATCTGATATTTGCTAAACAGCAATAACATTTTTCCTGCTTTTGGTGCCCCCCCGCCCCCCCCCCCCCCCCCCCCTAGGCCAGTGGGCCCTGTATTATTGATACAGCGGTTGCTACGCCACTAATAGTACTATAATAATTGTTTTGGCTTAGCGTCCATTGATCCAGTCTATCATGCAGACTTACTTCCTTAAATATAATGGTTAGAAAAATGAAATTTGGCGCACGTAAAGCCATGACGCGACGAAAGAAATACGAAGAAAATGTAAAAAAAGCCCCCCCCCCCCCGTATCTGTGTTACGCCAATGCCTGCTGGGCAATAGCCTTAAGTAAGTAACCATCACACTTTTAACTAAATTCATATTTAAGATAACCGGTTTCCTTGGCGCCCAACATCGAAACGAGTTTACCGAAATACTGAAAACATGGAACTATTTTAAATAAATAGAAAACAAGAAAACATTAACACAGAACGTTCTAGCTAGAACATGGTGCTTTTTTAAAATAATTCAACTCACATTTTACTTAATTGCGAGTTTAATTGATTGAACTAAACCAGTTTTTATAATGTCGAAGTTTCAAGTTTCTATAGACTACTAAAAGGTTAAAATGCGGGCTTAAAAAAAATCGTTAAAAAATGCCTTATTTATGATTTTAATGATCTTTTCATTACAGTCGACTACCTATATATGCCATTTAAAGTAACAGTAGGTACAGTGGTTCCCTAATTAAAAATTAAGGGTTCACATTCACATCACACGTCATTTATTAAAATTCTAAACAAGTTATGTAATGTCCAACTACTAAAATATGTTTTTGAAAATTGCCAAATTTATACAGGATTGTCCGCTCTCAACGATATCATGTCTAAATTTAATTATTTTTGAGATATTGACGTTTTAAATACGGCATTTTTAGACTTTGATAGGCTGTAGAATTGAAACGGCGCATCTACAATAAACCCACTGCCGTCCGCTGTTACTTACTGAATTTCTCCGAAACTAGACTTGCTTTAATTTAACTATACAGGGTGTTCCTTAATTACGTGCTTATATTTTAGGGTGTAATTTCTCAAGCCATTTTACGAAGAAAAGTTCATATAAACATATGTCCTAAACGGCTTAAATTTTTTGCTACAAGGTGTTGAATTTTATTTTTTTTAATGCGTTTTTTGTAACATCTCCGAAAGGGCCTACTTTAGACAATATTTTCAATATTGGTATGTGCCAATAGGACATTAAGCCACATGTTTTAGTTATAAAAGTTCTTTTTTGTCCCACCAGTGGCGCCCCTGCAAACATGTCCTCTGACAATATTTTTTTAGAAAAAAAGTGGTACGCCACCGACATTTTTCCACGTGGATATTATTTCTGATTAACCTGGTCAATTCTGCCTAAAAATAGTTTCTTGCGTTTTTCTCCTTAGGCACACTGTTCTTAATTAAAATAATTAATTTTAAATTAGCTCTACCATTTATTATTATTAACATTGATAATGCCAAATTTTGTGTTATTAAAATTGTTGAAAATGACCAGCTTCACTTAATAGGCATGCATGAAGCTAATTTAAATTAATTATTTTAATTAAGAACGGTGTGCCTAAGGAGAAAAACGCAAGAGACCATTTTTATGTAGAATTAACCAGTCTAATCAGAAATAATATCCATATGGAAAAATATCAGTGGCGTACCACTTTTTTTCTAAAAAATATCAGAGGACACGTTTTCAGGTAACTTTTATATATACACGTGGTTTTATGCCATATTAGCACTTGCCAAAATTGAAAATATTATCTAAAGTACTTTCGGAGATATTGCAAAAAACGCATTAAAAAAATAAAATTCAACAACATAGGCGTACCCGTTTTTACACATCTAAATTAAAAATAAAACGTTGTATACTCCTTGACATGTAATATTGCTCAAAATCCTTGTGAAAATACCTTATGGTGGCGTGCAAACCCCCTATTTTGAAAAGAAACGTTCCATATTGAACGTTGTATACCGCACTACGCTGTTCCGTAGGTAAGTTGCATCCCAATTTACTAAAACCAAACTAGCACCGCAATGGTAGACGGCTCGTAAAAATTTCCGGCCATTCCCAGCAATTTGGGGTATTCCGAGGGATATTCTTATGTCGTTTGCTATTTCAACTCCAACGTTACAACTTTGGCCCTAAATTTAAAATCTGTTATAAGACAAACAACGTTTGAATCTTTATCCAAGACACGGCGGTAGCTCAGCGGTGAGAACCGTGGCGGTCCGAGTTCGGAATGGGACGTACGCACAATAAAAATTATTATGACCGAATTTGAGAAGATTTAAGAATGTAGGGACGAGTGAAAAACCCACCCCATTCCCGTCGTTAACCAGGCCGGATTAGATCGGATATTTCGTGGGGTGCGGACGAGGTTATACCTCGGGATACACGCTCCCCAATCGGTAGGTCAAAGAGTTGCTAACCATTGGGGGGGGGGGGGATCGTGGTTCTGAACCCACGTTAAGCTGTAGGTCTCCTTGGGAATGGCCCTGGCAGCGAACGAATAGGAAAAAAGCGTAATTAAGGGATTAACTTCGTTTATGGTATCTTTCAATAAATGAACATATCTTAAAATAAATGCGATAGTCTTGGTCATAATAACATAATAAATGTGATGCACACTTAAAAACGATGGTAGACCCTTTAATAACAAAGAATTTAGATTTTGTTGTCTGTTTTCTTACGTAGCAGAATGCGTTTAAATGTATAATACACACATACAATGTAAAATGTGTACATCCTTTTTACAGTAAATTAACTGACGTCGAACATGAACTAGCCCAGCACAAACACTTAAAAAATTTCCAGGCGTACAATGAAATAGTTGAAAAATACGCGAGAGCTGTGATAGTTTAAAAACGAATGACGTAACTATTTGACTAGAATAAAAAAATTATACGAATAGGGTAACAAATAAACAAATTCTAGTAAGAGCAATTAAACACAATACATGTAAACAATGTCATACATACTAGGTTTATTTTTGAATTTGTAAATCTTGGAACAAGTTTTTAGTGTCTTTTTCGCCAATATTTTGTAATTATCGTATAAAAGGTCTTATTTTTGCGCCAGTGGCTGAATTGAAAAGGTTGGAATATTGTTTATTTTAATAATAATTTTTTTACGGTTTGTTGTACAAAACATAGTCCATCAAAAACTCATTTATAAAAAGCCAACATCAAATAGCTTAGCCGGCATCTATCTGACCACCTAGCCCAACAAGTTTTCAAAAATTGGGTTATTCTACACGAATTTTGATTTTACTGATCGAAAAGCCAGAAAAGACGTTAAAAATGTATTATTTCGAGTCTCGTGTCAAAATTTATCTATCCAGAGATTCACCCATATACAGTGTGTCCACGGATAGAGTTTGGAAGAGGAAACACTTTTTTATTAGTAGGTATAGAAGAAAAAGGCATTCTTTATACAAAGTCTGCTTGTGCTGAAACTACAATTTCGAATATCAGATTTGCGATTACTATACTTACAGGGTTCGTCACAAAAAACATTTTTAGTTTTTTGGAATTTGTTTAAAATAAATTTACGTAAAAACAGTTAGAATATGATTTTATATCTGGCGTAATAACGATTTTGTTGTAAGAATACTATTTTTTTTTGTCTACTTTTGAAGTATTTTTTTCGATTTTTATTAATACATATATTATTTCTTTAATTAATTCAATCATAAATTATAAAAAATCAAAAATATTTTTTCTGTCCAACCCTGTATAGTTATCGCAAATCTGATATTCGAAATTGTAGTTTCAGAACAAGCAAAATTGATTTAATAAATCAAGGAATAAAAAAAAATTAAAAAACTAAAAATGTTGTTTCTGACGAACTCTGTATAGTAATCGCAAGTCTGATATTCGAAATTGTAGCTTCAGCACAAGCAGACGTTTTTATAAAGAATAACTTTTTCTTCTACACCTACTAATAAAAAAGTTTTTCCTCTTCCAAACACTATCCGTGAACACACTGTAGATAGATAGGTCCGAGTCATCCGAGAAAGAATATTTATGGGAGAGAGAAATTTTTACATGAGCTCCGAAAAAATACATACTTCATTTTTAGCTATGTATAGAAGGCATTAAAATAATCAACATTTTCAAATACCTTTTTTCAAAAAACTCAAAAAAAGTACTTACATTCATTTATTACACTACGAATCAAATACGGTTCTGCCTAACTTGCTCGTTGAATAACATTAAGAAAACTTCTGGATGTAGGATGAGCCCGCAAGGGAAAGCGTTCTGCGTATAATCTCGAAGAAACATCCGCACTTTTACGACACTCACAGTAAATTAGCACCATATCTATTAGTTCATTGTTTTCATAAAAACACACTACAGCTGATTATTCAACACCACCTGTAAATTGAATGACTAATAAAAGACAAGAAAAACAGAAACTATAGCGGGCTATGTTTTGGTGACCAGGCCCGCACTTAGATTTTTTACTTCTCTATTTCGCCTATTTTTGAGTTTTTTGAAAAAAGGTATTTGAAAATGTTGTTTATTTTAATGCCGTCTATACACAGCTGAAAAAGAAGTATCAACTTAGGAATCACCCTGTATACAACTCGGAGTTTGAGTGTAAAAAATATATTAGAATTGTAGCCCTTCTAAGCCTTCGTATAAATTTTACTGGTTACTGAATATTAAAAAAATGCGAATAAACTCAAAAATTTTAATTTTAACTAAACAAATTAATGACTCTTTTTTCACTAATGAAAAGGTGGTATCTACGTATTTGGGTGTGGATGAGAAAGTTATGTTTATACAGAAAAGAAGAAGATATTAGTAAGTCAATGAAAATCCTAAAAATATTACTAAAATTCATTGTATTTTAAAAAATATTAAGAGTTATTTTTTTTTAATAAAAATAACTTTCTCACATTCTCCAATATCTATAGAGTCCAAATTTTTTTTTTAAACATGGACAGGATTCGTTTTAAGAGAACGCAATGTTTTTAATAATTATAATTTCGCATGGAGCTTGAAGACGAATTTAGAAATATTGTTCGTATGCCCTTAAGGTCGGCTTTACTAATTCATTAACTTGAATTTGCACCTTTCACATTTTTCAGTCTAATATCCCGGCAAATATTCAATATTCCCGTCCATCATAATGTCGCAAACATACCCATTTGATTGACAGTTTTTATCTACTCCAGCTTTATTTTTCATATCAGCCAACCATATGTTTGTGCAATAAATTTAAATGTATTAGAAATATAACAAGGTATATAAACAGGGGAGTTTATCAAAGTTAATGGGCTTATTTTTGATACATCGCTGTAATACTACACCCTTAAAAAAATTATTTTAAATTGCCTATTTTCTGGCCCTATTATAGGAATCCGCCACTGTTAAGAGCAAAGGGGCGCTTGATGCCCGAGAAAAGTGATTACAAAAAATACTTTTTTTTAAATAAAATGGGAAGTCATTCCGAGTCATTCATACATGATTGGTTTGTGCCCAATTTTGTTCTAGTTTGTTCACGATTGATTTATTTCATTACTAGAATAGTAAAATCTGTTTCTTGTTCCAAGATTTACGTTACAATACATCCAAGGTGAGCTGAAGGTTTACTATTATAATACGAAGGTTGCGTAAAAAAATATTTTTTACAAAAATTTATTATTACTTTTGTTATTGTACACTGGTGGTAAATAAAAATATTACTTTATTACCCTCTTCAAGAAGTGTCTATAAAATAACTTATAGGTGTATGTGGCGCTTAGGCTGTGACTGACGTATAAAGTGTTGGCCACTACTACACCTACATTCTTAGATTACTAAGCTAAGAAACTTTGAATATAAATCGTTTTTTTAATTGTTAATAGTTGCAATTTTAAACCCAAAGAATCTTTTTCCACTGGGTAAGAATGTTTCTATATTTTTAATAGACGACAAAAAATTAGGTTATTTTCTTTTATTTACAAATAAATATTACTCCTAAATTGCTTAAATATTGGCATTAATTTATGAAACAAAAATAAATTGTTTAATTCGTGATTTCCCTAAAAAAAATTCTTATGGCTAAAGATGAGGGAGTCATAATAATCATAAATCGAGTCATAAATACTTATTGAGGTAGCCAAATTGTTACATTAAAACAGAGACATCTTGAAATACTGAACTTTTTATGCCTTTCGGGCTTATAAGTTATACTGTAGTAGATTTTTTGAGAACTCTCGCAAGATGGAGTCAAAGATACGTGAATTCTGGTAACACAATTCACAACGTGACGTGTGAGCTAATTATACGACTCACTAAAAATCTGGGGAAATTATGAGGTCCCGATATCAGCTGAATGATGACAAATTACTGCTGTCGTCTGTCGAAAAACGACAGAACTGTTTGCGCAGACTATCTGTCAAATGTAATTTAAACATTTCAATTTGACGAAAATGTAATTTTTTTAGAGATACGAAAAAAAGTGATAAGAAAATATTATTGGGCTCCTTCACTATTCTCATATTTGATAGTCTTGGCATTTAAATTGTTAAGTCGGTGCTATAATAAAAGTTTATCATCAATAAAACTTGCTATGTCATACCATAAATTTTTGCAGCTCATTGAAAACATGCACAATTTTAACAAATTAAAAAAAAAAACTATCGCGATTACTTTTTGACGTCGATCCAATAAAAATGTACAGTGGGCATCGTTACCGATCTTTCACTTGTCATGTCGGTGTTTCTGTTTACATCCGAATTATTGTGAAATTTTTATGTATTTTTGTTTAAAATAACTGTTATTTTTATTTATTTGATCACAGAGCAGAAAATTCGACAAATAACTAAGGTTAGACTTTTGTCATTTCATTAGCTTAGTTTTCTGTCAATAATTTTGGTGCTGCCACATGTGAAACCTTCTATGCTAGTTAAATAATATATTTTGTTCCTAGAACTTATTTTAAGACAAAATATAGAGAACATTTTGGAAATAACCGAGGAAATAACAAATGATGATTTTTCTTATTTTTCCGTTTTGGACAATTATTTGTATTGGATTACTTTTCAGACATCTATAGCACAGTTACACTATGTTTTTCAGCTATATCTTCCACGGAATATTTCATAAAACGATGTTTGTGTGAATTTGCTATAGCTAATAGTTCCTTCTTCATCAAATTATCTTCAAATTCAATACTTTTGGTTGTTAACCAGTTTCTTGTTTTCTCCAAGATGAAGTTGGAGTCTTCTCTGTGTATCGCAGCAGCGGTGCCAGACGGGGGGCAGGGTGGGCACCAGCCCACCCTAGAAACATGAGTGCCCACCCTGGTGCCCCCCCAAAATTGATGGATCCGGTTTTGTAAGGGACTTGGCTATAAAAGTTTTGATGAGTGGTTGTATAGTGTTTTGAAGAGAACGATGACTTTTGTAGAAGTCACTTTTATTTTGGGTAGTGCCCACTCAAAAATCACCGAGCCCTCCCATTCCAAAAATCCTGGCACCTCCACTGGTGCATCGTGAATGATAGCTTGCGTTCATAAAAGTTTTCTAGTTATCAACGGAATACTGTCATCCTGACCAAACTGCTTTAGAATCTTATCTAGAGTGGGTATTTCTTTCAAAATAAAAAAAAGCGAACTTTTCCTCGAACTACACTTTTAGTGTCTTCCTCAAGGACTTTTACTGGTACTTTTCTTGGGAAATTCCACTGACCTGATGTCTTTCTCTCCCGCAATAATTTTAAAACGGCGCACTTTCCAATTCCAGTCATTCGGAAACGACAGTTGCTTGAATAGTAAAATTCGGGTAATCATATTTTATGCAATCATCTATAAGTATTTAAAATAATAACTTTTTCACTCACTGATATGCGCCTATGGCCGACACCAAAATTAATCCGAACTGGACGGAATTACCCATTTTATTATTCTACACCTTTCTGAAATAGACTATAGAAGTAGGAAAAAATATTTATGTGAAAAATGCAAAAACACGTCGAGAAAGAGAGATTTTGTGTAGGCTGCTTCATATAAGTAACAAAATTTGTTAAAGTGGTGAAACCTACCTAAACTTAATTTTTTTAAATCGGAACTTGTACGTGGTATTGTTGCAAATAAATGGACCGTTCTAATATTTTTAATATTAATTTAAGGTTTACAAGTAGTATTTTTTCCTTACATTTTTTTAAAAGTTTATGTGTTATGGTTTAGGAGGTTTAAAAAAATAATTTTTTGTTATAAGTACATATGTGTTCTAAAAAAAAAATGTTTTGTTATTACTTTAGTTTTTGTATTTTTGTACTTTTTATAGATACTAAATAATACTTTTATGGTGTTTTTATATTATATTTTATTAATAAGAACTTATTACAATAATAATTTTGACTCTTAAGCTGTCATTTCTGTCTGATAATGTCAAACGTCACTACCAACCTAAGGCATCTAACATAAAATAATAATCACTTCTACCAACGTCTAAACTATAAACATTACTGAAAACTAATTTGTAGAACAGTATACATTCCCTGGCGTCGGTGATTGGCCTCGCTGCGGAAATAGGCCGACGTAAAATAAATAAAATTTAAAAAAAACAGTATACAGGGTGATTCCTAAGTTGATACTTCTTGTTTACCTGTGTATAGAAGGCATTCAAATAAAAAACTTTTTCAAATACCTTTTTTCAAAAAACTTAAAAATAGCCGAGTTACAGACGTAAAAAATCTAATTGCGGGCCTGGTAATCAAAACGTAGCCCTTTACTTTATATTGTTTTTCTCCGTTTTTTGTATCTTAGTCATGCATTTTACGGATCGGTCGTCAGTTATTTATTTTAGCAATTCGCTGCGCGTTGTGGTTTCCTGAAGCAAATTAATTTTAATAAATTGGTGAAAATGGTAAAATTTGAAAAAAATAAACTAATTATGGAGCTAATTTATTGCGAGTGTCGTAAAAGTGCGGTTGTTTCTTCTCTACACCCAGAAGTTTTCTTAATGTTATTCAACGGGCAAGTTAGGCAGAACCGTATTTGATTTGTAGTGTAATAAATGAATGTAAGTACTTTATTTTTGGGTTTTTTGAAAAAAGGTATTTGAAAATGTTGTTTATTTTCATGCCTTCTATACGCAGCTAAAAAAGAAGTATTGACTTAGGAATCACCCTGTATAGCTCACAAAACATCCCAATTGACGTGATGTTGCATTTTTCACAACTATTTTCTTCCGAGAATTTGTTCCAGTTAAAATTCCCATACGCTGCCGGCGCCTATGGTCGGTGGGGCATTGCGATTTGCGATTGCGATGTTCTTAATCGAAATAATGACTTTTTTACGCCCAGTAAATTACACTTGTATTAAGTGTATAAGTGTTAAGAATAATTTTTTTTTCCGTGTATTCTACTGCGACTAGTTAATTATTTCTTGCTTATTTATGCCTTGACCTGGAAATATTTGTTTTGCGAAATGTGTTTTATAAGAAAAATATCTAAAGACGGAAACGCGGAAATTAACTTTAAAAATTAGTAGCATCCTCGGTAGTATCTAAATTTCCGCTTTAAATTCAAGACCTATTTCCTTTTCTGTACGATCCATTTCGTTTTGACATAAGCTAGATTAAAATTTAAATTGAAATTTTTACAATCAACGACGTAAGTTGATTTTATGCCGGGCCAGCCAACATCTGGAAATCAATTTTTCTTCAGCACATAAATTTGAAAGTTACCAACACCTACGAACACGTGGAACAGATGAATTATTTGAAAAAAAAAATTATCGCGCGATAGTGATAATATTATTAAATTGAGAAATGTTGGGTATTTTTGATTTGAGTACCTACGTATAGTTCTCGGAATGCTTGTTTAAAAAAATTGATTATTTTGTAGTTGGTTAAAAAGTTTTTAATAAATTTCAAATTGGCCTCGGTATAAATCAACGACGAGAAAGCAAAGATAGACCCCGCATTCCTCTTTTTTAAAACAAACCGACAAGAACTAAAATTCATGCTACCACTTAGTTCCTGACGTGTTTCATAAATGAAACCACATGGAAATTTTTACGAGCGTATAATACGCTGTTGCCAAAAAGGTATATTCTTTTTTCGCCGGTAATTTTACCAGTGGTGGAACTTATGTTTGACAGCTGATGAAATAAGGTCATTAACCGGTTGGTAAATTATTTTACGATCTCTCGTTGACGTTGATAGAAATCACCAGAAATCCACCATGAATAAAAGAACACGATTTATGTCCAACCAGTAATACAATAGGCATAGGCTATTTAAGAACGCGATTCGGCTCAACCGGTGCCACCGGTGGACTCGCCGGTGAATAAACGAATATACCTTATTAAACACATCGTTGGATTGCTTAAAACATATTCTAACCTCAAACTAGTCAAAATATTAATAACGACAAACATTTCGAGAAAATGTATCATATAATGACAGCTGAGAGAGCTTCTGTGACTGCCACCAGATGTGGTATTCTCATATTCCTAATAATTTACCACATTTTCATGAAGTACCTATTTACATAAATCGACCTGAATCCACGTAGGAAATTAAAAATTACACCTACACAGGTATTGAGTTCGATTATTCAAGTTCGAGTTGGCATATTTTGTAATTGTATCCGTATCGAGATTTAAATAAACACCCCAACAGAATCGAACTTGGAACGTGATTGTTAGTTTGACATAACTTAACCTAACTTTTGAGCTAAACTACTGTAGAAATAGTGTGGTGTAGACCATACTTATTTAGTATTTACCTGAAGACGATTGGAGATGCTTACCAGTTGAAACGTAGTGATTCAAAACAAATAAAAACAATGCAAGTCCAAAACTCTACTGCCGTTCAAGAAACGTCATTGTCTCCAACTTTTAAACAGACACGGGTCGATAGTTGTCTCGAAGCATTTTGTTTTTTCTAAATAGAATAATAAAACATTGCTTAGCAACTTTTTATATTTCTTTGGTTGTAATGTTGGCCGTTAAAGAACAGTTTCAAAATCTAAAATGAGTTATCAGATATTTGCTGAACAAAATCAACCAATTCTGACACTTTCAATGTTAAAAATCCTTATGGGTTATCCAGAATCAAGATAACGAGAAAGAGACTAAATAATTGCAAGAAAGAAAAACTTGAGCCCAATGATCAATCTTTACCATTGTGACACTTTCATAGGTAGTGTTCACTTGTCTCGTTCATACTCTCTTATGGTATGATGTATGATTTTGAATGAACCGTAGATAGTCGATATTTCTGTTACCAATCATGTACAAGGTGATTTACAACAAGCGTTCGTTAAAACTTTTGAAAGAATTTCTAAAAATATATTTTTTTAAACTTGTGTATTGCTTCCTCTTCCTCCAATGTGGTTCTTTATGCAGGATTCGAGGACAGATGCTCGAAACCTGCATAAAGAACCACATTGGAGGAAGAGGAAGTTCAAGGAAACCCTTGTTAAGTAGATGTAAACTTAAAATACTGCATACGAACTAAACGCATGACTGCACCCATCTCAGTCATGCTCCAGTGCATCTAGCTAGTATAAATAGAGCTATAGTTACTTAACTTATTTAGTATTCACCTGAAGACGACTGGAGATACTTACCACGTTGTGATGTAAAACAAATAAAGACAATGCAAGTCCAAAACTCTTCTATCATTCATAATTGTTTTTTGTTAGCAATTCCAATTGTTCTGTTATTACATATTAGGTTACTTTCAAAAATAAATAAATGTGTTTATTAACCTTTCTCTTATATTCTACACAATGATTTTTTTTATCCCAGGTAGTACACTAAATTTAAATAGCTTAACTTTTGGAATACTTGCTATTATTTTATCAGAATAACGTTCAGCTCAGCTTGTAGGTGTGATTAATAGGCATAAATAATGTCAATTTGTAGTAGTTTTAGCTAAACCGACCACATTATTTTCTGATTTTGTTACCAGTAGTAGTTGCCTTACCTTTTCGAACATTTTATAAATATAAATGAAAGATTCTTGTCAGAATTTCAACGTTCTGGTTCGAATGAAATTTGTTATGGGCAGCTGACATTACTTATTTCGATGATCGTACAATAATTTTATAATACATACTTCAGTTACCCAAAATACAAAATTTAAATTATAGGATTTACGAAATTTTTCTACAAACCCATAATTTTTCAAAGGGGTGTGGAAAAAAAGTTTTTCTTTTCTTTAAAAATCTTCAACTACTTAGTAGCAATTTGCGTCGTATCTAATTAAAACTCTACTTCTATACTAGGGTCAAAATCAATCTTGTAAAGGTAATTTTCGCCTTTATCTTCAGAATTAGATAAAAATTCGAAATACAAACGTTGTAGAGACCATTGAGGTGCACATTTTAAAGTTACGCTGGAGTATACGGGGTGGCCCAAAAAAACGTGGCGAATATAACTTAGGTTTTTTTAAATACAACACCATATATATTATATTATTTTCTGACTCCCCACAACATTCTACGCTTATTTTGTAAATGTCAATAGTTTTTGAGATATTGGCGTTTAAAATATGGCATTTTCAAAGTTTGACAGGCTGTAACATTGGAACGGTTCATCTTAGAGAAAAATGGTTTTCACCTTAACTTTTTATTCTCTAAATGTTACAACTTTCGGTTTAACATGTTAAGCCGTTAAAACCTTTTTTTGGTTTAACATGGTAAACTATAAGTTGTAACTTTTAGATAGAGAATAAAAAACTAAGATAGGGAGGTAAAAACCATTTTATAGCCTGTCAAAATCTGAAAATGCCATATTTTAAACGTCAATATCTCAAAAACTATTGAATTTAGACATGACATTTATAAAATAAGTATAGAATTTTGTGGGGAATCAGAAAATAATACAATATATAGGGTGTTCTATTTAAAATTACGCAAGCTATATTTGTCACGTTTTTTTGGGTCACCCCGTAAACTCCAGCCTAATTTTAAAATGTGCACCTCAATGGTCTCTACAACTTTTGTATTATGAATTTTTATCTAATTCTGAAGATAAAGGCGAAAATGAACATTATTCTATCGTTGACTCACCCTGTACAATGACTTATAGGCGATGGCGGAGATAAAACTTTAAAAATCCGCTACATAACTTAAAATAATTAATATTTTATTCGTAAGTAACGTTTAGATAATTCGTTCGTTTCGGTCACGCAGGTTTCGAAAGTGACGCCATCAATCGTTGTAACAATATCTGCGTAGACACCTACGTCATTACACTTTTCATGATTGAATTTGACTCTACTACGCCGTATATTTTACCCTACCCATCATCTTTGCTTCGATTAATTTTCCAGCATATGAATCCCCTTAAGATACAAATGTGATTGATGTATGTAAGATAAATACGATCATAGGCATATTCCAAATGCGTAGTTTTTTGAAACACAGGAGATGTGATATTTCAAGGCTCTGACGTCATATGGTGAGTAAAACTTCTAACAATGAAAACGCAATTAAAATTACCTTGTGTTTTGAGGGTTACTTGGTCACCACATGGCGTCACAGCCTCTGAATATCATATATTATGTGTATATATTTGTATCATGCCTAAACATAACATTTTTCTTTAAGTTGAAAGGTACTACAAGGTATTAAGTAAGTAGGTATATTACAGCAAGCGCCTTGTAAAGAATCTAGCAGTCAATATTATAGGATTTACTAACTGGCTGTTCAATATTGACATTATTTCTGTCCATGATCAGAGATGTATCTGTAAACAAACCTAAAACTATACGCATTTTGACCAAATAATAATTTTAATAATTCTAGCGACTAAGGACTTATACGAAATAAATAAAACAAGTTACTATCCAAGTATTAGAATTAGATATCTACAAGTCTAATCTATACAAGTGTATGATCAAAAATGTCTTGCAATATTTTCTTTGCTTATCTTTATTATCTTTATGTTTGTAATAATTGTTCTGTTGTGTATGTTTTGTTGTCTATTTTTGTTAAAATTCGAGTTGTATGACGTTTAAAAAATGTCTGGAATGCTCTACTAAAAATAGTTAAAGTAAAATCAATATAAACAAACGTCAGTTGATAAATGAATGATAAGAGAATAACTAAATATTTAAAAAGCTCATAGTTAATTTAAAATTTGTAATACCGAAAGCAGTTTTCTTCTTGGTACTTAAACATGTAGGTATATAGTATGTACACCTAGTTTCACGGCTAACTTCCAGGTGAATAAAATAATTTTAAATTTGCTGCAATTTTTAGCCGCAACAGCCTATATATTTTCGGGTCGTGAAACTTCGTCTTTTAGCGTCTTTACAAATCAATAGTATGCGTAAGACAGAGAAAGAAATTCCTTTGATCACTATTAAACAAGATAATGTGATTTAATGCTTTGCAATGAATTTAAGAGACTCGCTGGCAATAGGTTGACGTTAATTAGGTCACACGAGTGGGGATGGGGGGTATAAGGGTTTAATTGTTCGCTGTTTGAATATTAATAATAAATAAAATTTATTGCGATTAAAATTATTTAAACCAAATAATATGTTGCGCAAGAAAATCTATTATCAAAATTTGACATGTGATGTATCGGTGTCAAATTGTAATGATCGACGATATTGATACAATGAACTAGGTATGCGGACGCAAAGACAAGGTGACAAAGGGAATCAGTGATTAAAGGTTAGTTCACATAGACGCGAGTCACGAAAGGCGAATCGCGAATTTCATTCTCATTGGTCGATTTCAAATTAAATTTAGTGGCGGTAAAAATGACAAGAGGTTTTTAAGTTATTTTGCGAATTCGCAAAATCTTAATTTAGAGGACGAGAATCTTGAAGGTATATATTATCTTATTCACCGATTTAAAATTAGTGGCGGGAAGATTGATGTTGTCATCCTTTAGCCTCATTTCCTGAATTAAATTATGATAGGCACCCTGTTTCTTTCTAAATTGAAAAATCTCGCAGGTTTCTATTGACCTGTGTTTTGTGTGCTCTATTTTTTAACAATAAATAGGCAGCGATTGCTCGTCTTCGTCACCAATGCCAACATAACAAATTTGCATTGTTCATTTGGACGTTTCTTGATAATTAAAGTTTAATCAACAATGAAAAAGAAATGAAAACCTAAAACGGAATTACTTATAGGTAAAAATAAATATGTGATGTCAATGTCACTCTGTCAATATTTCGAGAATATTCGTCGTATCGTATATGAAATAGGAAAAAATCGCGATTTTTTTTTGCGTAGGTTTGCGATTCGCGTCTAAGTATATGAACTAACCTAGGGATATATACTAAAAAAAATTATTATCAAAATTCGACAGTTGCTGTCAATGTCAAATTGTAACAATAAACGATAAATTGATGAGAAGGATGAATCCAACTAAATTGCTCATCACAAAGTTCGAAAAATGGTTTTGTTGCCGTTTCACCAATCACAACACTTAGTTTAGTTTCGTATTACCCATTGTTATTTTATATCACTTCCTGAATTTGGGAGTAGATATCTTAGGATCATTTATTAGTTTTCTTTTTAGGAAATAAACCAAATTATACAGTAAATTAAAAAAAAACTGCGTAAACAGTGATTAACGGGATAATGCTGTGTAAGTTGTGCCCAAAACAACAAACTGTTCTAATAAGAAAATTAGGATAATTCTTGCCCTGGGACATTAAACAAAAAAATATCGAAAATATCTCAAGATATTGACTAAAATTATAAAACTATGTTATACAGTGAGGACCTAAAGCCCCCCCCCCCCCCCCCCCCTCTAACTTCTAAATCGTTCGGTATATTTTAATGAAATTTAGAACAATACTATTTGAGTAACGTCGGGTTGCACAAAGAATTTTACTAATAATTATTTACCCATCAAGTTTGCCTGTGACATAAATGACTTTGAGAGGCATTAGATAGGTACTCACATTCAAAGGTGCGTGATTAGTAAGTTAAAAATTAAGGTAACCGGGCCAGTTTGATTGTGAGAAAATTATTTCTGCCAATGTTACGTTTGTCACGGTCTGTCACAGTGAAACTTGCTGGTTAAATAATTATTATTAAAATTCTTTGTGCAACCCGACATAAATCTTGCATATTTTGACATACTACTGTAAATTTCTAGATGACAGCTGGGTCCGCTTTTTTGGAATACATTCGTCTACTGATACCTCATTTTAAAGGTATTTTAATGCTTGAGACATCCTCTAATTTAAAGATTTAAAAAAAAATGTAATTAAAAATAAATTAAAATTAGTTTTTGCAAAAAATTTCTGCATACTATGCGTTCCAGATATCATTCATTGAACATACGAACAGCAGCTTGGTAATTTCGACTAGCTTCGCCAAAATAACTTCTTCAAATTTATCTTGTAAAGAACAAGCCATTTAAGACAATTTAGGGCTAAGAATATTTTCTGTCAATCAGTCATTTAAAATATTATAACAGCAACAATCAATAGACACAAAATTTTTTTTGCAAAAAGTAATTTTAATTTTTTTTAAATTAAAAAAAAATGTTAATTGGAGAATTGGAGAACCCCATTTCCATTTAAAAAAATATTCTAAAAGCGGACCCAGCTGTCATCTTTAAATTTACAGCTCTCGACATTTATATGTCAAAAACTGCCAGACTTAGTATTGTCGAAAATACTATAAAATAATCTTACCTCACTTTCAATCTTTATCACAGTCAATCAATGGCCAAATTAATATTTAATTTTAACAATCGCGCAACAACGCTAACGATCGCGCAACAACGCTTAGGCAGGCCGACACTATTAGTGGACCAGCGCAAACATCGGGGCAATGTTGCCAGACTGGTCACCGAATTATTCTGCGGATTGGATCATCTGCTGAATTGTGTATCAAGGTTGTATTATCAGATATATTTTTATTGGCACCTTGCCCTTACTTCGTCCTTACCAATAGTTTCAGAAAAAACAAAATTCTGAATATTTTCATTGTATATTGTGTTTTTAAATCTAATTGTTAAAGTAGGTATTCCTTATTTATTAAAAATTCTTTAAAAATCTGCAAATTACGAAATGATTCTGCGAATGAATATGCTTCCAAAAATCTGCTAAATGAAAAAAAGTCTGATAGGTATTTATACGGACGATAATTTGAAAAAATCTGTTAAATGCAGAAAAGTCTGCTATTCTGGTAGGTAGTTATTTATACGGACGATAATTTAACAAATAATGCTAATCGACTTAAGATAGGTATACCTACCTAATCGGAGAATGAAGTGTGGTGCCGACCCGGCAATAATGATTTTGCTCCAATATTGACATATTTATGTCTTTTGTTGTAAATTAAATTAAAAATTATTATTAAGGAAACTATTTTAGTATTTATGAGCATGTCTAGTTTGAAAGCGTAAATTAATTCACGTGTAATGTTTAATGGTAGCTTAGCGATAGACAGGAAGACATCAAAACGGTTAACCGCTAAAACTAAAGATCTGGCAACACTTATCAATATTAAAAACGTCATTGGCTGGCTGCATTTCATTCGCTTCTTCCCAGAATGTTATTATTATTCGGTTTTACTCGGCTGTATATATAGTGCGTATCATATGAACAATCCACCAAATTTCAATATTTCAACCTGGAAGTTAACCGTGAAACTAGGTGTACAGAGAGTAAGTCAACCTTAAAGTTCATTTTTGCCTTAATCTAAAATTTTGGTTTATACAGGGCGGCTCAAAAAAGTGTGGCGATACAATGTTACATTTTTTTAAGTGGAGCACTCTATTGTATTATTTTCTGATTCCCCACAAAATTTTACGCTTATTTTGTAAATGTCATATGTCTAAACCTCGGTCTACACTCAATAGTTTTTGGGACATTGACATTTAGAGCATTTTTAGATTTTGACTGACTATAACATTGGAACGGTTCATCTTAGAGAAAAATGGTTTTCACCTCCCTATCCTAATTTTTTATTCTCTATCTAAATGTTACAACTCCCGCTTTAACATGTTAAACCGTTAATATCATTTTTTTTTGTTTAACATGGTAAACCGGAAGTTCTAATTTTTAAATAAAATAAAAAATTAAGACAGGGGGTGAAAACTATTTTTCTCTAAGATGAACCGTTCTAATGTTACAGCCTGTCAAAGTCTGAAAATGTCATATTTTAAACGTCAATATCTCAAAAACTATTAAATTTAGACGTATTACAAAATAAGCCTAAAATTTTGTGGGGAATCAGAAATAATACATTATCTATATGGGAGAGGGTGTTCCGTTAAAAGAAAGTTTTATTCGCCACGTTTTTTTGGACCACCCCGTATAGTATAACTTAAAATATGCACCTCAATGGTCTCTACAACTTTTGTATTTCGAATTTTTATCTTATTCTTAAGTTAAAGGAGAAAATAAACTTTGCTCTATCGTTGACTCACCCTGTATAGAAGGGACCATCAAAAATTCATTTTTTATCATGAGCCGCATTAAAAACAAAAAGCCAAAACATTTTTGGTGGAAAATTCTAAGTAAGAAGGCAACAATAGTTGTTTGTTTTTACGTAAATTTATTTTAAACGGAATCCAAAGAACTAAAACACTGACGAACCCTGTATAGTAAATCTGATATTCGAAATTGTAGTTTCAGCACAAGCAGACGTGATGACTTTTTCTTCTATAGCTACTAATAAAAAAATTTCCTCTTCCAAACTCTATCCGTGGACACACTGTGTAGTTTCCCGCTGGGACACCCCGTGTATCCTTGGAGATGAATTTAAAAATATTAGTATAAGCTCTAAAAACTTACTTTTAAAAGGCTTAAAGATTTTATAAAATTTGTTCATATTATCAATATCAATGCCCTCATTTGTCATTTCGCTTGCATTCTGGCGGCTTCAAGCCCGACCAGGTTGAATGAATAGAAAACGAGATTGCACTGTTTAAAACCGGGGGGGAAGGGAAAAAAATGAACGGCGTCAGTCAGTTTTTCTGAAAGGCGGCAGATACATATCTCACTCGTAAAAAGAGATGTCAAATCTAAGGTCAAATCTTAATCTCTCCTACAACAATATTTCTCTTGGACCCAGCTGAATATTAAGTCCGGAATTATTCCTTAAAAATACAGTTTCTGTTTTAAATGTATGGCTGCGCTTAGTTTTTTATGCATCGGGCCTTTCGGGTTGAATTTTATGCTTTCAAAATGTAAATTCGTTAAGAACTTATCTTGAATATTAAAGAGGGATTGGAGCTAGACGTTCATATTAATAAGTTTCGCATTTTTCTATACTTAAGTGTTCTTTTGCTATGGTTTTTGTGGCTGTATTAAAAGTAATTTTTACCAATTATTATAAAATTAACAACTGATAAAAGTTTTGAGTAGAGTAAACCCATAAAAAAGACATTTTCTAAATATTGAACATTTACCCAAAACATCAATTTAATACAATTTGTTTAGACATGTGATAAAGCGGTAAACAATCATTTTGTCAATGGCTATAATAATTTTGTATTAATTCCTGGGAGACATGTTAAAAGATTAGTACAAGAGCAAACTACTATTTTCAACTTCACGCTAATTTCAATATTTCAATATCTTTTCTGCGGTATTTCTTTCGAGACAGGGACTGTTTTAGTTCAGATCGATACTTTTTTGGTTGTTTTAACTTTTAATTTTTTAAAAAATTATGAATTGGACCTTCTTGGACAAAATTAACACTACTTATACCATATTCCGCCGAGGTAAACATGCCTTGGCCAATATACAACTAGATTTTTCAAATTTCACGTGAAATTTGGCAACGGTGTATTTACCTCAGCTGAAAGAAACTTGAATAGGGTATAGACTGTTTTTTATGTAACGGATTTTAAGATTTTCAATTTATTTTCGAAATATGCAGTATTTTATGCTGATATAAATAGACCATCCTTAGGAATTAGTTTCTTTCCTAAATCAGAAATCCATTACATGACAAATAGAGTTTGAAACTTTAGCCATCCAGTGATACCAAATTTGTTCTTGTTCAATTAAATATTATCGAAGATATTTGGTAACAGCCGAACCTTGCTATTTTTGAAATATTAATATTTCCGTTCGTTGATATGACAAACGTCAAATGTATTAAAAGATACATTTCGAAAACAAAAAGATCTTGAAATACATATATTCAATAACTTCACCATTTTTCAGTGTAACTTACCCCGAAATCTTCATAATATAATTGACACATTTAAAAAAATTGTTGTTTGCTCTCTGACTAAATCATTTTGTTATCATTTCCGCTTGTATGTCACCATGTTTTTGGTTACACATCGCTTTGTTTCAATAAAATTACATTATTGATAAATACGCTTATAACCACGTTTTATGTCTACCCTTTTTTCTAATTTTTTAATCTTTTATTACCCTTTTTATGGATGGATGGTCTGGATAACAAATCTATAGAGTACGATCACGTATGGAGAATGTTTAGTTATCGCTTTCGCACTTATGTGCATAAAGATGTATCCACTTTTAGCGATCGTTCAACCGGATGTTAATGCATCGGTGTAAAGTAAAGTGGTTTTTCTTTATAAAATTTATTTTAAAAAAATATAGAAAGATGGAATTTGGAAATCAAGTAAATAATTTTGAATTGTGATTACATTGATAGTATATTTGTGGTTTAAAAAATATAGTTTTTATAAGCGGAAAGAGAAATGCGTACGAAAAGGAAATCATGTTTATTTAAATCTTAACCCTTAACCTTAAAATATTAAAAAACAAAGTCATAACTTTAACATTATTTTACGTACAGTTCATTCTATAAGTAAATTCATTCTTATGCATAATTGTGCGTAGAGAATAAAAACGCACGTTATGATACATAAAAAAAAATGTGCGTTATGATGCCTAGTATCAAGTTAGCCTTGAACCACCCAAATCGTGACATTTATCTATCTTGCGTTTTGAATATTTGACAGCGACATTGTCATTATTTCAGTTTTTGAGTTCAAATCAATACTTTATAAATTATAAACCGATCTTTAAATTATTAGTAAAAGTCGTAGAAAAAGTATAGTTTACGTATTGCGTGTTATGAAGCAATTACGTACTCATGTAATTACCGCACTCGCCGCTACGCGGCTCGTTCCAACTTTTTCCATTCGTGCTTGATACGTTATATACTATTTTCTATTTCACCTTCATAATGAATTCAATACGAAACATATTTGCGTATCGTAATTTTTTCCTTTACTTGAAGTTGGTATCACATTTACCTTTCCATCTTGTGTGCGACAGTCAGTGATGCCATATTTAAAGAATTTTGTTCAATATGCAGAATTTTAGCCACAAAAATAGCTAATGAAGGAAAGATTTTACGAAAATTACTAAAATTCAACTTTACATATGACTTTTAAAAATATCCAATTTCTTAAATATTAACTCTAGTTCAATCATACAAATATTTGCATTCACATCACATTTCGATTCTTTTTTTAGTTTTGTTTTTGTTACATAGTTATATTTGGGGGTTTACTTGGGTACCTTTTTTTTAGAAGTCACTTTTGATCGCGGGGAAAGTATAGCCCGATTAGAATTGTATCTTTCAACCATTTTTCAGGTTAAAACAAAGAAAATTGCTAAAAATAATCTGGCAACACTGACGGCAGTGGAAATATAACCTAGTAATATACATCATATTATATTATGAGCATGTCATACTACATCCTTTTTAGTTTTTATACAGGGTGTTCCTTAATGATGTGCTAATATTTTAGGGTGAGATTCCTAAATTCATTTTATGAAGAAAAGTTCATATAAACATATGTCCTAAACGGCTTAAATTTTTTGCTACAGGGTGTTGAATTATTATTTTTTAATGCGTTTTTTGTAATATCTTCGAAAGAACTTAAGATAATATTTTCAATTTTGACATTTAATATTACATAAAACCACATGTTTTAGTTATAAAAGTTATTTTTTTGTCCCACCAATGGCGTCCCTGCAAACATTTCCTCTGATATTTTTTAGAAAAAAAGTTGTACGCCACTGACATTTTTCTATGTCGATATTATTTCTGATTAGCCTGGTCAATTCTGCATAAAAATGGTCTCTTGCGTTTTTCTCCTCAGGCACACCGTTCTTAACTAAAATAATTAAATTAAATTAGACGGGCGGAAGCATGCCCAATAAATAATGCAAGGTGGTCATTTCCAATAATTTTTATAAAACAAAATGTTGTATTATCAATGTTAATAATAATAAATAGTAGAGCTAATTTAATTATTTTAATTAAGAACAGTGTGCCTGAGGAGAAAAACGCAAGATACCATTTTTAGGCAGAATTAACCAGTCTAATCAGAAATAATATCCACATGAAAAAATATCAGTGGCGTACCACTCCTTTTCTAAAAATATCAGAGGACATATTTGCAGGGACGTCACTGGTGGGACACAAAAATTACTTTTATAACTAAAATATGTGGTTTTATGTTCTATTAGTACATGCCAAAATTGAAAATATTATCTAAAGTACTTTCGGAGATATTACAAAAAAACCATTAAAAAAATAATTCAACACCCTGTAGCAAAAAATTTAAGTCGTTTAGGACATATATTTATATGAACTTTTCTTCATAAAATGACTTGGGGAATCACACCCTAAAATATTAGCACGTCATTATGGAACACCTTCGGCGACTTTTTTGGTAAGAGGCTGCTTAAAGTCGTGTCTGCAACTGCTCCGTTCCAGAGCCACTATTTAATAGGTAAATTAAGTAAATAAATTACAGTAGGTTTTGTTAATAAATAAATAGAATAAAGAAGCCGTTTTCAAATGTTTCTACACTTAAATTTGTTACCAACCTTGAGATGTTAAAATTTTTCGCGGAATTAAGTATATTGGGAAATAAATGTATATTTTTCTTGATCATAAAAGGTGAAATAGAAAAAAAGTCTTACAAGTTTTATAAGACTTTTTAGCGCACGTGTCAGTATAAATTAGACGCGTGCGCTAAAAACGCTTCTTATGAAACTTGTACTTTAATATACTATTGAGCGACAATGCTTGCATTTGTTTATTTTAACATCAAAAAAGCGCTTGTTTTTTCCACAATGTTTATTTCCGTTTGTTTCCTAAATTTCATCTTTTTTTCCTTTTACTTCCTACTTCCTAGGGTTAATAAAATTTAACAAAAAAGGTGCAAATCGAGTTTTAATTTCTATAAGTTATGTAACATACTGTACAGTGATATTAGAGTTATTGTAAATATACTTGAAAGTTATCGATATTTGTTACTAGGTTATGTTATGTTTTTATAAATTCAACAAATTTAAACCTAATAAAATTTTTATGAACTGAATAACATTTATTTGTTTTTTTTATGTACCTAAGTAATTTGGCCAATTTCAATTTCTTTAGGATAATAGGTATAATATGCTTATGCTTCTGTTCTTCCGAGAAACGGTTATCTTTAATTTCAGTGCATCCAACCGCGCTAAAAGTTGCCATGGTAAAGTGCGGTTCTTCTTGCTCATGCAGGCGCGGATCCAGAACTTTGTTGGAGGGAGGGCTTCAAATCCTGTAAGAACATTTTTTTGGGGCCACGCCCAATGTTCGACAGGAAAAGCGCCACAAGCGAAAAATTATCTAATAAGAAAAATTGCCAGGTTCCTTATCGACATTAATATTTTTTTTAAATATACAGGGTGTCCCGAAATTAGGTGACAATATTTTAAGGGGATAAAATACATCCGAAAATAGGACTAAAATCCTCTATAAATATACCTTGAAAAACGCTTCGTTATGGGGCTAGAGCCCCCCGAATTGAAGCTATGATAAGCGGTTTTTTCACAATATCTCAGAAACTGATTGAAGTATCAAAACAAAATTTAATGCATGTTTTACCCATGACAAGACGCAATAAACGGTTTGTTTAGCTTAGGTGTATTTCTTCCAGTGGCTTCCCACTGGGTAGGTAGTGAGGAGAATATTGCCCTAACTTTTTTATTTGTAGGATTTTTTAACGCCAGGTGCAATTTTTAAAAGCACTGAAGTATTCTATTGAAAAAAGGTACTCCTGCTTCATTTCGGTAGGATTCACCATTTTTCAGTAAAATCGATTTTAAAATTTTCGGTTTTTTGCAAGTCGTTGAAAAGGCTAATGTGTTTTTTTGCATATCTCAGCAAACACTTAATATTAAAACATGAAATTTATTAGAAGTTCTACTAGCGACAAGGCATATTTATTAAAGAATGTTACTAAAAATTTTTTTCCAGTGGCGTCACACGGGGTGGAGCCTAAAGTAAATGTTACTATTTTTTTAAAATTTGAGGGGCTTTTATACTTTTAATGTCATTTTTTAAAATTTTCAAATTTTTTGTTAATAGATCCAACAATGTATATTGCGAATTAGTACACTTCTTTGTCACTCATGTTGGTTGTGTTTTTTTCAAATACACCAATATTTGCCTAAGATTCTATTAAAAAATATTGATGTATTTGAAAAGGAGAATTGACGTGAGTGACGGGGAAGTGGACTAATTCTGAATATCTTAATGTTTATAAGCGTTACAAATATTTGAATATAAACTTAGATCCAAAAAAGCAGTTTTACTATTAATTAAGATCATTTTCTTTTTATTTGCCTTAAGAAAACTAACAAATACCGTGATTTAGAAATTAATGTCAAGAATCGTCTATAGTGGAATAGCCCATAAGATGTTTTTGGCAAGAAAGTATTTAACTTAAATAAATCCAGCACATCTGAAGAGAGTGGGTTTGGCTTTTCATTTCTTCTTTCTCTCTCTCTCTTCATTCAAATAATTCCATAGAGCAGTTATTTCTGAAAATAATTTTTTTATGCCTATTTATTTATTTTTAAATTCAATGAATAGAAAAAATATAGCTTATTTATTGGTAATGTTGCAATGAATCTTGTGACAAAGCTCAGACAAAGACAAAACAGTAAATCTTTTTTTTGTCTTCCTCTGTCTTGGTGCTTACTTTACTAAAAATAGTACCAGTTCCGTCATTTTTCTTGGGGCACAGAAGTATCAATTTAAGTACCTACTCAGCACAGTTTCTCCGGCAGCTCTGTGTACCATTATTTTGTCTGCACCTGTACCTACGAATTTCTCAAGAACTAATCAACTGATGCTGCAAGCAACACAGTTTAGACGAGCAGCAGGCATGGACATTTCATGCAAGGTGTAGAGTTTATTTATTTAAATTGCGAAAGCTAAAGGTCAATACCGCTGGGTGTAAAAACCTCGGTACGAAACACTTGCTAAAAAATATTTAAATAAAACGATTAACAATCGGTAAAAAATCGTTGATAGATATGGTAAAAAAATACCACATTTAAAAAAATTATTTTTGGTAAGATAAAAAAGCCCAGAATCATTTGGAGACCAACACGATCAGTCGGAATGACAGTCCTGAATGATATCAATCCTTCGTCATTCTCTCATTAATCCTTCGTCATTCTCGCATCAGTATTTTTTCTTATGACAATTTCAGGAGCGGCTCGTGACTTTTTTATAGTGTAGTGTAAAGTAATAAAATGATGGGAAATTCCGTTCAATTTCGGTGCCGGCCATAGGCGCAGGTACATTTTGTGCATTAAATTATTTATGATAACTAACCAAAGAAAAAAAAAATAATTTATAATAAAGAAGGATCTATTAGCTATAACAAATTTACACAAACATCGTTTTATGAAATATGCTGGAAGACATAGTTGAAAAATATAGAGTAACTGTACTGCGCACACCGCTACATCATAACGAACTAAATCCTATAGAACTTATATGGGCGCAAGTGAAAGAATTTGTAGCAAGACACAACACGACATTCAAAATGAAAGACTTTAAGCTACTGTTTGATCAAGCCATTAAGGAAGTGATACCAGAGAACTGGCGAAAAGCAGTCCATCATGTCATTAAAGAAGAAGAGGAAATGTGAGATATTGACCACCCGATTGATCGGACCGTCGACCCGTTAATTATAACGTCAGGAGGAGATGACCGTTTCTCAGATGACGAAGAATATTATGATTTTTTATAATTTAATTTCAGAGATAATAACAGGCGCGCTGTGCGTATTATGAAAATCGATTACAAGTGCCTATCGGGCTATTTTCTTTTATTTTCCTCTAAAATTTTCAGGTGGGAAATTTTCAACTCAATTTTTCACTCGCGTCTATATCCCAGCCTACTGGCAAGGACAGGCGGATGGCGGGACATTTAAAATATAGGTAGAAATGGATTTAATTATTTTTTTACGTCACGGTGTTGAGTCATAGTCGAGGTATTAATAGCGTTTTCGATTTACTGCTCTAGGCCACTCACAAGAACAGTTTGCCACTTGTTAGTTTGTTAATTTGTGGCCTTGTGGGGCATAATTAAAATGGAGGGGCAGGTTATTAATCAGTAAGTTTTGTTATGGCATGCGGCTGACGCAAAATATTAAGAAATGACTTATGCATCAAAAAACGTCACATCCATTATTTCTGGTATTAATGCACTAAAAACAACAATAAGCCCTATGATTTCTTGTAACACTCATAACCCTTATAACAAAAACTCGGAATTATAAAATCGTAGACTGTCAACACCGGCAACCACATTTTTGAATTCCTTAAAACGTAAAAGAAAAAAATAGAATAAAGTGTCTGATTTAAAAATGTAAATAGCATTCTGTAATATTAAAATAGTTATTTACGATATAAGTGTTGTAAAGATTCATAGTACAAACACGAGATGTTAAAGTTGTCAAACGAGGCGTCAGCCGAGTTTAATAAAACATCGAGTGTAGTAATATGAATTTACAACAAGAATATTGTACGAAATTTTATCTACTTTCATCTATGAATAAAAATATTTAGCAAAAGGCATTTTAAAAAATAAAAATGCACCTGCTATTAAGTTTACTAATCAAGTTTTTTATGTTACCTTTCGCATAGTTACTGTTTCGCATGGTTACTGTCGAAACTTTGTCAAACAAATTCAAAAATATAAAAAGCGTTTTTCAAAATGATCGATTCTGATGGAAGTTTACCCTCTGATATAGAAGCAGCGGCAAACGAAGCGATCTCAAGTTTAGTTTCGACAAAATCCAAGGCGCGGTTTTTGTTGGAGTATCAGAAGTTTGAAGATTGGTGCAAAGCTAACAAAATAAAGGAGGTGTCTGGGAAAATCCTTTTGGGTTATTTTTCCGTAAAGCAACGCTCCCAGAAACCATCTACACTATGGACTCACTACTCAATGTTAAGAACTATGATTTCAGTCAAGAAAAATCAAGATATAATTGTTAATAATAAATCATTCTTCTAAAAAGTGTGGTTTTATTTAACAGTAAAATTTTAATAATACCTACCATTTTTTTTTCTATAACAGCACTAGTGCTGTAAAGGCATCTATTACAGCACTTGTGCTGTAATAGATGCCCTTACAAAACTGTAAAATTCATATTACTAAATGAAAGTAGATAAAAAATCTTACATGTAAATAATTGAACCCATTTCTACCTATATAAATTTCAAATATCCCGCCATAGCGCTATTCGCCTGACATGCGCAGTATGCCAAGTATGGCTGCCAGTAGACTGGGATATAGACGCGAGTAATTTTTCAGGTTAGGTACTACTACCCACAGTACCCACCACTTCCGCCGTCTCTGCAAGCATATTATGTATGTACTTACCTATCTCCCCTCGTGTATTTCCGAGTACTTGTTATGTACTAACTTTAAATGCAAAATAAAAGACACGGTACAACACGCCGCAGGCTGCCATGCAATAAGTGTTACGTCGAACTAAAGTTTTCAGAATGTCGTACATCCTCCCGGCGTAATACAATATATCGATCTACAAAGTATTGAATTCAAAAAATAATATCTTTTACAGGTGAAATTGTTGAATGTTTAAGAATATTCGGCTAATATTTCTAAATTCTTCTTCCAGGTTACCAGCTACATGAAAAACTATGTCTAAGTATATTATATAAAATTAGACCAGATACATTGGGTTCTCTTGGCCCAAATCCTGGCCATGTTTATCAATGGATTTTTTAAAACTTTTTAAAATTAAATTCTACAGATATTGGGCAGTGTCAGAGAGTTATTTTTATTTAAAAAAGTAATTTTCAATGTTTTTTACAATAAAACCTAACTAACTAAATCTAATTGGATTCCTAAACCATAACGGGAAAAGTGGTAAATTTGCGGCTTCACGCATCTATAGTCTATTTCAGAAAAGTTTAGAGCAATAAAAGCTCATTAGAATGAAAAGGGACTACAGAGTGACCCAACGAATACTTAAGTCATTTTCATAATTTAGCATTGATTTCATTGCAAAATTCTTTATTTTCATCGAGTGCACGTAGTACCACCCGGGTTTGGGTGAATTTATGGGTTTGCCTATTGTTATCCATTCACAAACACTGTAAATGGTGTTACAAAGGCGTGCAATATGTACATAGTATTAGGTACACTTATTTTTTATTAAACATTATAAAAAAACAAAATACAAATTTAAAAAATACATTATACAGAAATAAAATGTTAAAAAATCATAATATTCTTCGTCATCTGAGGAACTGTCATTTCCTCTTAACGTTATAATTAACGGGTCGACGGTCCGATCGATCAGGTGGTGAAGATCCCACATTTTCTCCTCTTCTTTAATGACATAATAGACTGCTTTTTGCCAGGATTCTGGTGTCACTTCCATAATGGCTTAATCAAACAGTAGCTTAACGTCTTTCATTTTGAATGTCGTGTTGTGTCTTGCTACAAATCCTTTCACTTGCGCCCATATAAGTTCTATAGGATTAGTTACACTATGTTATTCAGCTATATATTCCACGGCAAATTTCATAAAACGATGTTTGTGAAAATTTGCTATAGCTAATAGTTCCTTCCTTATCAAATTCAATACTTTTGGTGATTAATCAGTTGATAATATCTTGTTTTCTCCAAGATGAAGTTGGAGCCTTTCTCTGTGCGTCGTGAATGATAGCTTGCATTATCCAAAACTACTACTGAATCAGCTGGAAGATATTTTATCATTTCACCAAAATAGTCCTCAAAAACATTCGGATTCATGTTCTCGTGGTAATCTCCCGGCCTGAACGGTAAGCATACACCTTCTTTTAAAAATCCCTCTTCGTTTCCATGTGCGCCTATGGCCGACACCGAAATTCAGCCGAACTGAACGGAATTTCCCATATAATCACTCTACACCTTTAGTTTTCATTGGCTATATACCGGGTCCGCCAACGTGGCGGGGATGGAAGATTAAATCATTATCGAGGAGCTTATCAAAAATACTAAACCAGTATAAGGTATCGACTTAAAAGCGGCATATTTTAAAAATATTTTACATTATACAGGGTGGCTCAAGAAAGTGTGGCGGACTAAACTTGCATTTTTTTAAATGGAACACCCTATATATTATATTATTTTCTAATTCCCTATACAATTCCACGTATATTTTGTATAAAATGTCATATGTCTAAATTCAATTGTTTTTGAGTAATTGACGTTTAAAATATGGCATTTTTTGACTTTGACAGGCTGTAACATTGGAACGGTTCATCTTAGAGAAAAATGGTTTTCACCTCCCTATCTTAGTTTTTTATTCTCTATCCAAAAATACCAACTTCCGGTTTAACATGTTTAACCAAAAAAACGGTTTTAACGGTTTAACATGCTAAACCGGAAGTTGGTATTTTTGGATAGAGAATAAAAAACTAAGATAGGGAGGTGAAAACCATTTTTCTCTAAGATGAACCGTTCAAATGTTACAGCCTGTCAAAGTCAAAAAATGCCATATTTTAAACGTCAATTACCTACTCAAAAACAATTGAATTTAGACATATGACATTTTATACAAAATATACGTGGAATTGTATAGGGAATTAGAAAATAATATAATATATAGGGTGTTCCATTTAAAAAATGCAAGTTTAGTCCGCCATACTTTTTTGAGCCACCCTGTATAATGTAAAATATTTTTAAAATATGCCGCTTTTAAGTCGATACCTTATGCTGGTTTAGTATTTTTGATAAGCTCCTCGATAATGATTTAATCTTCCATCCCCGCCACGTTGGCGGACCCGGTATATTTTTCTTTGAATTTTTATTCTTCATTCCACGCCCACATATCTTTCAATTCGAAAAAAAAATCAATAGTTTGTTGAGGTTTTTTGTAATCCGAGCCAAGTACAACCGCAATTTAATACGGCAGTCTTCGAGGCATAAAACTAAAATTTTCGGTTCTGAAATTAAAACTGAAAATTGGACCACCTCATTAATCTCCGCAACTACTAGTTTTTTTCGCTCGCCGTGCTATTTTTAACGTTTCTTTATATTTAACGTGGGATTTTTAAATTATATTTCTTAATTTTTACTGGCTGTGATAAAAATTACATAGTTGAACCGGAAAATTAAAAATTTGCAGGCATTAAAAAAAGATGGCGTATACATTGAAACACGCTTTTAATAATAGTCACTCTTAGTCCCAAAATTAGTGGAAATCGATAAAGGCGTTTAGAAATTATTCCAAAAAAAATACTTTAATTTGAAAACTTTAGCGCCCTGTAACGTCAAAACGAAGCAACATCGCATATAGGTAAGTTAGTCTAGATCGCCTTATTTTTGGTTAAGGAATTTGTGGTGAAGCGTTGAACAGTCATTTCAAGGACACCCTGTATAACTATATTTCAAATTTAATCGGCGAGAGACCCTGTATACTTTGTTTGCCTGGAAGTAAAAAAATAACGATGCGGTGGCCGTTTTTTTATAAATACTCCGTATACGGTAGCCAACAGTACAACTGAACTAGCACCTGTTATTGAGAACGCGAAAACTTTTTGAAAGTAGATACATATAAAGTATCGACAGAACCTGTTTTCCGTATATATTTTACTCCTATACATGCTACTGCTACTTCTACCTACATTTTAGATTTAAGATAAGAATATATCTGATTTACATTGCTGGCTGGACATTAACTTTTTCTACATATTTTAAATACACTGACATTTTTATTGGCAGTATTTCATTCCTAGAATTCTAGTTTCCAATCTGTTGTTTTTTAATTTTAAATTTGTTGGCAGCTAGTTAGTATACAAGGAAAAAATATATTTAGTTTCTGTGGTTTTTGAATGAGGCGCTGTAAACAAGATCCATATTTCAAATAATAGTCTATTTCAGAAAGGTAGAGAGTAATAAAATGGAAAATTCCGTCCCAATCGACTAAATCCTATAGAACTTATATGGGCGCAAGTGAAAGGATTTGTAGCAAGAGTCAACACGACAACGGGCACAGCAGTATACTAAAGATCCACCCGGGGAATAATCTACGAGACCCGACTGATTACTCTGCCCCAATAACATATGCTTCGATAGAAGGTATTCTATACTCATTCCGAGTAGGGAAGAGTGGGAAGGCAATCAGAATATAACGAAAACAGATCACGCAATCTTCACAGACGGTTCAAAAATGGACGTTGGTGTGGGAGCCGGGGTCTTTTCCGAAAGTTTACAAATACAGAAATCTTATAGACTCCCCAACTATTGTAGTATTTTTAAAGCAGAAGTACTGGCAGTAGAGAAGGCGGTCAATATCCTGCAAGAACACCTTGGCTTGGGAGTAGCCTCGTCAATCACCATCTTCAGTGATAGTCAGGCGGCGATTAAGGCAATCTGTTCCAGCAGCGTTAAATCAAAGCTCGTAAAGCGATGCCGCAACAATCTATGCACACTTGGCAACCAACATCGGGTTATTCTGTGCTGGGTTCCTGGACACTCCAAAATAGATGGCAACGAGGCTGCCAATGCGCTGGCAAGAGAGGGCGCAGGCATGCCAGCTGATCTAGCAGACAATACAGTGAACAAACCACTAGGATTGGTCAAAGTGGAGATTGACTACACGGCCAAGCAGCTTGCACAGAACAGATGGACAGGGTTGACAACCTGTAGTACATCCAGGCAACTGTGGCCCACATTCGATAAAAAGAGAACCGCAGAGCTATTGAGACACAGTCGAAAAGACGTGAGAAATATTACTGCGGTTGTTACCGGACATTGCCTCTTCGGTAGACATGCCAAACGTATGCAAATACCCACTAACGATTTCTGCAGAAGTTACAGAGATGAGGAAGAGGAAGAAAGTATTCAACATTTTCTGTGTGAATGCCCTGGCCTCGCAAGAAGGAGGTTCACTACTCTGGGTGAACCATCTTTCGATAGCCTGGAGGAACTAAGCAACTTACAACTTGGACGGCTGAGCAGATTTCTGAACAGTAGTGGCTGGTTTGAATGAGTTGTTAAAATCCTTCTGCGGTTACGTCGCACTAACCATCAGAGATCTGATGAAGGTGGGTTCTACGGAACAAGTGTGGTATCACAACGGACCTAATTAGGACTACGTGAGACTGTTTGGTCAGAACCAAAGGTCTGCCACTCTTACCTAACCTAACCTAACACGACAATAAAAATAAAAATAAAAAACGTTACGCAATTCTAGCTATTATCAGTTCGATTTGTACTAGGGAGTTTTCGCATGACACATTTTGGAATATTTTTGAGAATAATATTTTTTATTTGTTTTGAAAAATTAATTAATTAGGTGGGTCAAATTTATGGGTGGGTCATTGACCCAATGACCTGATTGAAGCAGTGCCGCTACTGCCGTTTAGTCACACTTTTTGAGCACTTATTGCGTTTATACCACCAATAGCAATTAATTACTTTTTTTTCATAAAACTATATTAAAATCTTGATTATCTTTGGACTTTATTACGAAAGACCATGCAAAACACAAAGTTCTGACTTTCTTTTATTAAAGAACTTTATTAGAAACGAATTTTCCGGGACTTAAAATGAAACTTTTAAGTTGGAAAAGTTGATAAATTGCTTTCCAACTTGCGTGAAAATATTTGACTTTTCAGTTTTTTTTTATTTTGCCAATATTATTATTTTCAAGTTTTTAATATAAGGGCTAAGGAAGGAAAAGCGTATTGAAAAATTAATAAGCAATCAAATAATATGCAGTCAATCAATTCGTACTATTAAAATTCAATTTTTAATATTCGAGTCGCCTAAAAACTTTATATTTATTTTTTCTACTTCCACATGAATATTTGCTCTTACACTCAAATGATTCGATAAGTAAGCTATTCCAGTTAACTGGACGGATGGCGTCGGATGGATATAATATCGATCCTAGTTAGGATATGAAACTGATCAATCACAGTGGTCAATTACAAAGAAACCAAATTTACACCTTGTAAATATTACGCTTCGTTTTATGACACTTAACAAAGGTGAGGTTAAGAATATACTTCAAAATGGAAATCTATAAGATCTAATTTATAATTTTTTTATTTAAATCAAAACACTCAGTGGCGGTTCGTGGTCTTAAAAAATGGTGAAGAGCTAGGTATAGTTCGGGTATTTAAACAAATATTGACTAAAAATCCGTGTAACGAAACGTCTCTCTTATCCTCATCTGTCCAACGACTGAATGGAGTTTCTAACAAATTACAAACTATGTCATTAATTGAGTTCACTTTTAAAACACACAACTAAGTAGGTACGTACACCACTGAATTAACTGAAAAATAAAAACAAAACTTTTTAATCAAACAGTAAATCACTTAAAAACGATATCTATAACCGTAAGTTTCGCGAAGACTCAAAATAAATACCTTAAGGTTAGACGAACCAATGCTAAAACAATGGTGCATACGACTGATCTATTTTTAAATTGCCCTTTAGCATAATGCAAATTGTTACAGGCTGTTTGCGTGACTGACGTCACGTAACCATAGCAACGGTGAATATCAAAGCCATGTTGGGCGTTGGGTCTTCACTTGCTTTGAGCTTGTTTATAATTATTATTGTCCATCGGAGTTAACCGTGGCCCTATTATGCATAGCTACATTCGGATTAAATTAATATTATTAATTCGAACATAATTATTTTCTAAGGGCTAAAATGGTAGCTTGTATTGGTACATTAATATTTAATATTGTCGAAACAATTTCCTCCTGGTTTTATTTTTTTTTTGGTGAAGAGCCCCAAATAGTGCACGAAATGGTACGAAAAGAAGACATAAGAAGACATAATACCAAAATGGATTTTTCCAAATTCATGTTATTTTCTGACCGAACCAAGATTTGTCTACAAATGCACTTCCTTATTTTAAAAATCTCCTGCTTTCCAATAATTGTGTATCTGTGAGTCAGTGAGTCCGTTTAAAAAATTTTCAAAAATCCATTAATAAACATTAGCCAGGACTTGGATCAAGAGAACCCAATATTAGTAACAGTGCCGTAGCCAGGGGGGAGGCCTAGGGGGCCCGGGCTCCCTCCCGAAATCCAAAAAATATATTAACTATAATCAATAATTATGTAAAGATTATGCAAACACCAATTAAATTTCTTAAATTATTAAATAAAATCCGAAGAGTGTGTCGCGCGCCGCGGGTGTATTTAAAAGTTTTAAGATTTGCGGGGATGTCAGTTTGTCTTGCAAGCATTTTGTATAATGTAAGATGATGCGTTATTTTATTTGGTGCGTTATTGATAGGGTTGTCGTAATTTCGATTCCAAATTATATTTTAAATCTTCTGGTTTTTTGGATTTTTTTTTTTTTATTTTATTTATTTTTTTATCGATCGAGACGATTAACCATCTACAGGCGCAGACCCTTTGCGGGCCGCGGCCTCAGTATGGTCGTGCGTCTCTGATGAGTCCCAGTAGGACGAAACAACGAAAGGATTGAGATGTTAACGGAAGAAGACAGGGCATACCGTTGTTAGCAGTGAGTCTAAGGACCTATAAACGGCCATTCCCCACTGACAAAGTGAGGGGACAGCGGGTAATAGACGAAGGGGTGCACCGCGTGCAAACCCCGGACGCTCGATGCCGTGGAGAGCTACCAATAAACGAATCGTTTACCGATAGGTACGTCCATCGGGTTTGTGATAGTACCATGGCTAGCCTGTTATTTAATTTGATGTTAACATTCCTTGCCTCACTTAAAATGAAATGTGAGGTCATCCTTGTTTCTGATTCTGGGTGCTCACCAGTGATCTGGCTTGGCAATGTGACACGTTCGATGTCCAGTTATCACGTTAACGGTATTTACATTATCAACGTAAATCGAAAACGCTCTATTATTTAAGTTATATTGCTGTTTTATTGGCAATTAACCAGTTAACAACACTTGCAACTTCTGTGTATGTCTATTGGAATTTATGAGAATTCCGTAGAAATTAAAGTTTAACATCTATGACGAAGACTGAAAGGAAATAAAAAAAAATTAACTGATGAATTTTTAAAAAGTTTTATTATTAAAAATTTACTTGGTGGTTTACCGTTGTAAGTGGTCACTTACGCTGCCATATAAATGTCAATGATAAAGGGGAGACGAGCAGTGGCGGATCTAGAATCAGTTCAAGGGGGGGGGGGGGGGGGCTAAGCCTTCACCATTTTGTAAAAAGTAAAAAAAAACACTTAATAATAGCCTTTAAAAAAATACCTATTATTTTTAATTCACTAGAGCAACATAACAAAACAAAACTCAAAAAAATGTAAAATTATAGAAAAAAAAATTACGTATCCCAATTTTTAATTTCTAGACGTCGAGGTTTCATTTTAGAAAACACGTTGATTACTAAATCGACATCAACTTGCTGTAACTTGTTGATTTGGGCAAGGGCTAGACCATTTAGCCTTTCTTCACCCATAGTGCTTCTAAGGTAAGTCTTCAGCCTCCGTAATACCGAAAAACTTCTTTCCGCAGTTGCCATGGTAACTGGCAGAATGGCAAAAATATAGAGTAGCGTTCTCAAATTTGGAAAAAGAACTTCTTCGCATTGCTTTAATGCCTCAATAGCAGTTTTTGGTAATTTATCACATTTTTGCCATTTTTGTCTCCATATTGTTAATTCGGTACGAAGTTCTATTATTGTTCCCAGCATATCATCTTCATAGATCTGTGCGGCTTCTATTATTTTGGTGTCTTCATATTTAGCAAAATGGGCCGGAATAGGAGCTTCCAAGGGGATTACAGACTCTATGTCATCAAAGCGAATTCCAAGTCGGCTGATAATGTGGTCAAGGAAGGGGTTATAAAGAGCAGTTCGAAAGTATTCTTCTGCACTTACTGCATTAAAATTGGTTCTCATTGCTTGACGACCACATACTCAAGGCATAGAAATAGTTGTCCCAACTTCGCTTGCTAGTTCATTTGCTGCATTATATATCAACTGGAATGAGCTATTTTGTATTCTTACATCCTGAAATATACTTTTTATTTGATTGACGTATGATAAAGCCGTTGACAGGTCTTGTTCTGGGAGGTCCGGTCGACTTAAGAGAGAGTAGATTTTTCGAATTTTTTTTTTCTAATATAACGTGGACATATAAATAGTAAATATCACCAAAAAAATTGGCGGGATATCGATTATTTTTTGTAGAAAAATATTTTACCTACGACCAACATTAAGCCAAAATATTTCAATATTAAGCTTTTTATAATTTCAATCGTAAAAACTAGCTGGTGTCTTGTTTATTAAATGATAGATTACAGCAACGTTGTCAGATTGTTTACGAAATATGTTAAGTCAGGAAATAATAGTCAATAGTAACATGAACAAAAAATTTGCTCTGTTGAACAAGTTCTAACCCGTTCCAATACACCTTTTGGAGTTGAACTGAGGATTCGGTAATCTGCTCTAATAGGTGTATTAAGGTAGGTTAGCACGTGGTTAACGGGATTTTTTTTGTTATACAATACGTCGCGTCGCGATCAAGTTAAATTTATAAAAAAATTTCTTAATTAATATGTATATAAACAATTGAAACCCTAAAACGGTGTATTGGGGCGGGTTAGAACTTGTTCAACAGGGCATTTTTTTTGTTCATGTTACTATTGACTATTATTTCCTGACTACATATTTCTTAAACAATCTGACAACGTTGCTGTCATCATCTATCATTTAACAAATATGACACCAGCTAGTTTTTACGATTGAACTTATAAAAAGCTTCATTTTAGTCGTAGGTAAAACATTATTTTTACCAAAAATACTCGATATACCGCAAATTTTTTAGTGATATTTACTATTTTATATGTCTACATTATAATAGAAAATTTTTTTTAAAAAAATCTACTCTAAGTCGACCGGACCCGTTCTGGGCTTTGCAAAAATGAATTTAGCAACACAGTGATTCCCAAACTTTTTTCTATGGCGCCACCTTTTGGGAATCCTCCCTCCCCTCCATTATACAGATACATTTCTTTTACTTTATTTATTTATTTAAAAACGTGACATTTGAACTATAATCTAATGAGAAGTGTGGTGCTGCATTTCTTTAACAAGGTCGGAAATTCTTGGTGCTATCTTTGTAAGTGCGCAACGGAGGTCACTAGCAACATCAAGCCGATTTCGTTGTTTTTCCCCACGCCCAAAGTTCGTTTAAAATTCACTTAACTACTATTAAATTTCAAAAATTAAATTATTACCTCTCCCCCTCCGCATGATTGGTTTAAATTTGTTTTTGTAAATGTTTTTTTTTCTTTTTTTTTGATATTCCTACCTGACTCTTTATTTAAAAAAAAAAACATTTTTTATATTTGTGAAAATAATGAATATTGGTGACAATCCAAAATCTTAACATAAGACGTTTGTATAACTATAACCAGGGTTTTTTGGGCTCGGTTTTTCATGATTAAAATTAAAGTAAATATTGCTCACCACACCAAAATTGATGATTTTTTCAGAAATCATGTATTTTAGGAGCATAGATCTAAGAGCAGTTTTTGGTGCAAATACTTAGGTTTTGAAATACTTCTTCTTAAGTGTCGTTTTGTATATTCATAACAAAGCATTTTTGTTTCTTCCCGCACTATTTTTTTAATTATAACTTATCACACTTCTTCCATAAAAAATGTTTCAATTAATTGTTTTTGGGTTGTTGTAAAAATATTTTATTGCATTGAGTTATTTTTTTTGGATTTAAAATAGCTCTAAAAAGGGAAAACGGAACAGATAAGTTTATACTGGAAAAATACTATAAAATATTATTTCTTTTACTTGTTTTCCTTTAAAATTGCATCAAAAATCAATAACTAAAACGATATGCGTCTGAAACCCTAATCTCTATATAAAATAGGATTTTTAGAAGGAAAAGTTTAAAAACTAAACGTGTTCTACAAAATCTTTGTAATCTAAGCCAAGAATACATTATTTAAAGATTTAAATTAAATGTCCAAGCGTTCAAAAATGAGGTTGCAGGCTGCAGCCCCCCCTAAATACGCCACTGTTAGAGCGTTTTCACACGGCACCATATATCGCGCGCGATAAATGGTCGCAATATTGCTTTACACCAAATTATGTGTTCTCTAATATCGCTTGTGTGTGAAAATGGCTCATTAGAAAACACATAATTTGGTGTAAAAGCAATATTGCGACCATTTGTCGCGCGCGATAAATGGTGCCGTGTGAAAACGCTCTAAGGATGTGATAACTGGGTAGTAATTTCGTTGTCATCCGGTATATAAATATATACTCGCATGGAGCTGGTAACACTGGAGAAGAATTGAGAAATATTGTGTGGATTCATGCACCTAAATAAGTTCACTTCTAATTGTTAAACCGCCTGGATCTAATATTGGATGGTAATAAAACTTTTTGCGTTTATAAAAATAAATTGTATTTCGATGAACTCAAGCTAATGAGTAGCGATACCCACCCTGATATTGTACTAAACCCGTGGCCCGAACGTAGTTGGCCCTGACGTTGAATTTATAAACATCGACTTCCTGCATTTAAAAAGGCCGTGCATGCACTATTAACTATACAAAAAGTGCTGCTGTGCTGAATAGGCAAGTCAATTCAACAACAACAACAAATAAAATCATTTGGAGTGGCAAATGTTGGCAGAATCCTAAAGTAGCTTTTTTGACTTTCAAATTCAGTTTAATTTGGATTGGTTAAATAAATGAAAATTTTGCTGATGCAATTGCGTTTAATGCTGTATCGAAATTTAACGAGCTTTTTGCTTTTCCATGAAAACGGCGAACTAAATTAAATTTAGAAAAAAAAATTAATATGACAAACGTGAATCGCGTGTCAGAAGATGGAATAGATTAAAAGATAGTTCATATAGTAATAATTTTGATAGAACTCGCAAGATCGTGGCTCAATCACGTGGCTTGAATGACTTGCCGTTTAATTTTAGTGTGTTATGTTGGTATTATTTGACGTAAATACCAGGATTGGACCTATATTTTTAATATGTAAAGTTTATTTTTAAACTAATAATATTCTTTTTCCACTACTAACTTTAAAATCACTTATTATTGACCGATTATTAACTTTAGAAATCGTTTTTCTTTACCCCTTGCCAGAAGCCTCTATTATTTACCGTCGTTATTGGCAACGGTCAATAATAGAGGCTTCTGGCAAAAACAATATAAAACAGGCAACTTGACCTTTTTTTATTCCAGCTTTCTTTGTTTGGCACCAGTCCTTAAACACTGAGTATAGATTTTTAAATACAAAACCTTAGATTTTTGGGGTAGCAACTCATTAATTTATAGTGCTTCTACCCTCATTTATGGAGGGGTGCACGTATCAGTAATAGTTTCTTCGCTCATTTTATCAAAAAGACTTGATTTTTTTTATGAATCAACAAATACTGACAACTAAGAATGCTATCTGACAATGATGCTGCAAATTTCAAAGCAAAGGTAACTTGATTGAAAAAACAGAAGCAACCCTAATTAATAATTTAATATTGTAAATGTGTTGTGAAAAATAATATATTTACCACGGTTTAGAGAGCTGTTATTGCCCTCACGTCTTAAATCGTTAAAATCGACGCTCGGTCAATAATAGTATCTGTCTAAACCTTGGTCAATAATATACTATTAAGACATTAATAGTAGGTAACTGTTATTATACCAAACAAAATATATAATAAATAGGGACGTATGTCTCGAAATGTTAGTGAAAGTGGTGCAAAATTGAAGAAAACTTGTACTGGTGAAATAAGTGAATGTAGAAAAATCGTAATATAGGAAATTTCATTTAAGAAAAATTGAAGAACCCTCAGATTTCCGTTAGAAAAACTTCATGGTAAATTAATTGAATAGAAATATGGTTTATGCTTAGTCTATGGAGGAATCATAAGTGTATCTGAAAATAGAGAAAAAAACATTCTCTTTATGACAAAACATTTTGGTAATTATCTGTTAAAGCTACACACAAGATTGGTTATCATTTGTTTTCGGACTTTCACATGCAGGCCCGGACTGGCCAGGTCCGCGATCGCGGAGGGCCCCCGGCCCGAGGGGCCCCAAATGGGCCCTTCACAGTGTTTCTAAACTGTGTAGAATTGAAAAAAGTCGACTGTTGATAGAGCTGCGACAGTTTGCACAACAATACAGCAACTTCATAGCGGCAGAGTCCACTAAGAACAACGAAGACAGATGTAGTGACGAAGAAGACGATTTTGACCCAACCCGAGAAGCGAAAAGAAATGCTCACATTTACTGCTCTGAAAATAGACAATGTTTCCAGTGTTTGAAATGTGCTTTTTCTGTTCTGTTTGAACTTACTCAATCTGGACTGTTTACCAACCTGTATATTGTATATAAATTTGTTCTTACCATACCTTCTACCCAAGTCACATGGGAATGAGTTTTTTCTAAACTTAAAATAGTTAAAAATCGACTTCGGTCATCTTTAGGCAAAGACCTTAAATCCAGTCTGCTTTTTCTTAATGTTGAGAGGGATTTATTTTATGATTTGGACAAAAATAAAATAATAAATGAAGTAGCTTTGACAAGTGAGTTGCTTACAAAGAAGCTGTAGGCCTAGGGCAGTAAAATGTTAAATCATCTCAGTTAATTTAAGCCCCTTCTATTCTAGTATAACAACATTGTAAACTGTTAAAGACACAGGATTTTTTTTTAAATGTTAGTATTATTTTTCTAATCCCTAAAATCCGTTTGTCATTATTTTTATTACACAAATAATTTTGACATAATTAATACTTTGGGGTGAATAAAATACTGGACTTTATTTTGAACTCCGTTATAATTATTAGCAGTTCTACAGCATGTTTTTTGTAGTGTTGTGGTATCCTAAACATACTGTGAATTTTTTATTTTATTGAATAATAAAGTTAATAAAATTCGAAAATCATAATATTCGTATAAAAACCTAGCTGAATTTATTCTTCTTTATAAGTGCCAAAATAGCGTAAAAACGAGTTTTTATTATTTTCAAGCACCCAATTTTTAACACCCAGACCCCCCGGTAGAGGGCCCCTTTACAGGTCTTAACGGAGGGCCCCAAATGGTCCCAGTCCGGGTCTGCTCACATGGCAAAGTAGTTTATTGTATTCGGCTTTGCATTCGGTTATATTTTTGATTTAAAATAGCTTAACATTAGGGGAATATAAAATATTTCCCCCTTTACTCGTTTTTCCTTTAAAATTGAATCCCAAAAAATTAAATCCTAAGTAAAAACTAAGCGTTTCCGACAAAAACGGTATTTAGATTCGTAATTCACGCCCTAAATTACGAAATTCCAAAAAAAAATCATCAATGTTGGCTTGGTGTAGCTATAACAGATCATTATTTTAATTATGTAAAATGATACGAATTTATTATTTGTTATTTCTTATTAAATTATAAAAAAAATCTCATTGCGGACATTTTGTAGTATGAATTTATTATACCAAAATTTATTTCGATCAACCGTTTTTCTTTAAATAAGTTTAGTGAGTATGAGAATATTTTGTAAATCACCTCACACATATTATAAAATTCAGTATTTTTTTATCTTAAAAATTTAAATTTTATAATTCTCTTTTATTTTAGAAGGTAAGAAGAAATAAGAACACAAATTCTTTCTCCACTGTTATATTATAGAAATATTTTAAGCAACTTCTTTACATGTTTCGAACGCAGAAACATTCATCTTCAGGAGAATAAATAAAAGAAGAAAAACCAGTAGATATCACCCTAACTGAGCAACACAATTGTAGGTTCGATGTAAAATTGAGTGGACCGATGAGAAAACAGGTACACACGTTGCATTGTGAGAAAGAAAAATATGTGGGTTTGGGGCTTAAGGCACTATAAAAAAAATAGGTAGAATGAAAAGTTTGACATCTTTGTGTGAACTGAAGTGAATGGGAATAATTATTTAAGGCTCTACCACGCGCAAATTTAGAGGATGAAAAACACCGTTTCGCTACTGCAGGATTCTGCAAAGGCTATTTGAGATATTTGTCGGGACAATTTAAAATTTAATAAAGGAATGTTTGTATTTCTAAGGTACAAAGCCCTTTTTTGAAAAAAATAAGAATATGTATAAGAAAATGCCCACTAAAGGTGCGTATTTTTAGGCACTTTTCCAAGGTTAATATCGTAGCTAAGAATTTTTTTTTCAAAAAAATAGCCATGTACCTTAGAACTTCCATGTCTTATCTTTAAGACTTCAAAAATTGAGACAAAACAATGTCGTAATAAGTCCGTTATCTTGCAGCGCGCAACTCATGTTTTAGGTAAATTTTGTTGTCATGTTATAGAAGTTGCCTATATACAGCTGAATTTATTCTCGGCTGACGTGAAACAATTTACATCCAGAGAGAATAATGATACACTAAAAAAAATTATAGGTGGTCGAACAAGAAGTAATTTCGGGGGTAATTTTGGGCTAAATTTTATGTTCTTCTTTTTGGATTGTCAATGCCAATAACAGAATATATAAGCGTCAATTTTAAAAAGACGTAACTAGTAGTTGTGCTATATACTCTGGGTTGCCATAAATGTTTCGGCTTAGACCGAGATGGTTTATAATGCGCCGGAAGGCAAAATGTTCAAGGCGCTTTCACTATTTTGTCAAAACGGGTGTTTGGGCTTTCAACATTTTTTATTCATGTTAGGTAAATATAAGAATTGAACGAAATGCAGTGGATTTGTTGATGTATTGCAATCAAAAATGGGCTATATTGAATTTTTTTTGTTTCGTTTTTTTATCGAAATGGGCCATTGTCTTGATAGTGAACAAAATATACTAAGGTAAATAGCTTATTGGTATTAGAGGCTCAAACTGGGTCACCGGAAACTTATGACAAATCCCAGGATGTATGGTAACCCTGGTATATTAACTCTTAGATCTAAAATTTTGTCTTGGTAAAGGGTGATAGGTGCAATAAAATAAAGCCATTTATGAAGGTTCTTAGTGAGTAAGGAAACCAACTGTTGCATAATGAATCTATTTCTATTCGATTGTTTTTATATTTTATGCTTATTATACAGGCTCTATATATTGTTTATATAGTCTGTCTAAACCTGTTAAAATATGAATTCATCTTAAAGGTGAAATGTGTTTATTATTTTATCCATGGTTTAACGATTTAAAAGTAGTTGTCAGGCACGAATTTGGCGTTGGTCACATGATATTTATCTGTCCATGTTATTGGCTCGCAGCTACAATTTGGTGCAGCGAGACTACTGTATAGTGACAATGCTTCTAAGAAGCTAGGTAGGTATTAAATAAAAATTGGACAGTATGCCACGCAGAGTAATAAAATACAATTTTTTGTTAGGCATGGGCGTCCATAGAGAGGGCTGTTGCCCCCGTCTCTTGACCAAGGGGGGCCGGGGGGGGGGGGGGGGGGTAGATATACTTTTTTACTAACTTTTGTTAGGGGGAGTTTATGAAACGACTGCGACATTTTTTTTTGTAGGAATCACTTTTGATAGAAGTTCTTGAAAACGCAAAGTTTTGTTTTTTTGTAGCCACTTTTGAACAGTGGAGAAAGTGTAGAAAAGGCTGCGAAGTATTTTATTTTATAGAAGTCACTTTTGAGAACTTACACGTTTTTTTGGCTACCCCCCTATCACTTTATGTTTATAAAAAACATTAATACCGTGATTTGTATCGGATTGGCGCGACGATACGGTACTACCTCCTGTTGTTTCTGTGTTACTAAAAAAAAGTCTAGGTACTTACTTTTTCGTCTTTTGAGGGTGCAGCGCAACTAATCGTCAAAAACATACCACTTTAAAAAAAAATAATTATAATGGCACGGAATGCGACGGACAAAATACTGCGCGAGTTAGTAACCACAGTCAATAAATCCTGGAACCAGCGGGACTTATCTTTTGTTTTTTAAATAAACACGGTGAAAAATTTGTAATATAAGAAAATTTTGATTGAAAAACTATTGACTTTACGAAGATTTGATAACCAATGCTGAAAACCTTTAGTTTCAGGGTAGGCCTGTGCCTCCCAATTTTGAAAATTTGACAGTATATGCTAATGCTGATGGGGGCGATCGGGCTAAAATATTTTTATAATGGTGGCACTTCCCGTTATACCGGAAGTAAGTGTCAACTTGCTTATTTTAAATAGAATACTCTATATATTACTACATTTTTGCATTCTACGCAAGAATTTAGGCATATCTTGTATACCATGTCCTATACCTATGTCTAAGCGTTTTAGATATTTTTAATAGATTTTTTATAATATTTTAATAACTATTAATACAGGGTGTTTAAACAATACGATTAAAAATTAAATTGAAAAACTGCAAAAAGACTAGTTTTTCAAATGGAAATACACAAATTTTATAATTATTCCTTATTTAACATTAAAAATAAGGGTAAGTTTGTATATCCCAAAAAATTTTAGTTTTAGAAACATTGCCAATTTAATATTTTTATATGGCGATTTTGCTGCAGATTTTAAGTTTAGTTACTTTTAGTTGGCTATAACGGCGTTGAAAAACAATCAAATGCGAGAAAAATTTATGAAGCTGTCACTTACCATTTAAACATCATTAATTATCATGTCTGTGCGCTTAAATTGTACAAACGAAGATTATTTAAATTTATTTATTATTTATGGAGAATGTGTTAAAGTTATATTAAGAACATGGGACACATTTGCCAATCGATATCTTCAAAACAGAAGCCATCACAATGTGCTTATTAATAATATTCAAATGGTAAAATTAGATTTTGCTGGTTTTCAACGCCGTCATAGACAACTAAGAGTCACTGAACTAAAAATCTGCAGCAAAATTGCCATATAAAAATATTAAATTAGCAATATTTCGAAAACTAAACATTTTTGGAATATACAAACTTACCCTTTTTAATGCTTAACTAAAAGTAATTATAAAATTTAGACTTTTTGCAGTTTTTTCAATCTTATTGTTTAAACACCCTGAATTAATAGTTATCAAAATATTATAAAAAATCTAATAAAGCAGGTCCTTTATAACAAGGAATTCCGCATAAATTAAATAAATATAAGGCTTCTTTATAGAAAAAATTGATAATTATTTTAAGGCTTGCAAATGTCATTCTTAACAGAAAAATTCAAATATGTCAAAAACGCTTAGATATTTATAGGTAGAGGTATACAGGGTGGGGACTTTAACTGGAATAAATTCCATTTTATTAATGCTGCTGAAGTTGCGCCTACAAAATTTAGTATGTGGGAATTTTGAAGCATGCGGAATTGGATTATGAAGTCGGCGCAGTTGCCAGATTTCTCAGCTTTGCGCTACACGTAGTAATTTTGTTATTTTAAATGGAATGCACTATTTATTTTTATTGCAGTGAATTGGTAGTGTCAAATTTAGTAAGATCTCAAAATTACAAAATTCTATCTTCACTAGTTTCTGAGCTATGGCAACACTGTAGTTCCCTTAAAAAGTACCGGGACGCTTGTCTACCTCCATAGTTACTAAGTTATTGACAAGCTTCAAGAAAAGTTCTTGTCTTTTCAAAATGGCCAATTTAATTTAAACTTTAAAAATAGAAATTCTCATGATACTTTTTAATGGAACTGCAGTGTTGCCAGAGCTCAGCAATTAGTGAAGATAGAATTTTGTAAATTTGGCATCTTATTAAATTGGACACGCCCAATGCACTGCAATAAAAATAAATTGGGCATTCCATTTAAAATATTAAAATTACTACGTGTAGCGCGAAGCTAAGAAATCTGGCAACTGCGCCGCCATTATAATTCAATTCCGCATGCTTCAAAACCCCACATACCAAATTTTGTAGGCGTAACTTCAGCAGTTTTAATAATATCGAATTTATTCCAATTAAAGTCCCCACCCTGTACAAAATCTGCCTAGAATCTTACGTAGAATGCAAAAATGTAATATATAGGATGTTCTATTTAAAATAAACACGCTGATACTAGGGTTGCCAACCCTCCCGATTTAGTCGGGAGGCTCCCGCTTTTTACTAAACCTCCCGCCGCCCACGCACTTAAACAAAACTCCCGCTTTTCCGATAACACGACGGACGCCTAATAACTGTACAGCTGCCTTAGAGAGGGGCAACCTTTTTTTTTAGAAAGCACGTTTGATGAGAGGAGGAAGAAATATAAAAGGCACGCCACAGCGTAAGGTCAACGGGGTATCGACTTTTTGTTTAGAAATCATCAATCAATAATTATTTTAAGCACCTCAAAAAAAACTTGTCCTCCAGGCACTGTCCACCTCCCGCTTTTCAATTTTTAAAACATGACTACCCTAGCCGACACTAACTTTCGGTATAACCGGAAGTACCACCATTATGAAATTTTTTTAGTCCGGTCGTCCCCATCAGCATTACCACGATGGCAAATTTTGAAAATTTTCCTATGTATAGTTTTCCATATATAGTTCGAAGCGGATCCCGGTGGAACATGAACACCCTGTTTCTTCAAACTTTCTGCTCTACCTAACTTTATTTTTTGTAAATATTCTATAGCTTTAATAATAAAATAAGACAAAATTTAAAAGATATATCCGTATAACGATTAGATACATTATTTTAACTAATACAATAACAAGTAAAATACTTATTTTCCTCAAAACAAATTTCTCATCTTCGAAATAAAATCAACCGAAACTCATTAGCATAAGAAAGAACCTGCCGCCTCGTCTCGTGGTTTCAGTGTGTGTCGATGTTTACGGAATATTTTTCACCACGTCATAAGCTCGCTAGTATGCCCACTTCGGGTGAGACTCTCTTGCAAATAAATTTCTTGCTGCACAAAGTTCCGCCTTAAGCAAAAGTAAATTGTTGGCTAGTCATTTGAGAAAATATGGAGAAGTGGACCCTAACTGGATGGAAACCTCATGTTGGTTTACGAGTAAAAGTAGTAGAAAAAGATTTATTTATTTTAAAAGACTTTTTAGGGAAAAAAAAATTTAAGCTTGACCGATGAAGATGATCTTTATTTGATGATCTTCATCTGATAACCTGTCTTTTTTTAATGGACGCAGTCTCGAGGATCCATTTGGTTTATATTGATGAAAGAAATTATTCAAGAAGTTGAAAAACGTTGTTGTCAATTTGACTAAAATGTTTTAATATTATAAGAAACTTAAAATGCTTGTATGCATGGCGATAGGTAGGTACTAAAATAGAGAGAGGCTTATAATTTTTATCAGTCACTAAATTAGTGAACCATGTCAGAAACCAGTGAATATAACTCTTTAAATAAAAGAAAAGATTCACACTTCAAGTTTTGACTAATCAGAGGAATTTTCTCGGTATTTTTCCAATAGGTATAGTGGAAATCGCACCGAAAAATTACTCTCAGAAATCACTTAGCCAGAAAATATGCTCGGTGGGGGGGGGGGGGGGAGGGGGGGGCTCAGTAGACGTTAGTAGGACATTGTTTTCTTTGGAGAGGGACCGTCGGGACTACGGGACTACATGTATTTCATGATATTGTATGTATCTAGTGAAGAAGGCGGAAAAGCGAAAAATTTTCGGGGCCACGCTCAAAGTTCGTCTAAAATTCACCTAACTACTATCAAATTTCGAAAATTAAATTATTACCTCTCCCACTCTGCATGGTTGGATTAAATTTGTTTTTGTAATTTTTTTTTTACTTTTTTTTGATATTCCTAGCTGGCTCTTTATTTAAAAAAAAACATTTTTTATATTTGTGAAAATATGAATATTGGTGACAATCCAAAATTTTAACATAAGACGTATGTATGACTCTAACCAGCGTTTTGCTCGGTTTTTCATGAATGAAACTAATATCGCTCACCCCGCCAAAATTGATGATTTTTTCAGAAATCATGTATTTTAGGAGCATAGATCTAACAACAGTTTTTGGTGCAAATGCTTAGGTTTTGAAATACTCCTTCTTAAGTGCCGTTTTGTATATTCATAATAAAGCTTTTTCGTTTCTTCCCGCACTATTTTTTTTATTATAAATTATCATACTTCTTCCATAAAAAAATGTTTCAATTAATTGTTTTTTGGTTGGTTGTAAAAATATTTTATTGCATTGGGTTATATTTTTGTTGATTTAAAATAGCTCTAAAAAAGCGAAAACGGAACTGACAAGTTTATAATAGAAAAATACTATAACATATTATTCTTTTTACTCGTTTTCCTTTCAAATTGCATCAAAAATCAATAAGTAAAGCGATATGCGTCTGAAGCCCTAATTTCTATATAAAATAGGACTTTTAGAAGGAAAAGTTTTAAAACTTAACGTTTTCTACAAAACCTTTGTAATCTAAGCCAAGAATACATTATTTAAAGATTTAAATTAGGAGTCCAAGCGTGAGACGAAAAATTTGGTTGCAAATAGACTTTTAGGGGGGAGGGGGGCTGCAGCCCGGCACCCCCCTTCCTCCTAAATACGCCACTGCCCAAGCCCAAGTAACGACATGGGTGCACACACTCGCCTCGTATCAAATATTTTGGAGGTTCCTGTATCATATATTCTATAAAATGTTAACTGTGTATATAAATATGCTAACAGTAATAATATATTTGCAGTTACCGGTAACCTGTACCCTATAAAATGTTAAATAGCCGTATAAATAGATACTACCAGTAATAAAGAAGCAATAAATACAAACAAAAAATACAGCTTTCGCATCTAACAGGCATTCAAATAATTCCTCTATCCTGCTTCTAATTTGGATCGGCCGGTATAATATCGGCATCGGCATTTCTACCAATTAAATTTTACTGTTCCTTTTAGAACATCAGACATAATATTAAAAGTATATAATAAAGGTTTATTATTACAGGCATCTAAATTCGAGATTATAGGTTGCTTTTCTAAAATGGAAGTCTACTCTGCATCATCTTTGGGCATCTTAGGTAGAACAGAACCAGATGAAGGATGTTCGCAGGTAGATTCTATTGTTGGTTTGGGTGCGTTTTTATTTGGGATTTCTTGGGCTATTTTGGCGGTCAATTCAGTTGATAGATCAGGGACAGGGACGAGTAGCATGAGCGTCGGAAGATATTTTTGTTGTTACAGGAACGCAGTGGCGGCTCGAGGTCCTAAAAAATGTTGAAGAGGTAGGTATAGTGCGGGTACTTAAATAAACATGACTAAAAACCCGTGTAACAAAACGTCTCTCTTATCCTCATCTGTCCAACGACTGAATGGAGTTTCCAACAAATTACAAACTATGTCATTAATTGGGTTCATTTTTAAAACACACAATTAAGTAGGTACATACAGTACTGAATTAACTGAAATATAAAAGCAAAACTTTTTAATCACACAGTAAAAACGATATCTATAACCGTAAGTTTCGCAAAGCCTTAAAATAAATACTTTAAGGTTAGGCGAACCAATGCTAAAACAATGATGCATACGACTGATCTATTTTTAAAATGCCCTTCATCATAATGCAAATTGTTACATGCTGTTTGCGTGACTGACTTCACGTAATTATATCAACGGTGAATATCAAAGCCATGTTGGGCGATGGGTCTTCACTTGCTTTGAGCTAATGGACGCGGTCGGCTGGGATGCGCCAAGATGCAGGAGTGTTTATAATTATTGTCCATCGGAGTTAACCGTGGCCCTATTATGCATAGCTATATTCAAATTAAATTAATATTATTAATTCGAACATAATTTTTTTAAGGGCTAAAATGGTAGCTGTTTTGGTACATTAATATTTAATATTGTCGAAAACCTTTCCTCCAGGATTTATTTTTTTTTTGGTGAAGGGCCCCTTCACATGACGAGCCGCCACTGCGGTAAAGGGGTTGCTATGAAAATTTCTTTTTATTTATTAAACTCGTTAATCCTAATATAAAAACAAATTGTCGAATAGTTGTTTTTTTACTCACACATAAATATTTGCTGTTTCCTTTACACTAAAGGGACTGGATAAATTCCAGTTAACTGAACTGACAAATTTTCATTGTAATTCTTGTTAGTGATGAACAGAGTTGCAACCTTTAAAAATAAAATTTCCCATTTTTAAAGAAAATTCTCACAAATGCACAAAATACCAAAAATAAAAAGATCACAAACACAAGTGGTCCTAAAAAATATCTCACAAATACAACACTTGCGTAAAAATGTCCCTTTTCCCCTTTGGGGACAGTACCACCAACCAATCATTCCTCTGTGCTTAATATTTCCCACAAACCCAAAAATGTCCCATGAGTTAGCAACATTGTTAAAAAAATGAATCACAAAAAGTGTAGGGATACGCGAATACGTTTCCTATATTGGATGTGTTGGCCACCGTACTTGGTTTATTGTTAGTTCTATGTTTTCACCTCTGATGGCTATATCTTGCATTGAGTTGATTCCTACGGATGGCGATACTAGATTTTCATCATATATTTATTCTTAAAAATATCTTGAAAGCCTATCTTTGCTGTATTGGGAATTGTTTACAGGTTATGGCTTTCTAGTGAGTCCTAATAATGACGAAACAGCCTGTTATTGTCTACCTGTGCCCCAGGAAACCCATTACCTTTAGCGTCCCACCCTGTGTACTTTAATGCAAAAGGTAGATGCACTACTTTGACCGCCTGCCTCTAAAAACTTCTTTCTATTTTACTTATACGAACACTAAACACTACTATTTTATTTTAGAAATATTGTTCGATTCCACTTAAATAAGTTTTATTAAGTAATTTCATATAATCCGAATATTTTCGAAAAAATACAAAAAAGAAACTCCCGTTTTTTTTACGGCATGATTTTAAAATGGTTATAAAATTCAGGATCAAATTGTTAGTTGATATAACCTCACACACCCAACAGTGACGCACCGAGAAGTTTTCTCTGGTAGGGGTTTTCTTAATACATTCACCAACTTAAAAAAAAATGTAAAAAAGTGATGGTAAACTTATTTATTATACGCTCACCATATTATAATTGATGATTTTTTAAAAAACTATGGATTTTCATTTTAAGCTCTTAGTTTTCGAGGTATTCCGTCTTAAAGTGCTGTTTTTCTTAGAGGTTATGTCAAAGCCCCAGAATTTTCCAATTTTTCTTCTTTACTGCTAATAATCACTATTTTTTATGTTACACATTGCTAATTAAACTTCTTCCGCGTTAAAAAAATCAATGATAAGGATACAATTTGTTGATTTTACATTTAAAATATTTATTTTAAAACTTACCGTCTCCAACGAAAATGGTTCGATTGAACACTGACCCACTGTCCGAATGAACGCGTGAAAGTGTACGTGACGAAGGTGCCGACTTGATTTGGCGTTTTCTCGTCTTTTTTTTAACTTTCGAGAGCACGGCACTTTAAGAAGGAATATTTCAAAATCTAAGCATTTGCAACAAAAACGGCTCTCAGATTCTTTATCTACGCCCCAAAATCTAAATCTAAATAATCAATTTTGGCGTGGTGAGCGCATAATATATACCTATTTACCAAAGTGACATTTGAGAAATTAATTTTCAGTCGTATTAAATTTATAAAATTTGAGGTATTAAATTTTTAAAATTTTATTATTTATGATGGCATTTAGTTAAAATAATAAAATTATAAATGTCAAAGGGTAGGTGGTGTTATAGAGCCTGGGAGGGGTTTTAACCCCCAACAACCCACTCTGACCTCGAAGCAAACTTTTATAGATCATCTACTCTAAAAATATTATCAATGGTTCGTTTTTTCTATATTATACTATTTTAGAAATGGAGGAGAGGAGAACGCTGTTTGTTTTCGAGCAGTATAGTATTTTTCCAGGTATTTCTTTTTAAAATTACTGGGCTTTTTTTAGAAACATAATCCTTTGTAGAAGCTTGGTTTTTCTTTTTCACCTATTTTTCTTCAAAATCTATAGTTTATAACTTCAGAAAATTATTTAATTATATTCCAGTTTATATTACAAAAAGTACCATATTTTTAAACAACGGTTAAAAATTATTATAAAAGCTTACACTGAAAAAAGTAATGTGTACAACAAGAGTTGATATGATGTCTATATCGCACTAGGAAGTTAAGGGACAATCCACTCGGATTGTACAGTACAAGAAATTTACTGCTTTTAGTTCGATCATTAAATTTCACAAACTAGTTTTTCAGTGTACTAGACGAAAATGAATATTGTAATGATTAATATATTCTCACATAATTATTTACATTTTTTAATCTTATAATTTTCGTTTTTACTATATTCTTATATTTTATTGTAAGTTAAAATTTCTAAAAGCTTTGTCGATAGAGATGTTTTTTAATTTTGACTTTAAAAAAATTTGCATATCGATATCGCACAATCCTAGTTACGAGACACCAATGGTTTCGTCTTGAGTGCACGTTCATAATTTTATATTTCGGGTCCACGTTGGTGAAGATCGAGGAGGGAGGATCGGCCTTTCTTATTTGGCGTAAGTTGAAGAAGCTTTACGCGTAGATACGAGGCATCAATTTAAACATAAAGAAACACACCTGAAGCGTAAAAATGGGCAGGGTTAGCTCAAATGGGATAAACGGACCTTTTCAAATTAATTTACATAATTTTTTACAAAAGCCCTTTATGCTGACCAAGGAAGGGCCATTGGATTTTAAAGGGATTTAATGAAAAAGAAATATTTTTTTATGGAAGAAACTATGATGCCGAGCGTAGAGAACTAGAGACGCTCTACTCATGACTGACTTTTTTGCTATTTATTGTTAGTGTTATTCTTTGTTTAATGTTATTTTAATTAAAAAAAAACATGATCTGGTATAAAACTGTGTATTTTTTTTGTTATTAGAGAAATTTAAAAAGCAAAATGTTTATCAAATCAAATTTAGAAAACATGAGACTACAGTATGATTTCATCATGTTGTTAATGCTCCCTACAGGGTGTCTCAAATTTAACGTAAAAAACTATTTTCATTTTTGCCCTCTGTATAAGCCTAAAACTGATTTAAAAAATTCACTCACAGTGCAATTACCAAAGAAAAAGCTACAGTTTAAAAAAATTATCGTAATCGATTTATCGGTTCGCCAGAAAATAAGCTTTGAAATTGAGCATAAGTCAGTGGCGGCTCGCGGTCTTAAAAAATGGTGAAGAGCTAGGTATAGTGCGGGTACTAACATTGACTCAAAACCCGTGTAACAAAACGTCTCTCTTATCCTCATCTGTCCAACGACTGAATGGACTTTTCAAAAAGTTACAAACTATATTTAATTTTTAAAACACACAACTAACTAGGTACGTACACTACTGAATTAACTGAAAAATACTGACGTCACGTAATCATACGGTGAATATCAAAACCATGTTAGGCGTTGGGTCTTCACTTGCTTTGATCTAACGGACATGGTCGGCTGGGGCGCGCCAAAATGTACGAGTGTTTATAATTATTGTCCATTGGAGTTAACCTTGGCCCTATTATTCATAGCATTCAGATTAAATTAATATTATTAATTCGAACATAATTCTTTTTTAAGGGCTGAAATGGTAGCTGTATTGGTACATTAATATTTAATACTGTCGAAAAACTTTCCTCCTGGTTTTAATTTTTTTTTGAGACACCTGCTTTACCTGACGAGCCGTCACTGATATTTGTAGGGGTTGAGGTAATTCAATCAATGTAATTTTTTCGAATAATCGGTAAAATTTCATAAATTAAAAGAAAATCGATTAAAACAATTATAAAAGTTATAAAAATCGATTATTATTTACGATTAATCGACTATTTTTAAAAATCGAAAATTGATTGTGAAATTTTTTAGTCGCCCAGCCCTATTCATTCATAAGCATGGGTAACCTTGACGGATATTATTGTGTAGGTAAATTTATTGATATATAATAGGTTTTTTATTACTATGTATTCTTTATGCAAAAAGGGTTAATAATAATTGCATATATAATACATAATTTTATTGCCTATAGACAGATTTATAACCAATAAATCATTGTTTTGAAATTTTACTTTTACAGGATATTAATTGTCAACAAGATATGCAAAACTGACTTGCACGGTTACATAACACAACTAGGTTCTGATTTTGAAATATTTAAATGATAAATACTTTTTGCAAAGGCAAATATCAAGATAAAACTTATCGAAGGAACAGACTGTAAGACTGGCATGCAGAACCGGATTTACCCACAATACTAAGCTGAAGTGGGAACCTATTAAAACTAGATTGCAGCCCCCCTCCCCGAGCTTAGAAATGCTGGGTCTTAGAGTCTAGTTGTAAACTAATTTTTCGTCTTACACCTTTTACTAATATTTTATCTTCGGCCACATTTTAACAAATTTTCAAAATTCACTATTATCAATAGTCGAATTTTGCTTCGTTTGGTAACAGTGTTTCTAGATCGTCATAGTGGCACTAACAACTAAGCTCGAGCTGTCCGCCAAGCCGGCTATGCACCGTACTCGAGTTGCACGGTTAGTTTGTTGAAAACGACGTTTCTACTCACTCGCTTGAACGCCGAATTATTGTATTAGCTGGTTTGGTATAGATGTACCAATTACACATTGCTAAGTATAATAAATATAAATATAATATAATATAATGTGAAATTTACAGCTTTTAAATGTAGGTTATACCTAGTATATTTATTTTTAATTAATAGCGCCAGCAATCATTTATAAACCTAACCAAGAAATCGGTTAGTCACTCCTCACTATTCTACTTGGTCTAGCAGCAACGGTGCAATTAGACAGGTATAGAAGAATCGAAAATTCATTTTTATTGATGAAGCCGCATAAAAACAAAAAAGCAAAATACATTTTCGTCCAAATATCTAAGTACACCTGCTAACTCGGCGTCATCATGTGTGAGTCATATAGGGAACGAGTCTATGAGCGAGTCCATCGTCAAAAAAAATAATAAATATAAGGGTAATTCTCAGGATAGAGAAATTTTTACACAAGCGGTGAAAAAAATATATTTTACCGTTTTTTCTGACTATTCGATCAGTAAAATAGATTTTCTTTTAGAATAATCCATTTTTTTAACTTGTCGGGCCAGTTAGATGCCGGCTAAGCTATTTGATGTCTGTCTGTCGGCAACTTTTATAAATTAATTTTTGATAGTCCCTTCTATACATTTGAATAAAACGTCTTCCAATTATATTTTGGAGTATTCGTTTTAATTTTCTTCCAGTTGGAGATACATACAAATATGCTTTGCTTTTTCCTTTCGCCTAATTGATTTTATAAATAACAAATATAGTAAAAAACATACAAAATACGTGAATATTTTTATTTTAGGAATAGGTTAAACAGGCTGCAGAAATATAGCGATGAAAAATATTTTTATTAAATAGAAAAAACTTGTAAAAAATTACAATAAAGTAGTAAGTATTTACTTTTATTTGATTGCGCGCCTTGAATATTGTTGCCATGAAATTATGTCAATTCGGTGGATAAATAAGTAGGCATTATAAAGATTTTTAACGATTATTAACCAGCAACTTTGACTGTGGCATTAATGACATTGGCAGGCATTATTTTCTCAAAATCCGAGTTGTCTGATTAGTAAATCAAGAATTATGCTAACCGGGTCACCTTGGTTGCAAGATTTCTGCCAATGTCATTTATGCCACAGTCAAAGTTGCTGGTTAGTTAATTATTGTTAAAAATCTTAATGCAACTCGATATTTTTATATTATGTATAAACATATCAATATGGTTTTATTCTTAACTTGAAACCCCGAACTCTAAAAAAACCTGGTTAGAAAATATTTTTACTGGCTACCCCAGGGAAATTTATTTTTATTGAAAAAAATAATTTTCAATATTTTTTACAATACAATGAATTTAGTAATTATTTATAGGGTTTTCATTGGCTTCTATCTTTACCTTCGAATTTTTTCCCCGCATTAAAATAAGTTTCCCACGCCCGCATTCCATTGGTGAAAAAGAAATTCAATAATTTGCCAAGTTTTTTTTTTGTAATTTAGCCCAAAAAGAACCGCAATTTAACACAGCAAATTTATTTTCAATTTTCTACCTAGAAGCAACAAGGCTGAATCCGGCACTGATGCCGTGACAGAATGAGGTCGCGAAGTTATCGATTATAATAATACCTACTCAAAAATGTGGCTAGACATGTGCCAACAATTTTTTAAAAATTTTTATGGGTTAGGTATGTACCCTACATGTCTTATATTTTATCTTTCATCGAAGGTACAGAATAAGTTTATTGATCGTTGCCAAACCAATTACTTCCTTTCTTTTTAACTTTCCTCGCAAGAAGGGAAGTATGTATTAGAGGTCTGTACGGGCCCTAACAATTTTTCCTGCGGGCTTGACGGGCCTGCCATCTTCAGGAGAAGTATAGTTATAGTAAAGGAAATTGTGAGTAACACCCTCATAGTGCTTTTGAGGAAGTTAAATAATTGAAGAGAATAATGCTTACATCGAAGTAGCGGAGAAAATGATACTACCAGGTTCTGAAGATAAATGTGGGAGTTAAATGGTATTTCAGGGTGAAAAATGAGAAACGTTGTGTGTAAATGATCAAGAGAAGTAACTGCAACTTAAGTGGTTGGTGGTTATATTGTTGAAACGTTGTGGTAGAACGGAAAGATGAAAAATTATGAGGAGTGTTGGTAAGACAGATGCACCATTGTTCTCATAACAGTATGAACTGTGATGTTCGAAGACATTTTAGGGTATGACCACTTTAAGTGACATGGGCAGTTTATAATATGGTCACTGTTAGAAGAAACTTAAGAAATACATTTTATATAAGTGAAGGTTTTATGGTGATTTTATTGTGGAATTTAGTTTTTAAAAAGGAAGTGGAACGCCTGGAAAAGAGCAAAGTTTAGTTAATATGTTGTGATAGAATTCTATTCGTTCTTCAGGTGGTGGAAAAAAATTTTTTTTCAAATTTTTTTTTATTATGACTTACTTAATTAGGTAATCTTGAAGAATGGATAGACAATTAGGAATATGTGTAGGCGAATTTCATATTTTCTCTTTTCTTAAGCATAACGATTAAATGTTTACTCTATGGGAATTTTTGCTTAAAAGAAAAATGTGGTAAGAGAGAGTGACAGATGACAGAGGTCAGAGGGATTTTGTCACAGAGAAAATCTAAGTATTAGCTGGTAGTATTTTTAGGTTAAATTTTAAAGTTTGAAAAGAATTAATAAAGCGTAATCAGGGTGAATATGGGGTATGTTTGAGTGAAGGCTGACTTTGAGTATTATTTCTCCCTAGTTAACTTGCCACTTCACTTCAAGTATGGACTACTTCTTTAAAATATTTGTAAAATAATTTGAAGCCTTAATAATTTGTTTCGGGCCTGCCAGGCCTGACGGGTCTGCCGGGCTCATCAGTTCTGCCGGGCTGTTTGGTTTTGGTTGATGGGCCGGATCGGGCCGCGTCGCAAAATTCCCACACGAAATGATGCAAAAATTGAAGGTATTAAACCAAATATATTTCTACCGAACAGTTGTTATTTTCTGACGAACTGAATATTTGTGTATAGATGCACTTTCGCATTTTTGATGCATTTCAAAGATATCCAGTTTTCCACTTATTTCTAGACAATTACTACAAGATTTAATACATAAAATGTACAATATACCTACAAAATTAACGTTTTTTACTAACCATGGTTGGTTTTTTGCCATGCTTGTCCACCGTGATATATTTTGAATGGGGATCCAACCCCAATCGACCCTGAAACTTTTATTATATGCAACCAATATAGAAAAATAACTGGTAAATCTTCCTTAAATGGTGGAACATGAAGATGAGTATATAAAACCAGATAAAACAGACGAAATTATAAGATGTCTAGAAAAAACAATTGAATTTTTTAAGGTTTTAAGGTTGTTAATTCTACTTACTTACAGTATTGCTACTTCTCTTTCCACGTTAACAGTGTTGTTAATTTGTAAATTGGCGATCATTTTGAAAAACTTTACCATAGCGAAGGTTAAAACTTAATATTAATGCACAAAAGCAGTTTTTAACTGTTTAAAACAAATTTTACAGTACTTTTGTTCTTTGTTGTGCTATCGGAGTTATACACTCTTAAAAATGACTTGGTATTTGGTACTAATTTTTATTTGTTCTCGTGTTTGCGTTACCAAAAATAACTATTTTTAGTTAGGAAAACAAAAAAGATTTTTTTCTTGGTTATATTTACCAAAAAATTATGCCATCAGAACAAAGAAAATATCTTGTTTTCATATTAGTTGGCAAAAATAAAATATTTTGTTTAGCTGAATTTTACTCTGTATATATCTTATTTAAAGGTTACATCAAGGTTCCTACAAACTTGTATTTATCAATTAAGCTTGTTGTAATAACACATTATGAATATGTAGTCCCTATCATTTTGTTAATTTTGATTAAGATACATTCTTAGTTACCAGAACTAACTTTTCTTTTCAAGTAATATTATTCTTCATATTTATAACTAACGGCATCAACAGAGATTTGAGGCCCTTGCCCGGTGGGTTACATGTGACATCATTTTAGCCAGGACTGTCAGGAGGTTATGTTTATATTAGGGTGCTTTTGCGGTTCCGTGTCCATTTTTTCATGTTTTTAAGGCAATAATTGGCCATTTTTATGGCCGTGCCCGTGTGGAAAATGGATGTGACAATATTTGGTGTAATTTATTTGTGTTTATTGTCTTTCTTGTGTACGTTCTTATTGGCAGAAGAAAGTTGAATCATAAGTAAGTAAACATTTTATTTTTTATCATTGCAGTTGTTTTTTATTTAAATGGGGACCTAGGAAGGAATATTTTTCGTTACTAAGTATAAATTACATATTATGACGTTTTTTTTAGAAATGAAACAGATTTTTTAAAGTTATCTATCTATCAAATCAACTTGCTAATTTTGCCATGCGTTATAAGCAGTTTATTCAAACTTTCTGATGTGCAACTGCAATGACAAAAATATATAATTTTTACTTATTTATGATTCAACTTCTTTCTTACAATTAGAAAGTACAGAAAAAAGATAATAAACACAATATTGTGACTACATACGTAATTGTTACTCTATGAAAATTTCAAGTTTGTCCCAAATAAATGATTGCTTTGGCAATATTTGTAGATTGCATCATTAACAAAAACAATATTGCCTTGAAAAAAATTTTCATTTTTCCATATTTACGCATTAGTTATGACAACTAATTTTAAAAGCGGGAGTACCATATAACTCAGGAGGAAGACTCAGAATCTTCGGAGACATTCAATGTGGGGATAACCTCCCACATGACAAACTTGGTAGGAATTTGCTGGACCTTATAAAAGGAACAAATCTTTTCTAGCAAGATAGGGGAGCACAATAAGCCACTAGGCTGCAGTGCAAGAAGCTTGGGCCGAACGCCCAACCCCCGCCTTAAACCAACCAACCAACCAACCATATAACTTTAGTTATCCGTATATAAAATTTCGTTGTGACAACTAAAATTTGTAGGATGGGTTGGTTAATGTTATTAATTAGTTCAACAGTTCAATAACGACAATTTTTTTTGGTTGTACAAACTAATTTTTGGGTTGAGTCCGATTTCACGAAAATAAATAGTTGTCAGAACCAAATTTTAGTAATCCATACCATGTTATTTTTAAGAGTGTAAGAAACCCAGACAAACCCTTTTTTCTTCTGTGAATTTCAGCAGAACAATTTAATCAAGCTAGCTATGGTCGAGAAAAAGAAATTGTTTATTTTTATTTATAAATATATCGCTTTTTGTCTGTTATTCTGCATAAGGCCGAATGTGAGAAAGATAAATATATTCAAAGTGATTTTGTGTAAATATAATGGCCTTTTTACATTAGATGCAAGTCACAAGTGCAAGTCAATGGTTGTTTGGGAAAGGACTTTTTCACAAGTTCACGGCCAACTAAAAAGACAAGTTATGATGCCTAATTTAAATAATTTTTTAAAATTATTAGTATGAAGTTCGGAAGTTGAGTCCTAGAAAAAATATACTGTACAACTTAAATGGATTGTACATATTGCGTAGTGGCGTGCAATGCTGTTTTAACCAGGGTAGGCAAAAATTGTGTTCGAGACAAAAAATTACCTTCCGTAGCATTCAAGCATCTAAATTTTAAATTTTGTCACAAAATGTCTTGTTTTTGAGTTTGTGGAAAGAACACTGTGGCAGAAGAAGAATAAAACAACATAAATTAGTTCTTTATGTAAAAATTATTTTAAAACATCGTCCTAAATATTGGTTTTGCGTTTTAAATCCTGGAAAAGATCGCTCTCCAGAGAGATTATTGTTAATTCACTTAAGTGGGTCTCTTCCTGTGTGTTTTGTAAATAGGTATGAATTCTTTTTAATCCAGAAAAGTATCGTTCTGTAGACGCGCTGCTAGCCGGAATAGTAACAATTAACGCCTCAATATTTTATAATCATTGATTTCATCATATTTTGAATTGTCACAAAAATGCTTTTTATTTTACGATACCTTATCCGTTATCCCTTTAAAAATATCCTGACTAAACTAATTAATAATAAAACCTATGGAGGCGTGTTTCATATTTTATATTGAGAAAGCGAAGTATTTTCCAAACTACGGTAAAACTTGATTGGCACCAATACACTTACCAAACGCGTGCTTTCTTGGTGCGTGCTAATAGATGAAGGAAAGTCGAAGGTTGCGACGGGTTTATCTGTTACATCTCTTTCTACCTTACTGCCTACCGGCTTTCTCGCTGACTTCCACTCGTACAAAAGCAGTGCTTTTGCATAAGACGCTAATATACAGCGAGATCTTTGCTTTTAAAACGGTCTTACGGAATGCTTATACAGGGATCTCGTTTATGACATAATAAGCAAATAATGCGTTCGTGGAAATGATATAGGATTAAGTTTTCGGTCCTATATTTTATTTATTATATTAATGTAGAGATAAATTGCCAAAGTTCGATTACACGGATGAAAACTAAAATACAAAAAAAATTCTGTCTGTTTTATTGTTCCCAGGGTAGGCAATGCTTTTTTGCCTATATTGTATGCACGCCACTTCAATTGCAATCGGAGTGCTTAATTTACTTCCTCGTGCGATATGGACATCAGACATTATATCCACTCTTGTTATACAATAGTAGTTTGTACAACAAGAGTGAATATGATGTCCATATCGTACGAGGAAGTAAATTGAGCACGACGCCGTAGGCGGAGTGCTCAAACTTCCGAGGGCAATATGGACAATCCACTCGAGTTGAACAGTATATTTTTTCTACGAGTTTATGCTAAAAAATATTTAAAAAAAGTTTGTAGGTTGCCAGGCTCGAACTCACGACCCTTGGTTTCATAGTATAACGCTCTAACGTCTGGACTATCAAAGCGTTTAGTAAATTATCGGAAAACCAACTGATAAATGATGCTACATGAAATTAATTTTCTATGCACATTCATCAGGCTGTATTATAGATAAATCTATTATAAATGCGTCTAGATTTTATTATATTGAACAAATTAATAACAAATTGTACCATATGCATTTAAATTATATAATTTAATGTCTTAAAAAAGAAGGCGGAGCCTCAGTAAAAATAATATACTGTGATTGGTCAGTACTTTTATAAACAACAAAGGCTTCTCTGTAATTGACTACTGTGATTGGTCAGTTTCATTACCTATCTAGGATGGATATGATATATTCCCGCACAGTTAACTGGAATAGCCTACTTTACTCTCCACTTAAGTGTAAAGGAAACAGCAACTTTCCATGTGGGAGTAGAAAAACTACTATTTTTTTCTGAAAATAATGGTTGAAATTCCTTACTAAACCCCCTGATTTATTAAAAGCATGGACCCGTCCGGCTTGTTATTTTACTATACAATATAAAATTCCAAGTTGGGTCGGATACGTTTGATAAACTGTTCGCTAGAAATCCCAGCCCCGACCGGCATCGGAAAGCGGCCTGTCAAGTATCAGACAGTGAGAAGGAACGAAAAACAGACCGAGCCAGGCGGGAGAAAACAGATCCGCGGACCAAGCCTGAAGATGCCAAGAAGTTTAAAGGTATAGAATTAGAAGTTACCGGGTATAGAATTAAATTAAATGAATGACGGAAACCAACTTTCTCCACGACCATTACTGAATGCAATAATTCCAAAATCATTTTTGATAATAGAATGTAAAAATTCTCGCTCTTGAGTTGGAATATTTATTCTGAAACACTTGCTTCTTATGCGTTTTGCGTGTATTTTCATTCCATAACAAGATACGGAATGAATATTCTGTAATTGATCTAAACGACATAGGTTGCCATGAATTTCGAAACTGTCAATGTTAGCAGACAAATTTTAGTGCAACTCAAAATATGAGTGAAAAATCGGAAGAATCAGATATGGAACTGGATAATACTCCACCTGAAATAACAAATATTGCGAATAGTATTTTTGGTCGTGGAGAAGATATAGTCTGCTACTCGGTTAGAATGAAAATTCGATACTCTCACGCTCGCGTTCGGAATCTTCCACTCGGGTCAAATTTTCATTCCAACCTCGTTACAGAATCTACTATTCTTATTCTACGCTTATTTTGTACAAAATGTTATATGTTTAAACTTAATTGTTTTTGAGATATTGCGTCTAAAATATGGCATTTTCATACTTTGACAGGCTGTAACATTGGAACGGTTAATCTTAGAGAAAAATTAATTATAGAGAAAAATAGTTTTACCTCCTAACTTAATTTTTTATTCCCTTTCTAAAAGTTACAACTTCCGATTTAACATGTTAGGCCGTTAAAACCGGTTTCTTGGTTTAACATGGTAAATCGGAAGTTGATTTCTTTAGATAGAGAATACAAAACTAAGTGAGGTGAAAACCATTTTTCTCTAAGATGAACCGTTCCAATGTTACAGCCTGTCAAAGTCTGAAAATGCCATATTTTAAACGTCAATATCTCAAAAACTATTGAATTTAGACATATGACATTTACAAAATAAGCGTAGAATTTTGTGGGAAATCAGAAAGTAATACAATATATAGGGTGTTCCATTTAAAAAACCCAAGTTATATTCGCCACGTTTTTTGGGCCACCCCGTATACTCCAGCATAATTTTAAAGTTGCACCGCAATGGTCTCTACAACTTTTGTATTTCGAATTTTTATCTAGTTTTTAAGATAAAGGCGAAAATGAAAAATGAAACTCTATCGTTGACTCACCCTGCACATAGGAACATTTTGAAAATTTGACAGTATATTAATGTTGATGGGGATAACCCGGCTAAAATACTTTCAATATGGTGGCACTTCCGCTTATACCGGAAACATATGTGAATTTGCTTATTTTAAATGGAACACCCTATATATTATTATAATGGTGCGAAAATTGAAGGTTTAATATCAAAATATATTTTTATCTATTTTCATTTAGTAATATGAATTTTACAGTTCTGTAAATCGTTTTGTGAGGGCATCTATTACAGCACTAGTGCTGTAATAGATGCCTTTACAGCACTAGTGCTGTAATGGAAAAACCGGTTTTATTAAAATTTTGCTGTTAAATAAAACCAAACTCTTTAGAAGAATGATTTATTTTCTTGACTGAAATCATAGTTCTCAACATTGAGTAGTGAGTCCACAGTGTAGATGGTTTCTGGGAGCGTTGATTTACGGAAAAATAACCCAAAAGGATTTTCTCAGAGACCGCCTTTATTTTGTTAGCTTTGCACCAATCAATCTTCAAACTTCTGATACTCCAACTCATACCGCGCCTTGGATTTTGTCGGAACTAAACTTGAGATCTCTTCGTTTGCCGCTGCTTCTATATCAGCGGGTAAACTTCCATCAGAATCGCTCATTTTGAAAAACGCTTTTTATATTTTTGAATTTGTTTGACAAAGTTTCGACAGTAACCATGCGAAACAGTAACTATGCGAAAGGTAACATAAAAAACTTGATTAGTAAACTTAATAGCAGGTGCATTTTTTATTTTTAAAAATTTCTTTTGCCAAATATTTTTATTCATAGATGAAAGTAGATAAAATTTTGTACAATATTCTTGTTGTAAATTCATATTACTAAACTCGATGTTTTATTAAACTCGGTTGACGCCGCGTTTAACAACTTTAACATCTCGTGTTGTAATATGAATCTTTACAACACTTATATTGTAAATAACTATTACCAAACTCTTATTTTCTCACCAAATTAAATATTTGTCCACAGATGCACTTTCGTGTTTCAAAAATATTCAGTTTTCCACTCATTTCTATACGATTACTAAAAAATGTAATGTATAAATTCTATAAATCTACAAAATGAACGTTTTTTACTAACCTCGGTTGGTTTACCTTGATACCTTAAAACTTTTATTATACGCAACAGATATAGAAAAATAACTGGTGAATCTTCCTTAAATGGTGGAACATGAAGATGATGAGCACATAAAACAGACGAAATTATTAGATTTCTAGAAAAAAATTGATTTCATTTTTTACTAAAGAAATGTTATTTATACAGTATTGCCACTTTTCTTTTCACGTTTACCACCAGTAAAAGCCCCGATACATAATCCATAAATTAGCAGCCGCGCCGAGGCTACGAGCGAATCGAACAACACCGAAGAAGAACGATTAGTTCAGAAGTCTAAATATATGCGGCATATGGTTTGCTTAACGGTCTGTGCCTGATTTGGTTTATAATACAAATAAATAGATATTTGGCGAAAATTTAAAAAATGTTGATTCTTTTTATCGGAGCAAAGGAATCAGTGATTCAATCGCGCATTGCTTCCATGGACTGTACATTTGAAAATTGCCCCATGCTGGAGAGTGATAATAGTTTAGTGCCTTTCCGTTAAAGCAGTAGGGTAGGTATCGTTTGTAGTGCAGTTAATTAACAAATATACAGCAAGAAGACTCAATTTATTGAACAAATATGTAAGTTTAGGTAACCTCAAAAAAATCTTTATTGGCTGATAAAATCAACTGGTTGAATTAACGCAATGAAACCCCATTATACATTTAAATTTAAAACATCATCTTTAATTATCTATGATTTCTATGATAAGAAATTCCATAAACAGCAAACTCTGTTCGTACAAGCTCGATTTAGCAGACGGATTCAGGTAAGTTGCTGACTGAAGGCCAGGTAGAATCACACGCACTCACACCGAAACTTGGGAGGTCAGAGTTATATAATTTCCCCGGTATTTATGCAAGAAATAATCGTAAATTTTAGATTTTATGATACCGCCGTTGTAACATGGAAATCTTTTGATCGAGAAAATTTGAGCCAAGGTGACAAAAAAGAAAGGACCATTTTGATGAGGCGATTAGTCGGCGATAGTTACAACCAGTGGCGTATTTAGGGGGGGCTGCCGAACTGCAGTCCAATCCCCCCCCCCCCTCCCTTTTTCTAATTAATTGCAAAGTAAACTAATTTTTCGTCTTACACCTTTTACTAATATTTTATATTCACTCACATTCCGCTACATTTTAACAAATTTTCAAACTTCACTATTATCAATAGTCGAATTTTGTTACGTCTGGCAACAGCGTTTCTCGATTGTCATAGTGGCACTACTTAAGTTGCACCGCTAATTTGTTGAAAACGACGTTACGGCTTATGAACGCCGAATTGTTGTCTGAGCTGGTTTTGTATAAATTTTCTGGGTTCCTGATGACCACTTATCCTATTAAAGATCCAGCCAGCTCGCTCTTGGACAGCTTAACGTGGGTTCCGAACCACGATCCTCAGTCATGCGACACCCACCAAGGGCTATCAAGGCTCGGTTTATTGTCATTGCATGATTCCGCACCCCATTAGATATCCGATCTCATCCGGCCTGGTTACCTGCGTGAATGGGGTGTGTTGGGAGATAATACATTTTACACTCTTCCCTGCATTCTTAAACCTACAAAAATTCGGACATACTTTTTTTATTGTACGTATGCCCACTCCGAGGATCGAACTAGGAGCGCCACGGACGAATGCTAGTATCTCTCTCACCTCTGAGCCACTGCCGGAGATCTTACCGCCTGAAAAATCGATTAGCGGAATTTTGTTGGTTGGCAAACTATAACCATTAGCCAGTTTTTTCCAACCAACAAAATCCTGCTATTCGCAACCGCTGACTCCTGAAACCCGAATTTTGCTTGGTTAGAAAGAATGATACTTGCCGCTCAATATGAAACAGGTTTTTACCAAATTGTTCTTGTAGTTTCAGAGAAATTTGCCTTTGAAATATCGTTTCAACGAGATTTTGTTGGTTGGCAAAAACTAGCTAATGGTGACATTTTGCAAACCAACAAAATCCGTCTAAACGCTATTTCAAACGTGATTTTCTCGGAATCCACACAAACAATTTTGTAAAAACCTGTTTCATATTCAGCGCAAATATAATTATTTTCAGTGAATCGAGAATCCGGTTTCAGGGATCAGCCAGTGCGAAGATTTTACGGCCTGAAAAATCTTCTTGCTTGCAAAATGTGACCAATATCTTATTACTTTCATACCGATATAATAGTATATTATTGACCAAGGTTTAGACAGATACTATTATTGACCAAGCGTCGATTTTAAATCCCGAGGAGCGCAGCGGGCAATAATAGTTGTCTAAACCGTGGTAAATATTTTTTTTCCACTACTAACACATTTACAACTTTAAATTATTAATTAAAGAACATACCTTCTTAGGGTTGCTTCTGTTTTTTCAGTCAAGTTACCTTTGTTTTGAAATTTGCAGCATTTTTTTATTTTGTCAGATGGCATTTTTAGTTGTCAGTATTTGTCGATTCATAAAAAAATTCAAGTCTTTTTGATAAAATGAGCGCAGAAACTATTACTGATACGTGCACTCCTTCAGAAATGAGGGTGGAAGCACAATAAATTAATGATGAGTTGCTACCCCAAAAATCTTAGGTTTTGTATTTAAAAATCTACTCAGTATTTAAGGACTGGTGCCAAACAAAGAAAGCTGGAATATCTGGTTGTCTAAACATGACGTTTTCATATATTTTTAAAATAAAAAAAGTCAAGTTGCCGGTTTTATATTGTTTTTGCCAGAAGCCTCTATTATTGACCGTTGTCAATAACGACGGTAAATAATAGAGGCTTCTGGCAAGGGGTAAAGAAAAGCGATTTCTAAAGTTAATCGGTTAATAATGAGTGATTTTAAAGTTAGTAGTGGAAAAATATTTTATCATGGCAAGCCTGGAAAAACTTAACAAACTCCCTTCCACCCTGACGCATTAGCTACATTAAATTATGAATATCCTAAATTTAGCAAAAGTTTTTTTTAAAGAGAAATTATTACCCGACCTATTTCGTACTGCGGTATATACTGCTTTATCATGCAAACTTAAATCAAAACGTAACGTTTATAGAATGACACATTACGTGGTTTTTAACTTTAAATCATAACGCAGAGCCATAACAGCCAGTGGTCTACTGTATGAACGATTTTTTTTACTCCACATTCATAGCTCATTATTTTTACCTTTTTGACCAAATTAAATCAAGATTACAACGATAGACTCTCTTTGTTAATTGTTAATTTTGTGTTTTTTCTTTTGGCTTTTGTACATTAGGTGCAATTTCAAGCACGATACAGTAAGTACCTAACATCAGTGGCGTAGCCAGAAAATATGCTCGGGGGGGGGGGGGGGGGGCTCAGTTGGCGTAAGTAGCGTAGGTAGCATTTTTTTCTGGATAGAAGGACAGTCGGGACTACATGTATTTCATGATATTGTACCCAATGAAGAAGACGGAAAAGCGCCAGGGGGGGGGGGGGGGGGTTTATTGGGCGTAAGCGCCGAAGGCGAAAAATTTTCGGGGCCACGCCCAGGATTCGATTAAAATTCACCTAATACTTTCAAATTTCAAAAATTAAATTATTACCCCTCCCCGTCTGCATGGTTGGATTAAATTTGTTTTTGTAACTTTTCTTACTTTTTTTTTAATTTCTAGCTGGCTCTTTATTAAAAAAAAACAATTTTATATTTGTGAAAAATATTGGTGTCAATACAAAATTTTAACATGACGTATGTATGACTCTAACCAGCGTTTTTCGGGCTTGGTTTTTCATGATTAAAAATAAAGTAAATAGCGTTCACCACGCCAATATTGATGATTTTTTCAGAAATCATGTATTTTAGGCGCGTAGATCTAAAAGCAGTTTTTGGTGCAAATGCTTAGGTTTTGAAATACCTACTCATTCTTAAGTGCTGTTTTGTATATTCATAATAAAGCATTCTCGTTTTTTTCGCACTATTTTTTTATTATAAATTAACACACTTCTTTCATAAAAAATGTTTTAATTAAAATATTTACTTTAATTTTTCTATAAAAAAATAGCTAATTGTTTTTTGTTTTTGTTGTAAAAATATTTTATTGCATTGGGTTATATTTTTGTTGATTTAAAATAGCTCTAAAAAAGGGAAAACGGAACAGACAAGTATATAATAGAAAAATACTATAAAGTATTATTATTTTTACTCATTTTCTTTTAAAATTGCATTATAAATCAATAACTAAAATGATATGCGTCTAAAACCTTAATTTCTATACAAAACAGGACTTTTAGAAGGAATGTTTAAAAACTAAACAATTCCTATAAGTATAACACCTTTGTAATCTAAGCCAAGAATACATTATTTAAATTAAGAGTCCAAGCGTGAGACGAAAAATTACTTGGCAATTAGACTTTTAGACCCTAGCACCGGGGCCCGGAGGGGGGGTGGGGGGCTGCAGCCCCTCCCCCGCCCTAAATACGCCACTGCCTTACATTAAGCTGTAACCAACACAATAATAAATTTCAATTTTCATAGCTTCGTATTTTAGAAACATCAATTTTACTATCAGCAGATTTTACACAGCTTGATATTTTAGACATCATCACCCTGTATAAAAAAAAACATAAAGTGAATAAGTTACACTTGCACTTAGTAGTCCAAGAGACAGCCTACCCAATAAACTGAAAATGGAAAGGATTGATTAAATTTTGATGAAAATATGACCTTTTGAAATTAAAGTAATTTTTTAACTATTTTAAAATTAATGGACGCAGGTCTTTCATTTGCAAAACTGAGATGTTGCTAAACTTGTTTGTTGAAAAAAAAAATGTTTTATAAAATCTATATAAGTAAGCCGATCGTCAGATTTATTTATTACTGTATGCAAAACAACCGTAAATAAATCCTGACATGTTCCGTGGATTTTTTTATAAGTCACTTTTGATAGGAAAAGTTTTTGATACCGCGTTCACGTTTACCTTTGCTGGTTATTCTCCTCCTCCCCCAGCCAGAAATTGGCTCTATAGGCACTCATGATCAGGGGCCTCGGATTGCGTAACGGGCCTAGGGTCCCCTAAAACCAAAAATAGGCCCTGCGCGTGCAGAGCTTTATACTACTCTAGAGACGGGTGGGATATGTCTGAAGGGGAACGAGGGTAACAAAAACTAAACTTGGACCTTGATGAATGTAGACACGATATTTGCGGCTGTTTTTATAAATCGACCCGTACTTAATTCATTTATTATTCAGTCTGAGTCACTTAAAAACAATACAGCAGCGTATTATGATGCATTCTATTTTTTCCGCTCGCAGGAATTAACCCATGAAACTTTCATGAGATTGCATTGCGTGTTGGAAATGGATTGCACGCTCGGGCCATACGGTTGCACATACCCGCTCGTTTTTAAATAGGATTTCTCGATTTTGTAATTATTCACTGCCCGCGTGAAGGAAAATGCCATTTACTTAGAAAATTTCACAGTTCTATGGGAAATAATATCCTATGGTTTACCGAGACCTGTAATATGCATCTGCCTTTTCATTATGAAATAACAGAAGTAAAACGTTTGTTATGATAGTCTATTTCAGAAAGGTGTAGAGTAATAAAATGGGAAATTCGGCCATAGGTGCAGGTAAATTTTGTGTATTAAATTATTTATAAGTATCTAATAGGTAAATAACGAAACATAAAAAAGAAAATAATTCTATAAAGAAGGATTCGTGAGAACATAGTACAGACACTCTTAAAAATTACTTGGTATTTGGGACTAATTTTTATTTGTTCTCGTGTTTACGTTACCAAAAATAACTATTTTTAGTTAGGAAAACAAAAAAGATTTTTTTCTTGGTTATATTTACCAAAAAATGATGCCATCAGAACAAAAAAAATATCTTGTTTTCATATTAATTGGCAGAAATAAAATATTTTGTTTAGCTGAATTTTACTCTGTATATATCTTATTTCAATGTTACATCAAGGTTCCTACAAACTTGTATTTATCAATTAAGCTTGTTGTAATAACACATTATGAATTTGTAGTCCCTATCATTTTGTTAATTTTGATTAAGATACATTCTTAGTTACCAGAACGAACTTTTCTTTTCAAGTAATATTATTCTTCATATTTATAACTAACGGCATCAACAGAGATTTGAGGCCCTTGCCCGGTGGGTTACATGTGACATCATTTTAGCCAGGACTGTCAGGAGGTTATGTTTATGTTAGGGTGCTTTTGCGGTTTCGTGTCCATTTTTTAGTGTTTTTAAGGCAATAATTGACCATTTTCATGGCCGTGCCCGTGTGGAAAATGGATGTGACAATATTTGGTGTAATTTATTTGTGTTTATTGTCTTTCTTGTGTACGTTCTTATTGGCAGAAGGAAGGTAAATCATAAGTAAGTAAACATTTTATTTTTTATCATTGCAGTTGTACTTTAGAAAGTTTAAATGAGATTTTTATTGCAAGGTGACCCGATAAGAAATAACCTAAAAATATTTTTTTTTGTTTTGTTTTTGTTCTGTGTTCCATTTCTATAAAAGAACGTTATATTGATAACTTTTTAATCTGACCAAGTACAACAAATTTCATATAGCTGTATATTTTAAATAAAAAGTCCAGGGGATATTTTTTGTTTTTTAATAATCGCAGTTGCAGTTAAGAAAATTTAAATAAGGACAATTCAGTTCTATAAGCAATTGAACAACCCAAAAGGTTGAGTAAAATAAGTTAAATATCTAGTGTTTCTGTTTTGTATTGCATAAGTATGTATTATAAAGAACATGAGATAACAAGGACATTGGAAATTTTTTTAAAGAATCCATAATATCCCTGATAATTTATTCCAATCAGTTTACGCATACCTAATAGAGTAGTAATATAAAGGCATTTTTTTAATTTAAATGGGGACCTATTATTGAAAGGAATATTTTTCGTTGGCATGCGTTATAAGCAGTTCATTCAAACTTTCTAATGTGCAACTGCAATGACAAAAATATAAAATTTTTACTTATTAATGATTCAACTTCTTTCTTACAATTAGAAAGTACAGAGAAAAGATAATAAACAATGTTGTGACTACATACGTAATTGTTACTCTATGAAAATTTCAAGTTTGTCCCAAATAAATGATTGCTTTGGCAATATTTGTAGATTGCATCATTAACAAAAACAATTTTCCATATTTACACATTAGTTGTGACAACTAATTTTAAAAGCGGGAGTACCATATAAATTTAGTTATCCGTATATAAAATTTCGTTGTGACAATTAAAATTTGTAGGTTGGGTTGGTTAATGTTATTAATTAGTTCAACGGTTCAATAACGACATTTTTTTTTGGTTGTACAAACTAATTTTTGGGTTGAGTCCGATTTCACGAAAATAAATAGTTGTCAGAACCAAATTTTAGTAATCCATACCATGTTATTTTTAAGAGTGGAGGAATGATAGGTCGGAACTCTCTCAATAGGGAAAAGGAAAATTTTTACGCACAGAGTAATATCAGTAGGATATTTTTTAGGATCACTTGTGGTTGTGATCTGCTAACAAATACTTTTTCAGCATTGTGTGCATTCGTGAAATTTTTCTTTAAAAATGTTATTTTTAAAGGTCGCAACACTGAACAATAAGAATAGGAAAATTTGCAGTAGTTAACTGGATTAGCCTATTTTCTCGGCACTTAAGTGTAAAGGAAAAAGCAAATATCCATGTGGGAGTGGAAAATAGTATATTATTGACCAAGGTTTACACAGATACTATTATTGACCGAGAAGTGAGGGCAATAATAGTTGTCTAAACCGTGGTAAATATATTATTTTTTCCCCTACTAACACATTTACAACATTAAATTTTAATTAAAGTTAACATATCTTATAAGGGTTGCTTTGGTTTTTTCAGTCAAGTTACCTTTGCTTTGAAATTTGCAGTATTTTTTTTATCTTGTCAGATGGCATTCTTAGTTGTCAGTATTTGTCGATTCATAACAAAATTCAAGTCGTTTTGATAAAATAAGCGAAGAAACCATTACATACTGATACGTGTACTCTTCCAGAAATGAGGGTAGATGCACAATAAATGAATCATGAGTTGCTACCCCAAAAATCTAAGGTTTTGTATTTAAAAACCTACTCAGTATTTAAGGACTGGTGCCAAACAAAGAAAGCTGGAATACCTGGTTGTCTAAACATGACGTTTTCATATATTTTTAAAATAAAAAAAGGTCAAGTTGCCTGTTTTATATTGTTATTGCCAGGAGCCTCTATTATTGACCGTTGTCAATAACGACGGTAAATAATAGAGGCTTCTGGTAAGGGGTAAAGAAAAACGATTTCTAAAGTTAACAATCGGTCATTAATGAGTGATTTTAAAGTTAGTAGTGGAAAAAAATCTCTAGTGGGTATTTTTTAGTTACTTGGGTGTAGTTGAATCCAAAAAAATTGGTTTTATTCAGGAAACAAAAAAAAATTGAATAATGTTCCCCAGTGTTATCGTTCAATTGACATTACAATCTAGAATGTATGTATGTACATACGTACAAAAGTCCAATCAATCTATTTTTAGAATGTGCAACACCTTATCATTATGTAGAAATGCCTATCCTATAGGTATAATTTCACAATTTGTGTATGTAGTATTTATGCCTTCATAAAACAATGCACCAAATAAAACTGGGTAATTAAGAGGTTTATAACCTAGACACTCATTAAGATTACGATTATTTATCGTTTATTAATACTGTAAATAAAAAACAACAGAACAGTGTATTTCTCCCCCCGAATTCCAAAACGTCTAAAAATATGTATGATGACTGTTAGACATTTAGATGGGAAGTTTGATTCTCTACACGTTAGTAAGAATAGAAGACTGGATGTGGTTATGCACATTTATTTAAATGGTCAGATTGGCGCAAACTTTTAAAAAAATCCCATAAACAACGTAGTATGGAATCTAAAGATCTATATTTTTTAAGGGGCTTCCATACCAGCATAAAACGCCGCATCATTGCCTGGCTTATCTAATTGAAAATTTAATACAAACATTTTACTCAGGGGTTCACAAGAACTTCTAGTTTGGCGGAAGACACCTATCTACCATATTTTTTTTTAAATAAAAATTGAAAATGTATTTTAAAGTCTCAATTATATTATAGGTTCAAATTATATCATCAGCTCTGTAGATACCAAAAAAATAGAAATATTGCGGCTATTCACGTTAATTTCTTATTTTCCATTAAAATTACAAACGATGCCTCGATATTGTCTTAAAAATCTCCACTCACTTAATTCTCGTGAAATTCGTTCTTATAATATTTTGTATATAAAAAAGACATTTTATTGCCATCGCCAGACACAGGTACATTATGCGCCATATGGTGGAAATGCACTTTTTGTTTGTGATGACTCACCGACTACTGTTAAGCTTACAAAATTTGAAATATTTAGCTATTTCAGAAAGGTGTAGAGTAATAAAAGCTCATTAGGTATGCAAAGGAACTACAGAGTGACCTAACGAATATTTAAGCCGCTTTCATAACTTAGCATTGATTTCATTGCAAAATTCTTTATTTTCATCAAGTGCAGGTATTACCACCCGGGTTTGGTTCAATTTATGGGTTTTGCCTATTGTTATTCATTCACAAACACTGAAAATGTTGTGACAAAGACGTGCACTATGTACATAGTATTAGGTACACTTCTCTTTTATAAAATATTATAAAAAATAAAATACAAAAAATACCATATACAGAAATTAAATTATAAAAAATCATAATATTCTTCGTCATCTGAGGAACTGTCATCTCCTTTTGAGCTCAAATTAGATTAAGATAAGTTATTTTATTACGCCCCTGTACCTATCTACACAGTGGCGTATTTAAGGGGGAGGGGGCTGCCGGGCTGCAACCCCCCCCCCCCCCCCCCCCCCCCCCGAGCCTAGGAGCTCGGGTCTAAAGGTCTTGTAGGAAACGTTTAGTTTTTAAACTTTTTCTTCTAAAAGTCCTGTTTTATATAGAGATTCAGGTTTCGGACGCATATCGTTTTAGTTATTGATTTATGATGCAATTTTAAAGGACAACGAGTAAAAAGAATAATATTTTATAGTATTGTTCTATTATATACTTGTCTGTTCCGTTTTCCCTTTTTTAGAGCTATTTTAAATCAAGAAAAATATAACCCGATGCAATAAAATATGTTTACAACAAAAACAAAAAACCATTAGGTATTTATTTTTAAAGAGAAAAATTAAAGTAAAAATTTTGTTTGAAACATTTTTTATTGAAGAAGTGTGATAATATATAATGAAAAAAAAATAGGGCGGGAAGAAACGAGAATGCTTAATTTTGAATATACAAAACGGCCTTTAAGAAGGAGTATTTCAAAACCTAAGCACCAAAAACTGTTCTTAAATCTACGCTCCTAAAATACATGATTTCTGAAAAAAATCATCAATTTTGGCGTGGTGAGCGATATTTACTTTATTTTTAATCATGAAAAACCAAGCCCAACGTCTTATGTTAGATTTTGAATTGACACCAATAATTATATTTTTCACAAATATAAAAAATGTTTTTTTTAAATAAAGTGCCAGCTGGGAATATCAAAAAAAATTTTTAAAAAAATATTTACAAAAACAAATTTAATCCAACCATGCAGAGGGGGAGAGGTAATAATTTATTTTCGAAATTTGGCAGTAGTTAGGTGAATTTTTAACGAATTTTGGGCGTGGCACCGAAAATTTTTCGCCTGCGGCGCTTTTCGTCCCGACTGTCTCTTTCTCCAGAAAAAAAATTACTTACTCACGCCCACTTAGCCCCCCCGAGCATATTTTCTGGCTACGCCCCTGTATCTACATAACTACGTCCATGAATGTATTTACCCTGAACCAGGTATTGCAACACCCGGACACTGTTTCCCGCGAGCTAAAGTAAACCAAACGCCACCATGTTGGCTCCACATGCTTTGATAACAAACTCAAATACACACCAAAATTGTTTGAAAATGGAATAAACATTTTGCGGAATTCGTTGCTACATATTTGAATATCTTGAATATATTTTATACCGCGTTACACGGTTGCCTGCCTTTGATAATCGTATAAGCTAAAAAGAAAGGAATATTTAATATTATTATGAAAAGAAAGCTTGGAAGTTGAGTTTAGATTTAAATATTCTGGAATTTTTTCTATGGGGTCAATGTGCTTGTTCACATTATAACATTTATAATTCCTATCAGAAAATGTTTGATGCAAAAAGGCAAAATCAGGAGGCAATGAAGCAGTGGCGCCTCCCTTCGATTTAACAGTGACAAAAATACCTACAGGGCCTAATTAAAATTACTCATTTTAATTAAATGAGTGATTTTGGGTGGACTGGAGTATTTGAGGAGCAACTATGCAAAACGCATTAAATCCATTTTTTATAATTTTCAAGGTGAATATAAAAATGTAGTGCTTTTTAGTCAATCTATCATTAGAACAACCCAGTTTGATCAAGGCGCGATAAATCAATTAGAAATAGCCATATTAAAAACACTCAGCTAAGCAAAACGGATTAATTCCAATGCACGTTTAAGCAAAGTGCAATAAATCCAATTCGCATTAAACCAAAGTAAAATATTTCCAAATAAGGAATATTCATTTCTGTTTAGAGCGTTTGCATTCTTTTATTTCAATAATCTTTTATATATAATTAATAATTATTTCACTGAAGTTTTAAATTTTATTGGCCTTATAAAATAATGTAAACTTAATTACTTCAAGCAAACCGCAATAAATCCAAACAAGAAGTAAGCAAAAAGGAATAAATCCATATTCTGGTTAAACAAAATGCAGTAAATCCACTAAAAAATATACCATATTGTCATGAATATCGAAAATTTAGTTTAAAAAAGAAAATATTCCTTTTTAATCCTATTACATAAATCATTCTGCGCCACATGATTATCTTAGTTTTTCTTCTAACTTACTTTGCTAGTTTTTAAGTTTTATTCAAAACAACATATTATGGATTTAATGCGGTTTGCACATGCTCCTCATTTGAGCTAGGTACTTTTAAATACTTCGTCTCCCAAAAGTCCCGCATAAAATTAATATCAATTAAAGGAAAAGGACCTAGGAAAAACGCTCGGACCCGTAAATTTTTATTTTTAATTGTGCCTTTTTTGACATAAGAAATATTATACAGGGTGTCTCATAGAACTGCAGTCACGTCTTTGACAATTTTTTTAATGGAACAAAATTTTACGCTTATGTTGTAAATGTCATGTGTCTAAATTCAATCGTTTTTGAGATATTAACGTTTAAAATATGGCATTTTCAGACTTTGACAGGCTGTAACATTGGAACGGTTCATCTTAGAGAAAAATGGGTTTCACCTCCCTATCTTAAATTTTTATTCTCTATCCAAAGAAACCAACCTCCGATTTACCATGTTAAACTAAAAAACCGGTTTTAACGGTAAATTCCGGCTCAGGCCGGGCCGGGTCCTGCCGTGAAATTCTGGCCCATGCAGGGCTCTACCTCACGTTGCCCCCTCGAGATTCTATCAAAAAACTGTTTATCGGGAACTAAACTGCTGGACAATTGCTTTCGAGCAAGAAAAATTTCGCCTAAATTTAAGAGTTAATATTTTCTGAACCAGATATGATATCGACCTACAGTTTTGAATGGTTGATAGATTCATCCCTTGAGAAACAATTGTCAATATTGGATTTTCTTTAACTGTCAGAATATTTTATATACAGGGTGTTAAAGAAAACGATGATTTTTACTCCAATTTTAATGGCGTATAACTTTCACAATATATAATTTTTAAATTTTATCACTCTACGTCAATTGAATCACTGGTTCATAGCAAAGAAAGTAATTTGTCAAATTTTTAATATCTGCTATATTTAAAGAAATACCGATTTTTTTGGAAAACCTTGCTTTATTTCAACTTATTGGTAGCCAGATCTCACTGTGCGTTGTATCGTGCAAACTTTGCGAGTGCATGATTCTTATACCTTATGAAGGGCTTGATTATGTTCAGGAACAATAGTTGTACCTTAATGTTGAGGTATAGTGGCGTACTTATCAACACCTATATGTCTATGGTTTATGAGTATATAGTGTTAGAAAGTTAGAAATAAATAAATACATTTTTTCCAAAAATTAAATTAAAAAAATTATCTTTGTTAAAATTTTGTACACACTCTGTATAATATACCTGTAGTGCGATATGAAAAACTAAAAAATAAGAAAAAGTTGACCTAATCTAGGGGCAAGTACTTTCCAATATAAAACAATCGTGAAAAATTGTGAGATATTCATAAACCATAGAAAGTGTTTATAAGTACGCCACTGTACATCATAACATTTAGGTGCAACTATTGTTACATTGAACATAATCAAGCTTTTCATAAGGTATAATAATCACTCGCGCAAAGTTTGCACGATACAACGCACAATGAGATCTAGCTACCAATAAGTTGAAATAAAGCAAGGTTTTCCAAGAAAATTGGTATTTCTTAAAATATAGCAGATATCAAAAATTTGACAAATTAGTTTCTTTGCTATAAACCAGTGATTCAATTGACGTAGAGTAATAAAATTTAAAAATATTATTGTGAAAGTTACACGCCATTAAAATTGGAGCAAAAATCATCGTCTTCTTTAACACCCTGTATATAAAATTTTCTGACAGTTAAAGAAAATCCAATATTGACAATTTTTCTTAAGGGATGAATCTATCAACCCCTCAAAACTGTAGGTCGATTTCATATCTGGTTCAGAAAATATTAACTGTTAAATTTAGGCGAAATTTTTCTTGTTCGAAAGCAATTGTCCCGCAGTTTAGTACCGTGCATTCTATAAATACATACAGGGTCCTGCGCCTCACCTCCCGTCTTCTGTAGCTCACTTAATAATTAAGTTAGGATTATGACGTTTTGCAAGCTTTACCTGTATCCTAGGGTGCATTTTAGGAAAATATTTATATTTATACAGGGTGTTCCAAAAAAGTGTGACATCATAAGGATATGTTTTTTTAGATACATGCCATATATTTTCTTACTTATTTGGATGCATCTTGTAGTTGCCTACATACCCCCAAAATTTTAATGAAATCGGTTCAGTATTATAGGCGAAAAAAAAAAAAAAAAAAATCAGTTTTGCTCCACTGGTTTTAAAAATGAATAAACATTAAAAATAATGCCTCGTTAATAAAATTTTACATAGGTACTTAATAAATAAGGTCTCACAGTTTCGTTAACCAAGTTTGATTAATAGGAATTGTACAGGGTGTCCAAAGTTTAGTGTCAAACTTTGCAAACTTTAAAGCAATTTATTTTTCTTATTTCAAATTGGAACCCCTGTATATTATTATATCATTCGATGCAGAATTAAAATTAAAACATTTATTCTAATTACAACCTTATCGCAATTTCGAACGCATTAAGACTTATTTGCAGAAAACTCATTTTATCAACTATTCCACCAGTCATTATTATATAATAAATATCAAAGGTGACTTTGAAAAACAATTTATTGATATTAAAGTTTACTAAAAGGACAAATAATAATTTTTTTAGTATGCTCCTAATATGGAAATCATATCTACGAGCTCTTTTTGATTGTATTCCATCACAAAAAATAATATAGCTTAAATAATTAATACTAATCTAATAATATTTGAAACTATAAAATAACTAAAGTCAAAATGGCCTTTTGTCACTTCAATAAACTTTAATATCAATAAATTGTAATTGTAATTGTAAGTTTGCAAAGTTTGACACTAAATTTTGGACACCCTGTACAATTCGTATTAATCAAACTTGGTTAACGAGATTTTAGGACCTTATTTGTTAAGTACCTTTGTAGAATTTTAATAACGAGGGATTATTTTTAATTTTTATTAATTTTTAAAACCAATGGTGCAAAATTGATTTTTTTTAGTTTTTATTTTTTTTCGCCTATAATACTAAACCGATTTCATTAAAATTTTAGGGGTATGTAGGCAACTACAAGATGCATCCAAATAAGTAAGAAAATATATGGCATGTAATCTAAAAAAACATATTCTTATGACGTCACACTTTTTTGGATCACCCTGTATAAACAAAAATATTTTCCTGAAATGCGCCCTAGGATACAGGTAAAGTCTGCAAAATATCAAAATCCTAACTTAATTAATAAGTGAGCTAGAGAAGACAGGAGGTGAGGCGTAGGACCCTGTAAGTATATTGAAATGTAGGAATACAATTAAAAACCCCCAGCAGGTGAGAGAATAGATAATGGGCTTGGTACGAAAAAATAAAAAAAAATTATGATTTCAATTTTTAAATTCTTCAATTATTTACCGAGAAAATAATTATACAAAATAACAGAGATGCTGCTAAACCTTTTTAACTGGCCTAGGGCCCCTGTAACCAAAACAGGGGTTTTAGTTCAGGATGTTAGTGCTGAATATGATAAAGTCGATTATAGTGAAAAAGTACATTTTCTTATATACAGGGTGTTGCATCGTCGAGCGGGACATAGGAAATCTCATGTAATTTTAAATGGGGTCAATTATTGGCTTCCCTAATTATTTTAGAGAAAAATTCTATTTAGGTTTATTAAAGAGCACTAAAACCCACATTCAGAAGAATAACTTTAGATATTTTTGATGAGCCCGTTTACGGGTTATCGCCGATTTCTTTTTAACTATTTCTCCTTTTTATGGCCCCGTATTTGCGGGCACCAGTCAAGGTAAAAGATGACTGTCAAATAAAGTTGTCATTTTGAAATGTGTGCTTTATTGTTATAAAAACTCGTACATAGAAAATATTAAAGGTGTATTTATGAGTATAAATTAATATGACATTTTACATGTTTCAATATTTTACTAATTAATAGGTAGATCATAAAATTCTCTTCTTACATTTGCTAGTTGGTAAACTGAAATTCTATTGCATTCGGCAGAAAAACTCGTCTAGATTTGGGTATTTTTTATTTTTGTATATCCTGTTTTTTAAATGGCCCCAGAGAAAGAAATCATTTGGCGATAAATCAGGAGACCTGGCTGGCCAATTTACTGTATGATTTAAGCCAATAACATTTCCATTAAAAGCACGGTTTAAATATTCCCGGACAGCCAGGGTACTATGTGCCGGGCAGCAATCCATTTGGTACCAAACTTCCTGATTTTCCCTGGCGGCATCATGTAAAGTAGGTAAAATATGATCTTCAAGTAGTTCCAAAAAATATTCTGCATTTAAATTTCGTGTAAGAAATAATGGCCCGATAATATTTTCTCCGAAAATCCCAGCCCAAACAATAACTTTTTGTGGATATTGCGTCCTTGTTTCGACAAACCTGTGTTGGTTTTCTTTGCTCCAATATCCATAATTTTGAACATTGGGTTCATTCTTTAAGGTAAATGTGCATTCGTCAGTGAAACAAATGTTTTTAAAAAATTCCCTATCCATGTTTGCTCTTTCAATCATACCAAAACAAAACTCCTGTCGTCGTATTTCGTCCCTATCTCTTAGCTCTTAGTGCTTTTCATAATTGAAAGAATAATATTTATGTCGTTTCAAAGCTTGTAACGCTGTGGTGTGATCTAATCCTATGTCATCCTCAAGTTTCCTTGTGCTGATCTTCCCATCATTTTCTTCCAAGCCAACTAGGAGTAACTGAACTTAAAATCCGCTGCAAGATCGCCATATAAAAATACTAAATTGGCAATATTTCGAAAACTAAAAATTTTTGGGATATGTAACCCTACACAAACTTACCCTTATTTTTAAGAATTGTAAAAACACAGAATCTCTTACTAGTCAGGTGGAAGCAAACATTTAAGAAAGCATGAAAAATAAATTTTCAAACCACCTGAAAGTGCCTTATACTATAAGGTGTATTTTGTCTAACACTGTTAGATAATAAAATACAAATCGGATTGCATGGTTCTACCAAGAAATGAAAACCTTACATTGGTAGGATGTCACCACCTGCAGACCGGTTTCGAACTCTTTTGTTCTCGTCAGTACAGGGTAGGTGTTCATACCATACCGAATGAAAGTTTTAAATCCTACCAATGTAAGGTTTTCATTTCTTGGTAGAACCATGCAATCCGATTTGTATTTTATTATCTAACAGTGTTAGACAAAATACACCTTATAGTATAAGGCACTGTCAGGTGGTTTGAAAATTTATTTTTCATGCTTTCTTAAATGTTTGCTTCCACCTGACTAGTAAGAGATTCTGTGTTTTTACAATTCTTGTAAATCCCTTGACGGGTATACTCAGATAGATTGCATGGGACTACCAAGAGATGGCGCTAGCGTATATTATACAACCGAAGAAGGTTGATATTATATGCATTAGGTTTTAAAACTTTCATTCGGTATGGTATGAACACCTACCCTGTACTGACGAGAACAAAAGAGTTCGAAACCGGTCTGCAGGTGGTGACATCCTACCAATGTAAGGTTTTCATTTCTTGGTAGAACCATGCAATCCGATTTGTATTTTATTATCTAACAGTGTTAGACAAAATACACCTTATAGTATAAGGCACTTTCAGGTGGTTTGAAAATTTATTTTTCATGCTTTCTTATTTTTAATGCTAAATAAGAAAAAAATATAAAATTTGGGTGTTTCCATTTGAAAATCTAGACTTTTTGCAGTTTTTTCAATTTCATTTTTAATTTAATTTTTTAAACACCCTGTATTAATATTCATCAAAATATTATAAAAAATCTATTAAAGCATGTCTTGTATATCAAGGAATCCCACTTAAATTAAATAAATAAGGCTTCTTTATAGAAAAAATTGATAATTATTCTAAGGCTTGCAAACGTCATTTTTGACATAAAAATTCAAATATGTCAAAAACGTTTAGACATAGGTTTAGGACATGGTATACAAAATCTGCCTAGAATCTTGCGTAGAATGCAAAAATGTAATAATATATAGGGTGTCCCATTTAAAATAAGGAAGTTGACCCTTACTTCCGGTATAACCGGAAGTGCCACCATTATGAAAATATTTTAGCCCGGTCGCCCCCATCACCATCAGCATACTGTCAAATTTTCAAAATGTTCCTATGTATAGTTTTCTATATATAGATCGATTCGGTTCCCGGTGGGACACCCTGTATATTGTTGGAATAACACAAACAATTCATGTCGGCCTGAGGCATTATGATTTTTTTTAAATGTTGCTCCTTCCCCGTCAACAAATTTCTGTAGCCGCCTCTGTCATTATTATAAGATAATCCCACCAATTCCCATTAGTTTTGTTCTTCGTGTTAAAATTTGTAAAGTAGAAATGAGAATTTAATATGGTAATTATTGTTTTTAAAATACTTTTATTTGTTACTGGAAACTAACAAACACCATTTAAATTTCAATAAGTTTTTTCAGTAAAACGTAATTTTGCCTGACCTTGTTAGGAACTAGTTTCTTTTATGATGTCTCGTCTTTTACAAACAATGCCGTATTTTTATTATGGATATTATACCGAAAGTTTAGTTCTAAAATTCATTCTTTATTGTTTCATCCTTCTTACCATTATACTTTAAAGAGGTTAATTCAGTAGCGCGCATACAATACAAGCAAAAAGGCGTAGCCCACAATCAGTGCTGGGCACGAGTAAAAAAAATATATTCGTACGACCTACGAGTACGAGTACTTAAAAATTGTACTTGTAAGTATTTTACTGGTAAGTAATTTTATAGATTCAGTTTACGGTTACGAGTAGTAATCGTAAAAGTACGAGTAAAGAGTACGAAAATTCTTAAAAAATTAATCTAAAACCCAGTGGCGTAGCCAGAAGACATGCTCGGAGGGGGGGGGGGGGGCTCCGTTGGCCTAAGTTGGAGAGAGGAACAGTCGGGACTAAATGTATTTCACGACATTGTATCTAGTAAAGAAGGCGAAAAATTTTCGGGGCCACGCTCGTTAAAAATTCGCCTAACTACTATCAAATTTCGAAAATTAAATTATTACCTCTCCCCCTCTGCATGGTTGGATTAAATTTGTTTTTGTAATTTTTTTTTAACTTTTTTATTTTAATATTCCTAGCCCTCCATCCCTCTTTATTAAAAAATAATAATTTTTATATTTGTGAAAATATGAATTTTGGTGTCAATCCAAAATTTTAACATAAGACGTAAGTATGTATAACTCTAACCAGTGTTTTTCAGGCTCGGTTTTTTTTTAATTAAAAATAAAGTAAATATCGCTCATCACGCCAAAATTGATGATTTTTTCAGAAATCATGTATTTTAGGGGCGTAGATGTAAGAGGGGTTTTTGATAAAAATGCTTAGGTTTTGAAATATGTACTCCTTAAGTGCCGTTTTGTATATTGATAATAAAGCATTCTCGTTTTTTCCCGCACTTTTATTTTAATATAAATTATCACACTTCTTCCATAAAAAATGTTTCAATTAACATTGTTACTTTAATTTTTCTCTTGAAAAATAAATAGGTACACTGTTTACCTGATTGTTTTTTGGTTTGTTGTAAAAATATTTTATTGCATTGGGTTATATTTTTGTTGATTTAAAATAGCTCTAAAAAAGGGAAAACGGAACAGACAAGTATATAATAGAAAAATACTATAAAATATTATTCTTTTTACGACGATATGCGTCTGAAACCTTAATCTCTATATAAAACAGGACATTTAGAAGGAAAAGTTTAAAAACTAGACGAAAAAGTAGGTTTAGACTTTTAAACCCGCGCTCCTAGGCTCAGGGGGGGGGGGCAGCAGAAAATGCGACTACTCGTAAAATATACTCGTATTCTACGAGTAGAATTTTACGAATATATTTAATTTCACTCGTAGGTATGAGTAATAAGTATTTCAAATTAAAAATACTTATGAGTAAAAAGTAAAAGTCACGAGTAGTTTTTTTTATCCGTAACGAAAATACGAGTTAAAGAATTCGAGTACTTGGGCAGCTCTGCCCACAATCGTTTAATCTATATCAATTTAAAAACCATATACTTTACAAATCTGGCATACATTAATAAAAAATAATATTAACTCATTCATTTTTCTTCTCTCAAGTACCTACCTACTATTTTTAATATCTTCCACCACTGGCAAAATCACATATAACCGTCAAGGTCGAAAAACGCAGCATGGAAAAATTTTTGTGGACCTCGTCCAAATTCAAATTCACCCAACTATTAATTTAATTCATAAATTAACTTATTAAACCCATGCTCAGAATTTTGGTAGTATTATCTATCTTGACCCTAAGTTACATTATTCTATGGGGCTCTGAGGGGGCCAAGCGCAAAATTTTACTTTTCACACTATAACTGTTATAAAAACTGCGATGGTGGCTCCGTGGTGACTCCATTGAAACAATCCTAATATTTGGACAGATAAAGTGTGGACGTCAGTCTTAAAAAGTGACTGTCTCTAATGAGAAAAAAATGAACCTGCAAGAAAACATTGATTCTTATCAGATTGACAAAGCGCAAAATTTTTCTTTTCACACTATAACTGTTATAAAAACTGTGGTGGTGGCTTAGTGGTGACTCCATTGAAACAATCCTAATATTTGGACAGATAAAGTGTGGACGTCAGTCTTAAAAAGTGACTGTCTCTAATGAAAAAAATTATGAACCTGCAAGAAAACATTGATTCTTATCAGATTGACAAAGCGCAAAATTTTTCTTTTCACACTATAACTGTTATAAAAACTGTGGTGGTGGCTTAGTGGTGACTCCATTGAAACAATCCTAATATTTGGACAGATAAAGTGTGGACGTCAGTCTTAAAAAGTGACTGTCTCTAATGAAAAAAAATGAACCTGCAAGAAAACATTGATTCTTATCAGATTGACAAAGCGCAAAATTTTTCTTTTCACACTATAACTGTTATAAAAACTGTGGTGGTGGCTTAGTGGTGACTCCATTGAAACAATCCTAATATTTGGACAGATAAAGTGTGGACGTCAGTCTTAAAAAGTGACTGTCTCTAATGAAAAAAAATGAACCTGCAAGAAAACATTGATTCTTATCAGATTGACAAAGCGCAAAATTTTTCTTTTCACACTATAACTGTTATAAAAACTGTGGTGGTGGCTTAGTGGTGACTCCATTGAAACAATCCTAATATTTGGACAGATAAAGTGTGGACGTCAGTCTTAAAAAGTGACTGTCTCTAATGAAAAAAAATGAACCTGCAAGAAAACATTGATTCTTATCAGATTGACAAAGCGCAAAATTTTTCTTTTCACACTATAACTGTTATAAAAACTGTGGTGGTGGCTTAGTGGTGACTCCATTGAAACAATCCTAATATTTAGACAGATAAAGTGTGGACGTCAGTCTTAAAAAGTGACTGTCTCTAATGAAAAAAAATGAACCTGCAAGAAAACATTGATTCTTATCAGATTGACAAAGCGCAAAATTTTTCTTTTCACACTATAACTGTTATAAAAACTGTGGTGGTGGCTTAGTGGTGAGTAGGCATACGCACAATAAAAAAAATGTTCGAATTTTAGTAGGTTTAAGAATGCAGGAAAGAGGGTATGTAACATCTCCCAACCCACCCCATTCACGCCGGTAACCAGGCCGGCTGAGATCGGACATCTCGTGGGGTGCGAAAGAAGGTACACACACTCCCCAATCGGTAGGTCATGCAATGGCGCCAGAAACCGAGGGTTAGTCCTTGGGGGGAGTGTCGCATGACTGAGGATCATGGTTCGGATCCCACGTTAAGCTGTATGTCCCCTCGGGAATGGCCCTGGCAGCGAACGAAGAAGTAAAAAGCCTAATTTGAAAGAATGGCAAGAAATGACAACTGTTATAAACAGAATCGAAAAACTTACATATTTTTATATATTTTTTTTATAGGTAGGTAAGCTTTCTACGTAATAAATTTTACTGATATTTAAATTGTAAGAGTTTTTTTACAGAAAATAGCAAAAGCGGTGATAATCAAATAGTAGTAAACCAAATTCAATTATTGTATACCGTTAAAACCTTGTTTAATATTTATAAATAATTTTAATGAAATAAATTAAAACTATGTAATGTTGTAATAAAATGAAAATGTTTAATTTGCAAACTTGCAAAATGAAATTCAATGTGATGGTAAAACACCTACTCACCCATAAATAAGCTCTTATTACAAGATTCTTGCGGGCGGGCCCAAAACTAGATATCGGAATTACGTAAGATATTTTTTAAAGGAAAGTGCACCTTCGTCCCCTAAGGGCCAATTTTATAAAGTTGATTTAAACCTCAAGATCTAGTTTCAGAGCTGTGAGTAACTTAAGTAACTAGATACTTTTTAGTATCTAGTTACTTAAAGTAACTAGATACTTAGTAACTTAGTTCTTTTTTGAATCATGCCAAATGTAACTGTAACTTCCTTACTTTTGAAAAGTAACTTGTATCTAGTTACTTTTTAGGAGTAACTATACACCTAAAAAGTAACTAGATACTTTTAAAGTAACCAAGTTCCTTTTAAAGTAACTAAGTTACTTTTAAAGTAACAAAGTTAGGTACTTTTAAAGGTCCTTTAGGATACCAATTATGCACACGTGCCGTCCATCAGATGATGACCAAGGGACGATCGGCGGCCGTTAATCAGATTTTCACAAAGGGACGAGCGGTTAGTCGCGAGCGTCAAACAGCAAACTGGTTGGAACAAGAAATTTCTTGGAAAGCATTCTATTCTACTTGTTCGTTGTTCGAATTAACACTTAGTTTAGTTTTCTGATGGTAATAGTGGTAGTGTGTACACAGGAAAATGAGTTATCACTACCTGGTAAATTTATGGTATCTAGTTCAAAAGCATCTCAGTTACTTTTAGAGTTTCGTAGTTACAATTAAAATAACTAGTTACTCAAAAGTATCTTAGTTACTTTTAGTAACTAGTTACAATCAATGTAACTAGTTACTTTAAAAGTATCTTAGTTACTTTTAAATTATCGTAGTTACAATCAATGTAACTAGTTACTGTAAAAGTATCTTAGTTACTATAACTAGTTACTTTAACTAAGTAACTAAGAACTAAGTTACTTTTAGGTAAAAGTAACTATTCCTTATAAGTATCTAGATACATTTGTGCAAAAGTATCGAAAAAGTAACTAGTTACTTTTCTGAAGTAACTTTCACAGCTTTGTCTAGTTTAAACCATGAGCCGGCCACAGATACCGAGAGATGTACGGTACGCGTGCATCAATTCGAACAATATTTTTAATTTCTTTCCCAAAGTTACCATCAGCTCCATGCGAAATTATATTATTAAAAACATTGCGTCCTCTTGAAGCGAATCCTGTCCATATTTATTAATAGAGTTTTAAAAACTCTTTAACATTGAACTAAACAGATATTGGAAAATATGAAAAAGTTATGTTTATTAAAAAAAAAATTGTTCTCAATATTTTATAGAACACAATGAATTTTATTATTTTTTTTTAGGATTTTCATTATATACAGGGTGTGTCAGTAAGGTGTCTGTCTTAGATAGCACCTAAACTATCAAAGATAGGAAAAAAAGTGTAATACAAAAGTTAAAGGGTTTTTAATGATACATAATATAAAAATGTTTTCTAATCTACAGGGTGGTCCTAAAACGTGGTACTGAATAATAAAAAAGAAATTTAAATGTGACACCCAGTATAACTTTCTAGAATATGATTCAATGGAATAAGGACTTTATAACCCTATTAAAATTTTTGAAGTGAAATGCAACGTTGCCAAGTAATTAATTTTTTTCTGAAATTTTAGTACTTTTAAGGGTAGGTATCGTTAAAAAATCATAGCAACCTGTGGTTTAACCCTAGGCAAATATAATTTACGTTTTAAGTACTTTAAGGTACGATTTATTGATTTATAATAATGTTTTTTAAATCTCTTATACAGAGCGTTCATTACAAGTTGGACAACTCGATAGTTTTAAAAATGCTTTATTTTAATTCTTTTAAATGGGACCCCCCTAATTTTTTTAATCAAAAGAATTTATCTTTCGAAAACCTTACTTTTTTGTTAAACATGTCATATATCTAAATATCATAGTTTTTGAAATATTTTAGGATTTGTCTTAAATCAGGGTAAAAAAGGAAAGTTTTAATTAAGCTATTTAGTCAAGATTGCTTTGGAACAAAAAATAAATAATTTTCTTCGTCACAGCTGTCATTGAAAAATTATTTCGCTAACATTTTGTGCTTGATTACTGTTTAAATTTTAGTTTCCTGAACTAACTTTATCATAACTCATATTTTTCTATTTCGATCAAGTTAGTTCGGGAAACTAAACTTTAAACAGTAATAAAGCACAAAATGTTGGCGAAATAATTTTGCGATGACAGCTGTGACAAAGAAAATTATTTATTTTTTGTTCCAAAGCAATTTTGACTAAATTTTTTAGTTAGAACTTTCCTTTTTTACCTTGATTTAAAACAAATCCTAAAATATTTCAAAAACTATGATATTTAGATATATGACATGTTTAACAAAAAAGTAAGGGTTTCGAAAGATAAATTCTTTTGCTTAAAAAATTTAGGGGGGTCCCATTTAAAAAAATTGAAATAAAGCATTTTTAAAACTATCGAGTTGTCCAACTTGTAATGAACGCTCTGTATAAGAGATTTAAAAAACATTATTATAAATCAATATATCGTACCTTAAAGTACTTACAACGTAAATTACATTTGCCTAGGGTTAATCCACAGGTTGCTATGATTTTTTAACGATACCCTTAAAATTACTAAAATTTCGGAAAAAAATTAATTACTTGGCAACGTTGCATTTCACTTCAAAAATTTTAATAGGGTTATAAAGTCCTTATTCCATTGAATCATATTCTAGAAAATTATACTGGGTGTCCCATTTAAATTTCTTTTTTATTATTCAGTACCACTTTTTAGGACCACCCTGTAGATTAGAAAATATTTTTAGATTATGTATCCTAAAAAACCCTTTAACTTTTGTATGACACTTTTTTCCCTATCTTTGATAGTTTAGGTGCTATCTAAGACAGACACCTTACTGACACACCCTGTAAATATATTTTTCTACTCCCACGTGTAAATTGTCCTTTACACTAAAAGGATTGGAAAAGTGGGCTATCCCGGTTAACTGAACGGATATGATTTTATATCCATCCTAGTTGGGATATAAAACTGACCAATCACAGTGCAGTGTGGGCAATTACAAAGAAACCAAATTTACACGTTGTAAATTTTAAGAATCGTTTTCTGATACTTGATAAAAGTGAGAATAGGTTGAATATACTTCAGAAATATTTAAATCGAACTATTATTATTTTCTGACCGAACTAAGGATTTGCCAACAGATGTACTTTCTTATTTCAAAAATCTTCAGTTTTCCACTCATTTCTAAACAATTACTACACGATTTAATGCATAACATGTACTATACCTACAAAATGAACGTTTTTTACTAACCTTGGTTGTTTTTTTTTCCATGCAAACATTTGTCAACCTCCACCACGATATTTTCTGGTGTATTTTGAACCGGCATCCAACTCCATTGACCTTATAACTTTTATTATAAACAAAAGATATAGAAAAATAACTTGGAACATAAAGATGAGCACTTACATAAAACCAGATAAAACAGACGAAATTATAAGATTTCTAGGGTATTTCTACAGTATTGCCACTTCTATTACCACGTTAACAGTGTTGCTAGTTTGTAAATTGGCGATTATTTTGGAAAACTTTACCATAGCGAACGTTAAAAGTTCATATAATGCACAAAATCCATTTTTAACTGTTTAAAAGGAATTATACAGGTATTTTATTGTACTTTTGGAGTTATAATTCTTACGAAAGCAGAAATAAACCCGACCAACCTTTTTTTCTTCAACAGAACAATTTATTTAAACTACGAGAAAATAAGTTGTTCATTTTTATTAATAAATATATCATTTTTTGTCTATTATTCTGCAAAAGGCCGAATGTGAGAATAGACATATTCAAAGTGATTTTGTTTAAATATAAGAAAATACTTAAATCGATAAATATGTTACGGTGTAATTTGGTCCATGGATTTGCCATTGAAATGAATTTTTCTTCAATTGTTTTTATTATCTTTCTCACAAGTGCACGGCTAACTAAAAAAAAAAGTTATGCGCATTTTTCTAGAAACCCAAGAAAACGTTTTAAATAAGTTATTTTTATTAAACATTTTTTTAATTTTTGTAAATAGATTTACCCACTTACCTATCAATTGCTAAAAGATTTCGCCTGCTGCTCTATACTAGTAGTTTACCTTACTTTTTTGAGTTCTTTTTAAAATTAATAGCAAAAATCACCTTTTCACTAAGTGTATACATAAAATATTTTTTTAATTTTTGAAACAATTTCTCCTTACATTGCGTTATGCCCCCCCCCCCCCCCCCCCCAAATCGAAATTTTAATGGAAACGTTTGTCCCCCTCCCGAAAAAGTTTCTTCGGACGCCCATGCACATATTTATTTACCTTCTAAACTAGGTTGTTGAAAAAATAATTTATATATTGGTCGACGCCATTTCTAATCACTTTTATGCAAATGAATTTACATAAACTTAATTACAAGAGAACATTTTGACATCAAAATGAAGGAAATAGAAAACATTCAGGTAATTTATTTAAAAATTATTGTAAACATGTGCAGCAGGAAGGAGCCTTGAGAATAAAGTATTATGAAAGAAAGCAGTAGTGAGGCTGCGATTTCAAATTCAAATATTATACAGTCAGAAGTGTGAATAGAATTTTATTAAAACATATTTTTTCTACTCCCACTTGAAAATTATATTGTACCTAGTGAAGAAGGGGGAAAATCGCCGCAGGCGAAAAATTTTCGTTTTTAAAATCCCCCTAACTACTATCAAATTTCGAAAATTAAATTATTACCACTCCCCCTCTGCTTGATTGGATTTAATTTGTTTTTGTAAATGTTTTTTTTTACTTTTTTATTGACATTCCTAGCTGGCTCTTTATTAAAAAAAAAACATGTTTTATATTTGTGAAAAATATGAATATTGGTGTCAATCCAAAATTTTAACATAAGACGTATGTATGACTCTAAGCAGCGTTTTTCGGCGTAGCCAGAAAATAAGCTTAAGGCGTAATTAGGTTTTTTTTTCTGGAGAAAGGGACAGTCGGGACTACATGTATTTTATGGTATTGCACCTAGAAAAAAGAAAGAAAAGCGCCGCAGGCGAAAAAATTTCGAGGCGACGCCCAAAGTTCGTTTAAAATTCAGCTAACTACTATCAAAATTTGAAAATTAAATTATCACCTGCAAGGTTGGATTAAATTTGTTTTTGTAAGTGTTTTTTTTCCTTTTTTTTTTGATGTTCCTAGCTGGCTTTTTATTAAAAAAAAACATTTTTATATTTTTGAAAAATTTGAATATTGGTGTCAATCCAAAATTTTAACATAAGACGTATGTATGACTCTAACCAGCGTTTTTCGGGCTCGGTTTTTCATGATTAAAATTAAAGTAAATATCGCTTACCACGCCAAAATTGATGATTTTTTCAGAAATCATGTATTTTAAAAGCGTAGATCTAAGAGCAGTTTTTGGTGCAAATGCTTAGGTTTTGAAAGACTTCTTCTTAAGTGCCGTTTTGTATATTCATAATAAAGCATTCTCGTTTTTTCCCGCACTATTTTTTATATTCTAAATTATCACACTTCTTCCATAAAAAATGTTTAAATTAAAATTTTTACTTTTATTGTTCTCTTTAAAAATAAATACCTAATTGTTTTTTGTTTTTGTTGTAAAAATATTTTATTGCATTGGCTTATATTTGTATTGATTTAAAATAGCTTTAAAAAAGGGAAAACGGAACAGATAAGTATATAATAGAAAAATTACTATAAAATAATATTCTTTTTACTCGTTTTCCTTTAAAACTGCATCATAAATCAATAACTAAAACGACATACGTCTGAAACCTTAATCTCTATATAAAACAGGACTTTTAGAAGGAAAAGTTTAAAAATTAAATGTTTCCTACAAGACCTTTGTAATCTAAGCCAAGAATACATTATTTAAAGATTTAAATTAAGAGTCCAAGCGTGAGACGATAAATTAGGTTGCAATTAGACATTTAGACCCGAGCTTCTAGGCCACTGACTGGATGGACTATACCCTGTACCACTCTTAAAAACCTCCATTTTGTGCTCTCGAATAACATTTTTGGGCTATTAAATTAGTGGATAGAAAAAATAACTAACATATTATTATACTAGTAGGTAACTATAAAAATATAATTAAAAACTCTGTAAAATGTAAATATTCAGTCAAAGAAGAAATGCAATTTATATTACAACATTATAGTCTTAGCTTATTTATTTGATGGGTTGGGTCTTTTTATTTTTTAGTTTATTTGTGGTTTCTTAAATGCATTTATTTATTTTCGGATTTTAAAGGACATTTGCAGTCCTTTCACACCTTTCAAAAGAACAAAGGACATAATTTTAAAATAAAGGACTGTCCTTTCAAATAAAGGACGGTTGGCAACCCTAATTTTAACATAACAGCAATACAGGACACAAAATCAAACCAACCAAAACAAAAATATAGGTTAGAAAGAACATAAACAAATGGCATGGATTTTTATATTTAGGTTGGTGTCTCCTAAATCACCAAAAACTGTCAAATATGAGAGCAGTGAAAGAGCCTATTATGCCAATGGGTCGAATGGGTGCAACCGAACCCCCAGCACTTCTAAGGCACGAGCAGTCACTGGCTTATTATCTTATACCATCTCGAAAGGGACCATGTAAAAAATAGGCATTATAATTAATTATAAAAATTATTTAATGATATGCAAGAGCCTTGAGAAAATATATGAAATATAAAAGCAGCAGAAACGGTGGCGATTTCAAAAATATTTTCCCAACGTTGTTGCACTTGGTTGCGGCAATCTCGATCCATTTTCTGCAGTTCATGGTCGATATTTTGCAAGTATGAAAATAATGAAACTCTGCTGCGTGCTACGAGGTTTTCTTTGTGGTAAAATAAGTTTTTTGTTGTTTTCAATGGTTGACTTTGTGAATTTAATTTTTCAAGAAATCGTAAGATTCTTGCAGAACTTTGACCTACAATCATGGGCGTCCGAAGAAATTTTTCCAAGGGGCGGGAGGAGCAAACAATTTTTAATCGGAAAATCGAAGTGGAGAGAAAAATTATTTAAAAAATTAAAAACATTATGTATAATATTTTATTTAGTCCTCTTAAACCTAGTTTAAACCGAAAAATAATTTCAAAATCGTAGAAATGTCAAAAAAGATCGATTTAGAATGTGGGATTAGGCAACCCAACGATGTGTCCAAATGGCGGCTGGCTGGCAAATACTGCGTTGTAATTGGTGCACGTGACTATATAAATAATATTGCTGGTGACATTTAACGGGTGGCTCAATGTTTTTTACCAGCCAACCGCCATATTGAATCACGTGGTTTGGATTCCCTAATTGACAGCTAAGTTCAGTTTAAGAGTAATCAACCTGGTGATCAGTAATCGACATGACTCGAATCAAAAATTACGTTAGAAGCTGCGACGTGCAATCAGCAAGTTATTGTACGGACTTTACCCAGGCAGCAGACTGACGTTAATATAACGTTAGTTTTTCGTCATCTCAAACGTCAAAACCTCAACTGTACTTTAAAAATGACGTCCTTATATCACAGACCGACGACGTCACTAGAGCGTAATAATGACGTGATAAGTGCCGACATATCACGTTATGAAATAACGTTATGACATGAATTTAACGTCATTATTTATAATTTTATTAGACGGTTTAAGCTGTATCGTTTATAAAAATTAGATGGCTGGAGAAGAGTTTCATTTCGTCAACCCCATTCCCGGATGCATTTAATCACATTATAGTTTTTCAGTGTACAAAATTACGTTATATTGACGTAAAACTCACTGACGTTAATCACGTCATTTATTGGTAACATGACATCGAAGACCTAAATATCCCAAAAAATTACGTGATTTAGACGGAAGTGTCCCATATTGAAGATATTTTCGATAATTAGTTTTTGTTGTTTAACTATATTGAAAATATCTTAATTTAATCTTTACCTCCATTTCATTAGAAAAAAAAGTCTAACTAAGGTTAAATTTAAGAAAAAAACTTAAAGAAAGTAGTTTTTTAATTAAATTCATAATTCAGTATTCACTCTGCTGTAAAAATAAACGAACCGATCAAGCAAAAAATACACTTCCTGTGAAAAGGTCGACTCACACCATTCGCCCAAGAGCCACCTGCGGTTTTTTATGTGGGCATACGTAAAGATGGGGTTGGTCCTCCATTTACAGGAGTTCATGAAGTAACACCTGCCGGACAACACTGTCTCTTGGCATTTGTGTAATATTTTACCTAAAAATATTTTGAATATGTTTTGGCACGTTGATAGGGAAATAAAAAATATGAGAGGTTTTTAGCAAGAACCCCGTGGTACCTAATACAGGGTGCTACAAATTCGTGTGCGTACAAGGGGATATCGAAAACGGTAAGAGATACGAACATGGTTAAATTGAGGCAAAGTTGCATATTTTGGGGCCTAAAAATTTGGTGAAAAAAAAATGTAATTATTCCGAATACTTTCGAAGATATCAGAAAAAATAAACTAAATTTCCATTTTTGGGTTTAAATTTTTTGCGCTTTCGTTTTTAACTTGGGAAAAAAATAGCCGTTTTTTATGTTCTACAAGATGGCGTTGTTAGTTTTCAAATTCGACGTTTCGTTCTTTAGTTACTAACCGCATGTCAATTTTTTTAAATACGGACCTGGAATTTTAAACACAGTTTTAGGGATTTCTAAGCTTAAAGGCCTTTTTACATTGGATGCAATTGCAAGAAAAAATTGCCTGAAAGCATGCGCTTTGTCGACGTTTTAAACAGCTGATGCAGGTTTTAAATGGGAAAACGTGCATCAGCTGATTAAAACGTCGTCGAAGCGCATGCTTCCATGCCATATTTCTTGCAATTGCACCCAATGTAAAAAGGCCTTTAGAAATGTAATGCAATGTACAAATTTTTAAGATTTTAACGTTTTGTCATTTAATAACACATTTTTCAAATAACCTTTTTCATTTCATTACAGTCCTGAACATTTAGAGCCAAACTAAAAACAAAAAATTTTGATTTAAAAAATCCGTCCATTTTTACTCAAAGAGGCCTAATATTTAATATTTTGTAAGGGAAAAGACCCAAAGTCAGGGCCTCAAATATCTAGGTCTGTTTATTTTTGTTACATGTTTTGCCTGAAACTAGCATCATCAGATCTTCTAAACAGTAAAAAAAATTTAATTGGTTTTCAAACAAACAAAGGCGCATCACAGTAACATAACTAGACTAACACTCCAGTTAGCTTTTCTTTACTCGGGAGCATTAGTTTTTTTTCTGTTTTACAGTATTTCGGTCTAGGTCTAAGGCAAAAACCGTAAGACTTAAGATATACGTTATATTAATAAAATAAATAAAATACTAATAAAAAAAAAGAATTACTTTTCACGCCTTAAAAACTTGCTTACTTCCTAGAGTTTTGTGACGGTAAATCTTATTGAAAAAATAAACAGCCTAAACACTTGCTGTTATGGAATTTGAATAATTAAGTAATCATAAAAATAATTGCCAGGGCCGTAATAGTAAAGAAAGGATAATTTGAAATGCTAGTGATGTGTTATTTGATGACAACATGTTAAGGCAAGGGCCTGTCGACATATTAAGCACCGGTTCCCGCAGATCACCGAAGCTGTGTCGAGCGCGGTTAGTACTTGGGCTGACCGCTTGGGAACACGGCGTGCTCTTGCCTCAGGGAAGAGTGTAAAATGAATCGACACCTAGTCATCCTATTCACGCCGGACAGGCCGGATGAGATCGGATATCTCGTAGGATGAAGGTGCCGTTTCACACTCCCCAGTCGGTAGACCACATTTGTGGTCGATGACCGGTTCAAGATGGCCTCCGTAGTCGGCGAACCGTAAAAAAAAAAAAAAAAAAGACAACATGTTAAAATTTTAAAAACCATTAAATTGTATTAAATTTCCAAAGCTTGAAAGTCCTTAAAACTGTTTAAAAAATTCCAGGTGAGTATTTAAAATAAATGAATTGAGGTTGGTATCTAAAGAACGAAACGTCCAATTTGAAAACTAAAAACGCCATCTTGTAGAACATAATGAACGGATATAAGAAAGTGTGTTTTTTTTCTAAGTCAAAAATGAAGGCGTAAAAAATTAAAAACCTAAACTAAAAATTTCGTTTTTTTTCGGATATCTCCGAAAACATTGGGAATATTTAAAATTTTCTTTCACCAAATTAATAAGCCCCAAAATATGCAACTTTGCCTCAATTAAACCATCTTCGTATCTCTTACCGTTTTCGAGATCCCCGAATCTGTAGCACCCTGTATATATATATTATTTCATTTTTATGAAATTTTACACCTGTAGCGTATAAAGAAGAAGAGCCCCCCCCCCCCCCCCGACTTCTGACCCCATCAAGAAAAAGTTTTTTTTTTAAAATACGGCGGACTTTTAAAAATCTTTCTTATGTAGTTCATTGAGGTCCACATACATTCATCATCCACCGATCCTTGCAGAAAATACGTTTCTCAAGTATTGGAAAAATTCACTAAAAACCAACAATAAAATGTTGGGAAAACATGTTTCTGAAATCGCTAGACTTTATTCTCAGGATATTTGTAACCACATAATATAATGGTATTTTTTGCAAGCAAAGTTACGTTACGTTGCCAAAGAGTTTTTCAAAATTATATGTATATTTCATATTAATGTTTTTAGGCCGGCGATTTTTATTTGCATATTTAAGAGGCTATTTATATGATAATAAGTAATAACATAATACTAACTAAGTAATGAGAAGTTCTTATAACAATAACAATGTAGGTTAGGCAATGTTCAATAAATAATTATTTTTATACAAGAGTTGTTTTTTTAAAGGCTATCTTTTTAACAGGCCTGGATATGCCAGCTGTTAAGCGACGTTTGAGATGCAGGCGTATGGAAGCAAGTAGGCAAGTACATTTTCAAGTCGACTTTGTTATTTATTCAGGGACGGTCCTAGAACCGTGGTCGCTGGTCGCCCAAGTGCAAACGGCAATAACATTGGACGTCCTTTTTGTATCTTATATACCTATGAAACTTTCGGAAAATACCTCTTACTTCAGCCAGTGGCGTATATAGGGGGGGCTGCCCCCCCCCCTTCTTAGGAGCTCGGGGTCTACAATAATTGCAACCTAATATTTCGTCTCACGCTTGGACTCTTAATTTAAATTTTTAAATAATGTACTTTTGGCTTAGATTACAAAGGTCTTGTAGGAACCGTAAACATTTCCTTTTAAAAGTCCTGTTTTATATATATAGAGATTAAGGTTTCGGATGCATACATTTTAGTTATCGATTTATGATGCAATTTTATAGGAAAACGAGTAAAAAGAATAATATTTTATAGTATTTTTCTAATATATACTGCCTGTTCCGTTTTCCCTTTTTTAGAGCTATTTTAAATCAACAAAAATATAACCTAATGCAATAACGTATTTTTAAAGAGAAAAATTAAAGTAAAAATGGTAATTGAAACATTTTTTATGGAAGAAGTGTGATAATTTATAATAAAAAAATAGTGAGGGAAGAAACGAGAATTCTTTATTATGAATATACAAAACGGCACTTAAAAAGGAGTATTTTAAAGCCTAAGCATTTGCACCAAAAAACTGCTTTTACTAGGCTCCTAAAATACATGATTTCTGAAAAATCATCAGTTTTGGCGTGGTGAGCGATATTCACTTTATTTTTAATCATGAAAAACCGAGCCCGAACTAACGCTGTTTAGAGTCATACATACATACGTCCTATGTTAAAATTTTGAATTTACACCAATATTCATATTTTTCACAAATATAAAAAAGGTTTTTTTTTTAATAAAGGGCATCATATCAAAAAAAAAAACATTTACAAATACAAATTTAATCCAACCATGCAGAGGGGGAGAGGTAATCATTTAATTTTCGAAATTTGATAGTATTTAGGTGAATTTTTAACGAACTTTGGGCGTGGCCCCGAAAATTTTTCGCCGGCGGCGCGTTTCCGCCTTCTTCACTGGGTACGATATCATGAAACCCCCGAGCATATTTTCTGGCTACGTCACTGTAAGATATATTTGACAATAGGTACTTTAGCTTGGTCGCCAAATGATACCCAGCACTTTTGTTAGTTGGGAATGGTTCACCATTATCTATGAATATAAATATACGCAATATTTCAAGTTAAACCGGCCAATATCATCAGGTGAATATTTGCAAATACCAGAGACAAAACCCACAAGTTTTTTTTTGAAAAAAACATCTTTAGAATCTAAAGTAGCAAGCGAGTACAGGTTTTTGTTCCGTTGTTGTCCTGGGAAAATTTATTCATATTAAAAATATTTTTGCAACAAAAAAAAACAGAACCACACACATACATGAATATACATACAAAACCTCTAGAGAGGGACTTATATTATAGCATAGCAGTTTCAAACTCTCGAGTTATTCAGTCTGATGAATATTCCGGCTCGGAGCAAAGTCGAGACCGTGAAATATTTCTCTGGTCTACTGGAGCATGTCACTGCATTGTGAAGTCGGCCAGACGTGGCCACCAGATATAGGATATCTTAGAGGGGACGTGGACGGGCAGAACCATAGTTTTAAAATAAAGTACATTTTAAAGAAAAATTTAAAATCAGCAAGTCATAAAATTATATTTAAAGAAATGGCACCCTTTCTTGTTGAAAACAAGCTTTTGACAAGGTACGTACCCCCTACTAAACTCCTATACAATGTGAAATTCTTAACTGGAATAAATTCAGTAAGTATTAGGAAACCTCTTTATTTGCTGAAAAAATATAGAACTACGGCTGCGTTCATGAAATGTACCCCCTCTTTTTGGGGTAGATACCGCCCCCAACTTGTTTTTTTCAAATGTAAAGTTATGCATTGTGATAGCTTATAGGAAAGGGCCTACAAATGAAAATACCATCCACTATTTACTTTTGCATTTTGGTAATCTAGAAAGCCACAAAAAAAAACTGGCTATTTTAACAACAGTTCATATTACAATTTTTAGAGTAACTTAGGCAACAACTTATACACGAAATTCGCCCAATATGGTACATAATGTCAAGAATAAATGTTACTTTAGATAACGGGTTTGAAAAAAATTGGCAACATCCAATAAAAAAATACTATACCACCGTGTCTAATACGCCAGCAAAACACCGGCACCATAACTACGATTCGCATAAATCAAAATTAAACGGTCCCACGGCCTTTCGTCCCGGCCAGAAAAAATACTTTTACCGACAAAATACCGTCAACCACGAGACTGTTACTGTTTTTCAGATACCGTTTGCCGTTGCGTGATCTACAACAAACGGCTGCACAGGCCGACCGCTGTCGCTTTCCCTCGGTTTACATCGCAGCGTGTAGCGGCAAAGGACGAAATCATATTTGTTTCAGAGTAACTGCTAGCTTGTATAAGGTGAAGCGCAACACGATGGTATTAAATTAAAGTAGCAGTTACACAGATACCGACGCGACACTAATATCAACCTGCACTGCGGCCACATATATACATACACTATATTGCTAATACCATAATTCAATGATGCCACCACTGTAAGCAGATGATCAGGGGCCGTTGAGTTTGCGCAGATCGGAAATTTGCTTCTTGATGTAAACATTTGACAGGGCCGACTTTCAAAATATTTATACTAGCTTTTATTTAAATTCACCCGTTTAGTTCGGGTGTGTACAGTGTACAGTGTACAGTTTATGGTCAAATAAAACTAAGTAATCAATATTTTACATACCTGAAATACCTTATTTATTCCTGGTATTGAACCGCGATTCGTGCAAAAAAGGATCATGCACTTTTTTCTACCCATCTTGAGACACAAGTCGCTAACAATAACAAAATGTCTGGTAAAGTTTTATACCTAAATTCGCACCCAAAACATAAAAATAAATAACCACAATTATTACACACGGAACATCCGAACGAATACAACGTAAAAAAGATGGAAACGACTATAACTTACAAACTAACAAAAAAAAAATGTCTAAAGTAAAGTTTTATAAATATTAACACCCAAAACTTGGAAATTATAACAACACACGGATGAACGAAACAAAAGATGGCGACTAATAAGAGTATAACAGCGAGCCGGTTCTGTTCAAGAGACCTTGGGTTCTGTTTACATTCTGTTAGAAATCGTGTGGGTTGCCTAATTTTTTCCCTACTGCGCAAGCGCCACGGCCCCCAACTCAGGTTATTTTGAATCGCACGATGGGTGTATTCTTGCTTCGTGCGGCTGCTTATATCGGCAATATAGTGTATGTATATAATGTGACTGCGGCCGACTTGAGTGATCTTTATTGGTGCTAGAAATCTGCGTCCTACGGTAAATATAAAAAAACCCATCACGTGACCGCCCGCTAGGCTCCACACTGGCAATACACACATGTTCGTATGATAAGAACCGCTGTGAAAAAGCCAACAGAACTGTATCATTGCCCGATAAGACCCGATAAAATAGAATACTAGATTTATACAAGGAAGTAGAATACGCATACGAGTTTCCGAGATAAAAATTAATGACTGAATAGGTAATAAAAGTAGCAGCCAAGCGGTATGTCTTCCTATATTTTACGCATTTTTAGTAGGTATATCTTAATAAATATTCTGGAGCAGATTATAGATATACTACATAGGAACCGTTAACTGAGGTTTAAAGCTTGCAGTAAAAATCGCAAAAATACAACAACGGGTCGAAAATGCACAATTTAGTGAAATCGGATTTTAGCCGTACACAAGTACAGGGGCGGAATCAGAATGGGCTTTTTCATTAAATTTATATTTGGACCCTATCGTATAGAAATAGAGTACGAAAAAAAAAAAATTTTACTGTTTCAGTTTTTAAATTCTTTTATTATTTACTGAGAAAATAATTGGTATACAGTAGTACAGAGTAATACAGTATCCTCCTGAAGACGACTGGAGATGCTTACCAGTTGAAACGTAGTGATTCAACAAATAAAGACAATGCAATTATTGCAAGTCCAAAACTCTACTGTCGTTCAAACTGTTTGTTTGTTACGCGAGCATCAAAATCTAAATATACGCTCACTACCGAAAAATTTATGATTTTTTTATAAAGAAAATATTTTGGAGCGATATCGATAAACTTAAACCTACAGATTTTCTAAAAAATATTTTCAGTAGTTTCCTCAAAAGCTCTAATGCAAGTTCGTCGTGAATCACCCGGTATAATTGAAACTTTAAAAAAAAATTTCAATATTTTTTTAAAGGTATCATTCGCCAAATTCTTATGAATCCATAGTAAAATTTTTCTATTAAATTTTCAATTCGACAAACCAGGAGACGATGCCGTGTATTACGCTGGTATGGGAGCTTTTTAAATTGTAGGTAATTATGCTTAAAATAGGGGTATTTCGCCGATATTTGGGTAAAAGGAAAAGTAATGAAATATTGATCTAAAAACGAAATTGCCAATGCGTCACTAGACCTCACGTAATGTAGTCAATTTATCCAATCACTGGGTTATATATAGGGTGATTCACGTTGAGTGGCCTATTAGAAGATCTCGGAAACGAGTAAACTTACCTTACTAAAAATTTGATAGCACGCATAATTAGCCTTGAGCTTTTAAAACATTATATTTTGACGTTTTTATTACTTCCGGTTACACCGGAAGTTAATGCCAACTTTGCTATTACAAATAGAACACCCTGTATATTTTAGCATTTTTGATTACCTTATTAAAATCTAAATAACTTTTGTTAATAATAATCTATTCCTATCTCTAACCGTTTTTGAGATATGAATTATAAAAGGATTTTTTTGTGTAAAAACGCTCCGAGAAAAAAGTTTAATAACTCTGAAACTAATAAAGGTAAACATTTAAAATTTTGTTAGGTTTCAAGTAATACATAGATCTTTAGTTTAAATTACTTAGGTTTCACGTTTTTTATACAGGGAGTTCTTAAAATTGTGCCAATGTTTTTATTTAAATAAATGTGCAAAAGTCAATTTTTGCAAATTTAACACCATATTTTTTAGCTTACGAACGCGTAGAGAATTAAATTTCCTATCTAAATGCCTAATATGTTACAATCCTCATTTTTAGTCGTTTTGGAATTATGAACAATTTAAATAAAAAATCTTAAAATTTCTGTTTGAGTTAATGCGACATTATTTTTGAAAATAAGGCTTCGACTGGGATTTTCGTTTGACTTTGAGCTTTGTTGCCAATTTGTAAAGTAGGCTTTGACCAAAATGATTCTAAAGTTGACACTTATCTTAGCCCTATTGTCATATTCTCGTTAACTTTTTTAATATTACGTTCTTGGTAATCTGAGAATGGCGAATAATAATTATTAAAATAATTTTATTTAAAAAAATCAGAAATAGCTAAGCAACGAAAATAGGCACTCAATAACAAATGGTAACAAAGCTCAAAGTCAAACGAAAATCCCAGTCGAAGCCTTATTTTAAAAAATAATGTCGCATTAACACAAACAGAAATTTTAAGATTTTTTTTTTAATTGCTCATAATTCCAAAACGGCTAAAAATGTGGATTGTAACACATTAGACATTTAGATAGGAAATTTAATTCTCTACGCGTTAGTAAGCTAAAAAATAGGGTGTTCTATTTGCAAAAATTGACTTTTGCACATATATTTAAATGGAAACATTGGCACAATGTTAAGAACTCCCTGTATAAAAAACGTGAAACCTAAGTAATTTAAACTAAAGATCTATGTATTACTTAAAACCTAACAAAATCTTAAATGTTTACCTTTATTAGTTTCAAAGTTACTAAACTTTCTTCTCGGAGCGTTTTTATACAAAAAAATCCTTTTATAATTCATATCTCAAAAACGGTTAGAGATAGGAATAGATTATTATTAACTAAAGTTATGTAGATTTTAATAAGGTAATCAAAAATGCTAAAATATACAGGATGTTCCATTTGAAATAGCAAAGTTGGCATTAACTTCCGGTGTAACCGGAAGTCATAAAAACGTCAAAATATAATGATTTAAAAGCTCAAAGCCAATTATGCCTATCAAATTTTTAGAAAGATAAGTTTACTCGTTTCCGAGATCTTCTAATAGGCCACTCAACGTGAATCACCCTGTATATAAAAAAAACAAATAGTATCCATCTGGGGTTGGAAAATATTAATATAACAATTCTTACATTACTTACAATTATGAGAGTTTTTTTACATTATTTAGCGATTTTTTTTAACATTCAAATTTTTAAAAATATTGTTTTCTGTATTCTAACTCTCATTCCATAAAAACCTAAATAAAAAATGTCTATAACACATAATGAAAGCAATTCTAGACTTCTAACTCTGCAACCCTTTGCCACCACTATAAGTTTGGAGGACGCTCATCAGCTGTAACCTGACCTCCAAATTTACATCGTCCGGTAACTTTTTCATAAATGGAAGCAATGACAGCAGGAACTTTTTATTGCCCATTGAATCCTCCGCTCTATCTTCCTTCTGCATAGCCACCAATTCCTCCATACAAACAGCAAGCCGTTTAGTCGGTGGTTCATCAGAATGCACACTGTTCATAGTAAAACTGTTGATGTCGATAGGTTTAAATGTGGTAGTAATAGTGGGTTTGGGCTGAATTGGGATAAAATGTATTTTATTCTGCGACTGCGATATTGTGATTGCGTCGTTGGAATCTTCTTTAAATGGCTTTTGTTCTTCAAACATGGAGTCACTACTGTCTTCAGTTGGTATCGTAAACTTCTCTCTAAAACGAAAACTAGGTTATATAGGTTGCCAATGTAGAAACATACTTGTTCTAGGATGGGATTGTTTTATCTAAATTTGACTTTAGCTAGTAGTTAGGTACAAGGCGCGGCTTGGCCATAAGGTCATTTGGTTAATGACCCACCCATAAAAAGTTGACCCATCTAAGCGTGTCATGCAAAAATTACCCAATACAGATCGAACTCGATCGAACAGAACATACGGAAGTTAAAAAGGGACGGGAAAGTGTCAAATCCGGACGTCGATTTCGCCACACTTTGCGTATAGTTGGACAGTTGTTCAATCACGTCCAATAGGTATTTACGGAAACAAAGTCGAATAGCTTCGTGAATCATGCGTGCTGTCGCAATCACAACTTTGCGTGAAGACTTTTTAAAATCCGTTAAAAATAATCATGACAGGATAAACGCTTTCGAGCTTAAATCAGAATCAAAAGTTTTATTTAGTCGTGAAGATTTCTATAATGGTGCGGGTGCTATGGCCACTTTACACTTTACAGCTATTGTTCGGTGAAACGTTTTCGGAAAGTGTAAAATTATTAAAAATTTTATGTACTATTCCAATGACGACAGTAGAAAGTGAGAGGTGCTTTTCGGCACTAAAAATAATTAAGATTTTTTTAGGAAACTCAATGGGGGAGTCAAGGTTAAGTCCTTCACCTTTGTCAAGCATTGAAACGAAACTGTAGTAGCGTGAAGATTAGAAGAATGTGCATCATCATCATCACACGGCTGTATCACAGTCACGCAATCGCCAGCTAAAGGCCGCATATTCATGAATTTTAGCTTAAAAATTTGCTCCATATTTATTATTTTGCGTCACTCAAAAGACTGGAGTAGCTTGGCTACCCAACATGTCGAGTCGCGGATACTTGGATTGCCGGGTCTCCCAGTCGTCGCAACTTAGGTAGAGTCGTTTAAGTAGCTCCATTCAAAGCTACATGCTGGGTGACCTAGTCGCTGAGTCTCCTAAATTTCAAGCTATTAGAATTTCTTTTAAATTTGCCCGTGTGAGGACTGCCTAAGTTGTAGCGACTGGAAGGCCCGGCAACCCAAGTATCCACTGAGCTTGTCCATTGACTTCGGACGTCATCGTTTTTGAATTGTCATTTTGACTTTTTTTACTTTTGTGCCTTGAAAATGTATTTATTCATAAAAATCGTTTTTTCGGAGCTTTCATTACCATTCTCTTATGTTTCCGGTAAGTAGTTTAGGATACGCGTTAATTTATTGTAAAAAGTTCTAACTTTTAAGGGCATATCGCGAAAAAATTAAATATTCATGTAGTATTTGGCGATAAAAATATTGTACAAAGGGCTTTCGAACGATCTATTAAATGTATGATTGGTTTTGCACTAGACTAAAAATTGATTCAAAACTTTAAACAACTTTTAGGAACCCGTACATCGGGACATTAGGCACATCTAAGTATTACAATATTTATGAAATTAAACTTTGTTTTGACCATAATTCTTGGATTTTATTGACGTATTAGTTATGACTAGTGGGTAATCATTCACTGAGAATACTGTAGCTTTCCTGACTTCTGGGTGTGTCTATTGAATTTTGACTTGACCACTTTTTTTTTATCGCGGAAACCAACAATCTAAAAATAACGGTATAAACCAAATTATTTTTAGCTTTTCCTTTAACAAATTTTATTTATTCATATTTGTGGTTAGGCTTGTAGACATTTAGTTGTGTCAGTGAGTTTAAATTAGGAACCTTGACAGCATTTGTTTTATGATTTTTATTAACGATTAATTTCCATGCAAGAACTGCATAGTGATGTGATGAAATTAAAAATAGTTTTTTTTTATGAAATATTATACTTTATCTAGGTATTATATTTCAATTAAGCTACAATGAGAATTTTCACTATAATCGATTTTATCATATTCATCACTAACATCTAACATCCTGAACTAGAACCTATTGAAGATATACCATCCATGGAATGACTGTACAACGCTTCACCATAAATTCTTTAACCAAAAATAAGGCGATCTAGACAAACTTACCTATATGTAATGTTGCTTTGTTTTGCCGCTACAGGGTGTTAAAATTATTAAATTAATATTTTTTGTCTGAATAATTTCTAAACGCCTTTATGGATTTCCACTAATTTTGGGACTAAGAGTGACCATTATTAATAGCATGTTTTGACGTATGCGCCATCTTTTTTTAATACCTGCAAATTTAAAAATGGCGTGTGATTGTTAATTAAAACTTCCTCTTTTGTTACCCCCCGTATAAATTACTTTAATTATCTCTGACTTCATGTTAAAACTTTTTTGTCTCTTATTAAATTTTAGCCCGACATACAGTTTCCCTGCAAAAAAATTATTTCGATGCAAAACATGAAAAAATTTCGAACAATTGTTTAAAAATCAAACTAGTTGGGAGTTATTTAGAATTAACATTTTTTTCACGTTTCTCGTTCTGAATAAACAGCAGTGATGAATTACACGGTATGGTAAATAATTTTTTTGCAGCGAAACTGCATGTCTGGCTAAAATTTTACAAGAGACAAAAAAGTTTCAACATGAAGTCAGCTAGTGTCAGAGAAATAATTAAAGTCATTTATACGGGGGGAACAAAAAGACCAACTTTAATTACCAATCTTACACGCCATTTTTAAATTTGCAGGTATTAAAAAAAGATGGCGCGTACGTCAAAAGACGCCATTAATAGTGGTCATTCTTAGTTCCAAAATTAGTGCAAATCGATAAAGACGTTTAGAAATTATTCCGAAAAAACAATATTAATTTGAAAACTTTAGCGCCCTGTAGCGGCAAAACGAAGCAACATTGTATATAGGTAAGTTTGCCTAGATCGCCTTTTTTTTGGTTAAGGAATTTATGGTGAAGCATTGTAAAGTCATTTCATGGACACCCTGTATATCAATAATAACAAATTTTCTACAGTACCTATCACAAACTTTTTCTAGAAACAATTGAAAACGAAGCTGGAAGTTTAAAACAGACGAGAAGATGTTCGTAATCATATTAACCGCACAATAGGCTTTTTCACAACATTTTGGTTGTAATGTAAAAGGAACAAAAAATAAAATTTTCTATGTTTGTACTTTTTTATATTTTTAAGCCATCGCTGAGAAAATAAAAAAAAATGACATTTTTACCAATGTTCTTTAAAAAAATCGAAAGTCGAAGAATCGTAATCCAATAGAAATAATTGTCCAAAACGAACTTATGCAAAAAAATAAAATATCACCATATTATTTCCAAAGTGTTATCTATATTTTGTCTTAAAATACGCTGATAAGGTCTAAGAACAAAATATATTGTTTAACTAGCATAGAAGTTTTCACATGTGGCAACACCGAAATTATTGACAGTGTAGCGCTGGGCGCTAGGTACGTAACAAAAATTTATTGAGAAAAGAAATAAATATTTTAAAATCACTAAGTAATTTTTAGTAAGTTACCAAAAGTCAAAAATGTTTTATTTTAGTTTAATTTTGTTAAATTTTTTTATAAATTTAAATTTTAAAGAGACTAAAAATAAAAATAAATAAATAAATAATGTTTCAAATTAAATACAATTATTAAAAAAAAAAAAAAAAGATAAAAATATTTTGAATTATTTCAACATTTAAAAAAAAATAAAAATGACGAAAAAGCCAAACAAATTTTCAATGTTTCAACAAAATTTAATTAAATCAAGTTAGCTTTTAGAAGAAAACGGGTTCAAGAAAATAAATTAATAAAACTTTGAAAATTAAAAATAATCGCGATGATTTTAAATCACTATCAAAAGAGAAATTATAAAATTAAAATAAGTTTATATCTTTCAATGATAACAAAGTTTCTGTACCTTAATATTAAATTAAAATCAAAATTTTTCAAAATTGCTTTCAAAATACACGTATTCACTCTCACCGAACGCACAGAACTAAATTGAAAATTTTCCTTTTCTTGTTTTGATCGGTACACAAAAACATGCGATGTCATATTATAAAAAGATTCCATTTACGATTTTCTGCGTGTTTAATATAGAAAAGTTCTAGAATATTTCTAGAACCAAAGTTTTCAAGACAGGTCTCACGTAGGCCGGGAACCTTGTTTACGTTTTTGTATTTTTCCTAAAAACAATTTCAAGGCGACTTAGATCACCCCAAAATGTTTTTGTTTTTAACCTTTGAAAGACATTTGAAAGACATTCTATTTGTTACGTTCTTCTCGAATTTTCAATATTGACCAAAACAAGTACCGAGCGACTTTAGTCACGTCTACCTAAAATGTTTTCGTGTTTAGGAAAGTTTTTAGACCCTGAAAAATATTGAGCAAAGATCGCGAGAAAAACAACGCATAGTCAAAAACAATACGTCACTTTCAGCTATGTTATAAATACAACCAACTAACCATTTTTGGGATAGTTCTTTAGAGAGTTCTTTAGATAGTTCTTTAGTAAAAATTAGTTGAAAAGTAAATAGCAGAAAATCAATCAAAAAGTTCTAAAAAGTAAAGTCGTGAGGGGGCTCGGATCCCCCTCATTCGCAGTAAATAAAAGTTTGTTAAAATCGTTTCGACAGCTAGTCCAGACTTAAGACAAAATCTTAACAGTTTGTGCGCCAAGACAAATTAAATATTTTTATATAAATATAAAAGTGAGTGTTTCCTTTGGCATTTGGTATGAAAAATCGTCATTGACGAAAAGGTAAAGACTTTTTAATAACTCCTGGAAATGTTAAGAAATTAATTTGTAACTGTTAGTGCTCCCTGTAAAATTTAAAATGAATAAGGAATAGATAATGAGTTATAAGAAGTTAAATTAGAAGCAGTATAAATATGCTCCCTTTGAAAATTATGGATTTAAACAATGGTTTAAATAGGAAAAATGTTGAAGATTCAAACTTTAAAAACAGTAAATGCTCCCTTTGAATACTATGATTTAATTTAAATGACTATGAGTTAGAAACAGTTGATGCTCCCTTAATGAAACTAAATTTTGGAACTGGTATAGTGCCAACCTTAAATGATTATTTTGAAGAAATGATTTTAAACATTTTAACATTATTTTGGAAAGCTGTATTTTAAAGAAGTTTAACATAGGATTTTGGATTAAGATTAAATCGTTGACAAAATGTACTACATGTATGTGCCTTTGATTAATTTGGACTATTGGAAACAAGATTGTAAAATTTCAATATTTTCACAACTTACAATATATTTGTAATCATCAATACAATAGTGTTTTACTGATAGTTAGTGCTCTAAGACCGACCCAGTTCCCTTTCTCAGTCTGCAATGCTTCTGCCCTTGTAACAGAGAACAAATTAGAGAAATGAGGTTAGGAAAAGGGTAGAGGGCATTACAACAGGAGACCTATTCATTAGGGAATCCAAACCACGTGATTCAATATGGCGGTTGGATGGCAAAAAGCATTGAGTCACCAGTTAAATGCCACCAGCAACATTATTTTTATGGTCACGTGCACCAATTACAAAGCAGTATTTGCCAGCCAGCCGCCATTTGGACACATCGTTGGATTGCCTAATTCAATGCAATGACAGTTCAACAAGTCTAACCTAAATTATTTGTTAAACTTTCTTTGGTTTGTTGGTATTTTTAAAAATTATTTTAAACTTTTACCCTCCTCCTCCCAGCCTAAAATTGTGTCTATGGACGCCCATGATTAGGGGCTTCAGATTGGGTAACGGGCCTAGGGCAGTGGCGGATAAAGGATTTTATTGAGGGTGGGAGGGCGACTAAAAAAAAATTACTTCTAAAAAAAATTTTGACCCTGCACACACCGTAGAATTTTCTAAGCAGCTTTTTTTAAAAAATAACCCATTTTGTAAGGCTCGGGGGGGGGGGGACACCTGCCTTTGCCCCCACCCCCTGGATCCGCGACTGGCCTAGGGCCCCCTATAACCAAAAACAGGCGCTGAGCTAGGTTGATATTGAATTAAAGCTTACCGTTTATTGATGAAATTAGTTAAAAAACTAAGCTGATCCATAAAAATATATTTCTTGTTCGGATAATTTCCAACGCCAGCTTTTGCTTGCTCTATCAGACGGGTTTGACGAGAAAAATTGTCTCTAAGATTTTTCCATTTGACTTGCAAATCTTTCACTAAAAAAACATAATATACTTTGAAAATACCAAAATGTCGAGAGTTGGAAAGGTAAAATGGCTACAGAACTCAACATTTTACCGGCAAGTAAGATGTTCTGGGCTCAATACTCAACGAAGACATAACATTTTTCAGTTTCAAAAATATCTACGTGCCAATTAACATGTTAGTTATGTGTTATAGCTAAAGTTGCAACGTAAAAAAAGCTGTCTACCATTGTGGTGTTAGTTCTCCTAACAGTGTCGCGCTGCGGGACAACGTTCCCTATGCAACGTTTATTTTCAATATAGGGGTTTGCACGGCATCATAGGATATTTTCACTAGGATTTTGGGCAATATTATTTGGCAATAAGTACAACTTTTTGTTTTTCATTTTTAAGTTAAATATGTAAAAACGGGTACGTTTATGGTTTGAATACAAATGTTTCAGCTTTAGTTATAGCTACCACCACGCCAAAATTAATAATATCGGGAATGATGTATTTTGGATCCAATAAATTATGAATCTTATAATTGTTTTTATCGGAACTCTTAGATTTTGAAATATTTCTTGCCTTGAATGAGAAATAGCTAAGCAACGAACATAGGCAGTTAATAACAAATGGTAAGGTAACAAAGCTCAAAGTCAAACGAAAATCCCAGTCGAAGCCTTCTTTTCAAAAATAATGTCGCATTAACACCAAAAGAAATTTTAAGATTTTTTATTTAAATTGCTCATGATTCCAAAACGACTAAAAATGTGGATTGTAACATATTAGGCATTTAGATAGGAAATTTAATTCTCTACACGTTAGTAAGCTAAAAAATAGGGTGTTCCATTTGCAAAAATTGACTTATGCACATTTATTTAAATGGAAACATTGGCATAATTTTAAGAACTCTCTGTATAAAAAACGTGAAACCCAAGTAATTTAAACTAAAGATCTATGTATAACTTGAAAGCTTAGAAAATTTTAAATGTTTACCTTTATTAGTTTCAGAGTTACTAAACTTTCTTCTCGGAGCGTTTTTACACAAAAAAATCCTTTTATAATTCATATCTCAAAAACGGTTAGAGATAGGAATAGATTATTATTAACAAAAGTTATTTAGATTTTAATAAGGTAATCAAAAATGCTAAAATATACAGGGTGTTCCATTTGAAATAGGAAAGTTGGCATTAATTTCCGGTATAACCGGAAGTAATAAAAACGTCATAATATAATGTTTTAAAAGCTCAAAACCAATTATGCCTAATATTAAATTTTTAGAAAGATAGGGTTACTCGTTTCCGAGATCTTCTAATAGGCCACTCAACGTGAATCACCCTGTATAGATATGTGGCCGATTTTTGGATGAAAGAAAAAGTAACGAATTATGGATCAGAAAACTAAATGGCGAATGCATCACTAGACCTTACTCTTAACACTGTAACTTGGAAACGACAAACGACAACACGAAGGGCTCACACAAACATAAGAAAAATTATATGCTTATTCGTTTTGTGTGACAGACTATACCTAGCAAAAAAGCTACCCAAATTAAAAACACCTTCTAAGCAGTGGCGTGCATACAATATAGGCAAAAAAGCATTGCCTACCCTGGGAACAATAAAACAAAAAGAAACATTCTTTTTATATTAGTTTTTATCCATGTAATCCAACTTTGGCAATTTATCTCTACATTAATATAATAAATAATAATATAGGACCGAAAAATGAATCCTATATCATTTCCACGAACGCATTCTTTGCTTATTTATATCGTAAACTAGATCCCTGTATAAGCATTCCGTAAGCCCGTTCTAAGCACTATTTTAGTACGAGTGGAAGCAAGCGAGAGAGCCGGTAGGCAGTAGGGTAGAAAGAGATGTAACAAATAAACACGTCACAACCTTCGACCTTCCTTCATCTATCAGGTCGTGGCAAGAACGCACGCGTTTGGTAAGTGCCAATCTTCAAGTTTTACCGTAGTTTGAAAAATAGTTCGCTTTCTCAATATAAAATATGAAACACGCATTTATAAGTTTTATTATTAATTAGTTTAGTTAGGATATTTTTCAATGGATAACGGATAAGGTAGATATCGTAAAATAAGAAGCACATTTGTAACAATTAAAATAATTTTTGCTGATAGGTTCATAGGTAATATTTAATAATCAGTAAGCTTATAATATTTCACATAATTGACCTCGTTTTTGGCAACATTGGTTCAATTAGGTGGATGATAGATGGAGGCGTTAATTGTTACTATTCGGACTAGCAGCGTGTCTGCTAAACGATCCTTGGATTAAAAAGAATTTATACCTATTTACAAAACACACAGGGAGAGACACGGTTATTAACAATAATCTCTCTGAAGAGCGACTTTTGCAGGATTTAAAACTCAAAAACCCATTTTTATGACGATGTTTTAAAATAATTTTTACGAAAAGATCGCCGTGTTGAACTCATTTACAAATAATGTCGTTTTGTTCTTCTTCTGCCAGTGTTCTTTCAAAAAAAGATATTTTGTGACAAAATTTGAAATTTAAATGCGTGAATGCTACGGAAGGTAAATTTTTGTCTTAAATGCAATTTTTGCCTACCCTGGTTAAAACACCATTGCACGCCACTGCTTCTAGGTGGCTAGTTTTACGCCAATGCCTATTGCCTATTAGGTAGGTAATAATAATAAACCACATGGTCACAAGTCTTTCTGATTTCTGACACAATATAGTAGGCCCAATACTTCAAGCAATAAAGTAAGAGAAAATACCCAGATAGTGTAAATAATTCATGTGATAAAAGCTTACCCATTGTGTCCTTTTCTTGAGGAGTAAATTCATTCCATTCGTCCTCAAACAAGGTGGCACCAATTTCTCCCCAAGCCGCATTTTTAACCTCGTGATTTCCATGAACCCCTCTATTATCGTACAAACATGGACGCCTCTTAACTTCCTCTATCAGTTCACCTGAATTTATAGTGGGTCTACGCGCCATTTTCTCAATATAAATATGTCTATGTTTACTTTTTCGTCAGAAAATTCGTGCTGTTTTACGATTTCACGTTTGTCGCGCGTTAGCTTGGCGTGCCGTTTTACGTTTCTACGGCTTCTACTTGTCAGTGAACAGCTGGCGATTCGTGCGGTTTCGGCGGTTTGTCGGGAAAACGTTCGTCCGCGATGTCAGCGACGCAAAACCGGTAGCCTACTATGTCATAAAGAGGCAAAGTCGAGACTCAAACGAAATAATATATCGTCGTTTAAGAAGTGAACCCTCGTATATACATTTTGTAAAAAATGTGATACCTCGTATATGCAAAACCTCTACTTTACAGGAGAGACAAAAAACTTGATAAAAAACATATCAATGATGTAACATTCTTAATATATTAATTTTGTATAGAATGATAAACTTCTTAAAGATATTTTTATGATAAAAACTCGAATTCATTGCATTTCTGTTATTTACGGCACATACGAGGTCGCTCATGAAAAAAATTTGCAAAAGTTTGGAGATACGAGTGATCACGAGTTTTATAGGATAAACAAAAAAGTTTACTCTTTAATACAACAGTTTATTATTAAAGTAATTTTGAAAATTAGTAAATATCCTACTTACTACTAATTCAGTTATATAAAATACCAAAAACATTTGTAAGCATTTTAAATTATAAAAAAAATCTAACTTATAATAAAATTCTTGAACTGAGATTTTAATGCACAATTGCCTTTTATGCAATAAATAAAACAAGGAAAAATCATTTAGGTACATTTAGAAGGAACTTACTATTTTTGTTGAGAATATCTGAATTTTTAGTCCATGTGCGGTAAATTGTCGTAAAATAAGTGACAGTCTTTCGGAATTACAACTTTAAGTTGCTGAAGGTGTTCCCATTTTTGTTTTTTTATTTTTATAGGTGCTTTTCGTAATTGTGCAAATGCTTTTAGATCATTTACTGGTTTATCCCTTTTTCTCTGTGGAAGATCTTGAAAATCGTCGTTGATGTTAAGTTTTACCTGTATGTTTGCATCAGGGGTATACTTCATTATTTTAATGTCATTCACTGTAGGATCGTTTACCCTCCGCCCCGGTCTTATAGAGTCAAATTTCGATGACACTGAGTAATCTTTCACAAAGTCAAAATTAAGGGTTTTCACTAAATACGGATCTTTTCTTCTTGCGTCCATTGTAGCCTTAGGGTAATCACTTGGTAAAAATATAGACCTGTTTTTTAGAGTTCTTTCGATCGTTGCATGGACCGAATTTACTTCCATTTGCGTGTGTCCACGTTCAAGGTATTTTTGGTAAATTGTTACGTTCTTATGGACACTTAAGCTTAACAGGGCATTTGCTAATACAGCATTTTTGTTTTGGTAAGTGCACCCGTCGCTCCATATTATAACAGGTTTTGTTAAGTCTTTAATCTGTAAAATATAATCCACAATGCAACTGGCGAAACTATTAGCAGTTAAGTCGGCTTCACTTTCGTTAAACCAATAGCAACAACACTGATGAGTGTTTATATCATAAACAGTAAAATTGTGACCAACCAACTTTGTCTTATAATATAAAGCGGAAGCATTTAAAGATGGACACACTTTAACAGCCTGTAGATCTTGAGTTAATACAATAGCTAGGCCCTGTGACCCTAATAGCTTATACCTATTTTTTTCCTCTCTTGCCAAATCTTTCCTTTTAAGATGTTCTTCGTAAATTTCATTGTCTAAGTTTTTGGCTTTATATGAACAACAGGTGTCACACTGATCTTTTTTAGGTGTTTGAAAAGTAATATTTTTTTCTTTTAAAGTGCCATCAAAAGTGTATCTGCATAAAGGCTTTATATTGTTTTTTTCTTAGAGCAGTAACTTTGGTATTCTCTATAAACGGCAGCCATAGAATTTCCGTAGATGGGCTCTAAATACAACTTATTCGTAGATTTCCTGCAATAATGCGATGGAAGTTTTGCTAAAGAATCCAGAAACTCTACAAGAACTTCTTTTGCAATATATCTGTCAGTTCTAGGCCCCTGATTTTTTTTTACTCCTCTTAGAGCAATGTTTGTTACTTCCTTAGATTGATGAATGCCGGAGTCGGATCTTTTAACCCACTGTAGAACACTCCATTCCTTAAGTCCAAAAGTCGAAAGAAAATTTTGTTTACATACCCTGAATACCTTTTCATTTATATTAATCACATATCATAATACAATATCATGTAAAAAAAGGTATGGGAACGAGTTTCTATATAAACAATTGGCAAAGAACTAAAAAGCGAATAAAATTGAGTAAAATATTTTATATTTGATAGGTAAAAACCACAAACTTACCTTAAAAACAATCCACCAGTCAAAAACGTGTAGGTGACCATTACAAAGTACATCTAAACGAGAAGATACGAGGTCTCCCAGGTTGTTTCGTATGAATGCACATGCGTGAAATCACTGGATATCAAATTGCGCCAAATTAATGACGGTTATAAATACAGGGTATTCTATCAACGACGCGTTAGGTTTTTCTACATGTCATGACGTAAATAAGTTATTTTCGCCAAAATTGCTGATACGAGGTCTCACATTTTTCATAATATGTAGATACGAGTGTTCACTTCTTAAACGACGATATTTAAAATGAAAGACAAATTTATATAAAGAGCTACAGGCGATTTTTTTTTAAATAAAATGAATTGATTAAAGAGAACATTGAAAAATAAATGCAAACCTAAAGGTTATTTTACCTAGCTCGGATGATAAAGAGCATGAAATGTCTCATTATATTTAAACCCGTAAATCCTTAATATAAAAACATATTGCAGAAAAATATTATTGGTATAATCCGGTATAACCATAAATTGCCCACCAAACAACGTTTTCTTACTTCAACATTGCACTCATATAACATTATATATGATAATGTGACATTCGGAGGTATGTGGTGCTGATGGCATTGTAATATGTATAAAATAGATTACACAGGCCTGCATGAAATTTGTGATGACGTGACTTTTGTTTCTTAAGCTCAGTTTTTATATAGAAAATCTTTTAATAGGCGTAATACATTTGAAAATAAATTTAGTGCTTCAAATTCCTTAAAGCCAGGAGCCTTAAAGCTGTTCTTTTACATAATGGCAATGTTTTTGCTTCTGTTCCTGTCGGCCAATCAGTTCATTTAAAGGAAAACTATTAAAATTTAGAGGAATTACTATTAAGAATACAATACAATACAAAGATCACACAACTGGGAATTGTGTGGAGATCTAAAAATTTTAGACCTTCTCTTGGATCAGCATGTTTCCTGTGCGAGTGGGATAGCAGGAACCGATAACATCATTGGATAAAAAGAGACTGGCCACAAAGAGAAACTTTAACACCTGGAACCAAAAATTTAATTCGCGAAAGTCTTATTGACCCTGAAAAAGTTTTACTTCCACCACTTCACATAAAACTTGGACTTATGAAACAACTTGTTAAGGCATTAAACAAAGAAGGAAATTGTTTTAAATATTTGTGTAACACATTTACGGCTCTGTCAGAGGCAAAATTAAAGAAGGGAATCTTTGTAGGGCCGCAGATTAGGAGCTTAATGAAAAATAGAAAATTTGAAAATGTAATGGACGATAAGGAAAAACATACATTGAATGCTTTTAAAGAAGTTGTACATAAATTTCTTGGGAATTATAAAGCCACAAAATATCGAGATCGTTGAAAATAGGGTGGTAAAATTCAGGATTCTTGGTTGCACTATGAGCATAAAAATATACTTTTTACATTCCCATTTGGACTATTTCCCGGAAAAACTTGGGGACGTGAGTGAAGAGCAAGGTGAAAGATTTCATCAAGATATTAAAGAGATGGAAAAAAAATACCAGCAGGGGCGCTAGGACACAAAAATGATGTCCGATTACTGTTGTACATTGAGAAGAGATCTTCCTGTAGCTGAATATAACAGAAAAAAAGAAGATTTTCTGAAAAAAGAAAACGGGTTTTTAAGAAGCGTAAAGAATAAACAACTATTCCAAATAGTTTCAATGTCTATATCTTGTATGTTTTTGTATATTTCTCTTTAATATTTTATAAAAATAGCTTATAAATAATGAAATAAATCGTGTTTTTCTTAATTTATTGATTTTGCTGGTTTGATAAATAACCTTACGTGATTCAAAAAAACTAAAAGCAAATTTGAAATCAGTGCTATCCAATTACCAGAAAACAGTTAAAATTTTTAAATCAACTTTCAAAGTGTTAAAAAATGCATGCCTGTGTTATGTTTCACGTTGTATCTCAGGAGGAAGTATATTCAAACTTTCAAGTGCGATATAGACAATCCTCTCTAGTTGAACAGTATATTTTTTTTACGACTACTCACGAACCTTATGTTAAAAAATGGAATATCAAAAAAAAAAACAATAAAAAACAAATTAATCCAACCATGCAAAGGGGGAGAGGTAATAATCTAATTTTCGAAATTTGATAGTAGTTAGGTGAATTTTAAACGAACTTTGGGCGTGGCTCCGAAAATTTTTCGCCTGCGGCGCTTTTCCGCCTTCTTCGCTAGGTACAATACCATGGAATACATATAGTCCCGACTATCCCTCTCTTCAAAAAAAAAAATGTCCTACTTACGCCCACCCAGCCCCCCCCCCCCCCCCACCCGAGCATATTTTCTGGCTACGCCAATGTGGTGCCCCCCCCCAATATTTTGGGTCTAGAACCGCCCCTGTTGTTAACTAATGGGAAATTTCCGGATTCGTAAGAACAAAACGCTGTGTTCGAATGAAAAAGACACATTTTTACGCACAGTGTGAAATTCTTTAGGATCACTACTTGTGGTGTGGCTAAAAAAATACTTTTTCCGTATTGTGTGCATTCGTGAAATTTTTCTTTAAAAATAGAAAATTTTATTTTTAAAGGTCGCAACACTGTGCAGCACTGACAGTAAGAATAGCCTACTTTTCTCGTCACTCAAGTGTAAAGAAAGAAAACAGCAAATATCCATGTGGGAGTAGAAAAATATGTTTTTCTTTAAATTTATAAAGAAAAATGTATTTTAGTACATACAGTGTTCTTTAATAGAATTAAAACCGTATGTGCAACAACATCCCGATCCAATTATTTATCGGTAAAACGATTTAATTACAAAAGAATCAAGGTAACACAAAATCGTCAAATGGCATATAAAATAATACCACAGTGAAAAAACAACTGTGAGACTATTTTAGATTTAAATTGTTCGATGGTCTAAATTTTAAACCCCTTTAGTGAATACGGGTGTTATTAGTCCGGTCAAATTTGACCAAAAAATGATAATAACAAGCTGAAAATCAGTTAAAATGTTCAAAATACAATTACAAATAAAATTTGTAAGTTCCCCATCATTCCCGTGCATGGAAAAAATTTGACTCGAGGTTAAAGGTCAAAAAAATGAGTATTTCGCGATTTTAAGCAAAACGGTAAGTTTTATCATAAAAATACTTCAGACAAAAATTGTAGATTATAAAATTATCTATAAAAAAAGGAATTAATACCTTTTCTTACGAGCCACCGTTTCTGAGATATAACGATTAAAAAGTTGTAAAAGTTGTAAGTGTATAAATTATAATCTATTTCAGAAAGGTAAGTAATAAAAGCTCAAAGGTATGCAAAGGGACTTCAAAGTGGCCCAACGAATATTTGAGCCACTTTCATAATTTATCATTGTTTCATTGCAAAATCTTTATTTTCATCAAGTGCAGGTGACAAAGGCGTGTATTATGTACATAGTATAAGGTAGATAGGTACACTTATTTTTTATTAAACCTTATAAAAAAATACAAAATACAAAAAATACATTATACAGAAATTAAATTATAAAAAATCATAATATTCTTCGTCATCTGAGGAACTGTCATCTCTTCTTGACGTTATAATTAACGGGTCGACGGTCCGATTGATCAGGTGGCCAAGATTCCACATTTTCTCCTCTTCTTTAATGACATGATGGACTGCTTTTCGCCAGTTCTCTGGTGTCACTTCCTTAAGGGCTTGAACAGTAGCTTAACGTCTTTCATTTTGAATGTCGTATTGTGTCTTGCTACAAATCCTTTCACTTGCGCCCATATAAGTTCTATAGGATTTAGTTCGCAATAATATTGCTATATCTTTCACGGCATATTTCATAAGACTATGTTTGTGTAAATTTGCCATAGCAAATAGTTCCTCCTTTATCAAATTATCTTCAATTTCAATACTTTTGGTAGTTAACCAGTCGATAATTTCTTGTGTTTTCTCCAAGATGAAGTTTGAGTCTTCTCTGTGCGTCGTGAATGATAGACAGTATAAATGCATGGCGCGAGTGAAAATGCCTTATAATGATGATGGCTCCAACCTGCTCCTTTTTAAATCAATTTAAAAAGGGATACTAGGATGAAGTTATTACCATACACAGGGGCGGTTCTACGGGGGGCCTGGGGGGCCCAGGACCCCCCAACATTTATGAAAAAAACTATAAAATTCATGCCACTGATAAAAAAAAATTTCGTGTGCTATATTATTTACATAATTTGATACAATTTGAGCATGATTATAAAAAATTTTGGGCTGTGGCGTTATTTGCTTGCGATGGCTACCAAAAATTGTGGCTGCGCCCAGTGGCGTATATAAGGGGGGGGGGGGGGGGTGTCCCGGGCTGCATTTTCATCTCACGCATGGACTCTTAATTTAAATCTTTAAATAATTGGCTTAGATTACAAAGGTCTTGTAGGAAACGTTTAGCTTTTAAACTTTTTCTTCTAAAAGTCCCGTTTTATATAGAGATTAAGGTTTCACACGCATATCGTTTTAGTTATTGATTTTTAATGCAATTTTAAAGGAAAAACGAGTAAAAAGAATAATATTTTATAGAATTTTTCTATTATACACTTGTCTGTTCCGTTTTCCCTTTTTTAGAGCTATTTTAAATCAACAAAAATATAACCCAATGCAATAAAATATTTTTACAACAAAAACAATTAGGTATTTATTTCTTAAGAGAAAAATTAAGGTAAACATTTCAATTGAAACATTTTTTATGAAAGAAGTGTAATAATTTATAATTAAAAAAATGCGGGATGAAATGAGAATGCTTAATTAGGAATATAAATATACGGCACTTAAGAAGGAGTATTTCCAAATCTAAGCATTTGCACCAAAAACTGCTCTTAGATCTACGCTCCTAAAACACATGATTTCTGAAAAAATCATCAATTTTGGCGTGGTGAGCGATATTTACTTTTTTTTTAATCATGAAAAACCGAGCCCGGAAAACGCTGGTTAGAGTCATACATGCGTCTTATGTTAAAATTTTGGATTGACACCAATATTCATATTTTTCACAATTATAAAAAATGTTTTTTTTTTAAATAAAGAGCCAGCTAGGAATATCCAAAAAAAATTTAATCCAACCATACAAAGGGGGAGAGGTAATAATTTAATTTTCGAAATTTGATAGTAGTTAGGTGAATTTTAAACGAACTTTGGGCGTGTCCCCGAAAATTTTTTGCCTGCGGCGCCTTCTTCGCTAGGTACAATACCATGGAATACATATCCTACTTACGCCCCCCCGAGCATATTTTCTGGGTACGCCAATGTGGTGCCCCCCCCCCAATATTTTGGGTCTAGAACCGCCCCTGACTATACACTTAACCGTTAAAGAATATCTTAGCTTCTGTTGTGACGTTTTGAGACCGGTTTAGAGACGATAGTAATTAAGGCATGCATTTTAATCAAGTCTCCCCTGTACGCCCCTGATATTGAGCATTAAATTTTCGAATACAGGTTCTATAAGTCCAAATTATATACCTGTGCTCTATAGGGCATTCATTTTCGTGTTTTTGTGTTTCGACAAAGACGGACAGGTATGAAATACGAGGTTGAATGTAGGTTTCTTTGTAGAATCATTTCTTAGAATCATGGGTCGGTTACATAAAGAAACCAGAAAATATTGTTTAAAGGATGGGTCGGACATATTAAATTTATAACGGGCTCACCCTTATTCTTGCTCTGAATTTTTTAAATTAAATTAAAATACCATTGTTATTATAAAATAATTTTAAAAATATTGCCGTACGGTTAGTTTTTCAAAAAGTTCTCGTGTGTCGTTCATAAAGAAATCAGTAACAGCGGCGAATATCTCAAATCAATTTACATTTTTCTGGCGCCTCATCATCATCACTACGCGTCAAATGCAAAATTCAGTCCTCAGAGTCCATCTGAGCTTGAGAGAATGTGATTTACGCAATGTTGGCACGAATTAACTTAAGCAGTGTTTTTTTAACAGGGTTGCAATAAATCACGATTTTTTTGAAAAAATCAATAAATCTGATTTTTTTGATTAAATCGTGATTTTTTGATTTTTATCGATTTATACTGATTTTTTCCTTAAATATAGTAATAATGAATTTTAAAATCACTTATTTTCATTATTTTGTCTCTATTTGCCCAAAAATATTTGTTGTCTAGATTTACAGTTAAAAAATCTCCTAGGCGACATACAAAATAACTTGTATTGACATTAAAATGTTCGGCAGCGAAATTGATAAATATGTTTTACGCTGGACTGATGACGATTAGTTATGTTTTTACACTTACATAATGTATCTAAACACTTCGTTTTAAATAAACTATCTTTTTTTTTTAAATTTCCTGATGCCTCGGCGACCTGTTTTTACAGCAATTTATAATTTGATTTAAAAATTGAAAAAATCAGTTGATTTAAATCATCGCAACCCTGGTTTTTAATTCGTAAATCAAGAATAAATTCAAACGTCTTCAGAGCTTATTATTCGTTAATATGTGGCAACACCGAAATTATTGACAGAAGACCAAGCTAATGAATGACCACCTTAGTTATTTTTGTCGGTCTTTCTGCTCTATGAGCAAATAAATAAAAACAACAGTTATTGTAAACAAAAATACATCAAAATTCCACAATAATTCGGATGTAAGTGAGATGAAATTAAAACACCGACATGACAAGAGAAAGATCGGTAACGATGCTCACATGCAGTTTTGCGTTTTTAAAAACTGTGGAAATTGTGCATGTTTTCAATGAGCTTCAAAAGATTCATGGTATAACTATAACCCAGCAACAGTTTTATTGATGATAAACTTCTAGTATGGCACCGACTCATCAAATATAAGAATACTGAAGGAGCCCATTGCCCATTATATTTCGCATTTTAAGCCATTTAATGTGCTTGCAAGCACTCAAAATTACTTTCTTTGGTAATTGATAATTGCCAATTACAAGTAGAATTTCCAAAGTTGATGCTGGCATTTACTTTTCCAAAGGGCTTGCTATTTGAAGCACTTTCTTCGAGTGATTTGTCCAGCTCTGAAGGCAATGATGTTTCTTGAATGATAGAAGAATAATTTTAGATTTGTATTGTCTTTATTTGTTTTTAAATCACGTTTTAACTGGTAAGTAAAGTAGATCTCCAGACGTCTTCACGTGAATACTGAGGACGACTGGTTTTAGTTTGGGTTTATTTTAAAATGTCCCGATATTTTTGGTGGTGTACTGGTTTTCTAAGCTTTCTGTCCTGCATAAAATTGGAATATCCACCACTGAGAAAATCTCCAGCGAAACATCTATACTGATCTGACTGTTCCAGGTATTTTCAATAGTTTATTAATGTTAAAACACATAAGTGTTTACACAGGTCAAAATACAATGTATAGATATATATAGAAAAGTAAAGTACTTATTATAATAAAACAAACAATCAATAAAGTCTTATCAACGTTCATAAACACAAGCGTTTACATTGGTCAACACAAAATGTATATATAAGTTAAACGCTTATTATAACAAAATAAAATATATAAAATATAAACCTACTGGCGAATACAATACATCAGTTACATATTAAAATTAATTTAGTTCAACAAGGTCATAATTTAAAAATTCGTGAACGCTGTAAAAGGCATTTTGAATTAGTATTTTGCTAACACGACCCTTGAATTGCTTCAGCGGTAAGACTCTTATGCCAACAGGCAGCTTATTGAAAAACTTAGCCCCATAATACCCCTGCCCATCCTGGGATCTTTTGAGTCTACAATAATTTGTCAGCACGTTCCCCGCATTGCGAGTATTGTACCCATGAACATCCCCATGAGTCACATACAGGTCCTCATTTCTCTTCACGTACAGAAGGCTTTCAAGAATGTAGACCGAAGGGAGGGTCAAAATTCCAAGAGTTCTAAAAGCGGGGCGACAATCATCCCTATAGCCAAGCTCCGCAACCAGTCTTACAGCTTTTCTCTGTAGTCCAAAGATTCTCTGAGCCTGAGCCGTATGTCCCCATGCAAGAATAGCATAGGACAAGGAACTGTGAAAAACGCTGAAATAGGCAGTTCTCAAAGTCGCCCGGGAAACACAACCAGCAAGGCCTCGCAGCATAAACAAAGTACTACTCAGCCTCCCAGCAACCACCCCCACATGCGCATCCCACAGCAGACCAGAATCGAGACTGACACCCAAGAACCTGACCATCCCTGTCCCAGCATTAGCAGTGCCAATATCCCGCAGCGAAAACACCATTCTGCTAGTCTTGTCTTTGTTTAGGAGTAACCTGTTGGCACTGAACCATTCCTCTACCTTATCTTGCAGTCTTATAGATTCACTGATTGCATCATCCAGTGCTCCAGCAGCAATCGAGACTGTGGTGTCATCGGCAAAGAGTGTAAACTTAGCTAAGGCATCAACCATTGGCAAGTCGTTAATAAAAATTAAAAATAAAAGGGGTCCCAGGACGGATCCCTGCGGGACACCAATGGTGATCTCTCTCATTGCAGATGCCACCCCATCCACTCTCACCGCCTGGAGTCGATTGGTGAGATAAGATCTTATCAGGTCAACACTGTTTGGGCTGAAATTGTATGCTCCCAACTTACGCAGAAGAATGTCATGCGAGACACAGTCAAATGCCTTGCTCAGATCGCAGAACAGTGAAGCTGTAAACTCCTTTTCATCAAAAGAGGTAAGAATATAGGATACCAGGTCAAGGATGCCCAATGTTGTATTTTTATCCTTTCGGAATCCAAATTGACATTCAGTAAAAAGGTTGTTGAGATTAAAATATTCCACCATCTGAAAAGCCATGCATTTTTCCAAGATTTTAGACAATATAGGCAACAGAGAGATTGGCCTATAGTTTTCAGGCAAGTTCGGATCACCCTTCTTAAAGATAGGTGTAACAAGTGCCTCCTTTAGGCAGGATGGAAATATGTTTTCCCTCAAGCAAAGGTTTAATAACTTAGTTAGGGGAATTAGTATTATGTTTTTTATATTCCTAATTAGCCTTACGCTAAGGCCAAAGGCATCAGAGCCCTTTTTATTTTTAAGCTGATCAATAATATTTCTTACCTCATTAAAAGTCACATCCCTAAACCGAAAAGAGTCTGGTGGAGGAGCAACGGCCCCCATGTAGTCTAGAGGATCCACCAAGGTGGGGGGAATCTGACTAGCCACACCCTGAGCCATGCCTGAAAAAAAGACATTAAATTCGTCCGGTGACAGACTACCCATCATGGAATTCCCCTTTTCGATGCCCCTATGTTTATTTATTATGCTCCACATACATCGGGACGGATTATTGGAAGTACGTATCACATTGTCATTTGCTTGAATTTTAGCAGCACGAATTGCAAGCTTATATTTTAGCTTGTAGGAACGGTATTCGAAACCAATGCCCACCTGACCATACTGTCTATACAGTTCGCCCAGCAGTGCGAGATGATCTCGCATGGCCCTCAGCTCATTGGTAAACCAACTAATATTATTACCCTGGTCCGACCTGACACGGTAGTTTTTTTCAGGGAAAGAATCCAGGTAAGCTTCTCTCAAGACTGCAACAAAACGTTTGAACTTAGCATCGGCATCCACAGATGGAATATCAATAAAATTCCAGGAAAGAGCAGACACTCTATTAAAAAACAATGATAGCCCCGCTTGAGTGATCGGTCTACATACCTTTGAACCTCTCTGTATAGGTGGAGCCTTAGTTTGGAGATTAAAGCTTACGAGCTGACCAAGATGATCAGATGCGCTCAAATCAACAGTCCCAGAGTTGAGAGGACCCGCACAGTGGCTCACAAAGATGTTGTCAATGCAAGACCCGTCTCTAGTGGGAGTGAATATTGTCTGCTGAAGACCATATGTATGAAGTGAATCCCTCAAGCGAACCGCATCTGCCTGGTTGGTTGTTAGTTGTACATTAAAATCACCAGCAACGACTACACATTTTTGAGCTCCTATTTTACTTAGAATGGCATCCATGGAGTCCAGAAATACGCTGAAGCAACCCGAAGGTGGACGATAAACAGCTAAAACATATAAATCTAAGCTTTTGATAAAAATACCACAAACTTCCGTACATTTTTCAACATTATGAACATTCACAAACTTCAAATTTTTACAGTTAAAATTTTTACTTACAAAGATGGCAGTACCACCCCCCGTGCTATTTTCCCTTGCAAAAAAGTCAGTCCTTCTATAGTTCCCAAGGTTCATTATCTCCATTTCTTGTTTTGTTAGCCAGTGTTCGGTTAAACACACTATGTCGATGTTCTTATCAGCCAAGTACGCTTCTAGCAAATCTTTTTTGTTACGAAGAGATCTTATGTTGATGTGGAGTATATTTATTTTACGGTAATCCTTCAATCCTACTTCATAATCGGGTTCTTCACCACTGGGTGGCGTTGTAAATTCAGAAAATGGTTTATCGAGATTCCTATTGGCCACAAATCTGGAGACAGGTAATCGTCCCTTTTTATATATGGCACAGCTAGTTTAAAGGAACTCTGAAGTTTTTCCCTTCGTGTTTTCATTTTTTCAATTGTACAGCCTTTATCAAGGTTTTTTGTTTTTAGATAGTCCAGTATTTCAACACAGTCAGTAGTTGGTTCCAGTCCTGAGAGAAACAGCCAGGCCTTTCTCTCAGCAGGTTTTAGCTGCAGACAGTTTACGTTAGAGCCCCTTAATGGTTCAGGGCGATTTTGTTTAGTGGGTTTGTTGTTTGTTTTTTTTCTCTTAACCTCAATCCATGGATTATCATTTTTATTTGATGGCAACGGGTCATATGGTATCGTCGCTACTGGAGTAACTGCCTCTTCACTATTTTGTGCTTTTGGCAGCTGTTGCCCAATCTTGGGTTTTTGTAAGTAAAATATTTGTTAAAGTTACAAATTGACTTTTCTATAGCAGTAAAATAAGGTTTATTGATCTTGATAAGATATTAAGTGCATTGCTAAAGATAATAAATATTTGTTTAAATATTTCACAATAGCAAAATACATAATTGTAACAGCAAGAAAATATTTTACTATAAAAAAAACATTCTTGTCGTGGAAATTAATTAAAAAAGTTGTATGCCTTCGCTGAGAAACGAACCCAGAACCTCTCGATTAGGCCCTAAGTCTCAAGCCTTTCTCGTAATAGGTAACACCCTCCTCCAGTGGCGTATCCAGGGAGGGGCAAAGGGGGCAATTGCCCCCCCCCCCCCCTTAGTATAATTTTATTAAAGAATAAGACAAACAGAACACATCCTAAGAGTACTCTAAAAAAAATATTCCATGTGCAATAACTAACAACAGAACACTATTATAAGATTTCTATTTTCATTTATTCATTCCGTTTTTAGATGAAACCATAACACAATTGCAAGATTTGTCAAACATAAGAATATTTTAGCATCTTTTGACTGCCTCATTACCGAAAAAAATGAAACTGCGACAATCAACTTGATCGATTTGAACGTTTAATTAAGTTTTACAGAAAACGTGAGTCAGTCAGTAGCATGGGCTGAATTTAAACTGTGGTACCGAAAATTTCAAAATTATGACGTCATATTCTTATTTAGGATTTGTATATTGACTAATTCTTATTTTGTTTTTCCTTTTTTAAATGAATTATTAGTTCCTGTTTATTCCAAAGTTGTTGGTTGTATTTAGTATTTGTTTATTTTTGTTGTATCAGCATTTATTTGTTATTTTTAACTGTTTAAATTTATTAAGAAACCCATACATTTTTAGTTTTTATGTTTTCTAATTTTTGTTTAACTTTGTTAAAAGCTATTAAATAATTATTTGGATTAAACTGATTTTATTATACAGAAATTGGTAATTTTGCGAATCGTAGTACCAACGACCAACAAATGACGATCAAAAGTATTTTTTACCCACTTTTAGTAAGCACCCCCCCCCCCCCCCCCCAAGAACATAAGCTGGATACGCCACTGCCCTCCTCGGTCTGTGAATGGCAGGAGATTCCAGACTGTTACAACTAACATAAAATTAAATAAGTTATATGACCGAAGTTGGCGAGAGAATATCAATCAGTTCCTCCATAGAGCAATTGGCAGCGCACTTGAGGCTTAATCGAGAGGTTCTGGGTTCGGTTCCTAGCGGAGGCATAACACTTATTCAATTTTAATCTTGTCTGCACGCCGGCAAACATTATTCAATTTAAAAAATAGCATATATAGTTATAATTATTTACAAAGTAGTTTTATTACCACCAGAAAGTCTGTTCAGCAAAGTGCATTCTGCTGATAGAGTAAAGTGCTTGGCTGTCCTCTATTTAACAAAACATTTTGAATAAGGTCGCTTAATTTTCGCAAGGGATAAAAGGAGATTTTTACAAATTTTGTTAAAAATAACTTCACTTTAATTCGCAACGCCCTGTATTAATTCTGAATACATTTAAATCCCATCCCATAAAATTAATTTCTTTCTTTTACACCATAGCATCGACCCAGGCAGCGCCAGCATACGACTTCGACAATTTCTTAGAAGCCATTAATAAAAGTCATGGACAACTTAAATTACACAACCAAATTCTGGGAATAGCCCGAATATCCACCATCACTCCCACACTGCAGGATGCAATTTTTAGGAATTTTACACAACTATAGGGATTAACAACACTTGGGATAATGTCAAGAGTGTATTTGATTTATGAATGTATTAATTTCCAGTGAAATATAGACATTCTGAAGGAACATGTTATGTAAAAAATATAGGATTTCTCTAAGGAATTTCTAGTGGCCCTTTTGCCCCTTAAGAGTATCCAACCAATATTTCTAAATAGTTCTCTAAGGTTGATGCGATACTATACAGGGTGATTCCTAAGTTAATACTTCTTTTTTAGCTGTGTATAGAAGGCATTACAATAAACAACATTTTCAAATACCTTTTTTCAAAAAACTCAAAAATAAGGTACTACTTACATTTATTTAATGCCGGGTTTAGGTAGATCAGTTTTAAAATGAATAAAATGAAAGACTTTAGCTCTTTAGGTATCTATGTTGTCTGCCGAAAAACATTTTGTAAACAATATTGGTATATAGCTTCAAGAACAAAAGTGATTGAATCATTTTCAAATAAAAAACATAGACGTATGAAGTTTTTTTATAAAAAATTTGAGTGTTTTGTAAACATTTTTCGTTAGAACTACTGGATTACCTACCTTATTACATGCTTCATTTAATTAGTCGGTAAGTTTTTTCGATTTTTTTATGTATAGGGTTTTACAAATTCGATGCATTAGCATTGCTATCTCGGTAACCATAAGAGATAGAAAGTTGGTTTAATGCCAAAAAATTTGTTAACAAGAAATTTGATCAAATTTCGATGACTTCCGGAGATATCTGAAAAAAAAACTTGTTTTTATGGCAGAATAAGTAAGTACTGATTATTTTAAAAACCAAGAGCACTTTCTTAAGGCACTTTTTAGGATAATAATTTAAGTTAAAAAGCTACTCAAAATTTTTAAAAAAATTCAGGTTCGTATTTAAAAAGGTTAAGTTGATACAGGTATCTAATAAACGAACATCGTATCTGAAGAATAAAATTATTTTCTCCACGACCATTACTGAATGAAATAATTCTAATTGATAATAGAATGTAAAAATTCTCGCTCTTGAGTTGGAATATTTATTCTGAAACACTTGCTTCTTATGCGTTTTGCGTGTATTTTCATTCCATAACAAGATACGGAATGAATATTTTGTAATTGATCTAAACGACAGAGGTTGCCATGAATTTCGAAACTGTCAATGTCAGCAAACAAATTTTAGTGCAAGTCAAAATATGAGTGAAAAATCGGATGAATCAGATATGGAACTGGATAATACTCCACCTGAAATTACAAATATTGCGAATAGTATTTTTGGTCGTGGAGAAAATATAGTCTGCTACTCGGTTAGAATGAAAATTCGATACTCGTGGTTCCTCATGCTCGCTACGCTCGTGTTCGGAATCTTCCACTCGGATCAAATTTTCATTCCAACCTCGTTACAGAATCTACTATTCTTGAAGAGCATACAAAATTATCTTAAGCAAGTGCTATTGGTGTTTCAAAATACTTAATATTTTGTCGTAAAGAAAATAAAAACAAAAATCATTTTTCGTTTTTTTTTTCGAATGCTCCAGAAGTCATCGGAATTTTTTTAATTTTTTTTAACAAATAATTCATTATTAAATTATGCCATTTAACCAAATTTATATCTCTTATAGTTATCGAGATAGCAATATTAATGCATCGAATTTGTAACACCCTGTATTCTCATTAAAGATTTGTGACTTGATGTTTTGTCCGCACCTGTATCGACTATCACGAGCCGCCACTGCTAGGGCCCCCTATAAAAATAGACCCTGGTTATATGATTTTACAGTTATTTTTAAAGGCCTTTTTACATTGGGTGCAACTGCAAGAAAAATGGCCTGGAAGCATGCGCTTCGACCAAGGTCTTTAGATAGATAGGTTGCCTTGTAAGCTTGGTGTCATGGCGGGCGAAACGTCATCGCCTACGTCACAAAACGTCTTTTCAGACATTTGTATACAGAATTAGCATTGTTTATTCTGTTATTTCTGTTTTTGAAGTGGTTTTCAGCAAATTTTCAAAGTTGTAAGGTGTTTTAGAGACTTATATTTAAAGATAAAGAGACATTTTATCAATATATTAATCAGTACAGTACAATAAAAGGTAATTAATTATTATTCTCTTTAAATCTTAATACCTACCTACATGTTTTTGTTTACCTAAGTAATAGGTATATTGTATTTTTTTTTAATTTCAGATAAGAACGAGGGGGGCCTTCGTTCATGACCACCCGGCACCCCTTAATGCTATAGATATAATAAGAATGATAGTACTTGGCAAAAATTCCGGAATGGTACAAAGAAATACTAATGTTGAGGGGGAGCAAAGTGAAGAATTTATCTTGTCTACTGCCTTAAACCAGGCTGGTTATAAAGGCTAGCATAAAGTGACTAAATTAGTGATACTTCCTCTACTTCATCACGCAGATCTGCTACAAATATATGTGAAAAAGATGGGTTAGTGCATGTGGCAAGCTTTTTAGCACGAAAAAATCGCAAAGGGTTTCCTCAGCTGGGTTGCTACAATTATGAGAATGAGCCAAAAAATGCATTCGTATGCTATGCCATCTTGAGTTCAGAGTCTTTCTTTTGGGGGTTCAACTGATCCTTCAATTTCATGGAAGGAAAGTGTAGAAGAAATGGACAAATGGTGTAATAAATTGAATTGTAATAACTTTAAATTTAAAACAAACATTATAAAACGAACTGCAAAAATTATATTTCGAAAAGTTTCCAATATTCCCTTTAAATTAGTATATTCTTTTGCAAGACAACGGGTATCTATAAGAATTAAATATTTAAATACCAAAGATGATTCCAGAGTATTAAAAAGAAAACATTTATAATGCAGGTGTTAATATTTTTATATGTTTCTTTCCTTTTTGTAGTTAGATCTCATGATGCTCAGTTGCCAGCGAATCATGTCACCTCGACGTTGTTAAAGGGAATTTTTTACAAGACCGTCTTTATGTGTGTATATAGTTTATTACTTGCGTTAAGCTATGTAGTTTCCCTTATAATTTAGCTTAACTGAGTCCTAATTTTGATCTTTATAACTGTTACCTTTTGCTTCTTTGTAATAAATTAAAGTTGTTTTAGTAAAAAATGTATTTTATATTCAAACAATAATTTTTTACTTTTTTATCTGTACAGAACAATAATATATATTGTCTGTTTAAAGGTTGGAGACAATGACGTTTCTTGAACGGCAGTAGAGTTTTGGACTTGCATTGTCTTTATTTGTTTAGAATCACTACGTTTCAACTGGTAAGTATCTCCAGTCGTCTTCAGGTGAAGACGACTGGAGATACTTACCAGTTGAAACGTAGTGATTCTAAACAAATAAAGACAATGCAAGTCCAAAACTCTACTGCCGTTCAACAATAATATATATGTTTTATAAGAATTAAACAAAATTTATATATATATATTTTCTGAAATAAACATTGAAAACAGCAGCTACATACACACGCGTTTTTTTAAAGTTAGTAAAATGAAATTGCACCCTGTTCTCGGTCTGTATTTGTAGACTTATCTACTTATATGAAAAGAAAAACAGAAAACTGAATATTTAAAATTACGGTCTAAGTTTCAGTTCAATTTTATTTTTATAAAATTCGCTTCCACAAATAGGAAAACTAATTTATTAGGTCCATAAATACTAAAATTTTCTAAAAACGATCAAATATATATATCGTGCTCTGTTCATTTCATAGAACGGCGTATCTGTCTCTCTTTGTCTGTTGCATTCATAATAGACCCGTATAACAAAGACGTTTTGTGACGTCATCAGCAGGCAGGCTCTAATTGGTCAGAAGTTACCAGACAACCGTTCTTTTTAGTAACCGTGCGCTTCGACGACGTTTTAATCACCTGATGCACGTTTTTCCATTTAAAACCTGCGTCAGCTGTTTAAAACGTCGACAAAGCGCATGCAGGCAATTTTTTCTTGCAATTGCACCCAATGTAAAAAGGCCTTAAAACAGAAAAATTATAGACAACTTTCAGCGATGCTACACAATGTGTGCTGCTGTGCTTACTTTTTTGTTGTCTCTCGAGCGGCAAACTACCCCCAGATACGCCGTTGGGTATACGATCTAAACATTCCAAACAGGCTTGGGTCGATTAGAAGAAAAATTTGCAGACGTTATTTTTCGATTTCCAATCATTTTTTACGTAAACCAGTCTAGTTGAACAATCCAACAGAGGTAAAGAACCGTTTTCCTATAGTATATTTTCCATGTTAGTTTCAGCACAAGTCATGTAAAACTTCAAAGGGCGTACCAAAAGCGCTATCTACGCTCTTGGACAAATAATAAATTAGGAACTCTGACAGTTCTTTTCAAACAAGGGCGATTATTAGTGATTTTCCGAAAATTTTTGCTAAGGAAACTGGGTGCGCATATACAGTGTGTACAGAACAGTAGTAGAAAAAATGTAATACATTACTGATGCGAAAGCCTTTTTTGGTGGTCGGAGGTATTAAATCACCTCCTCACACCAAAAAATTAACTTTTGCATCTAGTCATGTAAATAACTAATATTTGGTGCCGCTTGTCAGGTCAATATAGACCTGTTATACCTAACGTGACCATTTATTTTTCTCCTCAAATCGGGACCCTGCAAAATCTGTTTGGTTTGTTAAAGTAAAGCACAACATAATTGAAATAGTAGTTTGTACAACAAGAGTGGATATGATGTCCATATCGCACGAGGAAGTAAATTGAGCTCGACGCCGTAGGCGGAGTGCTCAAACTTCCGAGGGCACTATGAACAATCCACTCAAGTTGAACAGTATATTTTTTCAACGAACAAACTTACAAACCTTATGCTAAAAAATGTAAAAAAAAGTTTTCAGGTTGCCGGGCTCGAACTCACGCCATTGGTTCCATAGTAAAACGCTCTACCTCTCGACTATCGAAACGTTAAACTAATTATGGGAAAACCAACTGATAAATGATGCTAGATGAAATTAATTTTCTACGCACATTCAGCAGGTTGCATTATCTATTATAAATGCGTCTAGATTTTATTATATTGAACAAATTAATAACAAATTGTACCATATGCATTTAAATTATATAATTTAGTGTCTTGAAAAAGAAGGCGGAGCCTCAGTAAAAATAATATACTGTGATTGGTCAGTACTTTTAGGAACAACAATGGCTTCTGTGTAATTGACTACTGTGATTGGTCAGTCTCATTACCTATCTAAGATTGTTATGAAATTTTGCCGCACAGTTAACTGGAATAGCCTACTTTACTCGCCACTTTAGTGTAAAGGAAACAGCAAATTTCCATGTGGGAGTAGAAAAATGTATTTTTAAGCAACATTATAATAGGCGGCTTAATTAAGTTTGGTATTTCTCAGATGAAGAATTTTTTTAAATATATTAGGTGACGAATTTAGAAAAGAATGGTATTCTTGACAGGTTTTATTCACATTCACCTTTATAATCAACATCGCTTTAAGAACTGATACTTGCAATTGAGTTTTATATATACCGACTTCGCCCACTTCCCGAAAACGGGACATTTTGGCGTCCCGAAGCTTTTTTTGGGGACAACGGGACTGAGTGTCAAATAACGGGACGTATGGTCACGTTAGTTATACCTGTAATGCAGGCGCGGATTCATAAGGGAGGGGGGGGGCAAAAGGCACTTTCGCCCCGTCCTGAGTATTTTGTTTACTTTGAGCCTTGAAAATTGTAGGTCATCAATTTTTGGAGCCAGGATATGTTCTTAATTTTTAGAAGTAACATTTTTGCTTTGAAATTGAACTCGTAGGCAGTAGTCCCATATTTCTATAATAGGCAAAGGACAAACCTTGTTTTCCATTCAATTCATGCTATAAAATATAAATATTTTTTAAAGGATCATACAGGGTGTGTATAATAAAAAAATTATTAAAGTTTTTTTGAGTTTAATTTTATTATTATTGCTTAGTTTTACCAAGTTAAGTTTGAATATCAATATGTTGATATTTAAAGCTTTTAAACAGGAAAAACCGAGCCCGAAAAAGCCTAGTTAGTCATACATACATACATACGTCATATGTAAAAATTTTTGGATTAAAAGACAACATTATTATTTTTCACAAATGTATAAATGCTTTTTTTTAAATTAAAGAGCAAGCTAGAAATAGCAAGAAAAAGTAAAAAAAAAACATTCACAACACCAAATTTAATTTCAACCATGGGTTAATTAGAAGGGGCTAGAGGTAATAATTTTATTTTCGAAATTTGATAGTACCTAGTTGGGTGAATTTTTGCCGAATTTTGGGCGAGGCTCCGAAAATTTGTCGCCTGCGGTGCTTTTCTGCCTTCCTACCTGAGCCCCAAATCATTAAATACATGTAATCCCAACTGCCCCTCCCTCCAGAAAAAAAAATCCTAGTTACGCCCACTGAGCCCCCCGAACATATTTTCTGGTTGCGCCCCTGTTTGACACAAAATATACAACAATTTGTTTTGAAAATGTTTGCAAATTTTTTTTGATCCATCTTCTCACTATAACTGACTCTTCTATATGAAACACACTCAACATCGCTTGATTATCGGAATGGCCTATGCTGCTGCTCCCAACGGCAAGTCAAGGAACTACACAGGTAAAGCAAACATGGCGTCATCAGTTTGCTGTTTGTGTCACTTTGTGTGGAAATATTAAGTTTTTTCGGTGTTCTTGTGCAAAATGGATAATAAAAAAAGTCCCATTCGACGGGCAAAACGTGCACCTAAAGTGGTAGAAGACAATTTTTGGGATTGTAGTGTGTGTACTTTCAGAAACACTGCCGAAGCTTTTAAATGTTTGATGTGTGACGTTCGCAAGGGAACATCGACAAGGAAACCCCGAATAAACCCTCAGTTAGTGGCCCAACAGGTAGCCAGTCAATTTCTTCCAGCAACGAGTGGCAGTAGTAATTTTAAAAAGGAAAGGAAAGATAAAAAAGCTTTGAAGAAACGGCGACACCCCCCGCGGTTAAAGAACGTTGACAGGAGCACCGCTCAGACAAGAGAAGTTACTGTAAATAGCGTTACCGTTGTTATTACGGAATATAAACCGAAAATTAAAACTACAGAAACAGTTACCAGTAGCAGTTCTTCTGACCATGGTTCTCAATCTGAATCAAGCATGGACGCAAGGTAAACAATAGCAATTTTTTAATGCAGCGAACACTAGGGTGCACTATCCGCGTTTCGCATCACTTAACGAACATGTGGGATGCCAGTGACTCCGGGGCAATGACATTCTGCATTCTGGTGTTGAGGCCAATAACCAATTTGCATTTTTCCAAATGACTTACAGCCACTGCCCTCATCAACTGAAGCACATAATTCCTTATGGTTCACTGCCATACCTAACCAAATGTTGTTCAATGTCTATTAAATGTGATTCATTTTCATTATAATTGTACCAAGCCAGTTGTCTGCAATTTTATTATTACCATTAACAGTAAATTCCTATTGCAATATGTCAAAGTATGGACAATGAAATTGCAGATAATGGATCTGAACTGTCTAGTAAGTATTTTTTAATAAAGACTGTCTTGAAACAAGATTGACCAGACGTGATTTGCGTATATTATGAATGCATTTTTGTGAATTTGTTTCGTACCTATAATATAGGATATTTTTTAAGTGATTTGTCATGGCATTTTACTCTAATTTAATTGTAGTTCCATGTAAAACATCATTTTAAAAAGTGCAGTATTAAAATCATAGTCATTGCTATATTTGACTTATTGTTGGGTGCCTTAGACAAGGAGATTGGGTGCTATATTAATTCATGGCATTCTCTATTTGTCGGTTTATTGGGTTAGAGAACAACATAAAATACAGGGCGTCCAAAATTCGAATCTCATTATTAGCCAGTTTTTGCCAACCAACAAAATACCGCTAAACGGTATTTTAAAAGCGAAGTTCTCTGAAACTACACAAACAATTTTGTAAAATCTGTTTCATTTGGAGGGGCAAGTATTATTCTTTCTAACAAAGCGATATTCGGGTTTCAGGAATCAGTGGTTGCCGAGATTTTAGCGTCTGAAAAATCGAATAGAGGGATTTTGTTGGTTGCCAAAAACTGGCCTAATAACGAAGCCTTTAAAGAATAGGTATTTTACAGCTATCTATGTATTTATAGGGTTACCTTATACTGGGTCTCCCAAAAGTCCAGCATAAAATTAATATCAATTAAATGAAAAAGATCTAGGAAAAACGCTCGGACCCGTAAATTTTTATTTTTAATTGTGCATTTTTTGACATAACAAAATATTACACAGGGTGTCTCATAGAACTGTCGTCACGTCTTTGACAAGTTTTTTTAATGGAACACCCTATATATTGTATTATTTTCTGATTCCCTACAAAAGTCTACGCTTATGTTGTAAATGTCATATGTCTAAATGCAATAGTTCTTGAGATATTAACGTTTAAAATATGGCATTTTTTGACTTTGACAGGCTGTAACATTGGAACGGTTCATCTTAGAGAAAAATGGTTTTCACCTTCCTATCTTAGTTTTTTATTCTCTTTGCAATGAAACCAACCTCCGATTTACCATGTTAAACCGTTAAAACCGGTTTTTTGGTTTAACATGGTAAATCGGAGGTTGGTCAAAAAATGCCATATTTTAAACGTTAGTATCTCAAGAACTATTGAATTTAGACATATGACATTTACAACATAAGCGTAGAATTTTGTGGGGAATCAGAAAATAATACAATACTTATATAGGGTGTTCCATTAAAAAAACTTGTCAAAGACGTGACGACAGTTCTATGAGACACCCTGTATAATATTTTTATGTTAAAAAATGCACAATTAAAAATAAAAATTTACGGGTCCGAGCGTTTTTCCTAGATCTTTTTCATTTAATTGATATTAATGCGGGACTTTTGGGAGACCCAGTATGAAAAAGAGGTTTGTGAAAGTTACGCAATATCGAGCCAAATACTGAGTATCTGATTTTAAGGTTACCTATCAATTTTTTTTATAGAAACCCCCAATAAGTTTTTATTATTAGAGAGAATCCTCGCTCACATGCTCAGGCCATAGAAATTCAGTATTTAAGTGATATTTTAAAATTTTGCTGCAGAGTTAGGTATGTTTAAAACAAAATATTTAAGCGTTTATCACCGCTGTCACTTAATCGCTCCGAAATTCGACATTCGATTTGCTTTAATTTAAATATATCAAAAGACTTATTCTTTAACTCATATAGCGTATTTTTGGATATACTTGTTTAATCAAATATTAGTGGTGATATTTGGTGGCCACTGAAGCTCTGCAACTCGCTCTGCAACTAATTTTTAAATATTTATCTTGGTGTTCCTCAATAGCAACAAAAATTACTTCAGTATCTCCCAATAAACAAACATATCTTGAAGTCAAATCTCAAAAAGAATTGTATGATTTTTTATTTAAAACAAAACAAATGGTTATGGCATAACATTCGTCCTTAAGACACTATACTTATTGGAAAAAAACGAATTGTCACTATTGGTGACATTTTGCCAACCAAAAAAATCCCGCTTATCGATTTTTGCAGGAGCTAAAATCTCCGCACTGGCTGATATCTGAAACCGGATTCTCGATTCGCTGGAAATAATTATTTTGCCGCTGAATATGAAACAGGTTTTTACAAAATTGTTTGTGTGGATTCCGAGAAAATCACGTTTGAAATAGCCACCATTAGTGACAGTTTGCCAACCAACAAAATCCCTCTAAACGCTATTTCAAACGTGATTTTCTCGGAATGCACACAAACAATTTTGCAAAACCCTGTTTCATATTCAGTGGCAATTATAATTATTTCCAGCGAATCGAGAATCTGGTTTCAGGTATCAGCCAGTGCGAAGATTTTACTGCCTGAAAAATTAATTAGCGGGATTTTGTTGGCTTGCAAAAGAATCGTTTTCGAAAGTATCCATAATGTATTAACAGTAGGTAGGTACCTAGTATAGGTACATAATAAAAAATGTCTTCTCAAATACAAGAAATTCGGAAATTTATTCTCGGTTAATTATACTTGTTATTAAAATATGTTGAAATTGAAAAATTTAAAAGTCAAAATGCACCTCGGAATTTTACGTTTTTATTTTAGATTTTGTAAATTTCACGTTTAAATCGGATCAACTAGAATAAAGCGGATTATCGGGGCATCAAGCACATAACGGAAATATACATTAAAGGATTTTTCACGCACGGGTGTCGAGCAGGAGAACATTCCACAATATTTTGCGAAATTTTAATCGGAGAGAAGAAGGAAAATACCTCTAATTTCAATCAGTTGTGGTAAGCATCTTTTTAGGGGTTTGTTACCGGTATTTACCATGTTTACCAAGCAAATGTTACCAGGTAGACACTAAAAAAACGTTATTTTATTTCAAGTACAGGGTGTGTCAGTAAGGTGTCTGTCTTAGATAGCACCTAAACTCTCAAAGATAGGGAAAAAAGTGTAATACAAAAGTTAAAGGATTTTTTTGGATGCATAATCTAAAAATATTTTCTAATCTACAGGGTGGTCCTAAAAAGTGGTACTGAATAATAAAAAAGAAAATTAAATGGGACACCCAGTATAATTTTCTAGAATATGATTCAATGGAATAAGGACTTTGCAACCCTATTACAATTTTTGAAGTGAAATGCAACGTTGCCAAGTAATTAATTTTTTTCCGAAATTTTAGTAATTTTAAGGGTATCGTTAAAAAATCATAGTAACCTGTGGATTAACCGTAGGCAAATATAATTTAAGCTGGAAGTACTTTAAGGTACGATATATTGATCTATAATAATGTTTTTTAAAGTTCTTATACAGAGCGTTCATTACAAGTTGGACAACTCGATAGTTCTAAAAATGCTTTATTTCAATTTTTTTAAATGGGACCCCCCTAATTTTTTTAGGCAAAAGAATTTATCTTTCGAAAACTTTACTTTTTTGTTAAACATGTCATATATCTAACTATCATAGTTTTTGAAATATTTTAGGATTTGTCTTAACTCAGGGTAAAAAAGGAAAGTTCTAATTAAACAATTTAGTCAAGATTGCTTTGGAACAAAAAATAAATAATTTTCATTACAATATTATTTCGCTAACATTTTGTGCTTTATTACTGTTTAAATTTTAGTTTCCTAAACTAACTTTATTCATAACTCATATTTTTCTATTTCGAAAAGTTAGTTCAGGAAACTAAAATTTAAACAGTTATAAAGCACAAAATTTTGTTGAAATAATTTTGCAATGACAGCTGTGACAAAGAGTCCTTATTCCGTTGAATCATATTCTAGAAAATTATACTGGGTGTCCCATTTAATTTTCTTTTTTATTATTCAGTACCACTTTTTAGGACCACCCTGTAGATTAGAAAATATTTTTAGATTATGTATCCTAAAAAACCCTTTAACTTTTGTATTACATTTCTTTCCCTATCTTTGATAGTTTAGGTGCTATCTAAGACAGACACCTTACTGACACACCCTGTATAAAGAAAGCATAAAGACATAATATTTCGCTCACTTTTTTTGAAAAAAATATTCTAGTCCAAAAAAATAATTATGCCTAACATAGGTAGTCAGAGGCGCAGTCACGGGGTAAGTCCTCCCCCATCCGTTAAAATAAAATTTTCACTATTATTTTCGGTTAAAAAATGTTCCCCTGCACTGCTTTTTTTTATTACTTTGTTTTATAATTACTAAATTTAAGCTAAAAGTTGCCTACAGCTCAGGTTCCTTCTCTTCCTAGACTAGACGGGTTATATTGAATCTTCCGTAGCGGACTAAGAAAAAAATGTTGATCGACAAATTAATATAAAAAAAAGCAAAATTTTGTGAATATTGTCCAAATATCTACTTCTTTTTCTGCGATGGCTTAATTGAGGCAAAGTTGCATATTTTAGGGCTTTATAATTTAGTGAAAGAAAATTATAAATATTAAGAATACCTTCGAAGATATCCGAAAAACCGAAATTTTTAGTTTTGGTTTTTAATTTTTTGCACCTTTATTTTTGACTTTAAATACGGACCTGGGATTTTAAAAATAGTTTTGTTAACGTTTTGTTATCAAATATCACATCATTAGTATTTCAACTTATTCTTTCTTTATTATTACGGCCCTGGCAATTCATTTTATGATAACATTTAGGCCGTTTATTATTTCAATAAGATTTACCGAAACATAAAAAATGCAAGTCAGTATTCACCTGAAGACGACTGGAGATACTTAGCAGTTGAAACGTTGTGATGTAAAACAAATAAAGACAATGCAAGTCCAAAACTCTTCTATCGTTCATAAAAAAAGCAAGTTTTTAAGACCTGAGAAGTAATTCTATGTTTTATTAGTATTTTTTAAATATTATTATAAATAACATCTTAAGTCCTATTGTTTTTGCCTTAGACCTAGACAGGGCCGTAGCTAAAGGGCGAAGCCCTGGTAAAAAAAATTGAGCCCTGGTAAAAAAGATTTTGATATAGAAAAAAATAAGTGTCAAAAATGTCTGTAAGTTATTTGATAAGTTTAATAAAATAAAATTAGTTAAATAATTCCGTCATACGGATAGAGTCCTGTCCTGCCCCTGCCTGTTTCGTTTTCCCTTTTTTAGAGCTATTTTAAATCAACAAAAATATAACCCAATGTAATAAAGTATTTTTACAACAAAAACAAAAAATAATTAGGTATTTATTTTTAAAGAAAAAAATTATAGTAAATATTTTAATTGAAACATTTTTTTTTTTGAAGAAGTGTGATAATTTATAATTAAAAAAAATAGTGCGGGAAAAAACAAGAATGCTTTATTATGAATATACAAAACGGCACTTAAGAAAGAGTTTTTCAAAACCTAAGAATTTGCACCAAAAACTGCTCCTAGATTTACGCTCCAAAAATACATGATTTCTGAAAAATCATCAATTTTGGCGTGGAGAGCGATATTTACTTTTTTAATTATGAAAAATCGAGCCCGAAAATCGCGTGTTAGAGTCATACATAGGTACGTCTTATGTTAAAATTTTGGATTGACACTAATATTCATATTGTTTACAAATATAAAAAATGTTTTTTTTTTAATAAAGAGCCAGCTAGGAAAATCAAAAAAACATTTACAAAAACAAATTTTAATAATTTTGATGAAATTTGTTAATAGTTAGGTGAATATTCAGGTTCGTAATGATATAAAAAGATGAAAAAATGTGTTATTAGAAGATAAAACGTTAAAATTTTAAAAACCTTTAAATTGTATTGAATTTCTAAATCTTAGAAGTCCCTAAAACAGTATTTATAATTCCAGGTCCGTATTTAAACAAAATTGACTTGAGGTTGGTATTTAAAGAACGAAACGTCGAATTTGAAAACTAATAACACCATCTTATAGAACATAATAGACGGCTATGAAAAAGTGTTTTTTGTTTTTTTCCCAAGTCAAAAATGAGGGCGCAAAAAATTTAAAAACCAAAAATAGAAATATCGGTTTTTTTCGAATATCTCCGAAAGCGTTCGGAATATTTGCAATTTTCTTTAACCAAATTATTAAGCCCCAAAATATACGCCTCAATTTAACCATCTTCGTATCTCTTATCGTTTTCGAGATCCCCTTGTACGCACACGAATTTGTAACACCCTATATTGAAACTTTAAACTGTAGGTAATTTAATTATGCTTTAAACATGGATATTTGGCCAAAAGTCGAAATTGCGAATGCATCACTAGCCCTAATCAGACGTTATAATTTGGATAAAAATTAAATTTACGAGAAAAACTATCAATTGACAGTTTTTGTAAACAGGGTTTTCAAAGTTTTGAAACGTAAAAATCTCCGAAACTAGCATTATAATTTTGTGAACTTATTCAGGAGTGAACACTCTTTTTGCTGCCGGTGAACCGAATATTTTTTTTCGAATTCGTATAAACCATATTACAGACCCTACACGATCAGTCAGACCTTATATAGGAATGAGAGTATTACTGGTCGTGTAAGGGCAAATTTCAAGCATTGATGGCCGGACTGATGTGAATTCTCATTAGAACAAAGACTGATGCGAGAATGACGAAGGATTGGTATCGTTCAAGACTATTAGTCCGATTGATCGTGTAGGGTCTGCTTATAGTAGATTGTTGTACAGTTGAAAACAAAACGATGTATTTTGTATAGGTAATTTATATGATTATTATTGGTAACAGTTTTGCTCATTGTTAAAGTTTGTGAAAGGAAAAGTATGACAAAGTTTTACAAATATTTTGTACTGTGAGTATTATTGTGAATGTAGTTTTTTAATGTGTTGGTATAAAATGTAATAAATTATTATTTGTAGAAATTCGTTGTTTTATTATATTTCTTTTGAGGTGATCGTCAGGAGAAAAAAATTCTTAAAACCAGTATAATCCAGGGATTTTAAAATAAATATACTTATTACATGTCTATAGTCTATTTCAGAAAGGTGTAGGGTAATAAAAGCTCATTAAGTATGCAAAGGAACTACAGAGTGACCCAACGAATATTTAAGCCACTTTCATAATTTAGCATTAATTTCATTGCAAAATTCTTTATTTTCATCAAGTGCAGGTAGTACCACCCGGGTTTGGGTCAATTTATGGGTTTTGCCTATTGTTATTCACTCACAAACACTGAAAATGGCGTGTCAAAGGCGTGCATTATCTAGATCTAGATAGTATTAGGTACACTTATTTTTTATTAAACATACAGAAATTAAATTATAAAAAATCCTAATATTCTTCGTCATCTGAGGAACTTGCGCCCATATAAGTTGTATAGGATTTAGTTCGCAATGATATTGCGGTGTGCGCAGCATAGTTACACTATGTTTTTCAGCGCTATGCCTTCCACGGCATATTTCATAAAACGATATTTGTGTAAATTTGCTATAGCTAATATCAAATTGTCTTCTTTTTTTTTTCTTTGGTTAGTTATCATAAATAATTTAATACACAAAATCTACCTGCACTTATGGCCGACACCGAAATTGAGCCGAACTGAACGGAATTTCCCATTTTATTACTTTACACTTTTTTGAAATAGACTATAGTCTCCAATGCTTTTCCATATTTGCTGGTTTAAATTTAACAAGGTAGGTATTTATTTCCCCAACCAACACATATATTTTGTTTAAAGAATAACTACTACCCTATATCGTATTTTAAATATTTATAAGAAAAGTGGGTCAAATACTTTAATGGGTATTTTAAGATCTAATTTACCAGAACTGAAGAGCGTGAAAAAAATTGCGTTGCATCTTGCTATGACGTAAACGAAAAAAAAAAAATAACTAAAACAATGGCTAGGACAAAGACTATTTTATTGCTGCAAGGCAATTTACAAACTTTATGATGATAAATGATAAATAATCATGACACTTTAATCATTTTATAATTAAATTCAAGGTTGTACGAGCAAAGCAACTGCATAATGCATACATATCTAATTTTAGTATTGAATATATCCACATTTTGCACAATAGTTCAGTTAAAGTACTTACTTTTTAAATTATTTTACACTTTTTCACCTTAACACATAACTTATGATGAATGTTACGATATAATACAAGGGAACAGTAGAAAGATTAGAGGCTTTATGATTTTTCAACCTATCTATAGTCTATTTCAGAAAGGTGTAGAGTAATAAAAGCTCATTAGGTATGCAAAGGAACTACAGAGTGACCCAACGTATAATTAAGCCACTTTTATAATTTGACATTGATTTCATTGCAATATTTTTTCTTTTTATCAAGTGCAGGTAGTACAACCAGGGTTTGAGGCAATTGTTATCCATTCACAAACACTAAAAATGGTGTCACAAAGGCGTGCATTATGTTGTACATAGTATTAAGGACACTTATTTTTTGTTAAACGTTGTATAAAAAATACATTATACAGACATTAAATTATAAAGAATCATAATGTTCTTCATCTGAGGAACTGTCATCTCTCCTCTTGACGTTATAATTACCGGGTCGACAGCTTGATCGATCAGGTGGTCAAGATCCTACATTTCCTCCTTTTTTAATGACATGATTGACTGCTTTTTGCCAGTTCTCTGGTGTCACTTCCTTAATGGATGGATCGAACAGAAGTTTAACGTCTTTAACTTTGAATGTCGTGTTGTGTCTTGCTACAAATCCTTTCACTTGCGCTTTCATAAAGCGATGTTTGTGTAAATTTGCTATAGCTATAATAGTTCGTTCTTTATCAAATTATCTTTAAATTCAATACTTTTGGTGGTTAACTAGTCGGTAATTTCTTGCTTTCTCCAAAATGAAGTTTGGAGTCTTTTCTGTGCGTCGTGAATGATAGCTTGCGTTATCCATAACTACTCTACTGAATCAGCTGGAAGATATTTTATCATTTCACCAAAATAGTCCTCAAAAACATTCGAATTCATGTCCTCGTGGTGATTTCCCGAATTAAATTATGCAATTACTTGAAATTTTAATATTACAAACAATACTATTTTATCTTAATACCCGGTAACCTAATTCTCTAAAATTTTTGGTTAGTTATCAGAACCGAAATTGAGCCGAACTGGACGGAATTTCCCATTTTATTACTCTACACCTTTCTGAAATATACTATAAGTATAATAATCTTCATTTTGAAAAATTTCTTGACAGGCCAAAAAAGGGTTTTTTGAAAATATGTTGGCCTGAGCCGCTTTTCTTTTATGCGAAGTATAAAATTGAAGACGAAAAGTTTTTGTAAAAACGACCACCCTTTCAAAAAAAAGCAAAGTTTTGAATCCGCGCCTGATGGTAGGGCATAATAAAAAAATCTTATGATGAAGGTTGTTGAATTATTAATTATAAACCGTGTAAAGCATTTGGAAATAGAATTATTCTATTTACACATTAACCAAAACAGCAGGTAATGCAGTTTACTCAACAACTCGACTTTGTTTACGTATTAAGCAAATGTAATTAAAAGGCATTTGCACCAGTTTTCATATGCGGGTTAAACTTTTTATTGTGCAATTCTCTAACTTACTTTAAAGCGATGCAAGGCACTTATTTTATTTTTGCAGTATAACCTTTTTTGTTCTACGAAAACGAACTTTTGCAGGTTTTTATGTAAATAATTAAAAGAAAAAATGATTAAAGGTAATAAAGTAAGCGCAACAAATATAGCATTATTATTTACATTTCTGTCTTCTGTATAAAAACCATCAAGATAGAAGAAACAAGGAGACGACATCACGTAATTAAAAGTGTTCTTTACTGCGCCATATTGGTATGACACTTATGTCATTCGTGTAACCAGTTGTTCGATCTATCATAATCGAGGTGATTTTAGATTTTAATTATTAATCAAGTTTTTCAATTTTTGTGTGAAACTTTTGCTACTGTGTAATAGATATTAATATAATTATTTCTTGTGCTGTGCGAAGTTGTTCCAGGAGAAATGCTGTGGATAAGTAGAAAATGGCAAAAATTACGTTTCATAGGTTAGTATAAATAAAAGGCAGATCCATATTTATCAACTTTGGGTGCTAATTGTTGCCTATGGTTTGTTTAGTTGCAATTTTATTTAAATTAATAAATACCAAAAAAATGTAAAAACAATACATCTACAGTTAAGGTACATCCCCTCCCCGCCCCCCTCCCCACCCAGCCTAGGAGCTCGGGTCTAAAAGTCTAATTGCAACCTAATTTTTCGTCTCACGCTTAAACTCTTAATTTGAATTTTTAAATACTGTATTCTTATTCTATATTATATTACAAAGGTCTTGTAGAAAACGTTTAGTTTTTAAACTTTTCCTTCTAAAAGTCCTGTTTTATATAGAGATTAAGGTTTCGGACGAATATCGTTTTAGTTATTGATGTAGGTATCATGCAATTTTATAGGAAAACGAGTAAAAATAATAATATTTTATAGTATTTTTCTGTTATAGAAATACCTGTCTGTTCCGTTTTCCCTTTTTTAGAGCTATTTTTAATCAACAAAAATATAACCCAATGCAATAAAATATTTTTACAACAAAAACAAAACACATTTATGTAGGTATTTATATTTAAAGGGAAAAATTAAAGTAAAAATGTTAATTGAAACATTTTTTATGGAAGAGGCGTGATAATTTATAATAAAAAAAATAGTGGGGGAAGAAACGAGAATGCTTTATTATGAATATACCAAACGGCACTTAAGAAGGAATATTTCAAAACCTAAGCATTTGCACCAAAAACTGGTCTTAGATCTACGCTCCTAAAACACATAATTTCTGCAAAAATAATCAATTTTGGCTTGGTGCGAGATATTTACTTTATTTTTAATCAAAAAAAACCAAACCCGAAAAACGCTGGTTAGAGTCATACATAGCTAGTCTTATGTTAAAATTTTGGAATGATACATATTTATATTTTTCACAAATATAAAAAATGTTTTTTTAATAAAGGGCCAGCTAGGAATATCAAAAGAAAAGTAAAAAAACATTTACAAAAACAAATTTAATCCAATCATGCAGAGGGGTAGAGGTAATAATTTAATTTTCGAAATTTGATAGTAGTTAAGTGAATTTTAAACGAACTTTGGACGTGGCGCTTTTCCGTCTTCTTCACTAGGTATAATATCATGAAATACATGTATCGACTGTCGCTTCCTCCAGAAAAAAAAGGTCCTACTTAGGCCCACTGAGCCCTCCACCCAGAGGCGGATTATAGTACAAGCCGAACAAGCCTAGGCTTGTAGCGCCAAATCTGAAAGGGGCGCCACATTTTCCAGCGCCAAGACTCCAAGAGAGACTAAGATAACCAAACAAGATATGAAACTAAGCGATTTCAACCGTGGTTAGAAAAAAACGGCGTTTGATTAACCAGTTAATTTTTAGCTAACACCACACGCCGTGTATATTATTCTGTAATAATTATTGTAGCCTATTTTTCCAGACTAATACCTCCCACCACACTAATACACCCAGACCCTCTGCAACCTTTTAAATTTCGAACTAACCCCCCCAAATCCCTACTGAAAGTTGACACAATTTTTTTGGCGATAGCGGTCAAAACTCAAGATTACAAGAGTTTTTTAAAGTCTGGCATATTGCCGCAGAATAAGCTGTACGGTTATTTAAACCGAAAAACGGGTGTGACACCCAAAAAAGCGCCTTCGGCGCGAAAGGGAATTGCGTCGAAGGCGAAGAACAAATCCGCCACTGTAGAAGGAGGGCGCAAAAATTTCCCAGGGCTTTGGGCGCTTCCAAGTGTTATTACGCTTCTGCCCCCACCCGAGCATATTTTCTGGCTACTAATTAATAAATTTTGTTATTGTTGAGGCCGTAAAGCACCTGTAAAGTAATAAAGTAAAAACCTTACATCCACTTTTTTAATTTGTAGAACAATTTATTTATGCACAAACTGTGGGATGAATTGTATCTAGTACAAAAATATATTTACTCCAATAAAGAAAACAATATAGAGGTTATTATGCTGGTCCATATTTCTGGATTATTTTCTTCAATGGAGCAAATATATTTTTGTACTAGATACAATTCATCCCACAGTCTGTGCACAAATAAATTGTTCTACAATTTAAAAAAGTGAAGGTAAGGTTTTTACTTTATTACTTTACAGCTGCTTTACGGCCTCAACAATAACAAAATTTATTAATTAATAACCTGCCCTCCCATTTTAATTGCGGCCCATAAATTAACAAACTGACAACAATATTCTTGCAAAAAAATTTAATAGAGACTAGAACCTAAACTATGTCTCACACCGTGACGTAATAAAACATTAAAAAATAATTAAACCCATTTCTACATATATTTTAAATATCCCGCCATCATGGTATTCGCCTCTGTGTCTGCAATAGTGTTGGGAAATAGATTCGAGTATTTTTTTTGGGTCATGGCAAGCAGCGATGTGGTGCTTTCTCGTGACCAATTCCCTCACGGCCTTGAAACCTTACCCTCCAAAGGCGAGGCGCCAAGAAAGTTTTTCAAAAACAAAGTTATCGTTTTAAATCCTGCTTTTAAAAACCGTAAAAGGGTAAACCGCTGAAGTAAGTATCGGAAACATAAGGGGATTATTATTAAACAATCGCAGACGGATATACGCTGCGGCTACAGCCAACTCGATGAACAGAAGGATACCTACACTGAAAAAAAACGTTTGTGAATTTTACAACGAAAAGAGATTTACTGATTCTATAGTCTATTTCACAAAGGTGTAGAGTAATGAAATTAGGTATGCAAAGGGACTACAGAGTGGCCTTACGAATATATAAGCCACTTTCATAATTTGGCATTGATTTAATTGCAAAATTCTTTATTTTCTTCAAGTACAGGTAGTATCATCCGGGTTTGGGTCAATTTATAGGTTTTGCCTATTGTTATCCGTTCACAAACACTGAAAATGGTGTGCCAAAGGCGTGCATTATGTAAATAGTATTAGGTACACTTATTTTTTATTAAACAATATCAAAAGAAAAAATACATTATACAGAAATTAAATTATAAAAAATCATAATATTCTTCGTCATCTGAAAAACTGTCATCTCCTCTTGACGTTATAATTAACGGGTCAGGTGGTCAAGATGCCACTGCTTTTCGCCAGTTCTCTGGTGTCACTTCCTTAATGCCTTGATCAAAGTAGCTTAACGTATTTCAATTTAAATGTCGTGTTGTGTCTTACTACAAATACTTTTACTTGCGCCCATATAAGTTATATAGGATTTAATTCGCAATGACATAGCGGTTGTGCGCAGCACAGTTACACTATGTTTTTCAGCTATATCTTCCACTGTATATTTCATTAACCATATTTGTGTAAATTTGCTATAGCTAATAGTTCCTTCTTTATCAAATTATCTCTTTTTTTTGTTTGGTTAGTTATCATAAATAATTGAATGCACAAATTTTACCTGCGTCTATGACCTATTGAGCCGAACTGGACGGAATTTTCCATTTGATTACTCTACACCTTTCTGAAATAAACTCTATAATTCGCTCAGAGCCAGAGTGGCCCATTTCAGTGGCGGCTCGCGGTCTTAAACAATGGCGAAGAGCTAGGTATAGTGCGGGTACTTAAACAAACGTTGATTAACTTATATTTTTATTACGTACAAATACACAATAAAAATTAAACTAAGTAGATACGTACACTACTGAATTAACTGAAAAATAAAAACAAACCTTTTTAATCACACGGTAAATCACGTAAAAACGATATCTATAACCGTAAGTTTAAGACTCAAAATAAATACCCTAAGGTTAGGCAAACCAATGCTGAAACAATGGTGCATACGACTGATCTATTTTTAAATTATTGCCCTTTATCACCTATGCAAATTGTTACATGCTGTCGCGTGACTGACGTCACGTAACCATAGCAACGGTGAAAATCAAAGCCACTTGACTCTATGTTGTGATTAGCCTGGTCAATTCTGCATAAAAATGGTATCTTGCGTTTTTCTCCTCAGGCACACCGTTCTTAATTAAAATAATTAAATTAGCTCTACTATTTATTATTATTAACATTGATAATACAAAATTTTGTTTTATAAAAATTGTTGGAAATGACTACCTTCATTTAATAGGCATGCTTCCGCCCGTCTAATTTAATTAAATTATTTTAGTTAAGAACGGTGTGCCTGAGGAGAAAAACGCAAGAGACCATTTTTATGCAAAATTGACCAGGCTAATCAGAAATGATATCCACATGGAAAAATGTCAGTGGCGTACCACTTTTTTCCTAAAAAATATCAGAGGAAATGTTTGCAGGGACGCCACTGGTGGGACAAAAAAATAACTTTTATAACTAAAACATGTGGTTTTATGTCCTATTAACACATGCCAAAATTGAAAATATTATCTAAAGTACTTTCGGAGATATTATAAAAAACGAATTAAAAAAAAATTCAACACCCTGTAGCAAAAAATTTAAGCCGTTTAGGACATATGTTTATATGAACCTTTCTTCATAAAATGACTTTAGAAGTCACACCCTAAAATATTAGCACATCATTAAGGAACACCCTGTATGTAACATATACCATAAACCTACCTACATATAAATTATATAATTTAGTGTATTCAGAAAGAAGGTGTAGGTAGCTTCAGTAAATACAATAAACTTTGATTGGTCAGTACTTTATAAAAACGCAACAGAGAAATCTAATTTTTATAACAATGTTGTCAAATAATGGCAAAGCACGGAGGAATGATAGGTCGGCGCTGTCTCCAAAGGGAAAAGATACATTTTTAGGCACAGTGTTAGTGTTATGTTCGTAGAATATTCTTTTTGTGGTTGTGATATTCTAAAAAAAGACTTTTTCAGCATTTGTGGAAAATTTCTTTAAAAATGGGAAATTTTATTTTTAAAGGTCGCAGCCCTGAACAGTAAGAATATGAAATCTTGCCCTATAGTTAAGTGGAAAAGCCTACTTTTCTTGTCACTTAAGTGAATAGGAAACCGCAAATATTCATGTGTGAGTAGAAAAAAACTATATCCGCCGCCGAGCCGCGCATCATTTTTCAGGTAAAATTTACAGATCTTATTTTTCCTGTTTGTTCCAATTTTTTTGTTCGACGACAGAGCCATTCTCGAGAGGACCTACAGCTTAACGTAAGTTTCGAACCACGATTCTCAGTCATGCGACAACCCCCAAGGACTATCAACCCCCGGTTTCTTCTTCCGCACCCCACGATATGTCCGATCTCATCCGGCCTGGTTACCGGCGTGGATTGGGAGATGATACATTTTACACTCTTTCTTGCATTCTTAAACCTACTAAATTTCGGACATACTTTTTTTATTGTGCGTAAGACCACTCCGAGGTTCAAACTCTGACCGCCACCGCCGCGGTTATTTTTTTTGTGAATTTTTGGTGACTTTTTTTCAGTGTAGAGTTGGATAGAGCACGCGAATATAGAGCGAGCTATCGCTTTAACGAAATTCGGTACGATCCATCCGCTTTAGGATACACAGAACACAAAAAGTTGTCCGTCGGGGCTGAAGGGTGGGGAATAGTTGCCGCCGAGGGGTGGCAATGGGGATCGGCTCTGTTCGGGGGTGGGGGCGCGCACTTGTCACTGGGCGGCCTGCCGCCGCCTGCTCTGACGGCGCTGTGGAGCGGGCGGGCCGTGCTGCACGTCCTGGAGCATCACGTTGCCTTTGGATAGGACTACGGAGAATGGACAGAATTTCCAAAGTAATTGGAATTTTTTTCTAAGAGTTCATAGGGGAATGGGTAACCAATATTTAGGATTTCTTATAACTTATACATATAGCAATATTTCCTGAAGTATAATGGTTACAAAGATTAAATTTGACATGTAAAGACATAGCTAAAACTAAGAATTTTTTTAAAATTGAAAAAAGCAAATTTAATAGTTTCTACAGCCTCCCCCCCCCCCCCATCCCTAGGTGCTCCATTGAAGGGAGACGAACACACTGAACGTCAAAATCTTACTTTTCCCTTATACAGGATGAGTCATGTAGCCCGTTTATTAGAATATTTTTGATTTCACGAAATCTCATCAATATAAAATTTGGTAGCCGACCATAATCAACTTTCATTATTAAAGATTAGGCCGACGTTTTTTACCCTTACTGATACTTTTGTTTTATTGCATGCGCCTACTGACATATCTTAAAGTTAATAAACAAAAAATGTCAAAAACGTAATTTTTTCAAATAGATTGTACTATTTTTATACCAGCAATAAATGTAAAATTACATTTTAAGGCCACTTTTATTAAGATTTTGTATGCCTATATGTCGTTTTGGAGTTATTGGATTGGCATTTTTAAAAGAAATATTGTAGGCTTTGGAAATAAATGCTTATTAGCCTCTGCATGGTCGGCCATTGTTATCTTATTTTAATTAGTTCGTGCAATTTTGAATATGTATTGTAGATGTGTGAAGGTGAGGAAGATACAGATTTTCAAAGTGAGTATACCGGGTGTCCCACTATGGATGGCCACCGGCCGTATCTCGGAAACTACTAAGCATAGAAACTCGGGGGAAAAAAATGATAATTAAAGTGGCCATGAGAAAATCCTGGAAATAATTTTTAAGTTCCGCATTTTGCCGCAAGAGGGCGTAATTGAAAAGTAAATTTTAAATTTTACATATCTCCGAAAATTCCACATTAAGGTATATCTTTGGTAACACCATTAAAAAGCTTGGACAATTATGCATCATTTTGGTTTTATACTCATTGGCGTACCGACTTTAATAAGAGGGGGGGGGGGGGGGGGGGGAGCTGTTAAAAGTGTAATCATTTAAATCGCTATAACTTATAAACGACTTATCCGATTTTAGCAAACTAAAGACTGTTTGGAAGAGAAATGTATGCACTTTCACCAATCGTATTTAGTTGTCCTTAATAGTTCTTAAAAAAATGCTAGAGGGCGCAATTTGTAATAATAACACATTTTTTGATTTAACTCCGAAAAAATAAATCATACGGTATAATTATGATACCATAATCGAAAAGTAGATGAAATTTGCTAGAAAATAGAAAAAATAGTTAAACCGCAGCTCGATATCTCCGTTCGTTTCAGCGTTATCGCCAATAGAATAATTTTCAAAACTTTAAATGAAGAAGCGGTTATATACTTTTTAGAAAGAAAGTGGTACGCCACTGACATTTTTCCATGTGGATATTATTTCGGATTAGCCTGGTCAATTCTGCATAAAAATGGTCTCTTGCGTTTTTCTCCTCAGGCACACCATTCTTAATTAAAATAATTTAATTAAATTAGCTGTACTATTTATTATTATTAATATTGATAATGAAAAATTTGTTTTATAAAAATTGTTGGAAATGACCAACTTCACTTAATAGGCAAGCTTCCGCCCCTCGGGTATGGCCCTGGCAGAGAACGAAGAGAAAAAAGCGTGGGAGAAAGAAAAACTAAAAAGACAAGTTATAATTCCTGATTTAAATAATATTATATAACTCGAGTGCATGGATTGTTCATATTGCACTCGGAAGTTGTTTACTTCCTCGTGCGTTGTGGACATCATATCCACTCTTGTTGTACAAACTACTATTTTCATGCGCTCCCCCTCCTCGATATCCCATCTCGTGCCATTGCTATTTGCGCCTCTGATGGTCGACTTACATACTAACAATATTTTTTAATTCTTTTAGAGCAGATATCAATCCATTTTCAACTTGTAAGCTTACTTTATCCGCGCCGCTTCTTCCTGCTCTGTTCATCAAATTCACTGCAGCGGATATCCGCCCGCGATTGTTTAATCTCTCCTTGTAGTTTCCGATTCGTATTTCACAATTTTACCCTTCTAGGGTCTTAAAAGCATTTTTTGATTAGATAACTCAAACTTGTTTTAAAATTGACGTAAAAAAATTTCCTTTGTGCGTATTTTTTTTAGTCGATGATAATGACGTTAAGATGGTAAAAAGTGAACTGAAATTTCGTTATTACTTTTTTGACTATATCTCAGGAACGAGAAGGCAGTAGTTAGAGTATGACAGTTCTAACTCAATAAGGGCTGTTTTCCCATGCTAATCTCCGTAAGAGAATTTCAGGTCCGATTTACATTTTTATGACGCCTTTGGGGGCACCGCCACTTAGTCCCTACATTAGGCATTGGATACTAGAGCAGTAGCTACATTGGGCATTATCTACTTAGGCGTTAGCTACTTAGGCCATAGCTACTTGGGCGTTAGCTACTTGGGCAATAGTATCATTGGCACTAGTTGTCATTGGGTAAACGTCATCAACCATCTGTGATACGCCATCTATTACACGTCACCTGAACCTCACCTACTTAGGTATTCATATTTGGGGGACCCAAGCCTACAAGTCGAGGCTCCGCTAAAAGCCCTACCTCCAAGAACCGGTACCCCAATGACGTTACAAATGATTAAAATTATTATTTAACAGAAAAAAAGTTTACATTTTCACCATGACTCGAACCACCTACCTATGGATTGGAAGCCAACGCCTTAGCCCATCACACCAGCGAGCTATTGTAGTAAAATTCGCTTTTAACTTGAAGGTTATCTAGGTATACGGCTGTCCCGCCTACGAGAGTCATGCATCATGACGCACCATGATAAGTAGTTTTATAGGGGAAGTAAGATTAATAATAATAAATTTGTTAAAGTGTAGAGGAAACATAAATAGAAAATAAAATTAGCTGTAACTATAATTAACTTTGGTAATACCTGCAGTATTTATTTACAGCAATGTTTAAAGAACGTGCAATAAACAACTAAACCCTGCTGACCAGGTTAATCAACATCTATACACTGACACTATTTATTCCTTAGCGGATCAGCAAAATGAACCGTAGAACCACTAAATGAACCACTTAATGAACCGAAGAACCACTAAATGAACCACTTAATGAACCGAAGAACCACTAAATGAACCACTTAATGAACCGAAGAACCACTAAATGAACCACTTAATGAACCGAAGAACCACTAAATGAACCACTTAATGAACCGAAGAACCACTAAATGAACCACTTAATGAACCGAAGAACCACTAAATGAACCACTTAATGAACCGTAGAACCACTAAATGAACCACTTAATGAACCGAAGAACCACTAAATGAACCACTTAATGAACCGTAGAACCACTAAATGAACCACTTAATGAACCGAAGAACCACTAAATGAACCACTTAATGATCCGTAGAACCACTAAATGAACCACTTTATGAACTGCGGAACCACTAAATGAACCACTTAATGGACCACGGAACCACTAAATGAACCACTTAATGAACCGCGGAACCACTAAATGAACCGTGAATCAGGTTAATAAACAGCGGATCACTGCGAGTTCTTCCTATGATAGCAGGAAAGGGGGGAAGAGGAGGAGGAGGAGGAAAATCAATGATAGACGATAATTTCAGTAAAAACCTTTATTTCCCACTAATATTACAATAACTAATATCTAACCTACCTAATATCTAACCTATTTAATATCTAAACTACTTATTTAAGAATAATCGGTCATATTTAATCACTGTCCTCGTCTGAATTATCAATACCATTTTTACTGTATTCACCAAAATTCTCAATGCTACATTCTGCTAAACGAATTAGCTCCAACGCATCCGTTTGATCCTCAGGCACAAATTTTTTTAAAGATATCATCTGCTTAAAAAACTCATTATCTAAAAGTCCTTCTAATAATTTGAGCAAATTTTTTCCTCCGTAATAATCTTTACACAACTTTGCACCTTGTGTATAATACATTATTTCGTCATTATGAAATCTAGCCCAAGATGAACTACTTGCCATAACATACTTTGTATTTAAATTAATTTCTTTATTAAATTCATTTCCAATTTTTCTAACAGCTCGTAATAAACTGTTCTGCCAATTTTCTGTCGTTAGTTTTGATACCATGATTGTTAGGCGTTTCTAATAAAAGTGAACGTTAATGAATCGCTATCAGTCACTTTTAAACCCTATTCCTCCCCTCTACAATAGTTAAGTGGTGAGAGGAAGAGGAAGTAAATAAGAATTATTATACTAACTAATAATATTTTTAATTATTCAATTGGATACTTTATTAAAAATTCTACAAACAGCACGGTAGAATTTGATTTGGTTGAAAATGATATTTTATCAGAAAATTTAAGTTTCTTAAGCAGTAACATCGTATATGGTTGCTTGTTGATTGTAGTGCGTACATCTTGAGGATGAACATTTACATATTCAATAGTTCCACTTTTGAGAGGAAATTTGTAAAATGGCTGGCCATGAATCATACAATTACCCGATGAATCGACGCTACCAGACAGAGTCATATGCATAAAACCATACAACTGCTTTGTTTGTACTTCTCGTACCACTTCTGGACTCTTCTTTAGCTTCCTAGACAAGTGATACGGATGGGCCAGATTACGACCGAATTTATCGATAGTCATCTTGAAACTAATAACATTTGCATACATCCAATATATTTATTCTATTATTCCAGCCTCTCTTAACTCTTTCTCGATACTGATTATTTCGTTAATGTGAGAATTATTACCTACTTCCGAGCTTGCTAATATTTTTCTAAGTCGATCAACTAGTTCATTTGGATCGTCCCAATACACATAATCAGTTTTATTGTTGGAATATTCTTTAAAAGTATCAGAAGTGTTGACCTTGGAACCACCTGAGAGCTGTTGGTTAAACCCATGCCCTTGATATTGCTGTTGCCTAACAATTCGTAGCTGCTTATCTCTTTCTTTTTGACTAGCATCGCTGTCTTCTCGAACCTTTTCAAGGAGAGGTTTTATTGTATGCGTATATTTCACACCCTTATTTCCGGCCATCGGCAAATCAGGATTGAAATTTCTTTTATGAGCATTTGTTAGTAAAATTATTTTTGCAAAGACTCGCTCGTCTAAAGCAGTAAATTTATTCCTTAAAGGAACAGTTTTAAACATAAGCTCATAAAGACCAGGAGTTCCTTTGAAATTTTGTCCCTTGATAATAATATCTGGTCCTTTAAATTCAAGTTTGGAATCGCCAAAATATATATGGTCCGTCTCAAAATCATGTTTCAGATAAGTACGATCATACTGATTATCCGTATCACGTATTAGCCCTCTCATATATTCTCGAGGTAGTTCATCATACTGTTCCATGTATTCTTCAAACGATTCTTCCGGAATTGCTTCGGCTTGAATGGGTTGTGTATTAGGATCTAGTCTAAAGTCATCGTCGTAAAAAAAGCTTTCGCGAGGATTATACTCAAACATGGTAGTGTTTGCATCGTCATTATCAAAGTTAATTGTTTGATTAAATGATTCATTATCTGGTATCTCAATAGTTTCTATCTCCATATTATCATCATGATCTTCTTCTTCTTCCTGTCTTTGTTCATCGTGGCGATCTTTTTTCTTATTAGGAGTATTAAAATTTAAAGGATATCGAGGTTTCTTAACCAATGTTGAAGAGTGTTTGATTTCACTCTTTGGTCTTTTTAGTGAAGCATGGGTTTTAAAAGGCGTGAACAGCTTGCCTGAAGTAGATTTTTCAATTGTCTTGGTTAACATTTTAGCCAGAGGACGATATGAAGTTTCCAATGCACGAGCACTTTCGTAACGGTTTTCTTTTAGTGATTTATATAAATCTTTAACGGTTTGAGAATGCTTATCAATAAGTTTAATGATTTTAGGATCAGTTTGAACCGTACGTGCATTCTTAAGCTCCTCCTCATCTTCCATCTGCTGATTATCATTTTCTCCCTCTCGTTCTGCTTTAAGTTGCAGATATTTCTTTCTAATACTTTTAGCAGCGTCCTTTATTCTTTTTTGAACATCAGGGTCCAAACCGGCAAGACTTGATGGCATTTTAACGGCAAAATGAACAGTAAAAATAGCTGTTGATTCCACAACTGCTACTAGATAACTGAACAGTATACTTAACTAACGTTCATATATACATTCGCATTAATACCACAGTATTAGTGTTACTAAGGTTGTTGTACTGACTGGTCTACAATGCAGAAGTTTAAGAATAAAGTTGTAAAAAAACGAATTACTAAAAGGGGCAAGGGGATTCCCTTTATATCCGCCCTAAACAGAGCGCGAGAGGCTATTATTAAGGAAAAACCCCAAGATCTTTTGTCGGCAGCGCAAGTGGCTTTAAAATCATTCGCAGGAGTTGAAAAAGTACTTCCTACAGGAGTAATTCCGATCCCAAAAACAGGAGGATTCCTACCTTTGATTCCTCTTTTTGCCGGCCTTAGCGCATTGGGAGCATTAAGTGGTGGTGCTGCTGGTATTGCAAAAGCTGTTAACGATGCAAAAAGTGCTCAACAAAAGTTAGAGGAAGACAAAAGGCACAACGAAACTATGGAGTCTATAGCTTTGGGAAAAAGTGGCAGTGGTCTGTATTTAAAGAAATACAAGAGTGGATTGGGGCTTTACATTACACCTTATAAATATCATAACAACTAAGTTAATGAATTAGTTGTCTCTAAAATCCTTCGAGATGAGTACCTTTTGCTTAAGTGGTAATAGTTCTGTCTTAAAAGCGTATTATTCCCCTCCATTGGATCTGAGAAATAATGACAGTGATTATGTGATGGGACTTATTAGTTTGGAGACTTTTAACGCCATCCCCAATATAGACGAAAATAACAATAAATTTTATGTGGGTGATGTTGTACTTGAAATTCCAGTCGGATCGTATGAAATATCGGCTCTAAATGACTACCTACAAGAAGCAATTGAGCAGCAGAATAATATCGACCCAGATTTTAATTGCGGTCTAATCCTTAATGGAAATACGAGCACGCTAAAATGTGAGCTTAAATGTACTCATACCGTAGATTTCTCCAAGAAGGGTTCAATTGGAGACTTGTTAGGATTTCGCAATATGAAACTGCAGGCTGGTACTAAACATGTATCTCCTACACCTGTAAATATCCTTAAAGTAAATGTTATTAAAGTAGAGTGTAATATTGTTACTGGAGCATATCACAATAGTAATCTAGTTCATACAATCCATGAATTTTCACCCTCTGTCCCCGCAGGATTTAAAATAATCGAAATTCCTCAAAACGTAATTTATATGCCAATTAACACCAGATTAATAAGTAATATTGAATTAAAGCTTGTTGATCAGGATGGTGATGCAATAAACCTTAGAGGTGAAGTCATTACGATTAGGCTTCATTTAAAGAAAGTTATATAAGACTTGTTACAAGCACATGTTTTTAGTAGTTAAGTATACGTTGTAGAGAATGGTTGTGAAATATAATTGTCACAAACTTATTAATTTCGAACAGCTTTTAAAGTCCTCTAAGGAAGTTAAAAAATTGTCAGCTGATAATAGCAAGTATCTCAAATCATTAGGATATATCCTAAAGGGAATACATAATGAGTATACTAAACGTATCTGAATCTCTTGTCTTTGACAATTCAATAGTAAAAATTGAAAGACACAGTCATCTGCCTTATTCCAACTCGTTTAACAACAATGATGAAATAAGAATTCCTGTTCAGCAAACTGATATATACACACTGCCTTATGCTAGTCATATATATCTGGAAGGAAGACTCTTAAAACAAGACGATTCAACTGTTTCAACTACAGCAAAATTTGTAAACAATTTCTTTTGTCACTTGTTTGAAGAAATCCGATTTGAGCTTGGGGGTAGAATCCTGGATTCAGTACGTAATCCTGGAATAGCCACCTCAATGAAGGGATATGTTTCGTATAATGCAAACGAACTTAAGAAATACAAGAACGCCGGATGGAGCATTGATGATAATTTTACTTGCGATGTGGTTGATAGAACTACCGGCTCATTTAATGTTTGTGTACCGCTACGCACGATTTTGGGATTTGCAGAGGATTTTCAGAAGATATTAATAAATGTAAAGCATGAATTGGTCTTATTAAGAAGTCATACTGATAAAAATGCAATTATCAACTCTAACGCGGCCGAGAATATGGGGGTTACAATAGATAAAATTGTTTGGAAGCTGCCTCATATTTCGGTATCTGATATGGAACGATTGGATCTACTAAAGATTATTGAAACCGGCACCGAATTAGATGTCGGCTTTAGAAGTTGGGAGCTAGCTGAATATCCTACATTACAAACGGCTAAACAGCATACCTGGACTATAAAGAATGCTATTCAAGTAGAACGTCCCAGATGGGTAATTTTAGGATTTTCAACCGACAGAAAGGATAAGATAGCTAAAAACTGTAGTTTGTTTGATCATTGTAATGTATTTAATGTTAAACTTTATTTAAATTCTGAAATGTATCCGTATGATAATTTAAATTTAGATGTTTCTAAAGGTCAAATTGCTTCTTTGTATGAAATGTACTCAGAGTTCCAAGAATGTTTTTACGAAAAAGAAAATGAACCACTGTTCTCTCCAAAAGACTTTTTAACAAATGCTCCTCTAATTGTGATTGATTGTTCCCGACAAAATGAAATATTAAATTCGGGGATTATTGATGTCAGGTTGGAGTTTGAAACGAAAGAAAATGTTCCAGCAAATACTACCGCATACTGTCTTATTATTCATGATAAGCTTATAAAGTACTCACCATTAGTGGGAACTGTTCGAAAAGTTTAAATATACTTTAATCAATCTTTTGTGACGTCACTGTTCTTAAATAATTAGTTTAGATATTAATTAGGTTAGATATTAATTAGGTTATATATTAGTTATTGTAATATTAGTGGGAAATAAAGGTTTTTACTAAAATTATCGTCTATCATTGATTTTCCTCCTCCCCCTCCTCTTCCCTGCTGCCATAGGAAGAACTCGCAGTGATCCGCTGTTTATTAACCTGATTCACGGTTCATTTAGTGGTTCCGCGGTTCATTAAGTGGTTCATTTAGTGGTTCCGTGGTCCATTAAGTGGTTCATTTAGTGGTTCCGCAGTTCATAAAGTGGTTCATTTAGTGGTTCTACGGTTCATTAAGTGGTTCATTTAGTGGTTCTTCGGTTCATTAAGTGGTTCATTTAGTGGTTCTACGGTTCATTAAGTGGTTCATTTAGTGGTTCTTTGGTTCATTAAGTGGTTCTTCGGTTCATTAAGTGGTTCATTTAGTGGTTCTTCGGTTCATTAAGTGGTTCATTTAGTGGTTCTACGGTTCATTAAGTGGTTCATTTAGTGGTTCTACGGTTCATTAAGTGGTTCATTTAGTGGTTCTTCGGTTCATTAAGTGGTTCATTTAGTGGTTCTTCGGTTCATTAAGTGGTTCATTTAGTGGTTCTTCGGTTCATTAAGTGGTTCATTTAGTGGTTCTACGGTTCATTTTGCTGATCCGCTAAGGAATAAATAGTGTCAGTGTATAGATGTTGATTAACCTGGTCAGCAGGGTTTAGTTGTTTATTGCACGTTCTTTAAACATTGCTGTAAATAAATACTGCAGGTATTACCAAAGTTAATTATAGTTACAGCTAATTTTATTTTCTATTTATGTTTCCTCTACACTTTAACAAATTTATTATTATTAATCTTACTTCCCCTATAAAACTACTTATCATGGTGCGTCATGATGCATGACTCTCGTAGGCGGGACAGCCGTATACCTAGATAACCTTCAAGTTAAAAGCGAATTTTACTACAATAGCTCGCTGGTGTGATGGGCTAAGGCGTTGGCTTCCAATCCATAGGTAGGTGGTTCGAGTCATGGTGAAAATGTAAACTTTTTTTCTGTTAAATAATAATTTTAATCATTTGTAACGTCATTGGGGTACCGGTTCTTGGAGGTAGGGCTTTTAGCGGAGCCTCGACTTGTAGGCTTGGGTCCCCCAAATATGAATACCTAAGTAGGTGAGGTTCAGGTGACGTGTAATAGATGGCGTATCACAGATGGTTGATGACGTTTACCCAATGACAACTAGTGCCAATGATACTATTGCCCAAGTAGCTAACGCCCAAGTAGCTATGGCCTAAGTAGCTAACGCCTAAGTAGATAATGCCCAATGTAGCTACTGCTCTAGTATCCAATGCCTAATGTAGGGACTAAGTGGCGGTGCCCCCAAAGGCGTCATAAAAATGTAAATCGGACCTGAAATTCTCTTACGGAGATTAGCATGGGAAAACAGCCCTTATTGAGTTAGAACTGTCATACTCTAACTACTGAAGGCATATCGGAATAAGCTAAAAAATTAATTAAAATGTCGTATGCAAGTATCTATTATCTTATTATGTTGGCGAGTTATTCACAAGGAAATAAGAAGCTATAAAAAAATGCACTGGCTGTCACAGTAGCAAATCATTATTTTTATGTGGTAATTACCATAGACAAAACTATTTACGTCCCCCCCCCCCCCCCCTTAAGAACTTCTGATTTCACAAGATAAGAATTTACGCACTGTAGTAACTATGAGATTGTGATATCAAAACAGCGTTGCAGATATTATTTTTCGTGAAAGCGTTTCGAAATAGACATATTTCGATATTGATTACAATTTCGAAATGACACTTTTTTGGGCACTAGTGTCTAAATGTGACAGTTTTAGGCACTAGTGCCTAAAAGTAAAAATGAAACAAATCAATGAAAATTATCTATTTATTATATATGTTAAATGTACAATTATGTAAACTGTTGAACTGAATTCTAGAGGCATCTAGCTTCTCTTCTGTAAGAGCAATGTAATTATTAGTATAGTCGGAATGAATAAACTGCTAGTACTGACAATGCTAACTTCTGCTTCTGAGTGAACTTCTTTTATTTTTGTATTTGGCGTATCTTTCTACCCTATGATTCTTTTTTGCGGGAAAAAAAGCAAAACACGACGTTCGAATTTGACAACACACTTGACATTAAATAATGCATAAACAATGCCTTAGAAATAGATTGCCTGATACTTTTCAAAATGTTTAAAAATACTAATAAAAGCTTAAATTATCAAATTCTCCGCTTTCACAAAAAATCTTGTATATAATTCGTTACGAAGCGATGTCTTTTAGCCACTAGAGAATTTTCACATCGCGTGCCTAAAAGACAGTCATTTCGCAACTTATTGTATAAATAGCTATCTCGTACGTTTTTAATGCTTTGACATTTCTCTTCTCAAAATCGTTGGCCAAGATATGATTTAAAAATTCCTTAATTCCGAAAACGGATTTTCCTCACGAACATTGGCTAGATTCATGAGAGATGGTTATATAACTGACTGTATATTTACATGTGCACGACAAGGATACACACTGACCACTCCAATATGTTGCCCTTCAATCAGCTAATACTCGCCAAACGATTATTGTTACAGAATCTGACCTCGATGCCGTTAGTATGTGTATCTTTTCTTACGCTTCTGCCCTCGCAAGTCTTTTTCGGTAGTTCAGCAATCCGCTTGTCTTATGCGAGTTCTTTCAATATAACAACCGCATCCCGAGCACGGCACCGCATCTATTTATTCCAGTCTGGTTTTGATTGTTGAATAAGTGTAGTATTATTGTTTTTGGTATGATTAGAGATCATTTTGCTATTATTTTGTAAAAGGGTGAGAATTTTCTCTTGTGACAATTGAAATTTTCTTAAACACCGATAATTTCCTTGCCTCTAATAGTTGCTGTTCAAGAGAGTTCGATTCTTTGGGCTAAAAGCGCAGCTATTTTTTCAGTGTTGTTATGAAAACATTTATAAAGATATTTAATTATTTAAATTTCGCCAAAACTTTAGCGTATTTAGCTGCATATTTACATCAAAGGGGTAGAAACACGACCTTAAACTTTGTACATTATCATTATACCGACTATACATAATGTCATTAACGACAAGTGATACCAGAATAAACCAGGAACAAGAAATAGTAGTTTGTACAAAAAGATTGGATATGATGAATAACAGAAAAAGAGCGATATTATGTATTAATAAAAATGGACAATTTCTTTTTCTAAACCATAGAATTTGCCTGCTTGCGTAACATACCTGTACAAACCATTTTTTTCTGTGCAAATCAATACAAAAACATAATCTTAGAACCATTAGTAATTCAGAATAAAATAATAATCTTGAAAAATGGAATTTGTTTCTAGAAATCTTATAGTTTTGTCTGTTTTATCTGGTTTTATGTATCTACTTATCTTTATTTTTCACCATTTAAGAAAGATTTTGCAGTTAAAAAACTAAAAAAGCAAATAAGTACAAACGTTCATTTTGTATATACATTTTATGCATTAAATATTGTAGTAATTATCTAGAAATGAGTAGAAAACTGGAGATTTTTGAAAAGAAAAATGGCATTTGTGCATAAATCTTTAGTTCGGCCAGAAAAAACTTAAGAATAGTTCGGTAAAAATATATTTTGGTTTTATATCTTCAATTTTCGCACCATTTCGTGCACTCTTTGGGAAAAATCAGTATATGCAGAGGCGCTGAGATAAATGTTTCGATTCAAATATAAAAAATAACAAATTTAATCTGACAGATTTATATATTTTTGAAATTTATTCTTAACCTCACTTTTGTTAAGGGTCAGGAATGTTGTAAAGTTTAGAACGTGTAAATTTGGTTTCTTTGTAATTAACCGCTGGGATGGTCAGTTTCATATCCTAATTAGGATGGATATGAAATTATATACTTTCAGTTAACCAAAATAGCCACTTATCTAATTACTTTGGTGTAAAATAAACAGCAAATATCCATGTGGAAGTAGAAAAAAAACTTTTAAAAATAGGATTATCTATACACAGCAAATATTCACGAAGGAAAATATATTTTTTCGGGGCTAACAAAAGGAGTAGCATCAACTATACCACTAGTGGACACCTCCGCAGCTGGCTAATAATTGTATCTAATTACTTACGCTTTTTACTGCTCTCATTTCTTGTGTCGGATACTAGCATTTCAAATGAGCCATGATATAACGAAACTCATCTAAGAATGTATCTGACGATATGAAAGTAAACCAAACGCTTCTTACGTCATAAAATATGTTTAACTTTCACAAAATATTTCTTAAAAAGAGTTGTGATAAACAAAATAACAATAAACATATTTACAAGAATTTTAAGAAACTAAAAATTAAGACAGAGTCATCAAATAGTATCCACTATCCAGAGGACTACGCTAATCTCTGAACATAATATAAACGGTACTATGCAAGTAATGTCCTGTGTATGTTTTAGCTTGACAGCCTGTCTTGTCAGCCTCTCTGACACTTAAGGGGTGTGAAACTACTTAGGGGGTGTACGTGTACGTCTTCTTCGTCCTTCCAGACGTCCTTCCGAAATAGGGATTTTATATTATTAAGATAAACAAGCAACTTTTATTTATATTAGAAAACTTTTATATTAATACTTTAATAAAAGTGTTAGGATTCAAGGAGTTATAATCTTTTGCAATATTTTATAAGGAATATTAATTTATTAGATTTTTGCAAGATGTATGATGTACGAAATTCCAGCATATCGAAATTCTAGTACTGTCTATAGTATGAGTCGGAAATAATAGTCAGATGATCATGGCTTTCATATAGTGGGTTGTACGAAGTTAGGGGAGACAATTCCAGTGTTTTTTTGAAATTATAATACAGCAGAATATTTATTTTCGTGAAATTTTTTCCCTCTGACTTCATATAAGCCGTTACTCTCGATATGAAAGCGATGAGTATTATTTCCGACTCATACTATAGTTTCTAGTATATGTCTGATTGTTTAGTAACGGTAAACAGAAGTATGAACGGTTTATCAAATTCAGTGGCACAGACGGGGAGAATGGTGTAGGGGCATTGAACATCCCCTCCATCAAGGAAAATATATTAAAAATCACGTTAGAAAAAAATACTTTCAAAAATTTTGAATCAAATGTTTGTACATTTTATATAGTTTTTGGCTACGAGCACACTGAAAGACTAATCTATTGGGTAAATAGAAGTACAGATTTTTGAATTATAAGTACAATTCTTTTCAATTCTAAACTTATTTTATGCTTAAAATGTTAACTCGATTAAGCCATCTCGGCAGCCGTCTTGGCAGCCATACTGGTTTATCCAGTCTACCATTGTGTCGTCATTTGCTTTTGAGATAAGTCCTTCAAATACAGATTTGAAAAAAAATTCTCATACTCTCTCTCTCTCTCTCTCTCGCTCTCTCTCTCGCTCTTTCTCTCTCTCTCTCTCTCTTCAAAAAAGTAACCTTTGAATCGAGAGAGAAGTGTTGGGAAGGAAGACGGTGTTTTTTATTAGAAGCAGTTTTTGAGTCGAGAGAGAATTGGTATGGGAGACTTTTTTTTAGAAGTCACTTTTGAGTCGAGAGAAATTTCGGAAAGGAGAAACGTGTTTCCTTTTATTAAAGAGTTTTTGTTTTTTTTAGAGCTTAGTTTTGAAGAAGAATCGGTAATTTGAGACAAAATTTGTAAAAAAGAAAATATTTTTTAGTTTAATTGCATATTAGTACATAGTTTTTCATATCGAACAACTTTTCATAATTACAGTTTTCGACATTGTCAAAAATAAAGGAACTTTACTCTTGGGCAAAATTCATATTTTTTGACAAACCTCGTATACGAGTGAAAAAATTTAACATCTGATGGTTCCATTTTAGGTTTTGGACTATGTTGGACCATTCAGAACTTTTTCTGAAGAATAACTTTTTTTCGTAAAGTTATTAGTAAAAAAGTTTCCCATATGTAGCCAACTTAAGTAGACACACTGTACCGGGTGATTCATTAAGGGTGACGAGCGGCCATATCTCGGAAACTACTGGGCATAGAAATTTAGGAAAAAAAATTATAACTAAAGTGGCCATGAGAAAATACTGGAAATAATTTTGAAGTTCCGCATTTTGCCGAAAGAGGGCGTAATTGAAAGTAAATTTTAAAATTTTACATATCTCCGAAAATTCCACATTAAGGTATACCCTTGATAACACCATTAAAAAGCTTGAACAATTATGCATCATTTTGGTCTTATGCTCATTGGCGTACCGACTTTAATAAGAGGGGGGGAAGCTGTTGAAAGTGTAATCATTTAAATCGCTGTAACTTATAAACGACTTATCCGATTTTAGCAAACTAAAGACTGTTTGGAAGAGAAATATATGCACTTTCACCAATCGTATTTAGTTGTCCATAATAGTTCTAAAAAGAAATGCTATAGGGCGCAATTTGTAATAATAACACATTTTTTGATTTTACTCCGAAAAAATAAATCATACGGTATAATTATGATACCATAATCGAAAAGTAGATGAAATTCGCTAGAAAAAATATTAAAACCGCAGCTCGATATCTCCGTTCGTTTCAGCGTTATCGTCAATAGAATAATTTTTAAAACTAAATGAAGAAGCGATTATATATTTTTTAGAAAAGAAGTGGGACGCCAGTAATATTTTTCCATGTGGATATTATTTCGGATTAGCCTGGTCAATTCTGCATAAAAATGGTCGCTTGCGTTTTTCTCCTCAGGCACACCGTTCTTAATTAAAATAAATTAAATAAGCTCTACTACCTCACTTTAGGCATGCTTCAGCCCGTCTAATTTAATTTAATTATTTTAATTAAGAACGGTGTGCCTGAGGAGAAAAACGCAAGAGACCATTTTTATGCAAGATTGACCAGGCTAATCAGAATTGATATCCACATGAAAAAATGTCAGTGGCGTATCACTTTTTTTCTAAAAAATATATAACCACTTCTTTATTTAAAGTTTTAAAAATTATTCTATTGGCGATAACGCTGAAACCAACGGAGATATCGAGCTGCGGTTTTAATATTTTTTCTAGCAAACTTTATCTACTTTTCGATTATGGTATCATAATTATACCGTATGATTTATTTTTTCGGAGTAAAATCAAAAAAGTGTTATTATTACAAATTGTTCCCTCTAGCATTTTTTTTGAGAACTATTATGGACTACTAAATACGATTGGTGAAAGTGTATACATTTCTCTTCCAAACAGTCTTTAGTTTGCTAAAATCACATAAGTCGTTTATAAGTTACAGCGATTTAAATGATTACACTTTCAACCCCCCTCTTATTAAAGTCGGTACGCCAATGAGCATAAAACCAAAATGATGCATAATTCTCCAAGCTTTTTAATGGTGTTATCAAAGATATACCTTAATGTGGAATTTTTGGAGATATGTAAAATTTTAAAATTTACTTTTCACTAAGGCCCCTTTGGGGCAAAATGCGGAACTTCAAAATTATTTCCAGGATTTTCTCATGGCCACTTTAGTTATAATTTTTTTTTCCTGAATTTTTATGCCCAGTAGTTTCCGAGATATGGCCGTTCGTCAATCACCCGGTATATGCAATTAATAAAATTACAATGCTATTATATGGGATTTAACAAAAACGACCCGTCTAATTTTTGCTTAAAATTCTTTCTAAATCTGGAAAAAATACCTCCTTGTTACTTTTATCATAATATTTTATTAATATTTAAAAACTAAAAAAAAAGAAAAAAGTAATGAAACATCGACATGCAGGTGCGTTGCGTGTTCGTCGACGACATGCCTTTGACTACTATCCGACATTCGGTTACTATAGCCTGAGCGTAAGTTGAAAGGGACTCTTTGCATGCATGTAACCTTTTCGGTTAAAAAAAATTAACGTAACGGTAACGAGATATCTCAATTCCATCAAATTATTAATTTAATATCATTAAAATTTGACATGATCACCGTCTACGTGGACTTCATATGTCCACTCCATCTTCACCGTTACAGTATCCACCGCCTGGTCTCTGCATAAGTGCTTATTAATAATGATTTATTTTTCTCTTCGCATGCTAATGTCTATTTTATAGCAGCCAGTATAACGGCGCTCGTTGTTATTTTTACAAGGGGGTTACATCAAAATTTGGATATAAAGGTAATTTTGGCGAAATAAGAGTTTTTTTAAGGACATCGGCTACATTTTAATTTAAATCAGCTTAATGCCTAATTAGGTACCGTAAAACGGGGTTACTTTGCACCGCTTTTTGCACATTTTTTTTTTATTGAAAGATAAAAATATCTTATAACTAATATAACTATTTTATGATTTTCGGTGGATATCATTAAGCTCATTAACTAAGTCTCATTACATTTTTAAGTTGATTCATTGCAAAATTAGGACAAAAAATCGACTTACATCCTGGTGCAAAGTATACCACGGAAAGGGTATACTTTGCTCCCCTTCATTTTAAACTAGTTTTACCGTTTTATCTACAATTAAAGCAAAGTAACCGCAACGAGTCATACTTTGCACCATTTCAGATATTGTGCAAAGTATCCCCAATTTCGTAAGAAAGTGGGGATGCTTTGCACCAGTTGTACGGTGCAAAGTATTCCCAATTTTATATGGAAATTGCCAATGTAAACCAAAAAAAGAAAAACCTAAATATGTATTTTATTGACCTATTTTATTACCTGCATCTCTAAACTAATAATTGTACATGCGATTGAACGGGTACTTACCAATATTTATCAGCTTAGGCTTTCTCGGCAAGAAGATTTTGCACAGCTTTAAAATGTGACAATTTAGAGGTTATATATTATGGCGGGAAATGATTGACAAATGACGGAGTGCGGGAATGTCTAATCTCTTGAGATGATATATTGAAGTGTTCTTTCTCTGCACATGACATTAGTAGGAGCCTCAAATTAAGATAGAGCACTGTGCTACCAAAAATAATATTTTACAGCGTTGGTGCAAAGTTACTGTACTGAGTGCAAAGTAACCCCGTTTTACGGTACTGTTATTATGAATAAACTGAATGTTAGAACCCTTTTTTGGACTTGCATTGTCTTTATTCGTTTTAAACCACAACGTTTCAACTGGTAAGTATCTCCAATCAGTCATGCGTTCAGATGTGCTGTTTAATACAGGTTTTCAGATATTTCTAATAAGGGCCTAGTAAACAACCTGGTTTCTGATGTATGGTAGCAGCTTCTTTGAATTTCCTCTTCCTCCAGTGTGGTTTCATATACAGGATTTCCGATAATAGTAATTATTTCAATACAATATAAGATTTAAATCAAACCAAAGCGTTTGGTTATCATTTAAAAACGGAAGCATACAAGACAATAAGGGCTGCTCTACAATCTATTGCTCACTTTAATCTAATTTATCATATTCAGCACCAGCATCCTGAACTAGAATCTATTGAAAACATATTCCAATAATAAAAACCTTTCTAGAGTATCACAAACCTTTTCTAGAAATAATTTAATTTTTTTGATTAAAAATAAAGTAAATATCGCTCACCACGCCAAAATTAATGATTTTTTCAGAAATCATGTATTTTAGGAGAGTAGATCTAAGAAAAGTTTTTTGTGCAAATGCTTAGGTTTTGAAATACTCCTTCTTAAGTGCCGTTTTATATATTCATAATAAAGCATTCTCGTTTCTTCCCGCACTATTTTTTATATTATAAATTATCACACTTCTTCCATAAAAAATGTTTCAATTAAAATTTTTACTTTAATTTTTCTCTTTAAAAATTAATACCTAATTGTTTTTGTTGTAAAAATATTTTATTGCATTGGGTTACATTTTTGTTGATTAAAAATAGCCCTAAAAAAGGTAAAGGAACAGACAAGTATCTATATAATAGAAAAATACTTTAAACTATTATTCTTTTTGCTCGTTTTCCTTTAAAATTGCATCATAAATCAATAACTAAAACGATATGCGTCCGAAACATTAATCTCTATATAAAACAGGACTTTAGAAGGAAAACTTTAAAAACCAAACGTCTTCTACAAGACCTTTGTAATTTAAGCCAAGAATATATTATCTAAAAATTTAAATTAACAGTCCAAGTGTGAGACGAAAAATTAGATTGCAATTAGACTTTTAGACCCAAACTCTGAGGCTGGGGGGGGGGGGGGGCTGCAGCCCAGCAGCCCCCCACCTTAATACGCCACCCCTAAATATATATTTTAAAGATTTTTTTGTTAAAGTTCGGTTAGTTGATTTTAAACATTGATGTAGCTATTATATTCTATGATTCTATACTAATATTCCATAAGTGGGTGACAACGCAAAAACTCACTAATGTCTTTCCGAGTCGATCGTAGTCATGCATATGCCTCCTCCGTGCGGTGCCCTGCCAGGGTGATTGACAGTCAAAAGAAAGGCCGATAGTAGGGCGAAACGTGAATGCCACTCACAGAGAAAAACGTATTAGGTGGCAGTTTTCCAGGAATTTTGGTGGCTACCTGCGAATTATTTATGCATGCATAAGGAGGGGTTGATTAAAAAACTCGATTCTTTGCCAAAAATGCACTGATTTATCTATTTCACAGTCTAGTATTCGGAACTAGAAAGGTCAAAGTCAAAAATGCTTTATTTTTACATGTATCAGACTTATCTCTGTGTCTGTTCAAAAGTTGGAGACAATCAGTGGCGTATTTAGGGGGGGGGGGGCGCTGCAGCCCCCCCCCCTTCCCCGAGTCTCAGAGCTCGGGTCTAAAAGTCTAATTGCAACCTAATTTTTCATCTCACGGTTGGACTATTAATTTAAATCTTTAAATAATGTTTTCTTGGCTTAGATTGCAAAGGTCTTGTAGAAAACGTTTGGTTTTTAAACTTTTCCTTCTAACAGTCCTGTTTTATATAGAGATTAAGGCTTCAGACTTATATCGTTTTAGTTATTGATTTATGATGACATTTTAAAGGAAAAAGAGCAAAAAGAATAATAATTATAGTATTTTTCTATTATATACTTGTCTGTTCCATTTTACCTGTTTTAGAGCTATTTTAAATCAAAAAAAAATTTAACCCAATGCAATAAAATATTTTTTCAACAAAAACAAAAAACAATTAGGTATTTATTTTTAAAGAGAAAAATTAAAGTAAAAATTTTAATTGAAACATTTTTTATGGAAGAAGTGTGATAATTTATAATTTAAAAAACAGTGCGGGAAGAAACGAGAATGCTTTATTATGAGTAGTATACAAAACGGCATTTAAGAAGGAGTATTTCAAAACCTAAGCATTTGCACCAAAAACTGCTCTTAGATCTACGCTCCTAAAATACATGATTTCTAAAAAAATCATTAATTTTGACGTGGTGAGCGATATTTACTTTATTTTTAATCATAAAAAACCGAGCCCGAAAAACGCTGGTTAGAATCATACTACAGAAGTTTTATGTTAAATTTCGGATTGACACCAATATTCATATTTTTCACAAATATAAAAAATGTTTTTTTTTTAATAAAGAACAAGCTAGGGAATGTCAAAAAAAAAGTAAAAAAAAAACATTTTCAAAAATAAATTTAGTAGTAGTTAGATGAATCTTAAACCAACTTTGGGCGTGGCCCAAAAAATGTTTCGTCTTCGGCGCTTTTCCACCTTCTTCACTAGGTACAATATCATGAAATACATGTAGTTCCGACTGTCCCTTTCTTCAGAAAAAAAAAATGTTCTACTTACGCCCATTAAGCCTCAGGTCAATACTCGTATATACCGGTAACCAGGCCGGATAAGATCAAATATATATTGAATTTCATCAATATCAGCGAAGTTCTAAAAATTCGGAAGGAACGAACGAAATACCAGGCTCTTTGGAAAATACCCAAAAATGATAGTAAACTCTATAAAACCATCCTGAAGTGTCGGATAGGAAGGGGGGGAGGGGCGCAGCGGCAAATGGTCGCGATATTTTTGGGGTTGGCACGCAACTTCTACTCCCTTCTACTACTTAAAAAAGTGACTTCTAAAAAATGCTACCGTGTTGGGATCTCCAGATTATATATGATACTAAAAATAAGGGGTTGGGGGGGGGGGGGGGGGGGGGTGCCAAGAAACATTTTATGAGGAAGGAGTCAATTGCCCGATTTCCTATGGAAGCCCTTGGGTTAAACATTGTTTGTCTGGTAATATATTTCCAATTTGCGGCTTTAAATGAAAGAAAATTATTTTTTTAATAGACCCATTATTACTAGCATAAATTAGCGAATAATTCAAAAATAAAACGAATATCCTAAATCTGAAGTGAATCGTATGTCCCATTGGAGAAATTCAGAGACAGCGGGGAGCAAAAGATGAATTTATTATTATTTTATATGCGGCGGTGAACCCTTAATTTTAGAAATATCAAATATAAAGTCGATCTCTCGGACTGTAGTACTTTGAATTTTTGATTTTACCAAAAAAAAATTATTCGTTTGCTTGAGTCTTGGATACTTTCATGTAATAAAACAATAGTTTACAGATGTGGAACAATTTCGCTTGGTTTATAGCCAGAAGATATTGCCACCTTTAGACATTTTATATAAAAGTAAAAGTATAAAACTTTTATACTGAAAGTGGTCTACATACAACTATTTATTTTCTTATCTTATATTTTCCCTCCACGCAATACGATCATTGATTTTTATATAAACAAACAAAGTATTGTTTACCATTTTTCGATTCCAATTTACCAGGAGATCTGAAGCCTAATATTTTTCTGTATTTATCCGGGTAGGTGTCTCAGCAGCGCCGTCGAGAGCCGGGATGGTCCCCTCTGCAGGGGGAGTCAAGCGTCCGATCAAAAGTGACTTCTAAACAAAGAAAAGGGCCACCTACCCAAAATTTTTTCTCGAAGGGCCGTCTTACCTAAAACTTTTTCTCCGATCAAAAATTACTTTAAAAAAAAAGTCACTTGGCGTATAAAGTTACTAAATTGGACATTTTTTCAGGGGATGTCAGCTTCTCCAAAATATAACAAATGCTGCCAATTCTACTATGCTCGATTCTTGTACAAGTTCACGTAGTAGTGCAACAAATTAAAATAACTTATTTATGAAACTCTAATGTATGTTTAAAAGTTTGTGATAATGATATTTCTTGAATGATAGAGGAGTTTTAGACTTGCATTGTCTTTATTTATTTTTAAATCAGTCGTCAGGTGAATACTACTATAGGTACTTACCAGTTGTTGCTATCAATCCGTCGTCATTCTCGCCAAGCGTCAGTCTTATTTGTAATGAAAAAGGTACGTCAGTCCGGCCATCTATCCTTGAAATTTGCCCTTACACAATCATTATTACTGACATTTACGAATCAATACTCTGAATGATCGTGTAGGGTCTGCATTTAAGTCGAAATCTGATCTTTTATTTAGAATTGGACCTTATTGCTTCATGTCCTGATGATGGCCCTTTTGGCCGAAACGCGTAGGCACTAGTTTTAATAAATGTAAGAAGGAAGATAGGGCTTTCTTTCCTAACCCCTTATTTATTTAGAATTCATTGTGCTAGCAGGGCGAAAAAGAATTACGGTACTTTTGTTGAAATATCCTGCTGACCTTTTTTTGTTAAAATTCACTCTGTTCAGGGAGCAAAATATTTCCATTTTTTACAAGCTATGGATTTGTTTTGACTGGAACGTAATACGAACTAGTGGCCGGGCAACCATTTTTTAATAGTTTTTTTTTAAAGGTCACTATAGTCTTTTTCAGAAAGGTGTAGAGTAATAAAAGCTTATTAGGTATGCTAAGTGACTGACCCAACGAGTATTTAAGCCACTTTCATGATTTGGCATTAATTTCATTTCAAAATTCTTTATTTTCATCAAGTGCAGGTAGTAAGTACCACCCGGGTTTGGGTCAATTTATGGGTTTTGCCTATTGTTATCCATTCACAAACACTGAAAATGGTGTGACAAAGGCGTGCATTATGTACATAGTATTAGGTACACTTATTTTTAATTAAACATTATAAAAATACAGAAATTAAATTATAAAAAATCATAATATTCTTCGTCATCTGAGGAACTGTCATCTCCTCTCGATGTTATAATTAACGGGTCGACGCGACGGTCCAATCGATCAGGTGGTCAAGATCCCACATTTTCTCCTCTTCTTTAGTGACATGATGGACTGCTTTTCGCCAGTTTTTTTGTGTCACTTCCTTAATGGCTGGATCAAAAAGTAGCTTAACGTCTTTTATTTTGAATGTCGTGTTGTGTCTTGCTAAAAATCCTTTCACTTGCTTGCATATAAGTTCTATAGGATTTAGTTCGCAAGGATATGGCGGTGTGCGCAGCACAGTTACACTATGTTTTTCAGCTATATCTCCACGGCATATTTCATAAAACGATGTTTATATAAATTTGCTATAGCTAATAGTTCCTTCTTTATTAAATTACCTTCTTTTTTTTCTGTGGTTAGTTATCAGAAATAATTTAATGCATAAAATCTACCTGCGCCTATGTCCAACAGCGAAATTAAACCGAAATGGACCGAATTTGCCATTTTATTACTCTACACCTTTCTGAAATAGACTATAGACTGCTCGTTATATTAGCTGTCCGCCGTCTTGGGGTCTCGCCCCTGCTGCCCAGCCTAGAAACGGCCCTGATTCAAGTATACAGAGTATCAAAAAATGTATATTGGAGAACAACTTATACTTTTCAAATGGGCAGTGGAGCGAGAGGAGGGCTGATATCTTCCCACCGCATACGACACGCCACTGCATCGCCATCCATGTTCAGCCCGCATGTGCCATCTTTACGCCATCAAGTTTTTGATTGTACAAAGTTTTAACCACGCGGAATTCCATTGTGTGTTGGTTAATCTAAAACGAGATCTAAACTTTATCTAATTCCCTTACGACAGTTAAAGTTGCGTCAAAGTTTTCAAAGATTATTTTCGAAGTTTCCAGTTTTTATTTTTAAAATTTCGTTTTGTCTCAAGGCTTAGAAAGTTGTAATAAAGATGGATGAGATATAGATGTATATAGGCCAGAGCGGATTTATTTAAGGTGGGATAAACGGAATAACTACTCCTTCCCCGTGAAAATAAGGATGGACATACAGACTTTAAAAAGACAAGTCTCCAAAAATGAAACTATTGTCGCTGAAGATTCAATGAACGCGGTCACGAAAAACGCATTTTAAAAGTCACGATATAAAACCTATACATTTGCGGTCGCGATGCGCCAGGGACAGAAGGGATCCGAACCAGGGCCCGCTCTAGGGAGGAAAAACCTGGGCCCCTGCCCAGGGCGGCAAGTTGGAAGAGCGGCATGATAATTCTAAAAAACATCATAAATCCCGGTTTTGCCTACTTACGTTCCTACGTATATTTGAAGTTTAAACCATTCCAATTCTCAGTTAACAACATTAATTTCCTTCAATTCTCAGTTAACAACATTAATTTCCTTTGTTTTGCTGTTATATTTTTTAAACAGTGACTATTTCAACCGATCCCTTTTCTTTTTAATATTATTAAAATATGAAGCAATTCCGCTACAAAGCATGCCGAACAACGCCGCGCCGGCACCGGTGCTTTTTTCGGTCATGACGGCGTCGCAGCAAAGGGCTTAATTTTTTTAAACATATGTTTATAATGTGCAATTAGATTGCCTAAAAATTTTAATTTTTTTTTGTTAATCTTTACTTTGTTAGTATTTAGAATTTATTTATGTGCAATAAACATGCAATAAAAAAAAATTCAATATTTTTTTTTAATTAAAAATACCTGGCAAGTGTTTTATTTTTTTAAATTAGAAAAAACACTTTCGAAATTATGTGCTAGACTAGAAAAGAGGCGGCAATTTTTTGTTTTGCCCAGGGCGGCGTTATTGCTAGAGCGGGCCCTGATCCGAACAACGACGAAGCCCGAAGAAAGTAAGTTGAGGGAGGCTGATCAATACCACCTTAACAATTGTTTAGGTGGTGCTAGTGTGATTCGGTAGTACTAACGTAACCTTCTTTAACTGATAAGGGCTTTGGAACTGACATAGTTCTGGCCGTATGCGTAACGAAAAAGGCCATCGAAAAAGTTTGAACTGAACTGAACTGACATAAACTGACATGGAATAAATAAAGTTATTTTAAAATTAAAAAAAAAAAAAAATTCAGATACACAATTTGGTGACGATTGAAAACTGACTGTTCCCTCTAGATACGTCACTGGGACCTGCATATAACCAGTGTTATTGCAGGGGCTAATTTGTGGCAACGGCAATATATTATTTTATATAGTACGCCCGAAAATGTGAACTTTGATACATATAATTAAAGTTTCATTCAACCCATACATATTTTATGATGAGAATTTAACAAAATGCATTGCCCTAATCAGCATAATGAAAACTGTCATTGTGTATGTGGGATGAACATAAATGCGTAAATAAAAAAGAAATATGTCCGGTAAGAATAGTTGTTTAATATACTAAAATATTAAATAGTTATTATCCAAAAAAATGCACACAAAATGCATTAGGAACAACATACTAAAAAAAAAGGTGCTGCCCAAAATAGTATTGAACATTGGTTATCAGAAGCATAAGACGGGTACGGGATACAGAATCTGTATGGCTGTCGAGATGGCTAGATCGGGTAAACATTTTAGGCATAAAATGAGTTTAGAATTGCCCTTGTGAAAAAATTTCAAACATGTGCATTTTTCCCATCAACTAAGGGTTAAAATAATTCAGTTCAATTTCCTTTGTCATTAAGCTGGTTTTAGTTTTCTATACAGGATAATCCAAATAGAGTGCTCACCATTGGTAAGTTATTACTTAGAAAAGAAAATAAGTTGAATTAGTAGACTAATATGCTGATAATGGATATTTGACTCTCTTTATGGTGAAATAAAAAAATTATTAAACACAGCATATTTGAGTTAATAGTAATTTAACCAACAAGTACATTAATAATGGCGATTAATGATCGAAATATTTTAACGCGTGAGCGTAGCGAACGCGTTAATGTTCGAGATCATTAATCGCATTTTAATGTAAGAGTTGGTTACAATGTTTTTTCGTCGACCGTATTTTTTACTAAAGTGAAGAAAAACAGTTAACAACTTTTATTTTACAATCCAGATTTCACAATTCTACAAATACTAATGACAGCGGACGACGTTTTGGATTGACGTTTTATTATTTTGTTGATTTGTTTGCATGGCTGCCTTTAATTTTAATTACCAAAATCGTGCATTTACAGAAAATCATGCATTAATAGGGGTCATTAATGAATGATTTTGGGAACGTTAATATCGGATGTAAATACACGGTCGACAAAAAGTATTTTTATTGAATTAAATATTTGTCATTGTTAAATTTACAGTTTGTTGCTCTTCAGTCTAGACCTTTTTTTTTGGAAAAAATATGTTTTTAGTTAACCCAGAAGTTAGTGTCAACTTGTAGTTCTTAAAAACCAAAACCGAAAAAATTACGACCACGATGCTCTTGATGTAGATAGTTTCTTCTTTGAGGGCTTTATTTGAGTTACAGATGGTAATTGCTCTATCCACAAGCGTTCTTACCATGCCATGTTTTGTGTTGTTTGAGTGATTTTAAATGTAATTAAACCTGTATGCGTAGGTTTCCTGTACACTGAAGTTTGGATGGTGTTGCCATTTTTCTTTACGTTAAAATCTAGGAAAGGTAATTGATTGTTTTCTTCTCTCTTCATGGTGAATTTGATTGTTGGTGTCAGGCTATTAATGTGATGTAGGAATTACCTGAGTTCGTCATCGTTTCCATTCCAAACAATGAAGGTGTCGTCTACATATCTCAGCTACGTTTTTACTTTCTTCTTTGTTTGTTTTATTGCTTCAGATTCAAACCATTCCATGTAAATGTTGGCGATTATTGGAGAGAGTGATGGGACCATCGGTAGTCCGTCCCCTTGGCTGAAAAACCTATCTTTTTCTTGGAAGTAAGAATTATCGAGGCAACATTCTAATAGTTCCATGATGGCCTTAATAGGTAGCGGTGTTCTTTCCTGTAGAGTCTGGTCTTCCTCAAGTCTGCTTCTGATAACCTTCAGTTCATCTTTTACAGGGGCGTTAGTGTAAAGACTTTCGACGTCAAAGCTGACAAGTCGATCTCCTTGTTGTACTTCCAAGAAAATGACAAACAGACAATGCAAGTCCATTCCCCATCCCATCCAAGTATCATTCAAGAAACAGCATTGTCTCCAACCTTCCAACAGTATACTAGTATACCTATTACAAATAATCCGAAAGTTTTTTGGTTAGAGAATGAAACACTATAATAGAAATAAGTATTCACCTGAAGACGACTGGAGATGCTTACCAGTTGAAACGTAGTGATTCTAAACAAATAAAGACAATACAAGTCCAAAACTCTACTGCCGTTCAAGAAACGTCATTGTGTCTTGTGTCCAACCTTTAAACAGACACTAGAAATAAGTAACCGACTTTAGAAATAAGTAAGTAATTTTTGTTTACAAATAAGCTGTAGCCTGTCCAATTACAGTAGAAATCCGATTATCCGAGGTTACGTGGGGAGCACCTGCCTCGGATAACCGAAAACGCGGATAATTCACATTTTTTTTTATTTATTTATTATATTAGAATACATTTATTGTTGTGTCTGTTTAAAGGTTGGAGACAATAACGTTTCTTGAACGGCAGTAGAGTCTTGGACTTGTATTGTATTTATTTGTTTTGAATCACAACGTTTAAACTGGTAAGTATCTCCAGTCGTCTTCAGGTAAATTCACCATAAAAATAGTATTTGGTTGAATTTTTAATTACTGTGCCCCTCCCCCCTAAATTTAAGTCTTTCGGTGCTCTCGTTTCCATAACACCCAGTATGTCGGCTTGTAACCCATAATAAACTGTATGTCCCGAGGCAACGGTGCAGAGAATATTATCTATTTTGTTTTTGATATATATATATAGCATTCCCAGTTACGCCCTCTACGATATATTTATTTTAATCTGCTTTGCATACTATACCACTATTAAAACATGCAACCCTCATGCCCGCACTGTCGGAGCACACACGCATAAATTAGTGTGTGTGTGCTGTACAAAGGGAATAAAGGGCAGACCTGTTTGTAGTCGGGGTCTATAGAAACTAATTTTATGGTATTGAGGTCAGGTTAATACCTGCACCGAGGCTAGTGAATAGGAAATATTTTTTTAGGGGTTTCCCTTCAAGTTCTTTATTTTTCACAGGATCATGTAAAGAGAGAAGTATGTATATCCAAACCAGGATATATTTTGATGTATTTGTAATAATAATATCATAAAACTGTCCAGCCAAGATCGGATTTACGGGGAGGTAGCAGCAGCGCTAGGGGTCCATCCTGAAAGTGAGGACGCCCACCTCAAATTGTACGAAAGATATATTTTTTTTTGGTAGTAGGCACTTTTGAATCGAGGGAAAATATTTGGAAGAGAGAGGTTTTTTAAAGTCACTTTTGAGGAAGAAGTAAAGCTGATTCAGTGCGCCCATCCTAAAAATATTGGGACCGCTTGTTGGGCACATTATAATTTTTTTCTACTCCAACATGGAAATTTTTTGTTTACTTTATACTAAAGTGATTGAAAAAGTGGGCTACTCCTAACTGAATGGATATGATTTCAAATTCATCCTAGTTAGGAACAGCGGCGGCGCCAGGGGGGGGGGGGGCAGGGTGGGCACCGGCCCACCCTAGAAACATGACTGCCCACCCTGGTGCCCCCCCAAAATTGATGGATCCGTTCTGTAAGGGACTTGGCTATAAAGGTTGTGATGAGTGGTTGTATGGTATTTTGAAGAGAACGATGACCTCACTTTTATTTCAAGTAGTGCCAACTCAAAAATCACCGAGCCCATTTGTGCCCTCCCATCCCAAAAATCCTGGCGCCGCCACTGGTTAGGAAATGAAACTGACCAATCACAGTGGTCAATTACAAAGAAAACAAATTTACATGTTGTAAATTGTACGAGTAGTTTTCTCACACTTGACAGAAGTGATGTTAAAAATATACTTCAAAAATATGCAAATCTGTCAAATTTGTTCTTTTTTATTAAAATTAAAACCTTTATCCCAGAGTCTATGCATACACAATTAATTCCTAAAGAGTTCACGAAATGGTGCGAAAACTGAAGGTATAATACCAAAATATATTTCTACCAAACTATTATTTTCTGACCGAACTAAACATTGGTACACAGATGCACGTTCGTATTACAAAAATCTCCAGTTTTCCACTCATTTCTTTATAAAATGTACTATACCGAGGCCAGTGAATAGGAAATAAATTGAACGTTTTTTACTAACCTTGGTTGATTTTTTGCCATGCAAATAATATTTGTCCATTGCGATACTTTCTGATATATTTTGAACGGAGATCCAACCCCAATCGACCTTTAAACGTATATTTTAAGCAAATGATATAGAAAAATAACTGGTAAATTTTCCTTCAAAGGTGAAACATGAAGATGAGCACCTACATAAAACAATATTTTTTTTTTAAATTGGCATTTGGCTAAAACAGACGAAATTATAACATTTATAGAAGAATATTATTTACATTTTTTACTAAAGGTTTTAGGGTTATGTTTTTTCTGATAATCAATAAACATGGCCAGGATTCGGGTCGAGAGAATGTAATATTATTGGTCTACCTAATTTAATTATAGATATAATTTTGCATCCTTTTTTCAGGTTCCTTCAAAACAAATTCCTGGATGAGCAACTGCATCTTAATGTTTCACCTACGTCTCTGTTGCTAATAAATTTTTCTTCGTAAAAAAAATAATTAAAACCTAAGACTTTGATATAAAACGAAACAGTTTTTATTTCTCATTCCAGTTTACAAAGAAGAGAAATTCATTAGCTATTTTGAGTTTTCTCATTTACGCAGCATTAATTTTAAAAATGTTAATTTTTAAGTTTTAAAAGCAATTTTATTTACTTTAGTTCGTTCTGGAAATGACAAAAACATTTAAAGTGCTTTGATACCGTTTTTCGTTTATTTTTTTAAGTAAATAGCAATATCCCCTGTTTATTTCAGTTTTAGGCTTTTTGTGTTTTTTTTTGTTTGTCTTTATAGAAACTTATTATTTTTGTTGTTTAAATTTTTATAAAATTAAATAAATGTCCCTTCCCAAAACTTTTATTCGCATTTTTTTGAACATATCCTACGATCAATAATATTAAGTATATGGATAAAAACTCAGACTATTTACTCCTGTCTAATAATGACGCATGTGTCGCTTCGTGCACCATCTTGGTGCGGCCCATTAAATACTGCACAAGTAGTTTTGAGTTACTTCTTTTTTTCGTCGGATCATAGATCTACTGATGAACCATGATATGGCGAAATACGCCTGGAGATGGATCTGACGAAATGAAAGGAAAATCTTTATTTGATTTAAAACGATTTTCGTTTCCTCTTAAGGGCGTCCGATGCAGTGGGGTGCAATGCTGTTTTATTTAGGGTAGGCAAAAATTGTATTTAAGACAAAAATTTACCTTCTGTAGCATTCAAGCATCTGAATTTCAAATTTTGTCTAAAAATGTCTTATTTTTGAGTTTGTGGAAAGAACACTAGCATAAGAAGAATAAAACGACATTATTTGTAAATTAGTCCAACACGGCGGTCTTTACGTAAAATTTATTTTAAAACATCGCCATAAAAATTGGTTTTGCGTTTTATATCCTGCAAAAGTCGCTCTATAGAGAGATTTTTGCTAATAAGCTTATATCTCCCTGTGTGTTTTGTAAATAGGTATGATTTTTTTTTAATCCAGAAAAGGATCGTTCTACAGACGCGCTGCTAGCCTGAATAGTAACAATTAACACCTCTATATTTATTTTTTCCCGAAACCCGACGCACACTGGTCCCAAATTCCCAAAATCCGGTCATAATTGAAAATTCCCAATTATGGATTTTAACAATGATTATAAGTATCAACATAATAATCAAGTCTGATTTCCAAAGTTATTATTAATTATTATTATGGGATTTCTTGAGTAACATCAGCTAGAAATTTGGTATCATTATTGATCAAAACTTAATATCTGAAACTAATAAAAAAGGCCTGTGTATTATTTTAAATAGTACTTATCTCTCTATTTCACAAAGGTGTAGCCTAGAGTAATTAAATGGGAAATTCCGTCCAGGTCGGCTCAATTTTGGTGTTGGCTATAGTCGCAGGTAAATTTTGTATTTGTTATGTTAACTATAACCAAAGAAAAAAAGATAATTTGATAAAGAAGGAAGTATAGCTATAGCAAATTTACACAAACATCATTTTATGAAATATGCCGTGGAAGATAGAGCTGCAAAACATAGTGTTACTGTGCTGCGCACACCGCCATATCATTGCGAACTAAATCCTATAGAACTTATATGGGCGCAAGTGAAAGAAATTGTAGCAAGACACAACACGACATTCAAAATGAAAGACGTTAAGCTACTGTTTGATCAAGCCATTAAGGAAGTGGCACTAGAGAACTGGCGAAAAGCAGTCCATCATGTCATTAAATAAGAGGAGAAAATGTGAGATCTTGACCATCTGATCGATCGCACCGTAGACCCGTTAACTATAACGTCAAAAGGAGATGACAGTTCTTCAGATGACGAAGAATATTATGATTTTTTAAGTATACCCATTTCTCTCGCACGTCAAAATGGTCTGGCAGAAAACTTACAAACTTATGACTTAGTACCAAGTGGTAAATGAACGTTCACAAATTATCGAAGATATTCATAATACTGAAGTAAATTGACCTATAATAAATAATGGTTATTCTATTGATAGTGGAAATGCAGCAGTGCACATGACTTAACTGTACAATCAACTATTATTTTATATGATTTTCATAGTTTTTGATAATTTTCATTATCTTAGGACAATTTCTAGAGTTTATTTTTTATTTTTACTTGCCCCCCTCCCCGGTAAAGTTTACTTATTTACTTTTATGCCATGCATGCAGCTTTATTTGCAAACATGTAGGTATAACAGTAGCGCTTGCCATAAATTTCAAAAGACAAACAAATAATAAATGTTCTCTATTATTTATAGCCAAGGGACATTTAAAAATATTTTTCTTCTATTTATTTTCAGGATTCAGGATTTGCGTGTTTAAATGTAATAAATCATTTCCATAACATCCTGTAGATATTATATTTGTTGAGATGATGGATGATTAACAAGCCAGCCGCTCAAGCCGACACATTTTGAGATCCAAGTCAAATAATTTAATCAATTTTCTATAGAAAAACCTAACCAAACCAAAAGAATATCGTATCAATTCTTCTAAATTACTTTAAAACTAAAAAGGTAATAGAAAGACAGTTTTTGGCGGCAGGCAGACAAAGTAGTGCATCTATCTTTTGCATTAAAGTACACAGGGACACCAAAGGTAATGGGATCCCTGGGGCACAGGTAGGCAATGACAGGCTGTTTCATCCTTGTTAGGGCTCATCAGAAAGTAAGAATCCGTAAGCAACGCCCAGTACAGCGAGAATATTCTTTCAAGACATTTTTAAGTATAAAAATTTGATGAAAACCTAGTAACGCCATCAATAGGAATCAACGGAATGCAAAAGATAGCCATCAAACGTGAAAACATAGAACTAAATAAACCAAGTACGGTGGCCAACAAACTTTCTTTCTATTTACTTATACGGACACTACTACTTTATGTTTAAAAAATTTAATGTCCAATCACAAACAAAAGTACCTATACACAACAAAACAATAATCAATGTTTTGATGAGTTTCTAACTTTGATTCATTGGATTTTGACTATGCCGTTGCCTGTTGCGCCTTTTTAAACCTGTTGTTAACGCCATAATACAAAAAAACACTAGAGGACATAACCCTAAACAGACAAATAAAAACACTTTTTACATACTTTTCCTTTTGGAATTGCAAACTTTCCGCGCGCGAAACAGAAAATAAAAAGTCTATCTGTGAAAAAATGAAAATAAACCTGAATAACAAACACCACTTATATCTACTAACGAAAAAATATCCCGGTAAAAAGGGGGAAATACCAATACTGGCGGAGCGCATCCGGGAGAACCGGATTCATCCAGAGATCTCCTTTCGGCATATCTCCTTTAACAATGAGTGGAATGAAGACAACCCTATGGGGAAATCTACTGTAGTGGAGAGAGAAGATTTTAAAATTTAGTAAGGGGGCTGGTTGAAAATTAATTCCGTTCTCGACGCGACGCCGACAGCAAAATGATGACTTGGCATTCCTGTTTCGTTTTAGTGAAATGAAATATTGACTAATGGAAAACTAGGCTGGTGATCAAATTCCCTTTTGAAGCTGATACTGTTAAAATAATCTTGTGTACGACCTATGGAGGTAATAATTGAGGCGAGCAGCGGCCAAGAGGTTTAAGTAGCATTTTTAAAGAAACTGTGTTCGATGAAATATTAATAAACATTTGAATCTAAAACGGCAGTAGAGTTTTGGACTTGCATGGTCTTTATTTGTTTTGAATCATAACGTTTCAATTGGTAAGTATCTTCAGTCGTCTTCATCTGAAGAGAATCGCTTGAGAATCTACACTGGGAAAAAGTTTTCACATTCACAGTTCATTTTTAAGCTACTTACTTTGCTGTCCCAGGACCCCCCAACATTTCTGAAAAAACTATAAAATTCATGCCACTGATAAAAAAATTCCGGGTGCTTTATTATTTACATAATTTGATACAATTTGAGCATGATCCTAAAAAAATTTGGGCTTGGGCGTTATTTGCTTGCGAAGGCTACTAAATATTGTGGCTGCACCCAGTGGCGTATATAAGGGGGGGGGGGGGGGGTGCTGCCGGGCTGCATTTTCATCTCACGCATGGACTCTTAATTTAAATCTTTAAATAATTTATTCTTGGCTTAGATTACAAAGGTCTTGTAGGAAACGTTTAGCTTTTAAACTTTTTCTTCTAAAAGTCCTGTTTTATATAGAGATTAAGGTTTCACACGCATATCGTTTTAGTTATTGATTTTTGATGCAATTTCAAAGAAAAACGAGTAAAAAGAATAATATTTTATAGAATTTTTCTATTATATACTTATCTGTTCCGTTTTCCCTTTTTTAGAGCTATTTTAAATCAACAAAAATATAACCCAATGCAATAAAATATTTTTACAACAAAAACAATAACGTATTTATTTCATAAGAGAAAAATTAAGGTAAACATTTCAATTGTAACATTTTTTAGGGAAGAAGTGTGATAATTTATAATAAAAAAACTAGTGCGGGATGAAATGAGAATGCTTTATTAGGAATAAATATACGGCACTTAAGAAGGAGTATTTCCAAATCTAAGCATTTGGACCAAAAACTGCTTTTAGATCTACGTTCCTAAAATACATGATTTCTGAAAAAATCATCAATTTTGGCGTGGTGAGCGATATTTACTTTTTTTTTAATCATGAAAAACCGAGCTCGGAAAATGCTGGTTAGAGTCATACATACGTCTTATGTTAAAATTTTGGATTGACACCAATATTCATATTTTTCACAATTATAAAAAATGTTTTTTTTTTAAATAAAGAGCCAGCTAGGAATATCAAAAAAAAACATTAAAAAAAAATTTAATCCAGCCATGCAAAGGGGGAGAGGTAATAATTTAATTTTCGAAATTTGATAGTAGTTAGGTGAATTTTAAACGAACTTTGGGCGTGGCCCCGAAAATGTTTCGCCTGCGGCGCTTTTCCGCCTTCTTCGCTAGGTACAATATCATGGAATACATATAGTCCCGACTATCCCCCTCTTCAGAAAAAAAAATGTCCTACTTACGCCCCCCCCAGCCCCCCCCCCCCCCCAGCATATTTTCTGGCTACGCCAATGTGGGGCCCCCAATATTTTGGGTCTAGAACCGCCCCTGCTCCTGTTTAATTTTATCTCGATGGTTTCGGGTTTGTTGGAGAGAATGAATGGTAGGATATTAGAAACGATTGGGTCGATGTAAAGAAATTGTGCCATCAGCCAATCACTTCTTTAAATAATTTAAGTTCTTATATTTGTAGGGATTCTCTGGAGAAGTGAAAAACACCCTTAATGTTAATTTAATAAAATATTTTTAAATCGATGTAAAAGGGGTTTAGCCCCCGCACTATAGGAATTCTGTTGATATAGGGCTGAAAATCGAAAAGGAGAGCTATAACGTCCTGCCAATGTATTAAAAAGGGAGAAAATACTCGTTAGAGTACAGTGAGACGGGCAAAGTTAGATTTATAATGTATACCGAAAGGGTGTACGAAGGAAAGTCTATGTTTGTACAGTAAATTGCGAAAAATATGAAAGAAAATATAAAATTTGCAATTACTTTGTTACGTAACGGCCAACTCGTTTTTCCGAAACTTTTGTGATCTTGGTTGTTTTTACATTTTTAATTAAAGTTTGTTTACTGAAAGAAGAAATGTTTGGTTTGTTTACTTACTCGCCTTACACAAATGTTTAAATATTTTATTTTTTGTAAAACTACTCGTATACAGACCCTAAAAGTTCATTCTGACAGGATAAAGGTATTATCTTAAACTAAAGGTAAACCTAGCAGTGGCGTATTAAGGAGGGGGGCTGCTGGGCTGCAGCCCCCCCCCCCCCAACCTAGGAGCTCGGGTCTAAAAGTTCAATTGCATCATAATTTTTCGTCTCACTCTTGGATTCTTAATTTAATTCTTTAAATAATGTATTCTTGGCTTAGATTACAAAGGTCTTGTAGGAAACGTTTAGTTATTAATTTTTCCTTCTAAAAGTCCTGTTTTATATAGAGATTAAGGTTTCAGTCGCATATTGTTTTAGTTATTGATTTATGATGCAATTTTATAGAAAAACGAGTAAAAAGAATAATATTTTATAGTATTTTTCTATTATATACCCGTCTGCTCCGTTTTCCTTTTTTTAGATTTAAATCAACACAAATATAACCCAATGCAATAAAATATTTTTACGACAAAAGCAAAAATCAATTAGGTATTTATTTTTAAAGAGAAAAATTTAAGTAAAAATTTTAATTGAAACATTTTTTATGGAAGAAGTGTGATAATTTATTATAAAAAAAATAGTGCCGGAAGAAACGACAATGCTTTATTATGAATATACAAAACGGCACTTAAGAAGGAGTATTTCAAAACCTAAGCATTTGCACCAAAAACTTCTAAAAAAATCATCAATTTTGGCGTGGTGAGCGATATTTACTTTATTTTTAATCATGAAAAACCGAGCCCGAAAAACGGTGGTTAGAGTCATACATACGTCTTATGTTAAAATTTTGGATGGACACCAATATTCATATTTTTCACAAATATAAAAAATGTTTTTTTTTAAATAAAGAGCCAGCTAGGAATATCAAAAAAAAAAAGTAAAAAAAAACATTTACGAAAACAAATTTAATCCAACCATGCAGAGGGCCATGCAGAGGGGGAGACGTAATAATTTATTTTTCGAAATTTGATAGTAGTTGGTGAATTTTAAACTAACTTTGGGCGTGGGCTCGAAAATTGTTCACCTGCGGCGCTTTTCCTTCTTCTTCACTAGGTATAGTATCATAAAATACATGTAGTCCCGACTGTCCCTCTCCAAAACAAAATGTCCTACTTAGGCCCACTGAGACGACCCCCCCCCCCCCCCGATCACATTTTCTGACTACGCCACTGGTGCTGGTATTATAAATATTTTCATAAACTAACTATATAGTAGATATAACATAATAATTGTCTCTTTAAAAGTTTGAAACACTGATATGTTTCTTGAATAATAGAAGAGCATCGTCTTCAACGGCGGATCCAGGATTTTGCTTAAAGGGGCGACTAAAAAAAAAGTGACATGTACGGCTTGGTGGGAGGGGGGGGGGGGTCCTCTTCCTCATTTGTTTTTAAATCACAACGTTTCAACTGGTAAGTAGTCCGAAACCTTAATATCTATATAAAACAGGACTTTTAGAAGGAAAAGTTTGAAAACGAAAAGTTTCTTACAAGACCTTTGTAATCTAAGCTAAGAATACATTATTTAAAGATTTGAATTAAGAGAGCGTGAGACGAAAAATTAGGTTGCAATTCGATTTTTAGACCCGAGCTTCTAGGCTCGGGGGGGGGGGGGGCTGCAGCCCGGTAGCCCCCCTTATATACGCCACTGACTAGCACAACAGGCCAGTGGCGGCTCCTCCGTAAGGCTGCGCACCCCCTCTGCTGCCTGCCACAAATACAATAAATTTATTTTATCATGTTTATTGTTTAATGCATCACACACAACACAACAATAAATAAATTTGGTATATCTACATACTGATAATTCAGGAGGATTGACAACACTGCCTGACACTCTCTTACCCCCCTCGGTTACCTTTATTAGGTAAGGAATAAAATCTATATTTGGTTCGAAAGGACTATAGGTAAGTGTAAGGATAACCTCTGCCCGTTTGGTCACTCAAGTCACTCTAAATGATGTAAAAACTAATCTCAGAATCAGAGCAGATTGCAACCAGTGAGTAAGTGGTCTATGTAATGTTAATTTAAATGTAAAATTGTTTATTTTTCTTTTGGCCTGAGTTGACTGTAAAGCGGAAATTGTTTCTCTTGAATTTCCTTGAAGTAGCGTCGGATGTGAGTTTTAAGGGAGCAACTCTTCTTTAGAACGTTACCAGTTAAATTGATTTTGCCATAATTGGAAACAAAAATACTATAATTTTTCAATTAATTCTCATAATTTATATAAATTTTCTATTAAATTATCGCCTGCGGCACTGTTTTTCTGTATCATTTTTTAAAAGTTATTTGGATAATGGACAACTCTACTACCGCCTCCTTACCAAAAAACACAGTTTACTCGGAAGCGTTACCTGGGTTACAACCAAGACAAAAAGCTAAATCTGCTCTCGTTATAGAAAAAAAAACAAAGAATAACTTTTTTAAGTAATAAAGCGACAACAAAATTTTTTCACCATAGCTATGCTGCTCTGGCTGCGAGTACGTTTTTTGAAAGGTTTGTAATCAAATCAAGGTCCTTTTAATATTTTTAATCAAAATGTTTACTGTGGAAAATGTTTGTTTACTTTACATACTTATATTTTAATATACCGGAAAAGAAATCTGATTACGGATTGATAATGTTTGCTTACGTCATTGTGCCGACAACATCTTTTACCCTGAGGCATCAAAAAGCATTTCAGTGTTTTATTTATGTAAATACTTAATAACATTTTGAGGATCGGCGTACATTATCTTCTTTAGTTTGGGATGCGAATTACTTCTACGAATGAGATTTTCTTCTTGATTTTTTTTATAATATGATAAAAGGCTGCAAAAATTCTTAGGTTTATGTATATCAAATAAGTTGACAAAAAGTTTAGTAAATAAAAATTACCGCATCTCAGAGCTGTGAGTAACTTAGGTAACTAGACACTTTTTAGTATCTAGTTACTTAAAGTAACTAGATACTTAGTAACTTAGTTCTTTTTGGAATCATGCCAAAAGTACCTGTAACTTCGTTACTTTTTAGGAGTAACTATACACTTAAAAAGTAACTAGATACTTTAAAAGTAACTAAGATGCTTCTAACGTAACTAAGTTCCTTTTAAAGTAACTAAGTTCCTTTTGAAGTAACGAAGTTACTTCAAAGTTCCTCTAGGATACCAATTATGCACACATGCCGTCCATCAGATGATGACCAAGGGACGATCGGCGGCCGTTAATCAGATTTTCACGAAGGGACGAGCGACGAGTCGCGAGCGTCAAACAGCAAACTGGTTGGAACACGAAATTTCTTGGAAAGCATCTTATTCTACTTGTTAGTTGTTCGAATTAACACTTCTTAGTTTAGTTTTCTGATGGTAATAGCGGCAGCGCCAGGGAGGGCCAGGGTGGGCGCCGGCCCACCCTGGTGCCCCCCCAAAATTGATGGATTCGGTTTTGCAATGGAATTTTCGGGGGAAGAGGGACTTGGCTATGAAACGATGACCCTTTTTTTTAAGACGGCACTTAGGACAAAAGGGAAGTTTTGTTTTGTTTTTCGCTGCTTATGGCGTTATAGAGAGCGTTTTTTTTTTAAAAGTCACTTTCAATTTGGGTAGTGCCCACTCAAAAATCCTGGCGCCGCCACTGGATCCATTGTTTTGCTAAGGTAAGTTAGCACAACATTCTATAATTATTTTATTATTGGGGGTTGGGGGTAGTAAGGACTATTAAGATTAGTAAGTAAGAGTGGGAAAGTATGTAGATCGTAGATGCATGTGGGAGATAATTTTTGGGTTTGTTAAGGAAATCAATGAAAGGGAAAAAGACATGTCCTCTTAGATGAGAATTTTGAAAGGTTGGTACTTTTAAAAGCCAACTGGGCATTTTCAAAACGTTTTGAATTTTTTTGGTTCTTTATAAAAGTTCCTAGTATATTTGGATTTGTTACTTCATTTATATTTATTTGGTTATGTTACTTATATTTATTTAATAGGTTTTTTGTTACTTATTTTTTCTTTCTACTTTTATTAGAAATGTATTAAGTTTGTAAGTATAATAAATTTGTATTATACATATATAAATACACTTTTCATTTACATGTTATCACTACCTGGTAAATTTATGGTATCTAGTTCAAAAGCATCTTAGTTACTTTTAGAGTTTCGTAATTACAATCAATGTAACTAGTTACTTTAAAAGTATCTTAGTTACTTTAACTAAGTAACTAAGAACTAAGTTACTTTTAGGTAAAAGTAACTATTCCTTATAAGTATCTAGATACATTTGTGCAAAAGTATCGAAAAAGTAACTAGTTACTTTTCTGAAGTAACTTTTACAGCTCTGCCGCATCTCATATTTATTATATCAGTGGCGGCTCGTCAGGTAAAAACCAGGAGGAAAGTTTTTCGACAATAATAAATGTTAATGTACCAATTCAGCTACCATTTTAGCCCTTAAAAAATAATTATGTTCGAATTAATAATATTAATTTAATCCGAATGTAGCTATGCATAATAGGGCCACGGTTAACTCCGATGGACAATAATTAAAAACACTCGTGCATTTTGGGCGCCCCAGCCGACCGTATCCGACTAACATAGCTTTGATATTCACCGTTGCTATGGTTACGTGACGTCAGTCACGCAAACAGCATGTAACAATTTGCATTATAAGAAAAGGCAATTTAAAAATAGATTAGTCGTATGCACCATTGTTTTAACATTGGTTCGCTTAACCTTAAGGTATTTATTTTGAGGCTTCGCGAAACTTACGGTTATAGATATCGTTTTTTCGTGATTTACTGTGTGATTAAAAAGTTTTGTTTTTATTTTTGAGTTATTCAGTATAGTATAAATCACAGTGGTCAATTACAAAGAAACCAAATTTATATGATATTGGATTGAGTAGTTCGTTACTTTGTGATATTGCATATTAACAAAAAACAATATGTGTAATTTACTTTGTTATAATATCACTTTATTTACACAATAAACAACAAATAAAGTGATATTATAACAAAGTAAATTACACATATTTTTTTTTTGTCAAATTTATATGTTGTAAATTTTACGAATCGTTTTCTGACACTTGACAGAAGTGAGGTTAAGGAAATACTTCACAAATATGCAAATCTGTCATATAAAATTTGTTCTTTTTAAATTTAAATCAAAACATTTATTCCAGAGACTATGCATACACAACTTTTTCCTAAAGAGCGAACGAAATGAGGCGAAAATTGAAGGTACAATGCCAAAATGTATGCCAAAACATAATTCTATCGAACTATTGTTATTTTCTGACCGAACAAGAGATTTGGGAACATATGCACTTTCTTATTTCAAAAATCTTCAGTTTTACACTCATTTCTGGACAATTACTACAAGATTTAATGCATAAAATGCACTACATACTACCTACAAAATAAACGTGTTGTCCTAACCTTGGTTGATTTTTTGCCTTGCAAATATTTGTCAACTCAACCGCGATATTTTCTGATATATTTTGAACGGGGATCCCCAATCGACCTTAAAACTTTTATTATCCGCAACAGATATAGAAAAATAGCTGGTAAATCTTCCTTAAATAGTGGAAAATATAACATTTGCTTGCTTTTTCGGCTTACTACTTACTCTCTCGTGCGATACGGACATCATATCCACTCTTGTTGTAAAAAATTCTCAGTAAATAATTGAAAAATTTAAAAACTGAAACCGTAAATCAAGATTTACTCAAAAAACCCATTACATTTTCTATTATAGTAACAAAAAATGTTACTTCAACCATTTTATGATTGATATCATTCAGGACAGTCAATAATACTGATCGTGTAGGGTCGCCTTTACACGTACGAATCACTGACAGCTTTTTTTCGTTTTATTCTCACTCTGTGAGAGGCCTGAAAATCTATCTCCGGAATAATGTGGAATAATATAAGCCCGTTATCGGGAACGCTTGTAATAAAGAACGCAAAGGTCTTAGCAGAATATATGGGATCATACGGGGCGAGAATACGACGGGCTTGCCACCCCCGGCCCGACACCTCGGGTGGCCTGATAAGACTTTGGGGGTGCACAGTGGCCCAGAGGAATGTTGGTATGTCGAATTAAGAAGTCTAATGTTTTGGAAATTTTAATTTTTGGTTTTGAATTACCTACGATACAAGGACCCACTGCAACACTTTCATTATTATTTTGCTAATATCAGTTTATTGATTTATTAGAATAAATCCAAAGAAAGGGCATCTAAAATAAATTCCAATGCACGTGATCGCTCTAAATATTATCGAAACAAAACCTTGTTGTCAAGTCGTCTCAAATATTCCTTAATCATTATAATGAATTTTTATTTTATTTGCCCACATTTTCACAAAAATATAAGACTTCTTACCTTTTTTTTTTTATAGCGAGTTCCAGTGGCGTAGATAGGTGGGGATCAAGGAGAGTAATCCCCCCCCCCCCCTAGGAGTCTTAAAATAATAAACCCAGTAGACCTAGTTTGGTCCGAGTCTATATGTATTTAAATAAACTGCTGGACAATTGCTTTCGAGCAAGAAAAATTTCGCCTAAATTTAACAGTTAATATTTTCTGAGCCAGATATAATATCGACCTACGGTTTCGAGTGGTTGATAGATTCATCCCTTGGGAAACAATTGTCAATGTTAGATTTTCTTTAACTGTCAGAAAATTTTATATACAGGGTGTTAAACAAGACGATGATTTTTGCTCCAATTTGAATGGCGTGTAACTTTCACAATAATATTTTTAAATTTTATCACTCTACTTCAATTGAATCACTGGTTCATAGCAAAGAAAGTAATTTGTCAAATTTTTGATATCTGCTATATTTTAAGAAATACCGATTTTTTTGGAAAACCTTGCTTTATTTCAACTTATTGGTAGCTAGATCTCACTGTGCATTGTATCATGCAAACTTTGCGAGTGATTATTATACCTTATAAAAAGCTTGAGTTCAGTAACAATGGTTGTACCTAAATGTTATGATGTGCAGTGGCGTACTTATAAACACCTACATGTCTATGATTTACGAGTATCTCACAATTGTTTACCTAAGTTACTCACGGCTCTGTTGCGGACCCATAATTATATGAACTTTTTGTCTTAAAATCAATTAAAAATTAATCCTTTAAAGTTTCTGGACTTACTTAATGTCAAGAAAGTATGTATTTTGAACCACCCAAATTAAAATGGTTTATTTTAACCTACTTACTTTATAATATAAGTTTGACGTGCTTGAGAAAAATGTATCCGTTAAGGTTATTTTATTTACAACCTATTTTTTAAAAAAACAATGCGGAATTTCTCGATTTTGTCAAATGACAACCCAACTTTGTTTTATTATAATAATATTCCTTGTTTAATTTTCTTTCTAACGGTGTATCACAAGTCAATAATTATTTAGAAATAATTTATTAAAGAAAATTAATCGATGAATATTATTATAATAAAACAAAAATGGGTTGCCATTTGAAAAAATCGAGAAATTCGCTTTTTTTTTTTTTTAATAGGTTGTAAATAAAATAGCCTTAACGGATAAATTTTTTTCAAGCTTATAAAGTAAGTTAAAATAAACCATTTGACGTTTCCATGGCCTACTCTTTACCACTTACCCGGTTTTAGCAAAGTTATGGACATTTTAAAAAACAAAGGAAAATTTATCTATTTTGGCGGCCATTTTTAAAACAAATGATAAAGTGTGATATGTCATTGAAAAGAGAATATTTTATAGAATTTAAACGTCGAATAAAAATAAGGGGTTTCCATTTAAATATTCAAAGTTGACTTCACTTCCGGTAAATCGGAAGTGGTTTCGAATGGTAGCAGTTTACACACTTATTAATGTCTCAAATTTTTAAATCTTTACTGCTAAAATTACGGAAAAAACTTGGGGGGAGGGGGGACTTTCTTGTGTCACCCGGTATACTTAAGGTGACCATACGTCCCGCTTTGGGCGGGACAGTCCCGCTTTCAGGCTCTATGTCTCGCTGTCCCCCACGTTACCAAAAATGTCCCGCTTTCACAAACAGACCAAACGATTGTGCTTCTAATTAATTTAAACCTGTTTTGAGCAAAAATTGAGATGTGCTCGTAGAAAATCTCAAGCTATTGGTGTAAATGTGCTAGCACTTATGGCGACGGATGAATTGAAAGAGCACCTTCGTGAAACCAGCTTCATAACTTTATTACCAGATGCTTCAAATCATGGCTCGATAAAATTATTCCCAGTTTTGATTCGCTATTTTTTACCATATGAAAGCGTGAAAGTCAAGATTTTATAGAGTTTCGAGAGCAACTAGGCGAAACATCGGATATAATTGTCGATTATTTGAAAGAAGTATTATCTTGCAATGATTTGAATAAGAAAATTGTGGTGACATTACGAACTGCAATTTTGGAGGAAAAAATAGAAAAGTGAACAAACCCTAACTTTGGGTGTGGCACCGAAAATTTTTCGCCTGCGGTGCTTTTTTTGGGGTACTCCAGATAAAAATGTCCTACTTACGCCCACTGAGCCCCCCCCCCCCCCCCCCGAACCTATTTCTTGGCTACGCCACTGAACACCAATAATTTTTTTTTATTCGCAGGCGTCCCGCTCTGACAAAAAAAATAAATGGTCACGTTAGGTATACTCCAGCGGTGGCGTGCAATGCTGTTTTATTCAGGGCAGGCAAAAATTGCATATAAGACAAAAATTTACCTTCCGTAGCATTCAAACATCTAAATTTTAAATTTTGTCACAAAATGTCCTGTTTTTGAGTTTGTGGAAAGAACACTGGCAGAAGAAGAATAAAACGATATTATTTGCAAATTAGTTTAACACAGCGGTCTTTACGTAAAAATTATTTTAAAACACCGTCGTAAAAATTGGTATTGCGTTTTAAATCCTGCAAAAGGTCGCTCTCCAAAGAGATTATTGTTAATAAGCGTGTGTTTTGTAAATAGGTATGAATTCTTTTTAATCCAGAAAAGAATCGTTCTGAAGACGCGCTGCGCTGCTAGCCGAAATAGTAACAATTAACGCCTCCATATTTATTTTTTTTCCGAAACTAGACGGTGCGAAGTCTAGCAAAAAGCCGAAAACACTAATAATAAATTACAACTCTATCATCCACCTGATTAAACCAATGTTGCCAAAAACGAGGTCAACCTATCAGCAAAAATTATTTTAATTGTCACAAAAGTGCTTCGTATTTTACGATATCTTATCCGTTATCCCTTTAAAAATATCCTAACTAATTAATAAGTAATAAAACTTATAGAGGAGTGTTTCATATTTTATATTGAGAAAGCGTGCTTTCTTGGCGCGGGTTGATTGATGAAGGAAGGTCGAAGGTTGCGACGGGTTTATTTGTTACATCTTTTTCTACCCTACTGCCTACCGGCTCTCTTGCTTGCTTCCACTCGTACAAAAGCAGTCCTTTTGCATAAGACGCTAATATACAGCGAGATCTTTGCTTTTAGAACGGTCTTTCGGAATGCTTATATAGGGATCTAGTTTACGATATAAATAAGCCAAAAATGCGTTCGTGGGAATATAGAATTAATTTTTCGGTCCTATATTATTATTTATTATATTATTGTAGAGATAAATTGCCAAAGCTGGATTACACGGATACAAACTAATACAGGGTGTCCGGTAACTTATGGGCCGTAGAGTAACTGGAGATACTAGAAATCAAACTAAGCCGATTATGTCATATAAGTTTTTTCGGATTGTTACTCGTTAAATGAATCGAATTGAAAATTGGCAATGTTATGTTTTTATGAGCAAGAAATAAGAATTTGTAGAAATTTTTAAGTTTCAAACTAGAGGGCGCAAGTTGCATACACTGGGCTTCATAAATCTATGATTTTTTTTTCTTACCTGTGATATTAGGTGTTTTTCAATTATAGTTTCTTAAAAAGGGCATTTTCTGAGTCAAAAATGTGTACTTGATTGATCTTAATATCTTTAACGGTTTTCGAGATATTTCCCTTTAAACATCCCAAAGCATAAAAAAACATAGTAAATAATTAAATTAATAAAAAAAACAAAAGTGACAATCCGAAAAAACTTATATGACATAATCGGCTTAATTTCTAATCTAAAATCTAGTATCTCCAGTTACTCTAGGGCCCATAAGTTACCGGACACCCCGTATATAAAAAAAATTGTTTCTGTTAGTTTTATTGTTCCCAGGGTGGGCAATGCTTTTTTGCCTATATTATATGCACTTCACTGTACTCCAGGTCCAAAATTATTGTCCACAAAAATAAATATTCTGCTCTATTAGAATTTCAAAAACATTGCAATTATTTCCTCTAATTACAACAACCCGCTGCACTCTATATGAAAGCGATGAACCACTGACAGTAATTTGAATAGTTGCATTAAAACCTAAAATAACTGTTACCATTTTAGTTTCAAAACTATACAAATATTCGTTATTGCCTTCATTAAACTGTAAGTTTCCGAATTTATTAATTCATCCCTAGCCCCCAAGACCTTAATCCTTTCGCAGATGCAAGGCCAAATGAGACCTAATAAACTCAAACATTACCATTTACCTTACAGATGCTTAATCCGAACTGCAAACAAACCCAAGAAAAGTTAAGGCTCTTAAGGGGATGAAACTCCAGCAAGTTTCCATAACTCCACTGGGCCGCTGGAGGGTCTTAAAGCGATAGACTAATAGCAAGATTAAATTTCCTTCTCTGGATGCAATATCGGTTGTTTTTTTATTTATTTTAATCAGGTTTAGTATGCGAGACGTTGCGTTACTTGTGTCGAGAAGGTGATATTTAAAGACATATTGCCTTTGCAACGTTGTTGCACTAACCATTGGATAAAATGGTCACCTTAATTATATAACCAGAAATCAAATAGTTTCAGTAGCGGCACCACACAAAATTCTAATGGGTGGGCACTAACGGACCCCATATTTTTAGGAGGGGCACACTTTCTTTCTCAAAAATGCCTTCTAAAAAGAAACATATCTCCCTTCCTCTCTAAGGTTACTTCTAAAAGCTAGCTGGACAATATTGGGTGAGCCCCTTACTTTCAGAATGAGCCGATGCCCGCCCTGCCCCCCCCCCCTCTGGCGCCGCCGCTGAACTCTTTTATTTTTTTTCCATTTTTTTTAAAGAGTTATTAAATACGAGTATATTATTATAAAACTATAATAATAACGATTATAGATACTAATTAAATAAAGATTTTTCTTTAATTTCGTCAGATCCATCCTTAGACGCGTTTCGTCATATCATGGCTCATCAGTAGAGCTAGGATCCGACGAAAGAAAGAAGTTCAAAACTGCTTTAAGCAGTATTTGGTGCGGTACACCAGCAAAATGTTGCACGGAATGACATCTGTGTTGTTGTTAGACACTCTTGAGCATACCTATGGACTCTACAAATCGGTAGGTCATGCAATCAATGTTGCCATCTTGTTTTTATGAGAGTGTGGCGGCGCTTTTCAATAAAAAGCTTGTTTTTTGCGCCTTTTTACAGGTAAAAAAATTATGGTGTGGTTGTATGGTATTTTGAAGAAAACGAAACGATAACCTTTTTTTTTTTTAGAAGTCACTTTTGATTTGGGTAGTAGTAGTTTTGTAACCCCACGCCAGAATGGCGCCTTTTCATACTGATCATGGCGCTTTTTTGCTTTGTTACTCTGGCAACACCGCATGCAATCAGTAAAGAACAAACAACAAAATATACTATTTGGTTCCAGAGAAACTGTCTGATCCGATTTATACAGGGTGTCCCATAACTTATGGGCCGTAAAGTAACTGGAGATATTAGACATCAAACTAAGCCGATTAAGTCATATAAGTTTTTTCGGATTGTTACTCGTTCTAGAGATACAGGGTGTTGAAAGTAAAAGTTTATTTTCGAAAATAAGCCACAATTTTGAAACGGTTTAATGAATCGAATTGAAAGTTGACAATATTATGTTTTTATGAACAAGAAATAAGAATTTGTAGAAATGTTTAAGCTTCAAAGTAGAAGGCGCTAGTTTCATACACTGGGCTTCATAAATCTATGCTTTTTTTCTTACCTGTGATATTAGGTGTTTTTCAATTATAGTTTCTTAAAAAGGGCATTTTCTGAGTCAAAAATGTGTACTTGATTGATCTTAATATCTTTAACGGGTTTCGAGATATTTCCCTTTAAATATCCCAAAGCATAAAAAACTTATATGACATAATCGGCTTATTTTGATGACTAATATCTCCAGTTACTCTACGGTCCATAAGTTATGGGACACCCTGTATAGTAAATATCTGAAAAATGTTTCTGCGGCCCAATATGTAATAAGAGATTCATAATAGAAAACTTATACAGAAAAACTTTTGCATATCACACAACATCAGTCAGACACAAAAGACAGCTTAACCAGTAAACAGTAATATTAAGCAAGCGCTAAAAGCGAGGACAAAAGAATATAGAAAACTGCAATTTTCTGGTTTTTACTTTAAAAGTTTTCGCTTTAGCGGTTTACCTGAGCTTACTTTTGTCAACAGACTATAATACTTCCACAGGAGTTTTGCGTCGTTTTATGAATAATTTTATAAAGTAACTGTTTCTAGGCAACAAAAAATAGAAATGTAGGTATTACAAAAATTGGTAAATTATTGAGATAAAAATTATGGGAATCTGAAAAGGCAGTTGACACCCCCTTCCCCGACTGATGGCCAAAAATTTTTCAGTTATTTCCAAAACACTATCGCGATATCAATACATATATATGTCCAAATAGAACACATAATTTGAAATAAATTAAGGATCACCACATTCTAGTCGATATTCTTCCATCAATTCTGCAATATCAACTCTCTCAGCAGGGTAGTTCTTGGAGCTGGTTTATACCTTCCTACGTCGCCCCATCTTATCCTAGGCATGTTCTATGAAATTCATGTCTGGACCGAGTGCTGGCCAATCAAGCCGCTTAATTCCTACCTGATCCAGATATATTCACTAGCTGCATGTGGTCTACCATTATCTGGCATGAAAATACCATGCTCGATCATTAAAAGCCAGCACCAATGGTCTCTTACGTTTTTCTCCTCAGGCACACCGTTCTTAACTAAAATAATTAAATTAAATTAGACGGGCGGACGCATGCCTATTAAATGATGGTGGTCATTTCCAACAATTTTTATAAAACAAAATTTTGTATTATCAATGTTAATAATAAATAGTAGAGCTAATTTAATTATTTTAATTAAGAACGTTGTGCCTGAGGAGGAAAACGCAAGAGACCATTTTTATGCAGAATTGACCAGGCTAATCAGAAATGATATCCACATGGAAAAATGTCAGTGGCGTACCACTTTTTTTCTAAAAAATATCAGAGGACATGTTTGCAGGGACGCCACTGGTGAGACAAAAAAATAACTTTTATTACTAAAAGATGTGGTTTTATATCCTATTAACACATGCCAAAATTGAAAATATTATCTAAAGTACTTTCGGAGATATTACAAAAAACGCATTAAAAAAAATAATTCAACACCCTGTAGCAAAAAATGTAAGCCGTTTAGGACATATGTTTATATGAACTTTTCTTCATAAAATGACTTAAGGAATCACACCCTAAAATATTGGCACGTCATTAAGGAACACCCTGTATAATAAAACTACGATTATGTCTCACTGGCAAAATATCCGTTCTGAAACCAAACTTTAAAAAATCTTATCTTTTCCCTAAAAACTTAAAAATAAATCTCTCCATTACCTGCAAACACCTGAGTAATGACGTAATTCCCTCCCCGAACGGGCCACGGCGTCGTCTACCCCCCGTGTCATATATTGCACTTGCACCCTCCGGCCCGGGGGCGCCTTTATCCCTCCGGTGGGGCCCCTGCACAGCGCCACAATGATTGATGGTGGCGTTCGAGGGAACTGCACCCCAGCATATAAATTACACCCTTTCTGTCCTGGCCCGAGTTTGCCCTAAGTTTGGAATCCAGGGCCTACTATGATATCTATGATGTGTCTCGATCATGGCGAGCTATTGGAAGTTCCGACAACTAAAAGTCGGCGGAACAGCTTTATTCTCTAGATCTCTATCTTCTAATTGTAATAATTTAGTTTGAATCGTCCATATAAATTGGGTAAAATAAGACCTTATGTCCTACACGCACCAATGGGAAAACCAATAATTACAAATCCGGTAATTTGCTCTGTGTTTTTTTAATACTCTATTGCAGCAATGCTGTATGGCGTATCCGGCGAACATGCATGCAGTGACAAATTATTTTAAATATTGTTATGAAAAATAGTACATTGTATACCTATAGTAGGAAAAGCTGAACATTCCCGAATGATCGTAAAGGTTGTATGTCGAGGCGCAAAAGCCAAGATTCACAATACTGAATCCGGGAATGTGGCCTTTTCTACGAGTTATACATACTAAGATATTTTTCCGTAAATCGAAAATTATTAAAAGGACATAACTTATTAAAATCAACTTGTAAAAATTTTGAAATAAATAATATTAACTTTGTTCACAAATAAAGGATGCCATTAAATATTTGTGTTGTAACTATGGAAGCACAGTAATATTTAATTGTCAAGCTTAACACATTTTAGTTTACAAGCAGTATAGCCGTACAGAAATAATATTTCCTTACAGTTATTTTCCGTTGCCTAGCAACGACTAAGTGTAAGGAAATATTTACTTTTCTTTTAGGAATGTTATCAAAAATGTCAATATTTCCGATTCTATTTTCGGAAAAGTAACTTTTCCCAAAAAATAAGGATTTTAGTCTTATTATAAGACCCCAGTTTCTCAACATGCAAAATATGATGCGCGGCTAATGTGACCGCGGCGTAGCCTTCGTTAAATATCCGACGGCTACGGAAAAGCATTTGGCGTGATCACATATATACATACACTATATTGCTAATACCATAATTCAATGATGACACCACTGTAGGCAGATGATCAGGGGCCGTTGAGTTTGCGCAGCTCGGAAATTTAACAGGGCCTACTTTCAAAATGTTTTTACAAAATTTTATTTAAATTCACCCGTTAGTTTGGGTGTGTACAGTTTATGGTCAAATAAAACTAAGTAACCAATTTTACATACCTGAAATACCTTATTCCTGGTATTCGGATTCGTGCAAAAAGGACCATGCACTTTTTTTACCCATCTTGAGACACAAGTCGCTAACAATAACAAAATGTCTGGTAAAGTTTTATACCTAAATTCGCACCCAAAACTTAAAAATAATATCCACAATCACACACGGAACATCCGAACGAATACAACATAAAAAAGATGGAAACGACTATAACTTACAAACCAACAAAAAAAAATGTATAAAGTAAAGTTTTATAAATATTAACACCCAAAACTTGGAAATTATAACAACACACGAATGAACGAAACAAAAGATGGCGACTAATAAGAATATAACGGCGAGCCGGTTCTGTTCAAGAGACCTTGGGTTCTGTTTACGTTCTGTTAGAAATTGTGTGGGTTGCCTAATTTTTTCCCTACTGGGCAAGCGCCACGGCCCTTAACTCAGGTTATTTTGAATCGCACGATGGGTGTATTCTTGTTTCGTCTGCTTGTATTGGCAATATAGTGTATGTATATGTGGGCGAGAGTGGTAAAAGATGCTAACGTTTGGACCCTAAGATCGTCATTCAAAGCTTTTTTTTGCCGTAACTCTTTTTTGCATTTTTTAGTATAGGATTCGCGTCCCATAGCCCCCCCACACGCTGGACTTGCCACTGGAGTGGATTGTCCCACCCCGGTGAAACTTTAAATGAGAGATTTTGCATCACAAGGTCATTTTTGATTGAAGCTTTGCCACGGCCTCATCAGGGAGAAATTGGCGCTATCGGCGCATTCAGTATGTTCATTTGGCAGAGTGAGAGTAGGTTTTTGTAGCATATCGCATACTCTTGACGCATAGAATAGAAGGACAGTCATATTCCAAACTACTTTATGAAACCATAAATTATACCCGTTGCTAATCGGATCAACTCGCCGTGTTAAGCTGTCAACAGAGTCAATTTATTTTTTCCACGTGTTTTTTGCGAGTTTATTAAAATTTTCTAAAATTCTAATGATTTTTGACCATAAAAATGTCTAACATTTATAATTTCCTAAAATATTATTCCAGCCTACCATACAGGTAATTAAAATTGTGTATCATATAGTTAGGTTTGTTTATTAACTTTATTTGCATTATTATGCACACTTTTTATATTATATAAATTTACAATTTAAAATAAGCAAATAGAGATGAAACTTTGTTGTAGTTCTCTGACTTTATACATATTATGTTATCGATTAGAAATGTATTTTATACTTAAGACTTATTTGGTTTTAGGGATTTTTTTAACATTGACCAATGTTAAAGGAATGGACATGAGGACAAGGACAACGAGCTAACTGAGTGAGTATTTTTATATATTATAACAAACTTTTACCACTTTGTTATCAACATGGCATAGTGTTAATCGCAGTGTTGGAGGCAGACAATATATTCTTGTATTTCTCCAGGTTGCACTAATTCTTACTTAGTCCCTGTCACAGATGAGGACTCTAAAAACAAACACTTCAATTTCCTTTAAAAGATGCCCAACGTGTGCATACGTGGAAAGATCATTGCAACATTAATGCTAATACCGAGTGTACAAATTTACGAATCTGCGAGGATCTAACATAGAAAAAGACACATATTCAAATAGTCTTAATGTAGAGTTGTACCCTAACTATAAGATACAAATTATTGATAAAATCATACGTTTGGATATATATAAATACATCAAAGACACTACCAAAAAGAAATTATAGTTCAGGTCACAGTGAAAAGGTTTAAAAATTTAAAGAGACCAGTGCAAAATAATTTCATTGCTTCTATAGATATCCTTTTTCTGAGACATTTCTAACATGGACGAAGAGATCTGACAAATTTATAGTGTTTTCTATTTACTGCTCTCGGGCACTCTGAGAGTGCTCTCCCCGAGATTGTATGTATTGCATGTTCAATTATCAAAATCGAGTAATCTCACTACATGGCTATGACAGATTTCGGGCAGATCTATGACGTCTCTTAGCGCTCTCGGAGTACTGGTAATTGAAAACGCTATTAGTTTCGAGCCGATACTCTTCTTTTTCTTTTGTTTCAGAGACTTCTCTAGAAATTCCCCATGGATTTAGACATTATTATTAGTGAGACCTGATAGACTGAAGAACATTACTTTATTTTCGTTAAAGTTGTTATTTTATTTTACACTGTTTTGTGGTCCAAGAAATTGTACAAATAGTTCTATTATGCATAGGAGAAAAGGCATTGTAGCTTAGACTGTGTACTACTTATACGATTTTCTTTTAAATTTTTTTTTTGAAAATAAACATAATTTACTTTGTTAATATAAAAATGTGTTTTGATTTATTTCATAAAATAAAAACTTTTATGCAACTTTTTATTGAGTTAACTCGTGATTTATTACTTTTGAATCACGATTTAAATCAATAAAAACTAAAAAAATTAATAAATCCAAAATCATAAAACCGCCGTTTAAATTTCCCGCCATTGCGCCTCTGATAGCGCCGTGGCAAACTAAAGGTCTTTCTCTGTCTCTTCTTTCTCTCTCTTTTATGTTGCGTTTGTTTAACAAGGAGTTAACATTTCTAACCCTATAAATTTTCTTTGGATTGTCCATTATCCACTCTTATTACACAAACGTCGGTTATCTGTCTTCCCGATAAACTGGGCAACATTTTTTTCAGGTTTGATGCTTGCATAGTAGGCCCTGTTTGGCTTGGTCTCCCGCTTAGATCCCAGTGGAAACGGAGAGACAATGCAACCAGGGGACTTTATAGGTATTCAAGATATATTGTCCAAATTAGAACCCCTGCAACGTGCAGGTTTTACTCTCATTTAGATGAGTTTATTATTCGCGCGAACGCCGCGCTGCCGATGATAAACCGTTTTTTAGAGGCAAATTTTCAATTGTTGCCTTGTTTGCTGAATGACTTATTGCTTTTTATGGTTTTAAGGTTGGTTTGGTGTTTTCTTTGTTTTTACTGTTCTTTATGAATTATGGATGTGCGACACTAGATAATAAAAACTGTTTTCAGTTTTGTTTACCTTTTACTTAATGCTTCTTGCTTGGTCTTAGTATGGAAATTTAACTAGCCCGCTTCTCACTAGAACACTTTTTGCTAAAATGGCAGAAATTTGCTGTTGCAACTTTAATGTCGTGTCCTAAGAATAGGATTGGTTCTTGCTCAGTGGGAAACAGGCGTTAGGATGGAATTATTAAAAACCTATATAAAGTAATTAATATTATAAGTTTCAACAACTTATTCCCAGAACTAGGGCACATCTTCAGGAGGTGAAGAAGATTATGTAGGATTTCTACACGGGACTTAAGAAAAATTTTCGGGGCCACGCCCAAAGTTCGTTTAAAATTCACCTAACTACTATCAAATTTCGAAAATTAAATTATTACCTCTCCCCCTCTGCATGCATGGTTGGATTAAATTTGTTTTGGTAAATGTTCCTTTTTTTATATTCCTAGCTGGTTTTTTAGTTAAAAAAAAACATTTTTTACATTTGTGAAAAATATGAATATTGGTGTCAATTCAAAATTTTTAACATAAAGACTTATGTATGACTCTAACCAGCGTGTTTCGGGCTCGGTTTTTCATGATTAAAAATAAAGTAAATATCTCTCAGCACGCTCATATTGATGATTTTTCAGAAATCATGTATTTTAGGAGCGTAGATCTAAGAGCAGTTTTTGGTGCAAATGCTTAGGTTTTGAAATACTCCTTCTTAAGTGCCGTTTTGTATATTCATAATAAAGCATTCTAGTTTCTTCCCGCACTATTTTTTTTATCATAAATTATCACACTTCTGCCATAAAAAATGTTTCAAGTAAAATTTTTACTTTAATTTTTCTCTTTATAAATAAATACCTACCTAATTGTTTTTTGTTTTTGTGGTAAAAATATTTTATTGCATTGGGTTATATTTTTGTTGATTTAAAATAGCTTTAAAAAAGGAAAAACGGAACGGACAAGTATATAATAGAAAAATACTATTAATATTATTCTTTTTACTCGTTTTTCTTTAAAATTGCATCATAAATCAATAACTAAAACGATATGCGTCTGAAACTTTAATATCTATATAAAACAGGACTTTTAGAAGGAAAAGTTTAAAAACTAAACGTTTCCTACAAGACCTTTGTAATCTAAGCCAAGAATATATTATTTAAAGATTTAAATTAAGAGTCCAAGCGTGAGACGAAAAATTAAGTTGCAGTAGTTATACTTTTAGACCCGAGCTCCTATAGGCTCTAAATACGCCACTGTCTAATTAGATTATCTAATGTGATATTCTATATGCGCTTTTAATATCGTCAAATAAGAAAAAAAAACTACAATCTACAGAAAAAGTCGTGGGTTCCTAAATAATACTATACCTATATTAGTTGTATTATATAAAAAATGTAAATTATTGTTATTCTTTTATAAATACACATCACCAGATGCCACTAAATTTTTGTTTTAACAATCGATATCTATAAGCTTAATCTTATACCTAGACACAATAATATAAGCATAGATTTTATGTCTAGATTAGCACAAATTATACAGGAGCCCCATGATACAACTACAAGAATGATATCGCGCAGGTGGGCGTGACTTACGTGACGTCACACAGCGAGTAAAAACCGCCATATTACGATATTCTTCGTTGTTTACTTACTATTTCTACGTAACATTGTGGTCGAAACGAATTCCTAAATACTTTAATTTTCCTTCCAACATAATCCCATTTACAAGTTTGAGTTACAAGGAAGGTAGGTAAGTATATTAAGTTTTAGATCTTGATGCTCACAGTAATCGATCTAAAATGTATGTTTCAATATTTCAGTCACAGTACAAATTCTAATGCTAATATAATTTATCATAAATTTCATATAAAATTGCCTTTTAATAACGTAAACTTCACGTTTACTGAACCGATTTCATTAAAATTTTAGGGGTATAAAGGCAACTATAAGAGGCATCCAAGTAAGTAAGAATATATATATAGCATGTAATCTAAAAAAAATAGATCCTTTTGACGTCACACTTTTTTGTAACACCCTGTATAAACAAAAATATTTTCCTGAAATGCGCCCTCGGATACAGGGTCTGCAATAGTATTTTACGTTACAAGGCCGGTAGGTGACGAGTTGGTTTATAAACGGAATATAAACGAGTGCTGTAATAACACCTAACGGACGTGTATCGTATAATATTTTATATCATTTTGTCATTATATACTCCTTTTTAAAAAGATTTAATAGAAATGTTTATTATAAATTTTAAAATATAAATGCGACTGTCGTTTGCTTGTCACTGTCAAATAGATAAAATTATAATATTTGAGTAAAGAATAAAAATTACTAACTTTAGTTACCTAAGCAAAATATTTAAAAAATTATAAGAGAGAGTCTATTCTATAGTTGCGTAATATTTTTCATTTACTAAATTTGGTAGAAAATTTTTTTTTACAAGTTAAAGCATCTAAACAGAGTTACTTGGTATCGATAAATATATAGTCAAAACAAAATAAAAATTACTATCTTTAGTTAAGCAAAATATTTAAAAAATTGTAAAAGAGAGTCTATTCTGTAGTTGCGTAATATTTTTCATTTACTAAAGTTGGTAGAAAAAATACCTTTACAAGTTAAAGCATCTACACAAAGTTATTTGGTATCGATAGATATATTGAAAACAAAATAAAAATTACTAACTCTAGTTAAATAAACTATTTAAAAAATTGTAAAGGAGAGCCTATTCTGTAGTTGCGTAACATTTTTCATTTACTAAAGTTGGTATAGTTGGTACAATATGTGTACTTGGACATTTTGTTTCCTATAATTTTAAGTCAGAACATGTCAAAAATCCAAAGTAACTCATATAAGATGGCGTCACAACCTCTGATATCTTGTAATCTTTGTAATATGGTCCAAACATATTAAAAAAATATTAAATTATAGTTCTGTCAAAAAATTGTTCTTTTGAAACAGAACTCTTTTATTTCCAAAAATGTCTGTTCATTTTCACAGAATTACTTTATCTGCTGTAATAGTATTCTATGGCCACTCCTACTAGTGTAGAAGTAAGAAAAAAGAACATTTGACAAAACAATATTTATTACACAAAAAAAGCTACTCTTGAACAATTGGTATTTTGTGACTGAGAATAGTTTTGCTCCAAATGGACGATTACGATTATAACATTATTGGGGAAAAAATAGCAATTTTATATCTTGATTAAATAGATTAAAAGCATTATACTTTCCCTCAAAACAAAATGCTTTACCAGTTTTTTAAAATGTCAAAACTTTGGACTGGTATGGCCTTCGAACTCACCGATTCAATTATTTCATATAAAATGTCCTTAGTCCAGGCCTGCCCAATCTATTCACTTTGAGTGTATTTTACCTTCTATCTTTACTTTATCATTATTTATAATTTTATTTTTAATGTTATGGTATTTCTGACAATATGGCGAATGAAATGAAATCGGTCATTTTTAGGATTTTATGAAAGATGTTTGTGTTTTTGTGAAAGATATAGCTGAAAAACATAGTGTAACTGTGCTGCGCACACCGTCATATCTTTGCGAACTAAATCCTATAGAACGTATATGGGCGCAAGTGAAAGAATTTGTTGCAAGACACAACACTACATTCAAAATGAAAGACGTTAAGCAGAAGCTATCGTCTAATCAAGCGACACCAGAGAACTGGCGAAAAGCAGTCCATCATGCCATTTAAGAAGAGAAAATGTGGGATCTTTACCACCTGATCGATCGGACCGTCGACATGTTAATTATAACGTCAAGAGGAGATGACAGCTTCTTAGATGATGAAGAATATTATGATTTTTATAATTTAATGTCTGTATAATGTATTTTTTTATGTTTAATAAAAAATAAGTGTACCTAAAACTATGCATATAAAATGCACGCCTTTGTCACACAATTTTGAGTGTTTGCATAGATAACAATAGACAAAACCCATAAATTGACCCAAACCCGGGTGGTACTACCTGCACTTGATGAAAATAAATAACTTTGCAATGAAATCAATGCCAAATTATGAAAGTGGCTTAAATATTCGTTAGGTCACTCTGTAGCCCCTTTGCATGCCTAATGAGCTTTTATTACTCTACACTTTTCTGAAATAGACTATATAGAAACTGAACGCAAGGGAAATATTCGCGCTAACTTTTACAGTAGACCTAAACCACCACTCCGAGGGTAGCGGTGTTGCCAGATCATTTTTTTAGCGATTTCTTCCAAGTTAATTTCAAAAATTCTTCATAACTCTGTAGAGGGGGATATCTATAAAAAAATTATAAGACGCGTCAAAATTAATCATTTTTAAGAAAATATATAGTGACTTCTAAAAAAAACTTCAATCGTAAAGTTACTGAAAAGATCGTTGAATCAGTGGCGGCTCGTCAGGTGAAGGGGCTCTTCACCAAGAAAAAAATAAATACAAGATGAAATTTTTTCGACAATATTCAATATTAATGTACCAATACAGCTACCATTTTAGCCTTAAAAAATAATTATGTTCAAATTAATAATATTAATTTAATCCGAATGTAGCTATAATAGGGCCACGGTCAGGGGCGGTTCTACGGGGGGGCCCAGGACCCCCCAACATTTCTGAAAAAAACTATAAAATGCATGCCACTGATAAAAAAATTCCGGGTGCTTTATTATTTACATAATTTGATACAATTTGAGCATGATTATAAAGAATTTTGGGCTGTGGCGTTATTTGCTTGCGAAGGCTACCAAAAATTGTGACTGCGCCCAGTGGCGTATATAAGGGGGGGGGGGGGGGGGGCTGCCGGGCTGCATTTTCGTCTCACGCTTGGACTCTTAATTTAAATCTTTAAATAATGTATTCTTGGCTTAGATTAAAAAGGTCTTGTAGGAAACGTTTAGTTTTTAAACTTTTCCTTCTAAAAGTACCTACTGTTTTATATAGAGATTAAGGTTTCACACGCATATCGTTTTAGTTATTGATTTTTGATGCAATTTTAAAGGAAAACGAGTAAAAAGAATAATATTTTATAGAATTTTTCTATTATATACTTGTCTGTTCCCTTTTTTTTAGAGCTATTTTAAATCAATAAAAATATAACCCAATGCAATAAAATATTTTTACAACAAAAACAATTAGGTATTTATTTCTTAAGAGAAAAATTAAGGTAAATATTTCAATTGAAACATTTTTTATGGAAGAAGTGTGATAATTTATAACAAAAAAAATAGTGCGGGATGAAATGAGAATGCTTTATTAGGAATATAAATATACGGCACTTAAGAAGGAGTATTTCCAAATCTAAGCATTTGCACCAAAAACTGCTCTTAGATCTACGCTCCTAAAATACATGATTTCTGAAAAAATCATCAATTTTGGCATATTTACTTTTTTTTTAATCATGAAAAACCGAGCCCGGAAAACGCTGGTTAGAGTCATACATACGTCTTATGTTAAAATTTTGGATTGACACCAATATTCATATTTTTCACAATTATAAAAAATGTTTTTTTTTTTAAATAAAGAGCCAGCTAGGAATATCAAAAAAAAACATTAAATCCAACCATGCAAAGCGGGAGAGGTAATAATTTAATTTTCGAAATTTGGTAGTAGATAGGTGAATTTTAAACGAATTTTGGGCGTGGCCCCGAAAATTTTTCTTCTTCACTAGGTACAATACCATGTAATACATAATAGTCCCGACTATCCCTCTCTTTAGAAAAAAAATGTCCTACTTACGCCCCCCCCCCCCCCCCCCCGAGCATATTTTCTGGCTACGCCAATGTGGTGCCCCCCAATATTTTGGGTCTAGAACCGCCCCTGGCCACGGTCAACTCCGATGGACAATAATTATAAACACTCGTGCATTTTGGCACGCCCCAGCGACCGTGTTCTTTAGCTCAAAGCAAGTGAAGACCCAACGCCCTACATGGCTTTGATATTCACCGTTGCTATGGTTACGTGACGTCAGTCACGCAAACAGCATATAACAATGTGCATTATGATGAATGGCAATTTAAAAATGGATCAGTCGTATGCACCATTGTTTTAGCGTTGGTTCGCCTAATCTTAAGGTATTTATTTTGAGGCTTCGCGAAACTTACGGTTACAGATATCGTTTTTACGTGATTTACTATGTGATAAGTTTTTTTTTATAGTTAATTCAGTAGTGTACATACCTACTTAGTTGTGTGTTTTAAAAATGAACCCAATTAATGACATAGTTTGTAATTTGTTGGAAACTACATTCAGTCGTTGGACAGATGAGGATAAGTGAGACGTTTTGTTACACGGGTTTTTAGTCAAGGTTTGTTTAAGTACCCGCACTATACCTAGCTCTTCACCATTTTTTAAAACCGCGAGAGGCCACTGCGTTGAATTTGTCGAGATAATAATTAAATAATCTAGCTAATTAACATTAAAATATTCTTCATATTTAGTACTTTTCATTAAAAAAATCTTCTTTTTTTCCTAGGTCTTTTTGCCAGGTAAAATCCTGCATATTGAAGAAAATTCCTCAAAGGTGACAATCACTGCACGGCAGCAAATAATAGAAAAACAGTAATTGTCAATTTTAAGGAGTCAAATTCACAAAAAAAAATATTATTTTTTTGTACAAAGCACCTTTCTAGTGCCCCTCGTATATTTAAGTCCTCCAAAAATACTTTTCGTTAAAGTCATACAAAACATTTACGTTATTAACCTTTATTTACTCTTCATCAATTATTTAAAATAACAGGCATCAAATCATTTGTGTCTACAAATAAATCACCCATTATATCACAAAAAATAAACTAAAAAATAAATCTTTAAACTCTCAACATAAAATATATTATTAGGTACTCGTAATAAGGTTTAATAAACAGAAATGCATTAATTCTTCTTTCTTCCAAGTTGAAAAGTAGGTAAGTTACACAAAAATATGAAAAAAATTGCAAATATATAAATAACAAAAAAAAATTAGTCAGTTAAATAAACCTCTAACTATACATAAAGGCACTAAATGTAGTCTATCTAGTTAGCAGGCACTTCCACTTTTTGCTGTTCATCGCTACGAGGAGACGTATCTTCGGGGCTGTTTTCAGTACTGGTGTTGTTTTCTCCATTCTCATCTCCCTCATTCTTTGACTCGGAATTCTTAGACCTGGAACTTGATCGACGATTTTTGCTAAAGGACTTTGGCCTTGGTCTTCTGTTGAATCGGTTCCAGGTTGTTTTAGGTTTGATGGGTTGTTTATCAGGATCGAAGAAGCAGTCAAGAATCTCCAAGAGTTCAGTTAGATCACCCTCCTTAGCATTGGCAATCTGAAAGGGAAAATTAAAAGATATAGTTAGGCAGGCAGAATTCCTGTACCTAAGGGATAGTAAATTTTTAATTCCGAAAACGTTTTTTATAGGCTATTGATTATGTCCTAAAAAGCAGGGTAATAAGGAACTACAGAGTGTGTAGGTTTTTATTGCATAAATCGTTTAATTGGTTATTCAGAATAAAAAAACCGCAGAGTACTATTAAATTAGAGGGGAAAAACTGGAGATAGGGGGGAAATGCAACTCTTAAAAGGCCTTTTTACATTGGGTGCAATTGCAAGAAAAAATTGCCTAAAAGCATGCTCTTTGTCGACGTTTTAAACAGCTGATGCAGGTTTAAAATGGGAAAACATGCATCAGCTGATTAAAACGTCGTCGAAGCGTTTGCTTTCAAGCCATTTTTCTTGCAATTGCACCCAATGTAAAAAGGCCTTTACGGTTTTTTGAGTATATCTCGAAAACGAAGCAAAATTTGGGGGTATTTTATAGCAAAAATTTTGTAGAAAGTTAGATTTTCTATCGAAATGGCGTATACAAAAAATTTACAAGTCTATTCAGTTCAAATTATGTTATATGACAAAGTTTAAACGGTCATATCTCATTGAGACTTCATCAAAAAAATTTTTTAATACGTCATTCTGTAGGAAATTTAATATCCTGTTTTTTCTATGAAGCAATGCCTATACCTATCTCTGCTCAAAAAAAAGTTATTTGCAGAAAAGTAAAAAAAAAAAAAAATATTTAATTCTTTGCACTTTTTTGTTAAATTGTTTTTAATATAATTTGAACTGAATAGACTTGTAAATTTTTTAATTATGCCAATTCGATAAAAAATCTAACTCTCTACAAAATTTTTCCTATAAAATACCCCCAAATTTTGCTTAGTTTTCGAGATATACTCAAAAAACCCTAAGGGTTGCATTTTCCCCCCTATCCAGTTTCCCCCCTCTAATTTAATAGCACTCTGCGGTTTTTTCATTCTGAATAACCAATTGAACGATTTATGCAATAAAAACCCACACACTCTGTAGTTCCTTATGATATGACATAATCAATAGCATGTTACGTGAAATACACTAGTGTGTGTTATAAAAACGTTTTTTGTATTGAGCAGACTAACATATCCATGCTTCTAACGCGTACCCAGTTAAAACCAGTGGTTGGCCTACTAACAGGCCACTACCACTTAAAAAAACACGTACGTCAAATAGGAATTTACATTGGACCCATTGAATGCAGAATTTGCGGCGAAGAGGACGAAACCGCCTCACATATTCTATAGTCGCACTCAGGACAAAAGCAATTTTACAAATTATTAAGAAACAAACATTTTTAAATAATAAACAGCTTTTACAGTACAATGTAGAGAGGTTAGACTTTTTTAAACTACCATTTCATTAGCTTGGTCTTTTGTCAATAATTTCAGTGGTAACACATGTGAAACCTTTTTATGCTAGTTAAATAATATATTTTGTTCCTAGAACTTTATTAACTTATTTTAAGACAAAATATAGATAACATTTTGGAAATAATATGATGATTTTTTTAATTTTCCGTCCGTTTTATTAGAATTAGGCCTTTGGCGCCATGTAACCAATAAAATACCTGTTTGAAGGTTGGAGACAATGATGTTTTGCATTGTCTATTTGTTTTGAATCACAATGTTTCAACTGGTAAGTATCTCCAGTTGAAACGTCGTCATTCAAAACAAATAAAGACAATGCAAGTCCAAAACCCTTCTGTCGGTCAATAAAATACCCATAGTAAAAGAAGTGGCTGTTGAAGTATTTTTTAAAAATCTAGTTTCAGTCAAATCATATTTAATTTTTCTCGAATCTGATATTGTATTCCTAAAGTTCAAGTTTTCGAAGAGGAAATTAATATACTTTGTTTTGTAAAAAATATTATTTATATTAATATATTAGTAAAAATAATAAACAATTTAAAATTTTCAACTTTTTGTCACAGACATACCTTAAAACTAGCTTAATCTCCTAATTTATGCATTATAGAAGAAACATATTTCCGTCCCTTTCTAATCATGTCATGTCAAATAGAGAAATATTTTTAAATGTATTCTATGTTATACAAGTTGTCTTTACAGAAAAACTTTTTTTCAAAGTTCCTGCAATACTGCACTTATTCAACGCCTAAACGAATGAATGCCGGCTCTGTTATATTGAAAGAATGCAGAGAAGACACACGTACGGAAAGAGATATGCGAAGACAAACGCGTAAGAAAGGGACACACATACTAACGGCATCGATGTCAGGTTCTGTAACAATAATCTCTTGACAGGTTTGGGTTGATTAAAGGGTGTCGTGTACATGTAACAGTAAGTTAAATATCCACCTATCATGAATCTAGGCAATGTTCGTGAGAAAAAGCCGTTTTCGGAATAAAAAAATTTTTGAAGTCACATGTTGCCCAACGCGTTTGACAAGAGAAACGTCAAAGCATAAAAAACGTAGGTGAAATTTACTACAGTAATAAATGATGGCAAAATTAAACATTTTGCAAATAAATATAATTTTAAAAAGCATAAAATATATACTTACTTCATCCTTCAATATTTTGTCAAGTGCATCTTTGGCTCCCTTTTCGTAGGCTTCTTTAAGCTTGTCATAATTGATATTGTTTTCAGCTAGAAGTCTTCTCAAATGACTAGCGTGTTGTCTTTCGGGAGGGCTGGCCCTCATAAGAGCCCCAAAAACTGGTCGGAATGTGTTTTGTCTTTGAAGTAAAACCTTAAAGGAATAATACATTATTTTAAAAAATTTACAAAACATAGAACAGTCAACACAGAATGAATTTTGTTTTCATTGATTAAAGAATAAAAAATGTTATAATAATTATGACAGAATTTCATCATCAAAATATTCATTAATGGTATAATATTCTAATCATTTTAAAATTTGATATTTTTTTAATATAAACTAGAAGATAATTTAAAAAAAATTTAAAATCAAACTAGACTTGAAGAAAGAATATGTAAAACATATTAAAATCTTGTCTTGTAGTAATTATAAGTATATAAGTAAGTAATATAAAAACGCTTTTTAAATTTTATTAACAAAACAACACAATTTTTTTTGAATAGAAAGAAAGTTTTTAGCGGCAGGCGGACAAAGTAGTGAATCTAGGTATCGTTTGCAATAAAGTACACAGGGACGCCAAAGGTACTGTAAGTATTTTATTATTAAAAACACATTTTTTTGTTTTAATTGTTTTTATGGTTTTAAAAGAAAAATACAAAAACTTGAAAATCTATAAAGGAATTTAATCAAATAAGTATAGATATTCCTTTCATTTCGTAAGATCCATCTCTAGGCGCGTTTCGCCATATCATGGCTCATCCTAGGATCTGACTAACGAAAGGAACAACTCAAAACTGTTTAAGCGGTAGTTGTATAACACACAATGTTGCATGAAGCGACATCTATGTCGTTTTTACACTCTTGGGCATACCAGCACCCCTAAAAAACTTATAGAAATAAGCAAATTGTTAAGAGGAAGTCACCTGTAAAGACATTTGTCACAATCACAGGAGTCCCGCTAGGTAGCGCTAATATCCAATTAAATGCTGTATCTTTTTTAGCTAATTGTATACCAATAGTACTTATACATTTCTTGTGTCAAAAAATACTAATAAGTTGTTTCAGAGTTATGATTTTTTCTCGATTCCCCATTACTTCAAAGCACTGTTCCACCTAGCCCTATTATTTCTATGATTTGGTGGAACATCAAACAATTATTTAATATTAGGAAATAACAGCTTTATAAGCAAATATTGTTATCAGTGCATTAGTTTGTCTAATTCGCAAAATATATTAAAATATAGATAACAGATAAAGTTGCCAAACAAAATGTACCTAATGCTTCTAATATGATGTAAACATGTTTTAATAATGCTTAGAGAAATGAAATTATTCAGAATTTTAATACAAAAACAGGAAAAAAGGTCAAGTGTGTAGGTAATAATTTAATAATAAACCTATACAAGTATTTTTTATTTTTAAAACTGATAAAATGCAGACACACAATACAACACAAAATTCCAGCTATGTAGTTATAAATTTTATGTTTATTGGTTTAAATTTTTATTGCCTACAGATATTTTTTTAACTTACAATGCCTTGCCAAGACTGCCAAATGTTTATCCTTGCTTTTGGAAAAAGACAACAAAAATTTCATAAACTAGATTTAAGTCTGTTGTGTTCTTATGATAATAAATATTTTCTAACATAGGATGGAAAAATCTTACTTCTTTGAAATCCTCTAAAAAAATTATGAGTCCATAGAGATATTTTGAAATTCCCATAATTTTTCTAGGGGTTTGGAATATTTGGTATAAAGAGGGTTTTTTGTCTTCAATGCCAATGAGCTGCAAAGAGTGATGGTGGCCAAACTTTAAATTTAAAACAGAAATGTTTTCAAAAAACAAGGACATGTAGGTAGGTGATAAAGGCATAAATCTGTAAACACTCCAAAAAATTATACTCAAAAAGTAGCTTGTTAGAAATAATTATAATTTTACTGGAGGATTATTACAATTTCATATTTCATAGCTTCTTTGCAATAGTGAATGCTATTTTAATACTATCAATTACCATTTGAACTAAACTCTTTTTTCTTTAAATAAAACAATATAAAAATAATTACCTTAAAAACTTCTATTTCTTCTTCCTCAGCCTCAACAGGATTGGTGTATGGGCACACCAACTCAATCAGGTCCGGTTCAGTTCCAGTCGTAGCTTTACTGGCAGTAGTGTCTAATTCTTCTCTCTCTCCTTGAGCAAGATGCACAGCAATATCATAAACTGCAGATGCCCTCTCCACTGCAGTACTAAAATCAGTATTATCTCTACCAAGTAATACTTTACCCATGACTCTGAGATTATAGGTTTTTGTACTGCTCTGGCATTTTGCCTTAGCTATGCTAAATCCATTAGCAAAGCCTTTGCATACCTTTTTAAAACGGTCAAGCAAATTATTTCTCTTCATTGCTTCCAGAAGCATGCCTGGAGTTGATTTCCGTACCTCGTGGAACGTTAAAATCACTCCCTCTGCATCTCCCTTAACTGTTTCCAGCCACTGAACAAAATCGGTCAGTGCAGAAATCTCACTTTTGGTTTTAAGGAATTGGCCAGTCTTCATGTCCTTTAGGCGCCTATAACGGATGGTGTTAAATACTCGGATATTATGCTTACGACTATAGATTGGGTTGAGATCAGCGAAAGGCATTATATATTGAGAAAACTTTGAGTCAGGGGTATATCCAGCAATCTGTACTATTTCGTCAATAAGACGACGGCCCGTGGTGTCCACTGCCCATCCTACAAGACGATATTTTCCTATTGGAACACCTTTTGCTGGAGTGTCAGGAATCTGAGGACCAGAGTTCTCATCACTTGAACTTGAGGTGTCATGCTGCACCATTTTTATTCTTTAAACCTGTAATTAAACAAATAGATTCACAGGGAGAACAAAGACCCCAAGCTATTATCTGTAAACAGAATACACGTGGCCGCGATGTTCTAACTGTAGTGCCCCGCCTAGATTTTTTGACAAGATTAGTCACAATGCACGTCTACCGACAATATAAAATCATTACTTAGTTATCAGCTGCTTTCTGAAAGATAAAAATGGTATAAACTTGAATATAATTTACCTGCAAGTCGACTAATGACTGGCACCACCTAAATTTTTTGGCTACTTGCTTTCAGCGCACGGTGAGGTAAAATGAACTGTAATGGAAATAGAAATGCATCCGCACGTGTCAAGTAGGAGGGGATTTAGAAGAAAAAAACGGAAATGCAAAAAAAACGATATTGCGCGTATTTTAAATATTCCCTTTATTCTACTTACTTGGTTCTGGAAAATACTTAAAATGCCGTCAGTTTTACTAAAAATAACTACTCAAAAATCGAAAAACAACAGAGCACTCGAGTTGATTGATAAACAAAACCGTATGTTGCTTGATTGATGGACGCGATAGGGAGGCGACAGCGAGCGTTCTTTCTAACTTTGTAAATGGCATTTTCCGGGGGTTTTCTTAATTTATAGTTGTAGATAAGGCTATTTACATTACAATTAATATTAGTGATAAACTAAATCATCAATAATTACTTCGTGCTAAATAAAAAAAACCTTTTTTAACCAAAACGCTTTAAACAAAACTACTAAATTCAAATTACCCGCTTTTTGATTGACAGATAGAAATGCCGGAAACATTACAAAAAACATCACTGACATTTCAGTCGATTAGTTAACGTATCGATATTAACACCTTCCTCCTGAGACTTTTTAATATTTAATATTTCGACAGCGTATCGTATAGTTGTTTTATTGTTGGCTCACAGATGGCTCCATCTTTTTGCCAGTCGATTTTGACAAATTAATATTAATTTTTGCCATTTTTGACAATGACAAATTAACAATTTTTTTTTGTTTATTTATTTCTTTTCTTAATTCTTCATCTTCAGGTGACAATTTGCGTTTTGTTAAAGATTTGAGAAAAAATCTGTTTCTGTGGCGTATTTCCTATTTTTACTGGTAAGTTTAATTTGAATATTTAGGTTTTCAAATTAATTGCATATTTAAAATAAAATATATATACATACATTGATCATAATTTTTTTACTTTCACATCTTGTTTTTCTTGTTTATCATGCCAACCATCAAAATCCTCGTTTTGCGGAAAACTAGAGTTAATCAATAATTGATTAGCATATCGCTTTTTATATTTTAAGTAAAATGCTATATTCACAGTAGGTACTACTTAAGAGGATTCTAATTAAGTTTAGAGTGATTGCACCAGTAGTCCGCCTTTTTTGATGAACTTTGAGCTCATTCTACAACATACATAAAAACATCATCATTAACATAACTATTCCTTTTACCAAAGAATGGAAGAAAATATGCCTTTTAAAATGTTTCGTGGTTTTTGTGGCACCCATATATCTAAATTCTGCTTATGATTTATTAAGTAATAAAAATTATATAAAAAACATAAACTACTTTTGATACAAAACATTGAGGTACTATTAAATACATTAAATGTCATCATTATCGCAAGAATCAGAGACGAAATCTTGTGTACGCTTTGTACAAAATGACTCAATCCTTTGATTTAATCCATTTTTCACATACTCCTAGAAAACATCAATCTATCATATCTATCCAGAGTAAAATTTTCCTAAAGTCCACTCTGAACTCTGAAAGCATACTTTCTGTTATTGCTGTGAGCAGAGAGGACATGAATTTTCATTTACAAAAAAACTTACTAACACTGTTATGTTATCATATTTTTATATTTTTTGGGACCAAGAACCTTCCCAGTTTTTGGGCACAAATTATCCTCACTGTTAATGTTAAGATTTAAAGAATTTGAGTAAAAGGTTGGTCTCTTGGTTGTGTGTGTGGGGGGGGAGGGGGGGGGGGGGGGGATAACAGGGTAATTACCTCTCCTCTGAATTTAATAACTCCAAATACTATATAAGTAGTGTTTTATTTATTTTTGTTAATTTTTAATTATTTCAATAAAATTTTGCCTGCGGTGCGCGCTTTGTGGCATTGCGATGTCAACCAATTATAATAATGTGTATGTTATTTTCCTCATGCCCCCCCCACGAGGGGGGGAGTTGGGGTTCCGGATAAGTAAGTTATAAAAAAACATTTTTTTATTTCATCCTTCCAGAAAGTTATGGTGTATTCACGGTTTAATGGCACAATAACCCTATTTAAATTTTAATAATCTTATCTTGTTTGTTAATTTCTTGCTCAAAGTTCACTTCACAATTTAATAATTGTGTAAAGTAAAAGTGGAATGTTCATGTAGGTATTAAAAATAACATTTATTTTTCAATAGGGGCTCGCAGAAAACGATTGTTTCGCCCCGTCCTCAATCCAATGAGTTTTATCCCTCATTATAATAAAGCTAGAGCGTTTTATCTGTATTTTTTTATAATAATTATCTAAGGTGCTTATTTGCATTCTATGGTCAGGTATCAAAGTTCACAAAAATACATACATAAGTAGGCATTTTATAATTCATATCTTAATTACATAGTCAAGGAGTGTTTTTTTAGGTGATAGCATATAAGTATTGTAGTTTTGTTACTTTTGTTATACCTATAGAGATAGTATAGAAATAGAAACAAAATACCCTGGTAAGTGATTTTTATAATTTAACCTCTAGAGAGAGTGGTGACCTATTTTTAGGATTATCTAGAAGTTTTCCAATCTTTAAATGGCTCGACCCCTTGACCCTACCTACCCAAAAATTCATGGATTTACTATAATAAATAGTATCTAGAGCGCGGAAAGTTCGTGAATTCCGAGCTCATATGCTGGACACTGTCTATAAAAAGCTATATTTACAAAAAAATTAAAATTTCAATGAGCTGTTCAGAAGTCTATGAGTTGACAATATTTTACCTACATATAAGTGTTGCTGTTGATTCTGTGAAATGATATTTTTTAACAGCCTAAATTTATGCAATTCCTGTTAATCAAATCGGCTAATGCATATCTATTTATAGCATCTTTATGGGTTGAATTTTTTATTGTTCTTGTTTTAAATGGCCAATAAATGTTTTATTTTTTAGGTATAAAAAAATTTAAATATAAAAGTATTTTTTTAAATTTGGATCTTATTTATTTATGACCCAAAAACAATAAAAATTACTGGCTTTACTGGTATCAGGGCCTTTAATAATTTTACATAGTTCTGTTTGTCTATAGAAAATTTTGAAATTTTTCATTCAAATTAAAGAAAACCAGGGTTGAGGCGATTTAAATCAACTGATTTTTTCAATTTCAATCGTGATTTAAATCAAATTATGATTTTATTTTTTTGTTGCCGAAGAGATTTTCTAACTAAATCTAGACAACAAATATTTTTGGGCGAATAGAGACAAAATAATCAAAATAAGTGATTTTAAAGTTCACGGTTGCCATATTCAAGGAAAAAATCAGTATAAATTGATAAAAACTTTAAAAAATCATGATTTAATGAAAATATCAGCTTTTTTTGATTTTTTCAAAAAAATTTATTGCAACCCTGGTTTAAAGTAAACAAAACTGGCCACTGGAAATAGCTTATTCATTAACATACTGTTAATAAAGTGCTAAGCTGACAATGGTGAGCCATACTGACATAACTAAGAGGACAAAGATATAGACATAAAGTTAGTGTTGGTAACATTACCAACAAGATAATAACTTGACATAATTAAGATTTTTTTAAAAATCCTCCTCCTGAGACTTGAAAATAGTTCTGCAAGTCCTTAATTACTCTTTATTCAGTGACGATTATTTTTGATTTTATATTAAATCTATTGTCATATTATAAACTTTTTAAAATAATATTTTTTTTTTTTAGAATAAAATGTCTGAACTAAGGTTCGATGGTAAAGTAGCTATAGTGACGGGCGCTGGTGCTGGTTTAGGTAGATCCTACGCTCATCTGTTTGCATCTAGAGGGGCCAAGGTAGTAGTAAATGATTTGGGTGGGGGCCGGCACGGAGATGGAAGTTCCTCCAAAGCTGCTGATACCGTAGTTGAAGAGATTAGAAGATTAGGTAAGTAGTCACAACAGAGTTTAATCCAAATAAAACGATTTATATAAAGCAGTGGCGTATTTAGGGTGGGCCTGCAGCAGTTTTAAAATATTAAAAAGGACTTTTGTGCCTTGATCGTCTTTGCACCCGATTATTCTAATTACTATGTATTTCTTAAAAACTCTTAATTGAAATGTTTATAACCTTATTAGATGCTATTTACACCATAATTGCACTGTGAGACAGAAAAAGTCGAACTGAAATTCAATCTTCAAAATTTCGATCCACATTGAAAAAAAAGCGCATGAAATGGAATACAATAATTATCACGCGAGATCGACTCACATTTCACTAGGTTTTTTTTCTAAGGTGGAGTTGCAGTACCCGACTACAACTCAGTTGCTGAAGGAGAAAAGATCGTCAAAACGGCGATGGACAATTTTGGACGAGTAGATATTTTAATCAACAACGCTGGCATTTTACGTGACAAAAGCTTTCCTAGAATATCTGACCAAGATTGGGGTGAGAAAAATATAATATATAAAAAAAAATGTCTCATTATATCATATGACGTTTTATTTTAGACTTGGTTCATGCGGTTCATTTGAAGGGAAGCTTTAAAACGACGCAAGCGGCTTTTCCAATAATGAAAAAGCAAGGCTTCGGACGCATTGTTATGACCGCGTCAAATTCCGGACTGTATGGTAAGTAAATATTACATTGGCGACTTGCATGGGAAAACAACATATATACATACACTATATTGCTAATACCATAATTCAATGATGACACCAATGTAGGCAGATGATCAGGGTCCGTTGAGTTTGCGCAGCTCGGAAATTTGCTGATATTTTGTGGGTTCTTTCATAAAATATAAGTAATGGCTGCTATAAGAGTTTACTCTTACTAGAATAAACTTATGTTAGAATTTTGAAGAAGTAGTCCATTCTTAAAGTGGAGTTAATTTATAGGAATAAATAAAAACATGAAGTCTTTCTCCACTGGTTTATTAAATAGTAAAGTTAAAAGGTGGTAGATATTCTACATGTTTCGGGTGTAGTAACACCCATCATCAGAAATAAAATATAAAGAGAAAATATTTATAAGTGAGAGGAACAGATTTAAATGGTGAATGGTAGTGAACCTCGATGGAGCTCTCATCGAGCCATGGAAGATCAAATATTGAGAAATGGGATAATGATTAAAAAAAATTGGTATGCTTAAGTCTTAACACTGACCATGGGCAACAGGTAACAGTGGTAAGAGGAGGCCCGTTTGGGCAAAGAGAAAAAAAAATTAAGAAATGTAAGAAAAATGGAGATTCACAAGTCCATTTTTCTTACATTTCTTAATTTTTTTTTTCTCTTTGCCCAAACGGGCCTCTCTTACCACTGTTACCTGTTGCCCATGGTCAGTGTTAAGACTTAAGCATACCAATTTTTTTTAATCATCCCATTTCTCAATATTTGATCTTCCATGGCTCGATGAGAGCTCCATCGAGGTTCACTACCATTCACCATTTAAATCTGTTCCTCTCACTTATAAATATTTTCTTTTTATATTTTATTCCTGATGATGGGTGTTACTACACCCGAAACATGTAGAATATCTACCACCTTTTAACTTTACTATTTAATAAACCAGTGGAGAAAGACTTCATGTTTTTATTTATTTCTTATGTTAAAATGTTTCGGTAGCTTAAAATTGAAACGCAAGGCACTTTATTGTTAAAATCTAGTAATATAGGGCCTTAAATACTAAGCGCTCCTCAATTGATGAAAAAAAGAATTAATAATATAGAAATTATCTTGGATAAGGAGAAAACTTACATAACTTAAATTAGCATCTAAACACTCAGAATACGCAAAGTAGATTATTATAGATCAAATAGGGGCAGTTTCCAGTATTTGGTTTTATGTTTTCCGAAATTATCTTGTGAAAAACCTTAAAATTGGCTCCCGTCAAAATATGGCGGAGTCACGTAGTTAAAATGGTTTAAAGCACGCTTTAGGGAAGAATTAGTCGAACCGAAATGAAATAGACAGATTTAGTTAAAATAGGTATACTTAAAGAAAGAAGAAAATTGCTTTCTGTATATTCTTAGTAATATTTTTATTTCCGGCCGACGATAAATGTAGTCCCTCAAGGACCTTCAGAAATAAGTCATAGTGCGACGTCTGTGTGACTACTTTTAGCATCACAGATACTACCTCAACTATTAAGGTCAGATTATTACGTTTAAACGACGTAAAAATCAATGACTATTTGCGACCTCAATCCGAAAGAAACTCAGTGACGTCTACACGACGTAGTTTAGCCGATAAATACTAACTTGACTTCTTAATCTGTATTACCCAAAGTTGCACCAACCCTGACGTCATATTTAGTCATAAGTCCTGAAAATGCTAGTTGGGCAGCAACTTAAAATAACTGACAAAAAATTGAATTTTTAGTTAAATCATAGTAATTGTGCCCTCTAGTGGTCATTTTACGTGGTCGATTTAGTCAATTTTTTTCCCAAAGACAAAAGGTTTGTGGCTTCCATAACATCTTACCTCGACCACCTTAGTGGTCCCACTGTCCCCTGTTTAATACGTATTTTTATAGGTAATTTTGGTCAGGCTAATTACTCAGCTGCCAAGTTGGGTCTGGTAGGCTTAGCTAAGACTATAGCTATTGAAGGAGCGAGGAACAATGTTTATTGTAATGTCATAGTACCCACTGCCGCCAGTCGACTCACCGAAGACATTTTGCCACCAGAACTTTTCAACGAATTGAATCCAGAGTATATTGCACCGGTAGTGGTAAGTCATATTTTGGAAGTTAACTATAATCATATACTATAAAAATGTTTATTTTGTTTTGTGTACAGGGTATCCCAAATTCTATGCTTATCATGGGTATCCAGAAAACTATAAGCGATACAGCATCGGTCAAATCATGACAAAGTTGCGGAATTTTGTGCCCAGTAATATCGTAAGAAAATTTAAACTTTAAAAAAAAAATTTTTTGAGTTTTTGTTTTTATTTATTTATCCGACTTATTTTAACCGCTATAGAAAAACTAATACAACATTAAAGAAGAAGATTTTCCTTTTCAACATTGTTAAAGCAACTTTTTTTAGCTTTATATTACCGTGTTTTTAGAATTCAAATTCAAAAGCATTTATTGTCATAGACAAATGCTATAGGACATCAAGAACGTCAATTTAAAAACATACAAAGACAAACAATATTTTCAAATAAAAAAGTTAAAAAAAAGGCAGACCCTCAAAACATCTAAGTTAAAATACATTACATAAAATAAACATAAAACAAACTTAGTGATAAAACCTCAGTGATAATAATAAAGAGGATAGATCACATAAAATCCCCCAGCAAATAAAACTCTTTTAATTAAATACTTTTTTAGTTGATTCTTGAAGGATTTTAATTATCCATCCTCCTTATGTCAGCTGGCAAAGCGTTAAAAACTTGAATACAGTTCATCAATGGACTCTTACTGAACCATGAAGTATTATGAACCGGTATAGCCAAGTCACTTCCTCCTCTTGTTCGCATGTTGTCAGAAAAAGAAGCATTTGACCAAAATAAGTGAGGGTTGTTTCTGACAAACAAGGCACAATTATAAATAAAGAGAGAAGAAACTGTGAGAATTTTCAACTGTCTAAACCTACCCCGGCAAGATGCGCGACAGCCCATACTCAACATGACCCTTAAAGCTCTCTTTTATGAAACGAATATTCTATTAGAATTCAGAACTGAGCGTCTAAACCAAAACATTATACTATACAATATTATTGACTGTATATATGCAAAGTAGAAAACCCTGAGGGTGCTGACATTAACCTGATCCCTCAAATACCTGATCGCAAAGGTGGCCGAATTAATTCTTGGTACAATTCAATCAAAAAACGTTGATTTTTTTTTAAAAACTCGACGTTTTTTTTGAAAAAAAACAGATGGTATGTTTTTTTCTAAATTGCGTTTTTTTCACAATAATAAAAAATCTGTATTATCTTGTTGAGTTTTTTAAAATAAAATGCAATCAATACGAAAATATTTTTACATTTGTCAATAAACATATATTTAAAGAAAAAAACGAACATGAAAAATAACACAAAAACCTCGTAGTTGCACTATACAAACAATGTAAAAAGAAAAAGGGTAACCTATAACATACAGTAACAACAGTAAATACTCTTTATATGCTCTATGCTCTTTGGTTTACTGAACAGGAACATAAAATAGAACCTGTCATTCTATCAAAGTTATCAAACTAAATAGATAGAGAGGGATTTTTAAATGATGCCTTTATAAAAAAAACGTGGATTGTTTTTTTTTCACGTTTTTTTTAGGTGGTCAAAAAAACGTTTTTTTTTACATCACTACTTGAACCATTCGACTCCATACCACTGCCCTTAAATATAACTAATACTGTATTGCCTCTATTTAGTATTAAATTATTAAGATTACACCATTCCAACATGCGTTGTGCAACTTCCATTAAAATTCGTGATAGATTAAAGGTGCCAGAGCATGCAACAATAGAGGACGTGTTATCGGCAAACTGATACAAAGAGTGTAAGTCAATGTATTGACTCATGTCATTTGCAAAGATGAGATACAGTATTGGTCCCAGAATTGAGCCTTGGGGTACACCTCTTGAAATGCCCTTGATTCCTGAAGATGTTTGGTAAAAATTGTTAAGTAACTGACACCAGAGCCGTATTATCAAATTCCCGATTATGTAAAGATGACATCAAAACGTCTAAAAATTATTATGTGTGGTTGAATGTGGTCTTGAAAAAGGTCTCAAAAAATAAAATAAAAAATGCAAGTCCGTATTTAAAATTATTAATTTTGATTTTTCAATATATCATAAACCATCACACACGGACACAACAATTAACAATAAATCACATCATCCCTATCAACATAAAGTAGCAGCTTACCATAGTATGGTTCACCGCCTTATCAATGTTCCTATGTCAAATGAAAACTTTACCAAAGAATTTAACTTAATAAAACAAATAGCAATTACCAATGGATATAATCATGAACTAATAGATAATATATATTCAAAAATGAAGTATAAAATGACAATAAATGAAGTATTCCCTACAACAAAAGATCAATTTAAGTACACAACTTTAACATTTATCGGCAAAGCTAGAAATAATATAAAAAACTTTTTAACTAAACATAATATGAAAATAGCATACAAAACAAACAATAATTTAAGCAAAATCATAAAAAATAATAAAGATAAATTAAAAAAAGACAACAAAAGTGGAGTATATAGATTAAATTGTGGTTCTTGTTCCAAATATTACATAGGTCAAACGGGTCGAACATTTAGAACTAGAATTAAAGATCACCAGGATTCCTTTACCAAAAATAATAAACACTACACATATGCAAATCATTTAAATTCAGAAAACCACATTTTTAATAATAATTTTGATATTTTACATGTAGAACAAAAAAGTCTAAAATTAAATTTATTAGAGTCTTTAGAAATCAACAAAGGGAAAAATTCACCAAATTTATTAAATGACCAGTTAGATAATTGCACTTCTCCTTTGTTAAATTTATTCAATGCATAATTAGTTTAGTATCCACCTACCTGTCCTTATAAAGTAGTACCTTAATAATTTTATAACTTGGTTTTACCAACATCTGTATAGCTATTGTCAATTAGGACCTCTATATTTTAAGGAAATTTTGTTTTTAATATCACATTTGATGAAGCTGCTGTGACAGCGAAACACGTGTCATGTTGACATTATACGAGTGAAAATTACAAACCACGAGTGTTTTATTTCATAATACTATTATGGATTTTCATCAAGTAAAGGCTGAAACAATTCGTATTTAAAATATTAAAGTTGATAACAGTTCCACAAAAACAAAACATTGTACTGAAATTCTAAAAATACGGTAGTATAAAGCTGAAATAGTTGCTTTAACAATGTTGTACCTTGTATAGTTTCTGAGATGCCCAGATGAGCATCGAATTTGGAACACCCTGTACAGACTGGACACTATCTTACCATATTGAGTAATGGGCTTTTTTACTATAATCGAATTTATTGTATTCAGCACTAACATCCTGAGCTGAAACCTATTGAAAATATATCTCAATTGTAAAAATCTTCCTACAATGATAGATACGATTAGAAGAACGTCATCCTATTAACCGCGCAATTCTTGTATTTGCCAGTCGTGCGACTAATTATATTGTTAATAGATAAAGACAGTTTAGAAACAGGAATCCAGACTCGAGACATTAGTCAGGTAGGAGTGCGTTGACTGCTTGCATTTTGCTCTTTTGTTAGAAAAATACCTATATGTATTTAACTTTTTGTTAGTTGTATTTGTTCTGTTTTTAGGCTTACTTGTCTCACGACACCTGTCAAGAAAATGGCTCTATGATTGAATCTGCAGCAGGATGGGCAGGGAAGTGTACTATAGTTAGATCCAATGGAGCTCTCTTAAGAACGTCCATCAGAGAGAATGTCACGATTGAAAATGTTAGAAATAAGTGGGAGAAAATCACGGATATGACCAATCCAGGAACTTTAAGGTAACAGATAGTGAATGAAGGTTTATAAACAAATATTGATTCTCTCCACAGGGCTTTAAGTAAATTAAAATGTTGTACCCCCTCTATCTCGAAAAGTATTAGTTGCAAGAATTTATGGACTCTATGGGCCCCCTAAGGACAAATCCATGTTTAAAAAAAATAATTTTTCTAATCACCCTTTCAAAGTAAAATTAATTTTTTAAATTTTATTCATTCAATCAACTGGGGTGCCAAATGAACGGAATCCTATTGCCATACACCATTTGTTTCTTTAACAGTTTTTTATTTTATTTTAGCACCATTCAAGAAGCCACTGGAGCTTTAATTCAATCATTGGAAGGTCTTAAAGGCGGAAAATCTGAGGGAAGTCAAGATTCCGATGAGCCAGCTGATGTTTTTGAATTTTCCGATAGAGATACAATTTTGTATGCATTAGCAGGTAAGTTGCAAGATTTGCACTCAATAGTACATACACACGTAGATTACAATACAATATAATATAAATGATCTATTGGTCCCAAAAATTCCAATTAAGGATACTTACTCACAGGGTTGATAAAAATCATGATTTAAAAAAAAATCAAAAATCGACGATTTTAAAAAAAAATCATGATTTTTTTGATATTTTTAAAAAATTTACCAGCTTTTACAAATGTTATTATTTTTAAATAAAAAAACTGGAGAAGTTTTAACATGTAAATTTCGTTCGCGTAGTTTTTGCAAGTTTGCGCCTTTGTCGAAACTTATATTAACTTAAAAATTTCTTCCGCGCAGTATTGCAAGTTTTATATTTATTATTATTATTATTATAATAAAATAATTAATAACACCACATAAAATGCGTCTGGGTTTTATTTTTTGTATGAACAAATACATTTTAAGTGTTAAAGTTTTAAAACTCTTTTTTTAAATGAATCGTGTTTTTTTTTTAAATCATACTGATTCAAATCATGATTTTAATCATCTGAACCCTGCTCACTCATTGACCATTTTTTTTTTTAAATACCCATAACTTATGGGCCGTAAAGTAAAAATCTTCGGCTTAATTTATATCTAATTAGGGCTGGCTTATGTGCCGGTTTAGTGACTGTGCAACGGAAAAGTTTTAGTTAAGTGACACCTTAAGTTAAGCTCCACCTAAAACGTCTTAAGTGGAACCCGTGCAAACGGCCCTTAGTCATATACGTTTTTTTGGATTGTTACTCGTTCTAGAGATACAGGGTGTTGAAAGGAAAAGTTTATTCTCGAAAATAAGCCATAATTTTAAAACGGTTTAATAAATCGAATTGAAAGTTGGCAATAATATGTTTTTATAAGCAAGAAATAAGAATTTGTAGAAATTTTTAAGTTTCAAACTAGAGGGCGCTAGTTGCATACACTGGGCTTCATAAATCTATGATTTTTTTCTTACCTGTGATATTAGGTGTTTTTCAATTATAGTTTCTTAAAAAAAGCCATTTTCTGAATCAAAAAGGTGTACTTGATTGATCTTAATATCTTTAACGGTTTTCGAGATATTTCCCTTTAAACATCCCAAAGCATAAAAAAACATAGTACATAATTAAATTAATATTTTAATTATCAAAAAAAAAACTTATATGACATAATCGGCTTAGTTTGATGTCTAGTATCTCCAGTTACTCTACGACCCATAAGTTATAAACTCAAAATTTTTTTTTTGAAATACCAAAATCAAAAAAGCTTTGATTTTTTTACGATATTATTGGGAATAAAATTCCTCAACTTTGCCACTATTTCGTCGATACTGTATCTCTTATACTATCCGAGATCTTCATGATAAAGCTCGAATTTGGGACACATTTCTTTGTTTTGTTATGGTTATTATTGATTTTAAATGATTGCATCACTGCTTAGTTGGAACGTCTCTTGTGCAACCGAATGAACTTAAGTTCCTGTACGAGAGCCATGAAGACTTCTCCATATTGCCAACGTTTTTCATTTTGCCATCACTTCAGGCGCTGATGGGTTCCAATATCATGATAAGTGCAATTCCAGGAAAAAAAGCAGATTTGTCACAAATTTTACATGGCGAACAATACATTGAGGTAATAGAAAATGTTATGACACTAATGTTGGGTTGTACAAATATTTTTAATAATAATTAACTAACTAGCATCTTTGACGGTCATACAGGGTGACAATTTGAAAACGAACAGCATTTAATATTGCCTCTACCAATGATAGTATGCAAATTTGGCGAAACACGTCAATTGATATATCGAGGGGGACATTTATATTATATAGAAATACATTCCAAATTCCTTTATTTATTTACATTTCGTCTTCGATATCGCCACTAGAAAAAATAAAATAATTACATTTTTTGAAAAAAAAAATGATACAGTTTATGTAAAATTTTATAAGGAACACAAAAATGGCAAAATAAATAGGGGTTGCCATTTAAAATTTTAGGGGTAGGTGCCCTGGGGGTTAGGGGGTTGAAAGTAACACGACACCAAATGTCTTAAAAAATGTCCCCCTCGATATATCAATTGACGTGTTTTGCCAAATTTTCATACTATCATTGGTAGAGGCAATATTAAATGCTGTTCGTTTTCAAATTGTCACCCTGTATACAGTGTATCCACGGATTGACTCCCAAAGAGGAAAAACTTTTTTTCCGAAAATCGATAGGAAATATTGACATTGTTGATAACATTTCTGAAAGAAAAAGTCAATATTTTCTTACACTTAGTCGTTGCTAGGCAACGGAAAATAACTGTTAGGAAATATTTATTATTGTACTGTAAGGAAATATTATTTCTGTACGGCTACTTGTAAACTAAAATGTGTTAAGCTTGACAAATCAATATTACTGTGTTTCCATAGTTACAACATAAATATTTAATGGCATCCTTTATTTGTGAACAAAGTTAATACCTAATATTTATTTCAAAATTTTAACAAGTTGATTTTAATAATTTTCGATTTAAGGAAAAATAGTATGTGTGGTATGACTTTATATTTTTTTAATGAAATATATTTTTTAATTTTTATTGGTAAATATTGGTTTAAATAAAAACATAAATATTTGAAATATTTTTGTCCTATGGACTTATTTATTTTAGGTTTTATGGTTATTTCATCTTTATGACGTGTATTATGATTATGGTTTTTAAACTGTATAAGATTTTTATTTTTAAATATGTATATTAAGATGTTATAAATGTAAAGTTGTCTAGTATTCATTTTTTTTTTGTTTCAAAATATAATTTTATTGAAGGATAAAGATAATCTTTATTAAATAATTTTTTTAGAAACCTATGTGAAAATTCCAATTTAATTTGCTGTCAAAAATTATTCCTAAATATTTTACTTGATTAACTTTCAAAATTTGAATGTCATCATTTATTTTAATACTATTCATATTTTGTGGTATGTTTACTTGGATTTAAAGTAAAAGGATAATAAGTTTTATCAAAATTAATTTTTAATAAATTTTTATCAAACCAATTTTTTAATATTTTAAATAACTGCGCGCACGAAAAGTTCCGAATCAGTTCAGAATCCTTACCGCGAACAAAGCTATTGTTAAAATAACCCCCACAGCGGAACAGCCTTCTCATGAGATAATTTGCTTCCCCGTTAGTGTCACAGACGATTCTGAAGGTTTCAAATTACATCCGCCATTTCTTTCATGAGAAGGCTGTTCCGCGATTTCGATAATAAGGCCTCTGGATTGGGCTTAAAATAGCTTCTCTTTCTTCCGTGCAAGTTTAGTTGATACAGTTTCTAACATTTTAGGTAGTGGGTGAGTTACCTCAAGATGGTCAGTTATTCCAAAAAGCAAAAGTCGCCGAAGTACTAGACAAAGGATCAGGAGCTGCTGTAATAATTGATGGTGAGTAACTAAACTACCAGTCGCTTTTTATATTAAATAAAAACATTATTGCCACGGGATCGGTTACACTTCCTGGAAGCCAGTATATGTTAAACGATGGGCCTTTTCATTAAATTTTGATTTTGACCCTGCCGCATAGAGCAAGAAAAATTGTTATTTTTTGCGGTTTCAGTTTTTAAATTTTTGAATTATTTACTGAGAAAATAATTAAACAAAATACTCTCCCCCGTAATGTGTGTGAAGAAAGCAACGAAAATTAGCGGCAACGGTTTTTTACCGTAAAACCTAGCCACGAATTTAGCGTTAAATTGTCAATTGCGCCTGCATATTTGGCAACGATTTATCACAGCCACGAAAATGGTTACATCTCCCTGTAGCCACGAATTTCTTAATCAGTTGGAAAAAGTGTAAATGTGGCCACGGTAGTTTAAATATTAACATCTTTTAACTTTAAATAATTAGCAACAAATCTTAACTTTAATATCAATGAAATTATTAAATTAATTAAACACACCTATTTTTTTATAAAGCTTAGCTTAAATCCTTACTATACTTCTAGCTATATGACATATTTCAAAAGATTCCGCTTATAAATTAAAACATTTATAACTCCGAGATTCCGCTTATAAATTAGAAAAGAGCTGCAATTACATCCGAAATAAAAGTTTAGACGCCACCATATTTTAAGGGATGTTAGACTATACCTATAGCTTACGTATCCACTATATGACATATTCCAGAAACTGTCGGGGACTTTGTAAAAAATTAATAACTCCGAGATTCCGCTTATAAATTGGAAAGAAATTGCATTTACATCCGAAATAAGAGTTTAGACGCCACCATATTTTAAGGGATGTTAGACTATACCTATAGCTTACGTATCCACTATATGACATATTCCAGAAACTGTCGGGGACTTTGTAAAAAATTAATAACTCCGAGATTCCGCTTATAAATTGGAAAGAAATTGCATTTACATCCGAAATAAGAGTTTAGACGCCACCATATTTTAAGGGATGTTAGACTATACCTATAGCTTACGTATCCACTATATGACATATTCCAGAAACTGTCGGGGACTTTGTAAAAAATTAATAACTCCGAGATTCCGCTTATAAATTGGAAAGAAATTGCATTTACATCCGAAATAAGAGTTTAGACGCCACCATATTTTAAGGGATGTTAGACTATACCTATAGCTTACGTATCCACTATATGACATATTCCAGAAACTGTCGGGGACTTTGTAAAAAATTAATAACTCCGAGATTCCGCTTATAAATTGGAAAAAAATTGCATTTACATCCGAAATAAAAGTTTAGACGCCACCATATTTTAAGGGATGTTGGACTATACCTATAGCTTACGTATCCACTATATGACATATTCCAGAAAATGTCGGGGACTTTGTAAAAAATTAATAACTCCGAGATTCCGCTTATAAATTGAAAACAAATATGGTGGCGTCTAAACTTTTATTTCGGATGTAATTGCATCTTTTTTCCAATTTATAAGCGCAATCTCGGAGTTATTAATTTTTTACAAAGTCCCCGACATTTTCTGGAATATGTCATATAGTGGATACGTAAGCTATAGGTATAGTCCAACATCCCTTAAAATATGGTGGCGTCTAAACTCTTATTTCGGATGTAAATGCAATTTCTTTCCAATTTATAAGCGGAATCTCGGAGTTATTAATTTTTTACAAAGTCCCTGACATTTTCTGGAATATGTCATATAGTGGATACGTAAGCTATAGGTATAGTCCAACATCCCTTAAAATATGGTGGCGTCTAAACTCTTATTTCGGATGTAAATGCAATTTCTTTCCAATTTATAAGCGGAATCTCGGAGTTATTAATTTTTTATAAAGTCCCCGACATTTTCTGGAATATTTCATATAGTGGATACGTAAGCTATAGGTATAGTCTAACATCCCTTAAAATATGGTGGCGTCTAAACTTTTATTTCGGATGTAAATGCAATTTCTTTCCAATTTATAAGCGGAATCTCGGAGTTATTAATTTTTTACAAAGTCCCTGACATTTTCTGGAATATGTCATATAGTGGATACGTAAGCTATAGGTATAGTCCAACATCCCTTAAAATATGGTGGCGTCTAAACTCTTATTTCGGATGTAAATGCAATTTCTTTCCAATTTATAAGCGGAATCTCGGAGTTATTAATTTTTTATAAAGTCCCCGACATTTTCTGGAATATTTCATATAGTGGATACGTAAGCTATAGGTATAGTCTAACATCCCTTAAAATATGGTGGCGTCTAAACTTTTATTTTGGATGTAAATGCAATTTTTTTCTAATTTATAAGCGGAATCTCGGAGTTATTAATTTTTTACAAAGTCCCCGACATTTTCTGGAATATGTCATATAGTGGATACGTAAGCTATAGGTATAGTCTAACATCTCTCAAAATATAGTGTCATCTAAACTTTTATTTCGGATGTAATTGCAGCTCTTTTCTAATTTATAAGCGGAATCTCGGAGTTATTAATTTTTTACAAAGTCCCTGACATTTTCTGGAATATGTCATATAGTGGATACGTAAGCTATAGGTATAGTCCAACATCCCTTAAAATATGGTGGCGTCTAAACTCTTATTTCGGATGTAAATGCAATTTCTTTCCAATTTATAAGCGGAATCTCGGAGTTATTAATTTTTTATAAAGTCCCCGACATTTTCTGGAATATTTCATATAGTGGATACGTAAGCTATAGGTATAGTCCAACATCCCTTAAAATATGGTGGCGTCTAAACTTTTATTTCGGAAGTAAATGCAATTTCTTTCCAATTTATAAGCGGAATCTCGGAGTTATTAATTTTTTACAAAGTCCCCGACATTTTCTGGAATATGTCATATAGTGGATACGTAAGCTATAGGTATAGTCCAACTTCTCTTAAAATATGGTGGCGTCTAAACTTTTATTTCGGATGTAAATGCAATTTCTTTCCAATTTATAAGCGGAATCTCGGAGTTATTAATTTTTTACAAAGTCCCCGACATTTTCTGGAATATGTCATATAGTGGATACGTAAGCTATAGGTATAGTCCAACTTTCCTTAAAATATGGTGGCGTCTAAACTTTTATTTCGGATGTAAATGCAATTTCTTTCCAATTTATAAGCGGAATCTCGGAGTTATTAATTTTTTACAAAGTCCCCGACATTTTCTGGAATATGTCATATAGTGGATACGTAAGCTATAGGTATAGTCCAACATCCCTTAAAATATGGTGGCGTCTAAACTTTTATTTCGGATGTAAATGCAATTTTTTTCCAATTTATAAGCGGAATCTCGGAGTTATTAATTTTTTACAAAGTCCCCGACAGTTTCTGGAATATGTCATATAGTGGATACGTAAGCTATAGGTATAGTCTAACATCCCTCAAAATATGGTGGCGTCTAAACTTTTATTTCGGATGTAATTGCAACTTTATTCCCATTTATAAGCGGAATCTTTTGAAGTATGTCATATAGCTAGAAGTATAGTAAGGATTTAAGCTAAGCTTTATAAAAAAATGGGTGTGTTTAATTAATTTAATAATTTCATTGATAGTAAAGTTAAGATTTGTTGCTAATTATTTAAAGTTAAAAGATGTTAATATTTAAACTACCGTGGCCACATTTACACTTTTTCCAACTGATTAAGAAATTCGTGGCTATAGGGAAATGTAACCATTTTCGTTGTTGTGATAAATCGTTGCCAAATATGCAGGCGCAATTGACAATTTAACGCTAAATTCGTGGCTAAGGTAAAAAATCGTTGCCGCTAATTTTCGTTGCTTTCTTCACACACATTCCCCAGTAAATACACGCCAAACCTCTTACCTACGTCACAACAATTTCAAGCAATCAGCAGCCGGCAGCCGCTCATTAACAGACGCGTTTCTACCTAAATGATGATTTCCTGTTTCAAAACTGTAGGCAATGGGATCTTTCACTATCTCATATTGGATAGTTTTCGCCGATCTTTCACTTGTCATGTCGGTGTTTTTGTTTACATCCAAATTATTGTGGAATTTTGATGTATTTTTGTTTAAAATAACTGTTCTTGTTATTTATTTGCTCATAGAGCAGAAATATCGACAAATAACTTGGGTTAGACTTCTTTCAACTGTCATTTCATTAGCTTGGTCTTCTGTCAATAATGTCGGTGTTGCCAAATGTGAAAATTTTATGCTAGTTAAATAATATATTTTGTTCTTAGAACTGTATTAACTTATTTTAAGATAAATTATAGGTAACATTAAAATTAATATGACGATTTATTTATTTTTCCGCATAAATCCGTTTTGGACAATTATTTCTATTGGATTACTTTTCAGACTTGTCATTGTATTATAATATAAAAATTTTAGAGAACATTTGTAACATTTTTGTTACAATAGTTTTTTTATTTATTTTCTCAGTGATGGCTTAAAAATATCAAAAAGTACAAACACAGAAAACTTTATTTTTTGTTTCTCTATCCGCTACAACCAAAACCCAAAATTTAGTGATGGAGCCCATTGCTACTCAAGGACGGGTATTTGGACCATTTTTGAATAAAGCGAAAAGGATAAGAAATATTAATGAAAAAATTCAATGGCGAATGCATCATTAGACTTCTTAATATTGTAATAAATTTAAATATTAAATAAGATATATGAATTTATTGTACGGAATACTTACCACGCGAATTAGCTATTGACCGTTTTTTTCCTTCCAGTCGACTCCTACGATCGAAATGGCAACCTGGTAGTCAAGAATCAAATGGTTACTTTCGTTGTTGGTGCTGGTAAATTCGGTGGACCCAGGGGTGGAACCAAGGCTGTACCATGTCTTGGCAAGCCGAACAGAAAACCTGATGTTACTTTGTCGCAGAAGACCAGTGTGGATCAAGCGGCTTTGTATAGACTTTCTGGTAAGGTATCGGGTATGGAAATTAAAATAATCGCTTAATGGGGTTTAGCTGATGAAGGGCAACAGATTGGAGTGTTCAGTGTGTGTCTTTGTCGTGTACATGTAAATATACAGTGATACAGGGTGATTCCTAAGTTGATACTTCTTTTTTAGCTGTGTATAAAAGGCATTAAAATAAACAACATTTTCAAATATCTTTTTTCAAAAAACCCAAAAATAAGGTACTTACATTCATTTATTACACTATGGATCAAATACGGTTCTTCCTAACTTGCCCGTTGAATAACATTAAGCAAACGCCTCACTCTAAATTACCACCATATTTTTTAGTTCATTGTTTTCAAATTTTACCATATTCACATGTCACCAATTTAAAATAAACTTGCTTCAGAAAAACACACCGCAGCGAATTGCCAAAATAAATAACTGACAACCGACCCGTAAATTGCATGACTAACAATATAAAAAAAGGACAAACGGTTCTGCCTAACTTGCCTGTTGAATGACATTAAAATAACTTCTGGGTGTAGGATGAGCCCGCAAGGGAAAGCGTTCTGCGTATAATATCTCATCGTAAATTAGCACCATATCGACTAGTTCATTGTTTTCAAATTTTACCATTTTCACGTGTCACCAATTTAAAATAACTTGCTTCAGAAAACACACCGCAGCAGATTGCTAAATAACTGACCACCGACCCGTAAATTGCATGACTAATAAGACAAACAACATAAAGTATAGCAGACTAAGTTTTGATGACCAGGCCCGCACTTAGATTTTTTACTTCTGTATCTCCCCTATTTTTAAGTAAAAAAAAGGTGTTTGAAAAGGTTGTTTATTTTAATGCCGTCTATACACAGCAAAAAGAAGTATCAACTTAGAAATCACCCTATATATACATCTCTCATGAATCTAGCCAATGTTCGGGAGGAAAAGCCGGTTTCGGAATTAAGAAATTTTTAAATCAATTATTGGACAACGCGTTTGACAAGAGAACCGTCAAATCATTAAAAAAGTACGTGAAATTCACTATAAGGGAGAACGCAGAGCTAGGCAATAATTGACTCGAAAGTGCTGCAAGCACTTAGAATTTCCAATGTTCTTTATGCTGGCAATTACTTTTCCAAAGAGCTTGGTGCTTCAAGCCCTTTTTTCGAGTGCTTTACCCAGCTCTGGTAAGACGTACAGTTCTGTTCTTAAAAAACCGTATAAGTCTTATGATTAGTTTTTATATTATTTAAGCAGTTTAAAACAGACTTTTGTGATTATTTCTTTGAGGTTATCAGAGACGTATGTTTAAGGTTATATGCAATAAATTCAAATCATTGGCGTAGAGGAAGTAATTAAAAAAAATTAAGTAAAATGGTAACTAATATTTTATATTTATAATAATATTATAAAAATGCGAACAAATTGAATATTATATTAAACAAGAACAATAGATAGTAGGTATAAAAATTAATATTTGGTCATTGAACCTTGTTTCTCGATCACTTGAGCCAATCTATTAGGCATTGAGTTAATCAAATTTCTTATAATAATTGGGTCAAGCTCCTTCCAGCATTCATGAATTATTTCCCACAATTCAGTAGAATTTTGAGGCAATAAATTACGGTTATAAATTTTTTTTTACAATTATAGCCCACACATTTCTATTGGATTAATATCCGGACTGAATGAAGGCCACGGTAATACTTCTACATTATTATTTTGAAACTAGCCCTTAATAGCATTTGCAGTGGGCACGGGACAATTATCGTGTTGATAAATAAAATAATTATTGGGGTAAATGGACTTAACAGATGGGAGCATAATATGCTCCAGAACATTAAGATAATTTTCAGAATTAAATCTTCCCTCCAATCGCCAGCATACACCAAGCCCATGGGCACTTATTCAACCCCATATTTTGACAGAAAAACGCCTAGATCGAAAAGCAAGGTCGCTAGTATAACGCTTTTCAAATCTTGTCCCATCTGGCCGATACACCCGAATTTGTCCGTTATAAGTAGATTGGAAAGTTTTTTCATGCTTAAATACTACCCTGTTTCAATATTCAGGTTCGCGATATATGTAATTTAATGCAAAAAGTAACCGCGACTGCCTTCGTTCTTCTGTTAATTTAATTTTTTTCGCCGCAACGCGATTTTTTAACTCTGATTCATTAATTCTTCTACTGGCGGTAGGTCGAGAGCCAGGAAATTCTGTGATATTTATAGCTTCCCTCGCGACTTCAAAGGGATGATCTCTTAAGTGCTCCAGAAGCATAGCATCCTCTTCGGGACTGGTAATTCTAGGACGACCGGAACCCCAAGGACCCTTCTTGCTCCCAACGCTTTTTAATTTCCAGAATTGTGCTCTTATTTCTGCCATAAAATTGTGCTAGGGCACGAATTGACCATCCTTCTTCAATTTTTGTCACTATTTGTGCCTTCTCAACTAATGTTAAAGAACGAGGCATTTTAAAATGTTTGACTTTTAGACGTCTATCAACAATTGCCACCATGCACTTTTAAAAACCTTTAAAATAAAAAAGAACTATTTACACCATGGCAAATTAAGTGTATGGGTTTTTTATGAACAGAGCTGTATGTCGCACTGTAAAATGGAGAATCACAAATATCTTACGTTTTGTAAATCAAGTTCCTCACATGGCTTATATTGCTATAAAGAATTACACTATTAGTTTTAATTTTGTGGTTTGGGTGTAACAGCATTGATTAATTATACAGAATGTTATGCGGTTTGGGTGTAACAGCATTGATTAATTATACAGAATGTTATGCGGTTTGGGTGTAACAGCATTGATTAATTATACAGAATGTTATGCGGTTTGGGTGTAACAGCATTGATTAATTATACAGAATGTTGAGGTTTCAGGTGATAGAAATCCACTCCACATAGACCCCAACATGGCGATTTTAGGCGGATTTGATAAACCCATTTTGCACGGATTGTGTACTCTAGGATTTTCCGTTCGTCTTGTCCTTCGAGCCTTTGCTGATCATGATACGTCCCTATTTAAATCCCTAAAGGTAAGTAAAAAAGTTCCTTAAAAAATGGGAAACTCTTTTTATAGTCGAGGAACAACACAACGGCTTCCGTACAGCAAACAGTTTGTCAGAATTGAATCGGCTTCGGCCGGATGATATACAGCGTCGCGTTATTTAGGGTCAGGGTGGTCCAGATTTATGGTCTGGCTTCGAGAGTGAAACTGATCCGCCGACTAGATACCTGGTAGTTTGGGATTAGTTCTGGACTGATCCTTAAAAATTTGTAGATCTGCCATACCTATTTGCGACATGACCCGTCCACTAAGACTAAGTCTACCTGAAAAGTCCAGCCGACCAGGAAAAAAATTATTAGGGCCTGAAACCCCAACCCTTTATTGATTGACTGACCCGACCAGACCCAAACTTGAGAGTCGGGCTTAGGTGAGTAGAGGCCCGAAATAAAAACTCTGCTCATGATGGCCTTTACGCAATCTAAATTTTAACTCGCGTCTATATCCTAGTTCGCTGCCAAGGTCAGGCGGATGGCGGGACATTTAAAATATAGGTTGAAATGGATTTAATTATTTTTTTACGTCACGGTGTTCAGTCATAGTCGAGGTATTAAGTTTTCTTACAAGAACAGTTTGCCAGTTTGTTAATTTGTGGCCTTGTGGGGCATAATTAAAATGGAGGGGCAGGTTATTAATCAGTAAAAGTTTTGTTGCATGCGGCTGACACAAAATATTAAATATTTTGAAAGTAAAAATCTAACCGTCATTTTTTAAATAGTAGAACAGTTTATGTGTGCACAGAATGTGGAAGAGAATCCAGTACAAAATCAAATATTAATGTCTTTCATATAAAATTTTTGAGAAGATTGTTGTCTACATCAAGACAGGTTGCCCTCTAAACTTAGTGCGTTAAGAAAACGGCATAAAATAGCTGAACAGATAGCCCACACTATTGAAATTTTTGAAGACAATTCTGAACAGAACTGGTTTATTGCTTCATCTAAGAACACGGATAATACTTCAGCCCTTGAATATTATACAGTCGAACGTATTAGTGACACTCAAGATATATGCAATTAAAATTTTTTATTTAAATTGCTCATAATTCCAAAACGACTAAAATGTGGATTATAACATATTAGGCGTTTAGATAGGAAATTTAATTCTCTACACGTTAGTAAGCTAAAAAATAGGGTGTTCCATTTGCAACAATTTACTTATGTACATTTATTTAAATGGACACATTGGCACAATTCAAAGAACTCCCTGTATAAAAAACCTGAAACCTAAGTAATTTAAACTAAAGATCTATGTATTACTTAAAAGCTTACAAAATTTTAAATGTGTACCTTTATTAGTTTCAGAGTTACTAAACTTTCTTCTCGGAGCGTTTTTACACAAAAAAAATCCTTTTAAAAACGGTTAGAGATAGGAATAGATTATTATTAACAAAAGTTATTTAGATTTTAATAAGGTAATCAAAAATGCTAAAATATACAGGTTGTTCCATTTAAAATAGCAAAGTTGACATTAACTTCCGGTATAACCGGAAGTAATAAAAACGTCAAAATATAATGTTTTAAAAGCTCAAAGCCAATTATGCCTGCTATCAAATTTTTAGAAAGATAAGTTTACTCTTTTCCGAGATCTTCTAATAGGCCACTCAACGTGAATCACCCTGTATAACTAAATTATTTTTATTTGCTCTGTCTTAGGCTAGATTTACCAAACCAGTAACTCCAGGCCAAACTTTAATGGTGAATATGTGGAAAGAGAACACCAGGATTCATTTTGAAACCGTCGTAGTTGAAACTGGCAATGTAGTGATAAGTGGTAAGTTTCGCTTTCGAAAATATCGGCTACAGAAAAAATGTATATACCGGGTGTTGCACCCCCAGGCTGTCCATAGAAAATCCCATGTGTATTTTCTTACCTTTAAATATTGGCTCCCCTATTAATTTTACAGGAAAAACTAGTATGCACTAAACGATTTCATTTCATTCTGCCATTTGGCAAGTATTTATAATTTATTTAAACAAGTGCCTACTATACAGTTAAGTCAGATTAGGTTACAGAGATTGAAAATAAAAAAGTTTCAAATAAGATGAATTTGCACTTGTTCTTATTGACGATGGGTTTTTAAGTCCGAAACGTGTTAATAATACTAGATGTGATACGTCATTGAATTATAAAGCAGGATAGAAATTTAAAAATAATAAAATAAAATTTCCCGACTATTTAAAAAACCAAAGTTGATGATTGTTTTGAAAAAACGAAACGTCTGATAAAAAAATCTAATTACCCCAAATTGTAGACGACAAAAATGGTAATGAGAATAATGTACCTTATATTAACATGTTTCGTCAAATAGTGTCAAAAAAAATAAAAACTAGAAAAATTAAAATTACGGAATTTTAGGTTGGGGAGGAATAGAAATAGAACTTTGTTAAAAAATTAGAAATATTACAGAAAAGGTTTCTAAAAATTATATTTATTAAAGATTATCTTTATCCTTCAATAAAATTATATTCTGAAACAAAAAAAATTAACATTAGACAATACATATTATACATATTTAAAAATAAAAATCTTATACAGTTTAAAAACCATAATCATAATACACGCCATAAAAATTAAATAACCATAAAACCTAAAATAAATAAGTCAAGACAAAAAAATTTCGAATATATATGTTTTTATTTAAACGATTATTTATCAACAAATATAAAAAAATATATTTTATTAAAAAAATATAAAGTCGAAATAAAAGCATGGATATTGGAAACAGATAACTTAAAAAAAATTTAAAAATGTTTTAATTAATAATGTTATGAATAAAATATTTTTCAAAATTTTATTATATGTAGTACTGGGGATGATTAATCCACTTTTTTTTTAGTATGCCTTATTTTTACTCCAAAGAAAAACTAATAATTATTTTTTAACAATCTTGTAGCTTAAGGTATTGTTAACTTAGTTTGCAACATAAAGATTTGCAACAAGCTTTCAGTTAGGATAGCGTTTTTTTTAATAAAATTATGCAATTTATTGAATCATCCCCAGGCTGGGGTTCAACCATGGCATGGGTATGATTCAACCATTAGGAAATTACACATTAATAATACCTATTTAACATCCAAAAAGCTATATATTTTCTAAACATAAGAAAAAAAAACACTTGAACTTGAATCTAGAACAGAAGACAGTTATAATAAGTTCATATGCTATGAACCTGAACAATACAAAAATAATGTTATTACGAAAAATAAAACACAACTTTTATCTATAACATAGTGATAAAAAAGTTTAAGAAATGTTTCATCCCCTAAAATTAACTTTAAATTTATACAACTTGCAGTGCCCTGACTTTGTGGTTTCTGGAATTTTCTAACGATATTATCCCTTTCAACAATTGATTTATCATCTATTAATGTAAAAGTAAATGTGTTTGAATTATTTTTTTTTCTAAGAAATTTTAATTCGTAATCATTGCCATTTTGTAGCACTTGACCAATATAGTACCGAACAGTACATTTTGTTGTAAATGTAGTTATGACAAAATCATCCTTCGACACCAAAAACTCTTCTTCTAAAGATAAAGGTAACTCATCCAAAGATGAATCAACATCAGAGTCAATCAGTTTAACTAAATCGGCTTCACTCTCCGAATCACTTGAACTTTCTTGAACAAGTTTTCTTTTGGTGGTTTCTGAACAAACTTATTTTTCTTTGTCTTTCTTTTTCATACTCCAATAGCTCATTCAGAATGTAGACTTTTGATTGTCTCTTTCGGCCTTTACACATTTTTTTTTCTTTTGCTTTTGGATATGGTCTGATATCTGTAATAGTAGCTTTTCTCCCTACTATCTCTTTTGAAGAGCATGGTTCAGTGACAATTTTATTTAAGACCTTTGTCCGAGTTTAAGTACCCTCTGGATGATGTTTGACTAACTGGCATAATGTGGATGTAGAATTGAAGATCTCGTCAGTCGGTTGGTCAGACGGTGCTAATTTTTATTTATTTTGTCGTTCTTGCCACCATTCAAAGTGTTTTGAGGTTGATCTGTAACTGTGCTGGCCACAAAATCATCTTCTGAAGAGGCTAAACGATTTACAGGCCAAATTCCATTGTTTTTTAAACGAGTTTTTTTATGTATCTAAACATATAACCATGGTTGAATCCTCCCCAAGTATGCATCGCTGAAACCTCCCCAGACGTTCCTTGGTTACCAAAAATACATTTAAAATTACAAAATAAAAAGCCAGGTTATAGTTCTCTGTTTTATTAAACGGCTATATTCCCAGCTACAAAACACTATACTAACAATTATTATTCCTCTAAGAAAAATGATAAAATATTTGTTAAAAAACGAAATACAAAATAATTACCTTTATTAGTCAGGAAATTCACCAGCAAATATCTTTACTCCGGGCACTCTCAAACTGCTAGATTTTAATAAGTCATTTTGCCGTATTAGCGTAAATTAATTTCAATGTGAAAAAGGGCGGAAAGTTTAGAACGATCTAAAATAACTAAACTAGTTGAATCTTCTAAAAACTGCGTTTATATTTATATACATATAGTTAAACGTTTTTTATTTGCAATTTAATTTTTATATAATGTTAGCAAATATTTCAAAAATATTTTAATATTCTTATATATTTATAATTTAAAATACTAACATTTGTCCCTAACAAGCACGCCTGCGCCGCTGATTCGTCGCTTTACCTACCCATTTGTCCCCCCTCCCCCCCCCCCCTCCCCTCCGAACTAAAATTCTGGCTACGCCACTGGTTTGAAGCTTTCGATCTGGAAAGAAAACCTTTTTAAATTTCACGGTACGTACTTTGTAATGAACTTTTCCTCTACCACTGGTAATATTTTTTATTGATTCCTGATTGCAGCCAACCTTGACTTGCCACTGTTGCCAAACTGACAGACTTGATATAATTTTGTGAATAATCATTCATTTTACTTGTAAATATCTCTTAAAGCAGCGTTTAATGTTTTAAAATCGTGTATTCTTTTAAAGTAAATTCAAGTTATTGTCGTCGTAAATGCGCATTATTTATACAAGGACAATGCAAAAGATAAGAATATGGCAAGTTCTTACATTAATATTGTATTATGAGAAGTGGCAACGTCACACCATTTTAATAATTTATTACAAGCAGCGTTGCCGGTTGGATTTGTGTTTAATCAGTAGATGTGACGTAAGAATTTACAACAGATTTAAAAGGCATTCAATTCAATCAAACTTTAATTATTTTATTATTAGCAAATTGCCAAATTCCCGAACGTTAAGACGTGTTTCTACGAGCGTGCGGAAACATACACTTTTCCACTGACAGTTGCATGTGGAAACCTGCACTATTTCGCACTAGCGTGGATTTGAGTGCGTATAGGCTTATTTTAACTTGAAATTCCACCAATAATTTTGATATTTTTCGCAAATTTGAATATTTTTATAATTATACAGGGTGATTCAAAAGTACTTTGACAAACTTCGAGATATGATTGCTGACATTATTTTAGGAGGAAAAGTTTTAAACGACCTACGTTATTGGTCGTTGGTGGTATGTATTGTATAGAAAACTACAGGGTGTCAAAAATGTAAAAAAAGTTAATTTTTAAATATTAAATTTTAATAAACCAGTAAAAGATTGTAAAAGTATTTTTGAATCACGCTGCAGTATATGTAAGTCTATAGTAATAGTTATAGAATTTTGATACTAAAACTTAAAATACCGGTATTTAAATTTTTCTATTTTCAGAATATTGTGATAATAATTTTTGTTAAGAAAATCAACTTACAGTTTTCACTGGAATCTATCAATTTCAGTTTTTTTCTTAAATATATAAAATTCGACATATGGTTTTATTTAAAATTTAAAAAAAAAACAGCTAATTTCAATGATGTTTCAAACGGCGCCCTCTAGCGACCACCTCAGAAATCAAAAACATATATAATATAATCCAAATGATAAAAAAATTGAATCTCTTTTAAACGCCAACAAGTTTGATCAGTTCCGTGGACTCACATAAAATGGCTTAATTTTTTCCCAAAAAAGGTTTGTCTTTCCCCCACCCCTTGATTTAAGGAGCAGGAGCAAAATATAGATAGATAGATAGATAGAAACGTCTTTATTTTTTAACTCGGCGAAGAGCAGCATTGCTGTTTACTTAACCTTGAACAGCGTCGGTAGCATTATATGCCTGCAAAAAAGCAATTGGAAAAAAATGGGGACTAAAACCCCACATAGTACACTGGATCTATACGGCTATTATAAGACCTATATTAATATACGGGGTCCTGGTTTGGTGGACCGCTTTGAAAAAAGCAGTGCACACTAAGTCAATAACAAAGATACAAAGGGCAGCTTGTTTAGGAATAACCGGAGCCCTTAAGTCAACCCCGACAACGGCGCTAGAGGTCATGTTATATATACCCCCCTTGGATATCTATGGAAAAAGTATAGCTGCAAAAAGTGCCCTGCGACTGAAAGAGTCGAAATTCTGGAAGGAAACCAACTACGGGCACAGCAGTATACTAAAGATTCACCCGGGGAATAATCTACGAGACCCGACTGATTACTCTGTCCCAATAACATGCTTCGATAGAAGGTATTCTATACTCATTCCGAGTAGGGAAGAGTGGGAAGGCAATCAGAATATAACGAAAACAGATCACGCAATCTTCACAGACGGTTCAAAAATGGACGTTGGTGTGGGAGCCGGGGTCTTTTCCGAAAGTTTACAAATACAGAAATCGTATAGACTCCCCAACTATTGTAGTATTTTTCAAGCGGAAGTACTGGCAGTAGAGAAGGCGGTCAATATCCTGCAAGAACACCTTGGCTTGGGAGTAGCCTCGTCAATCATCATCTTCAGTGATAGTCAGGCGGCGATTAAGGCAATCTGTTCCAGCAGCGTTAAATCAAAGCTCGTAAAGCGATGCCGCAACAATCTATGCACACTTGGCAACCAACATCGGGTTATTCTGTGCTGGGTTCCTGGACACTCCAAAATAGATGGCAACGAGGCTGCCGATGCGCTCGCAAGAGAGGGCGCAGGCATGCCAGCTGATCTAGCAGACAATACAGTGAACAAACCACTGGGATTGGTCAAAGAGGAGATTGACTACACGGCCAAGCAGCTTGCACAGAACAGATGGACAGGGTTGACAACCTGTAGTACATCCAGGCAACTGTGGCCCACATTCGATAAAAAGAGAACCGCAGAGCTATTGAGACACAGTCGAAAAGACGTGAGAAATATTACTGCGGTTGTTACCGGACATGCCGAACGTATGCAAATACCCACTAACGACTTCTGCAGAAGTTGCAGAGATGAGGAAGAGGGAGAAAGTATTCAACATTTTCTGTGTGAATGCCCTGGCCTCGCAAGAAGGAGGTTCACTACTCTGGGTGAATCATCTTTCGATAGCCTGGAGGAACTAAGCAACTTACAACTTGGACGGCTGAGCAGATTTCTGAACAGTAGTGGCTGGTTTGAATGAGTTGTTAAAATCCTTCCGCGCTTACGTCGCATAAACCATCAGTGATCTGATGAAGGTGGGTTCTACGGAACACGTGTGGTATCACAACGGACCTAATCAGGACTACGTGAGACTGTTTGGTCAGAACCAAGGGTCTGCCACTCTTACCTAACCTAACCTAACCTAACCTAACCTAACCTTGAACAAAGTTGTTTGCAGGTTTTACAAAATTAATATACACTTATGCAATAAGGCTTGACTAGACATATTAAGAATAAATCTTCGTTTTCTTATTTGAGCCCTTAGTATTGCGCCCTCTAGCGGCCAGCTAAGAAACTTTTATAATATATACTATACAGGGTGATTCCTAAGTTGATACTTCTTTTTGAGCTGTGTATAGAAGACATTAAAATAAACAACATTTTCAAATGCCTTTTTTCAAAAAACTTAAAAATAAGCGAGATACAGAAGTAAAAAAATCTAAGTGTGGGCCTGGTCATCAAAACGTAACCTGCTATTCTTTATGTTGTTTGTCTTATTAGTCATGCAATTTACGGGTCGGTGGTCAGTTATTTAGCAATTCGCTGCGATGTGTTTTTCTGAAGCAAGTTAATTTTAAACTGGTGAACCGTGAAAATGGTAAAATTTGAAAACAATGAACTAGTAGATACGGTGCTAATTTACGGTGAGTGTCGTCAAAGTGCGGCTGCTGCTTCGAGATTATGTTTAAGTTAGGCAGGACCGTATTTGATTCATAGTGTAATAAATGAATGTAAGTTTTTTTTGAAAAAAGGTATTTCAAAATGTTTATTTTAATGCCTTCTATAGGTGCACAGCTTTTTTTTAATAAAAATATATTACTTACAAAAACAAAATACATTTTTATTAAAGCTAGTCTTAAACTTGAGTGAAAAGCATTTAAAATTAATGTATACATATAAGTCACCTTAAAAAGCTTGTTTAAAAATTTGCGCCAAAATTTACTATAACGTTAATTTAAAGTATGTACATAGGAATCACCCTGTATAATAAATAAATGTTTCCAAAAACTGTATGATTAATGGTTCCCAAGATACAGTCAGCGTCCCTCTTTAGTTATAATTATAAACCCAGTACAAAGCTATTGGGTATAATATGAGAATAACACCTAGAGTAGTAATGGCAACAACAAAGTAGTAATAGCAACTAGAACAATATAATAGTATACTGAAAAATCAGTAAAACTGACAACAGTGCATCCAAGCCGGGTTTTGACTGGGTCAATGTTCACACGCCACTTTCCGCCTATGGCAAATTAAAGATAACCTTTGAAACAATTTCAATCATTTTTTAAAATTGTTATCAAGGTTTAAGTGTTTTGGTAAAATATAAGATAATTTAATATTCATATCCTTAAGTGGGCCTTCTTTTTGTCCTAGTTTATTAGTTCAATTACAAGCAACTTGGTGATAATATAATATAGATTTTTAAAGGTAATGGTATCATTTTATATTAATAATTTATTAGGTATTTTTAGTTAAAAACCTCAAACTTTCACCTCAAACTAATTTTTTTCATGCCGCACCCTTGTTCGTTTAAACAGTGTGTAAGAGAAGGATGTAAAAAGAAAAGGATAACTGAGGATTCGCTCATCTCATCTCGTACGTAAAAAGGCGTGGTCTTTTATTACTTTGGCAATAATAATACATGATGAAAGACGAAAACGAGATGTTTTTTAAACCTTAAAATGATTTTTGTTTTGCTTCATGTATTTCGTTAACGTTTTCGATTTGTAATATTTTTTTATTTTTAAATATGTATGGGTACAACAGTATTTCCGGCGATATAATGTGTGGTAGACAAAAAAAAGGCAAACGAACCAAAAATTTCACAAACCCTAAAATTAATTACTAATAAGGTTGATTGTATTGAACAAGATATTGAGATTTTTTTTATAAAAATACATTTTTGATATCTGTTAAGTCCAAATTTAAAAAGTTTTTAAAAATCCATTAATAAACATGGCCAGGATTCGGGCCAAGAGACAGCGGCGGCGCCAGGGGAGGGCCAAGGTGGGCACTGGCCCACCCTGAAAACATCAGTGCTCACCCAAAAGTGACGGTTTTGCAATGGAATTTCCGGGGGAAGGGGGATTTGACTATGAAAGTTTATTGTATGTTGTTTTCAAGAGAACGAGGATGACCTTTTTTTTTAGACGCCACTTTGGACAAGAGGGGGATTTAGTTTTTTTTTACTCATCACTTTTGTCGGGCTTTGCCTTTTACGTAGGATGTGGAGATGTAGTGTTGTGGTTGTCGGGCTTCGCCCTTTTTGTAGGGGTAGTTGACCTTTTTTTTGAAGTCATTTTTTTTGGTACTACCCACTCTAAAATCATCGGGCCCACTTGTGCCCACCCATCCCAAAAATCCTGGCGCGTCACTGTAAGGATGAATCAACGGATTATTGGGTTCTTTGTCTCACTAATGCACTAAGAAATAAAATAATCTAAACCGTTTACCGAACAACCAATAAATAAATCATTTTTCTCGATTTTGACAACAATAAAAAGCCGTTCGGTCTAGCCAAGCTTTGATAAATTTTTCTCATCTTGCGTTACATCTTGCATCGAGAGCCGTCGCTCTAGCCAAGATTTGATAAATTTTTCTCATCTTACGATACATCTTGCATCGAGAGCCGTCGCTCTAGCCAAGCTTTGATAAATTTTTCTCATCTTGCGTTACATCTTGCATCGAGAGCCGTTGCTCTAGCCAAGCTTTGATAGATTTTTCTCATCTTGCGTTACATCTTGCATCGAGAGCCGTCGCTCTGGCCAAGCTTTGATAAATTTTTCTCATCTTGCGTTACATCTTGCATCGAGAGCCGTCGCTCTGGCCAAGCTTTGATAAATTTTTTTCATCTTGCGTTACATCTTGCATCGAGAGCCGTCGCTCTGGCCAAGCTTTGATAAATTTTTTTCATCTTGCGTTACATCTTGCATCGAGAGCTGTCGCTCTAGCCAAGCTTTGATACCTTTTTCTCATCTTGAGTTGAATCTTGCATCGAAAGCCGTTCGCCCACCCTAAAAACAGAGATGCCCACCCAAAAAGGATGATTGGTATTATAGAAGGATGTAATAAAGTAATAAGACAACGATGATGACCTTTTTTCTAGACGTCAGTTTGAACAAGAGGGGAGTTTGAGCGTGGGGGAGGCGCGACTATTTTTTTAGAAGTCATTTTTGATTTGGGTAGTGCCCACCCTACAATCATCGGCCCCACTTGTGCCCACCCATCCCAAAAATCCTTGCGCCGCCACTGCCAACAGAACATAATGTTTTTGATCGAATTTAATTCATCGTCCACGGATAGAGTTTGGAAGAGGAAATTTTTTTTTATTAGTAGGTATAGAAGAAAAAGTAATTCTTTATAAAAAAAAGTCTGCTTATGCTGAAACTATAATTTCGAAAATCAGATTTACTATACAGGGTTCGTCAGAAAAAGCATTTTTAGTTTTTCGGATGTCGTTTCAAATAAATTTACGTAAAGACAAACAGCTATTGTTGCTTTCTTACTTAAAATATTATTTTATATCTGGCGGAATAATGATTTTGTTGTGAAAAACTATTTTTCTTGGTCTACTTTTGAAGTATTTTTATTAATAAATATCATATTATTTATTCAATCATAAATTATAAAAAATTAAAAATGTTTTTTCTGACGAACCCTGTATAGTTATCGCAAATCTGATATTCGAAATTGTAGTTTTAACACAAGCAGACGGTTTTATAAAGAATAACTTTTTCTTGTATAGCTACCAATAAAAAGTTTTTCCTCTTCAAACTCTATCTGTGGACACACTGTATATAATTTCGCATGGAGCTAGTAACTTTGGAGAATAATTTAGAAATATTGGTCCCGGATGCTCTTAATTATTTCATACTTTTAAACAATTTGAATCATGAATTTGAATTTCTTTTAAATTATTGGGTCGAGTGTCTTTAAAACAAGAAAGGGTTATAAAGTTTGTTTTATTTAAATTTAATTTCAAAAGGTCATAAAGTCAATTTTTTTTAAGAAAACGCCAAGTCACTTGTCATTTATGGCACCCTGTTGACGTCTGGTCTATTTTACGTTTAGAGGTTGGCTAAAAAGACAGGACCGGACTATTTTTATGTTCCATTAACAAACTAAAAAATATTTAAATATTAAGTTCCTTATCTCCCATTTTAACTTATCAAAGAAGACTTCACAAATTTTTCTATTTAAATCATCGTTTTTAACTAAAGTTGTCAAGAAACTTTTGGAGATGTTATCCAAATTGGAACAAAAGTCAAGAACCCATTAGGTATCCACTGAATACTACCTAGATATTGTGATAGAAATTACTTACAATAAAGTACATAATGTACTAGTAACATAAATATTATCGACAAAACTTTTAAAAAATTTAACTTATCGACACACTACTCTCCTTTGCTCGTGAACATTAAAGAATGTAATAAATGCCGGTAATACTGCACCAGCTAGGTAGAATACGTAAAACATGGTATATATGGTTAAAATATGGGTATACAAAAGAATCACTATGCTTCATTTTAGTTATGACTCTAACTTTTAATCAGAAAACTCTATATACACTATATAAAAAACAGCCACAAAAATACTAAAAAACACCAAAAAGCAACGAGAATAATAGGACGCGAACTGACATGTGAACTTGTTACGGTCCACACTAAATCTAGTAACTTTTCTGCGGAACTAGAATCAGCTGTGAATGTCATCTGTGGCTTTCAACTGTCGAAACGCCGTTTTCTATCGCGATATGATCTCTACCTAAGATTTTTTTTTATAGAAGTGTCTAGTTCCGAATTTAAAACGCTTTCATTCCAAGTATTAGCTGGTATTATACAGTGTCATCTGCATATGAAAGTATTTTTAATTTTGATTTTAATGTCATTAAAATAAAGTAAGAATAAAATTGATCCCAAGACAGTACCCTGAGGAACACCGTAATTTAAATGGTCGGGTAAATGGTTAAAGTTTTGTAAAACTGTCCAACCGATTAGGCCCGAAAATCGAATTTTATAAGAATCAAGAATCATTTTTAATACAATACTATTTTTATTTAGTGTTTCTGTCTATTTACTTTTTCAATATCTTGAGTCACTTGGGGCACCCAAAAATCTGGGAATAGACCTCAAAATTCCGTTGGGAAAATCAAAGTAACAAAACTTCACTCCACCCTAGCTTCAGTGGCGGCGCCAGGATTTTTGGTATGGGTGGGCACAAGTGGGCCCGATGATTTTAGGGTGGGCACTACTCAAATCAAAAATGACTTCTAAAAAAAAGGTCGCCGCCTCCCCCATGTTCTATAACGCCATAAGCGGGTTAAAAAAACTCCCCTCTTATCCAAACTGACGACTCTCTTTATCTCTTATTACATCCTTCTATCACTCCTTTCTCATCAAAGATTTCATAGTCAAGTCCCCCATCCCCCTCCTCAATTTAGGGTGGGCCAGGCCCCCTCCTCCCCCCGACATTCTCCCCCCTGGCGTCGCCGCTGCCTAGCTTACATAATGTATTATAATAGACTCTTTCACTATACTCATATTTGATAGTTTTTGGCATTTAAATTGTTAAGTCGGTGCTATTATAATAGTTTATCTCAATAAAACTATTGCTAGGTCATACCATGAATTTTTTTTGCTGCTCATTAAAAAAAATTCCACAAATTTTAAAAACGCAAAACTGGCTCGATGACGTCAATCCGATAAAAATTTACAGTGAGCATCGTTACCGATCTTTCACTTGTCATGTCGGTGTTTCTGTTTACACTCAAATTATTGTGGATTTTTGATGTATTTTTGTTTAAAATAACTGTTCTTTTTATTTATTTGCTCATCGAGCAGAAATATCGACAAATAACTTAGGTTAGACCTTTTTTCAACTGTCATTTAATTAACTTGGTTTTCTGTCAATAATTTTGTTGTTGCCACATGTGAATGGTTAAAAATCATGTACTATGATACTTTAATATTTTTTGAAAGGCAGTATATAGAGTTTTCACCTGAAGACGACTGGAGATACTTACCAGTTGAAACGTTGTGATTCAAAACAAATAAAGACAATGCAAGTCCAAAACTCTACTGCCGTTCAATAACGTCATTGTCTCCAACCTTTCAACAGACACTAATATTTTTCTGTTTTATTTTCCAGGTGCCTACGTAGACTTAAAAGCCATCAAAATGACACCCCAAGCCAACAAACTATCGGCAGCTTCGTTGAAAAGTGACGCCATCTTTGAATTTATCATCGAACAAGTCAAAACTGATCCTGCCAAGGCCAAAGCCGTAGGTGGCGTATTCCTGTATAAAATCACTAAGGATGGAAAAGAAGTAAAACAATGGAGTAAGTTATAATATAATTAACATATAATAGTTCATCACTATAGTCTATTTCACAAAGGTTTAGAGTAATGAAATGGGAAATTCCGTCCAGTTCTGTTCAATTTCGGTGTCGGCCATAGGCACACGTAAATTGTGTGCATTAAATTATTTATGATAACTAACCGAATATTTTAGAAAATTAGGTTAACGGATATTAAAATAAAATATAAATGTTTGTCATATTAAAATTTCAAGTAATTGCGTAATTCAATTCGGGAGATTACCACGAGGACATGAATTCGAATGTTTTTGAGGACTATTTTTGTAAAATGATAAAATATCTTACAGCTGATTCAGTAATAGTTATAGATAACGCAAGCTATCATTCACGACGCACAGAGAAGACTCCAACTTCATCCTGGAGAAAACAAGAAATTATCGACTGGTTAACCACCAAAAGTATTGAATTTGAAGATAATTTGATAAGGAAGGACCAATTAGCTCTAGTAAATTTACAAAAACATAGTTTTATGAAATATGCCGTGGAAGATATAGCTGAAAAACATGGTGTAACTGTGCTGCGCACACCGCAATATCATTGCGAACTAAATCCTATAGAACTTATATGGGCGCAAGTGAAAGGATTTGTAGCAAGACACAACACGACATTCAAAATGAAAGACGTTAAGCTACTGTTCGATTAAGCCATTAAGGAAGTGACAGCAGAGAACTGGCGAAAAGCAGTCCATCATGTCATTAAAGAAGAGAAAATGTGTGATCTTTACCACCTGATCGATCGGACCGTCGGGTCGACCCCGTTAATTATAACGTCAAGAGAAGATGACAGTTCCTCATATGACAAAGAATATTATGATTTTTTAGAATTTAATTTCTGTATAATGTATTTTTTTATAATGTTTAATAAAAAATTGCTCTCATGTCTGGAGCTCTGCACCCAAGCACACCGTTCGGCTACTGGATTCCACTCAAAGGAGAGCCGTTCGTCTGATCGGCGACCCCGAGCTGACCAAGACCCTTGATAGCCTGGAGCATCGAAGACAGGTTGCTGATTTGGCTCTCTTTTACAGATATTTCCATGGCAGGTGTTCGACTGACATTGCCGACTTGATTCCACCTAGAGCAATGCAAAACAGAAATACACGGCGAACCGCTGCCGCTCATCCATATGTTGTTCAGCTTAGTACTCCTCGAACTTCATTGTTCAAGAACTCTTTCATCTGGAGAACGTCATCATTGTGGAATGAACTTCCTGAGGTCGTGTTTCCCAATGAATACAATCTTCAACGTTTCAAGACCAACGTTAATCGCTTTTTTCGCACTCGCACCGCTCCCAGAGCGCCTTAAAGGATTTTTCCTACAGTGCAGGTGTTTTATCATAAAAAAAAAAAAAAAAAAAAAAAGTGTACCTAATACTATGTACAGTTGTGTTCATAAAAAAGTAGGACAAGTTTTGAGTTATGTAAACCTGCCTATAGTGCGCCACATTTCAAAAAAAAGTGGTACAACAAGTATGTTGATTTTTAAGGTGGAATCTAGTTCCTCCAAGACTGTTTTCAACCTCACTCAGTCAACTAAATTAGGTACATTATAAAATATAGTTTATTAAAAAAAACAAATATATTAACAAGTTAATATTTAGTCATGGCTCCATTTCGCCCTAAAATTTCATTTAGTCTATTAGGAATGGAGGAATAAAGGTTTCTTATCAAATCTTGGCTATCACTGAGTTCATCCCATGTTTCTTGTAAAAAACTTATTAGCTCGTTTTTGTTGGCTGGTCTGAAGTTTACCTCGTAAATTTTTTTGGTCAATATACCCCACACATTCTCCATTATATTTATGTCGGGACTTTTTGAAGGCCACAATAGAGTTTCTATATTGTTCTGTTGAAACCATTCTTTCACCATTCCTGCGTTGTGAACTGGGCAGTTGTCTTGTTGAAGTATGAAATTATGAGTAGGAAAATGTTCTAAAACACTAGGCAGCATAACATTTTCCAAAATGTTTCTGTAACTGAGCGCTGTAAACCTTTCTTCAATTACCCAGCAAACTCCCAGACCTTGATAGCTGAGCCAAGCCCACACATTTACTGAAAATCTTCCAGATCTCTCCGAGTTATTGGTGTATTTTTCATCAAATCTAGTTCCGCGAGGTCTATATACTCTAATGTGGCCATTGAATGACGATTGGAAAACTTTCTCATCAGTAAAGATTACCCTGTTCCAATCTTCCCGCAAGATATTATTAAGTGCGAAGATAATTCTAGCTTGTTTATGTTCTTGCCTTAAAATAGTTTTTTTTACAGCAACATAATTTTTTAAGGGTGATTTCTTTATTCTTCGACATGCTGTGGATCTTGAGGCTGGAAAATCTGTTTCTGCCATAGCTTTTACCGCTACCGTAAATGGATTTTCTTCTAAAAAATGCACGAGAGCGTTATCTTCTTCTTGGGTCGTAGCCCTTGGCCTTCCCGCCGGCTTTTTATTATCTAATGTTCCATGCATCTTCCATCGATGTTTTATTTTCTGAACTGTGTTTTTATTTACATGCATTACTTGTGCGACGTCTCTCACAGGCATACCATCTTGCACATAGTCAATAACTTGTGCCTTTTGAACTGTGTTCAGCTGTGGCATTTTATTTGTCTCAAAATCACGTTAAATAAGTTGACACAAAATAACGGATGTCTCCCTGACACTGACTGCCAGTCATTGTCAGGGAGACATCTGATGACGATTTCGAAGACCAGCTTACATTATACTAAAACATGTGTATTATAGATTTATGAACACAACTGTACATAATGCACGCCTTTGTCACACCATTTTCAGTGTTTGTGAATCGATAACAATAGGCAAAATCCATAAATTGACTCAAACCCGGGTGGTACTACCTGCACTTGATGAAAATTAAGAATTTTGCAATAAAATCAATGCCAAATTATGAAAGTGGTTTAAATATTCGTTACTCTACACCTTTCTGAAATAGACTATAGATTTAAAATAAACCCATTTTTTATCCTCACTGAATTTCCCTAATTTCCTTTAAATGCTTTTATAAAATAATAGTAGGGGAGCTGGTGATATTTTTCAGTGCTTATTTCCCTCATTATCAAATAGACTAATCATTTTTTGAATAAATTTTGTTTAGATAACTGATTAAATTCCAAGACCTGTTTAACCGCGGTTAAACTTTTGTCCTCCATATTGGTTTTTGTTTTATAGTTTATCACTAATTCTTACAATTCTCGGCAACAGTTTATAAAGAACTTTTTAAAAAGTGTCAAATTTTAAATAAAATTGTTTCTTGTTGGCTTTACTTTAAATTATTCGGGAAATAATCGAGCCGTATACCACTCGACCTATAAATTTAATCGATTAAACTATGCATCATATTTTGATCATGATTTTACTTTTTGGTAAATAGTTTCATGCACAATAATTTGAAAATAAAAACCCGCTTCGCAGTCTCGGGTTTTTATTAAATTATTGAGCATTCAACTATTTTCCAAGTAAAATCATGATCCAGATATGTTGCATAGTTTAATCGATTAAATTTATAGGTCTTGTGATATAATATATGATTACTTATTCAAGATTTATTTTTTCTAAGAATGTTAAGGGAGACATCTTTAAGTATCGCTTTAGTAAGGATTAGGGAATAGACCGGTAATTACTGCGGTTAACCTTGAATGTGCTCTTTTTACATTGTTTCGTCACACGGCACAAGAAACGCCCGTAATATTTCTTTTTTGGTTTTATGATTTCACTAAATCAAAACATTTTTTTGACTTGAAATTTTAGGTAATTGTTGGCTATTTGGCCTATTTTTTAATAAAACGAAAGTCAAGTAATTAATTAATAGACTTAAAAGAAGGTTTTTATGTGGAAATGATCTAGTCTTAGATTTGTTTTCCGTCATACACAACTTCAAAAAACTATTTTCTAAAAAACACATGACTAATTTCTACCACTAAATTTATGGCAGTGAACAATATATTTTTCGATGTGTCCTCTTTAACCAAAATATTGACGGGTTTTTTCATATTGACGGTTTTTTTCAACATTCTAAACGTATTTTTTATAATAGATCAAATATCTAAACTGAATAGTTTTTTTTACATCAGGCTGTAGCATCTTAACTATGGGTCGACTGATACCGATATTTATATCGGTTATCAGCATCTTTGCCGATATATTGTACCGGTAAAACCTTGCCGACTTTTTGAAGCCAAAAAACCAAAAATTGTACTCTGTAACGTTTTTCTTAAGTGTATAAAAAAAAATTCAGGTGCCGCAGCTGCATTTTTCTGAAAAAATCGCCAATATGTATTTTTATTGGCCTCTGTTGACTTTATCGCGCGCGATATATGGTCGCAAGATTGCTTTACACCAAATTATGGGTTGTCAAATATCGCTTGTGTGTGAAAATGGCTCATTAGAAAACACATAATTTGGTGTAAAAGCAATATTGCGACCATTTGTCGCGCGCGATATATGGTGCCGTGTGAAAACGCTCTTACGGTATAGCTGAAAAAAACAGCTTTTTCTGAAAATCGATCGGAAATATTGATTTTTTAATAACATTTCTGAAAGAAAAAGTCAATATTTCATTACACTTAGTCGTTGCTAGGCAACAGAAAATAACTGTTAGGAAATATTTATTATTGTACTGTAAGGAAATATTATTCCTCCACGACCATTACTGAATGCAATAATTCCAAAATTTTTGATAATAGAATGTAAAAATTCTCGCTCTTGAGTTGGAATATTTATTCTGAAACACTTGATTCTTATGTGTTTTGCGTGTATTTTCATTCCATAACAAGATACGGAATGAATATTCTGTAATTGATCTAAACGACATAGGTTGCCATGAATTTCGAAACTGTCAATGTCAGCAGACAAATTTTAGTGCAAGTCAAAATATGAGTGAAAAATCGGATGAATCAGATATGGAACTGGATAATACTCCACCTGAAATTACAAATATTGCGAATAGTATTTTTGGTCGTGGAGAAAATATATAGTCTGCTACTCGGTTAGAATGAAAATTCGATACTCGTGGTCCCTCACGCTCGCGTTCGGAATCTTCCACTCGGATCAAATTCATTCCAACCTCGTTACAGAATCTACTATTCTGTACGGCTACTTGTAAACTAAAATGTGTTAAGCTTGACAAATATTACTGTGTTTCCATAGTTATAACACCAATGGCATTCTTTATTTGTGAACAAAGTTAATAATATTTATTTCAAGTTTCAAAGTTGATTGTAATAAGTTATGTCCTTTTAATAATTTTCGATTTACGGAAAAATAGTATGTATACCTCGTAGAAAAAGCCACATTCCCGGACTCCGTTTGTCAGTCTCGGCTTGCGCCTCGACATACAATCTTTGCGGTCGTCCGGGAATGTTTAGCTTTTCCTACTAGGTATACCTACAATTTACTATTACTTTCCTATCTTAAATTATTACGCACTTCTCATAAGTATCAATTTTCAACTGCCAATATCTCAAGAACCGGAAGTGATGGAAAAATATCAATATTTTAGTTAAAGAAGACACATCAAGAAATATAAACCTTTGCAAATTTCACGAAAAATCCTTTCAGTAGCTCTAGATCGACGCGAATAACCCTGTATATTAGTGAAAAATGCGAAAAAGAACACAGGATGGATGGATAAAGTTATAACCAACATTATTTTTCAGCTATGGACCTTAAGAACGCCAATGTATATGCAGGAGCACCCGAGGCCAAACCAAACACTACTCTAACAATTTCAGACGACGATTTTTTGCTCTTATCAGAAGGAAAACTTCAGCCTCAACAAGCCTTCATGAAGGGAAAACTGAAAATCACTGGAAACCTGATGATGGCTCAAAAATTAGCGCCCCTACTAAAGACTAATGCCAAGCTTTAACTCCTTTTTATTTTTTTTTTGAGGTTTTGGTTTATTTCTCCTAGATTCCATAGCCTTTATGTTATTCCTTATTTCTATGTTTATGACTGCATTTTGTTGTTAAATGGTAATTTTTTATATTACAAATATATTTGTTAAAAGGTATTAAAACAATATTTTATTAAATTTATCGAGTTTTAATTTTAAAGGGCATCCATTCCAAATGTAAACAAATATAACTAAGATAGATTTATGGTTAGTAGTCACCTTTATGAGAAGATAGATGCGGATAAGGGGGAGTGGGCTACCCGGATTATTGGACAAAAGTAGAGCAACAATAATGTGCTTTTATTTCTTCAAATTCAAAAAAAATTATATGATTGTCATCCGCGAAAATATTATTTTCACAATATTAGTAATATTTCGCAACATTCCTATCATATTTCGTCTAACAAGGGGCCGAGCCCAGGAGCTCGGGTTTAAAAGTCTAATTGCAATCTACTTTTTCGTCTCACGCTTGGACTCTTAATTTAAATCTTTTAATAATGTATTCTTGGCTTAGATTACAAAGATCTTGTAGGAAACGTTTAGTTTTTAAACTTTTTCTTCTAAAAGTCCTGTTTTATATATATAAGGTTTCAGTCGCATATTGTTTTAGTTATTGATTTATGATGCAATTTTAAAGGAAAACGAGTAAGAAGAATATTTTAAAGTATTTTTCTATTATATACTTGTTTGTTCCGTTTTCCCTTTAAGAGCTATTTTAAATCAACAAAAATATTACCCAATACAATAAAATATTTTTACAACAAAACAAAAAACAATTAGGTATTTATTTATAGAGATATATAAAGTAAAAATTGTAATTGAAACATTTTTTATGGAAGAATTTATAATTAAAAAAAATAGTGCGAAAAGAAACGAGAATGCTTTATTATGAATATACAAAACGGCACGTAAGAAGGAGTATTTAAAAACCTAAGCATTATTGCATCAAAAACTGCTCTTAGATCTACGCTCCTAAAATACATAATTTCTGAAAAAATCATCAATTTTGGCGTGGTGAGCGATATTTACTTTATTTTTAATCATGAAAAACCGAGCCCGAAAAACGCTGGTTAGTCATACATACATCCTGTTAAAATTTTGGATTGACACAAATAGGTATTCATATTTTTCACAAATATAAAAAATGTTTTTTTTTAAATAAAGAGCCAGCTAGGAATATAAAAAAAAATGAAAAAAAAAACATTTACAAAAACAAATTTAATCCAACCATGCAGAGGGGGAGAGGTAATAATTTAATTTCCGAAATTTAATAGTTTGGGCGTTACCCGAAAATTTTTCGCCTGCGGCGCGTTTCCACCTTTTTCACTAAGAACAATATCATGAAATACATGTAGTCCCGACTGTCCCTTTTTCCAGAAAAAAAAATTCTACTTACGCCCACTGAGCTCCCCCCCCCCCCTCCACCCCCAGCATATTTTCTGGCTACGCCACTGGGTGCTATAATAGGAGTTTACCTTAAGTCAATTTTTTTAAATACGGACCTGGAATTTAAAAAACAGTTTTGGGGACTTCTACGCTTTGGAAAATTAGTACAATTTAAAGGTTTTCAAAATTTTAACGTTTGGTCATCAAATATATCATTAATATTTCAAATGATTCTTTCTTTACTATTACGGCCCTGGCAATTATTTTTAGGATAGCTTAAATCAAAATATCATTTCATGACAGGAAGTTATTGGTTTAGCGTTTATTTGTTTCAATAAGATTTACCGTAACAATACAAGTAAGCAAATTTTTTAAGGTATTTTTTATTAGTGTTTTATTTATTTTATTAATATAACATCCTAGACCTAGACCGAAATACTGTAAAATAGAACAAAATTAAGGCTCCCAAATGAAAAAAAGGTAACTGGAGTGTTAGTCTAGTTATGTTACTGTGATGAGCTTATGTTTCTTTCTAAAACAATTTCAATTTTTTTTTACTGTTCATACGATCTGATGGTGCAATGGGTTTCAGGCGAAACATGCAACAAAAATAAACAGACAGAAAAATATTTGAGGCCGAGACTGCAGGTCTTTTTTCTTACAAAATATCAAGTATCAGACCTCTTTAAGTAAAAATCGATGGATTTTTCAAATCAAATTTTTTTTGGTTTGGCGCTAATACTTAATTGAGGACGACCGTAATGATATAAAAAGATAACTTGAAAAAATGATTGTGTTATTACATAACAAAACGTTAAAATTTTAAAAAACTTAAATTTTCTTAAATTTCTAAAGCTTAGAAGTCCCTAAAAAAATGGACTTGAGGTTGGTATTTAAAGAACGAAACGTCTAATTTGAAAACTAATAACGCCATTTTGTAGAACATAGAAGATGGCTGTGAAAAAGTGTTTTTTGTTTTTTTCACCATGTGAAAAATAAACGCGCAAAAAATCAAAAACAGAAATTTCGGTTTTTTTCGAATATCTCCGAAAGCCTTCGGAATATTTACAATTTTATTTTACCAAATTGTTAAGCCCCAAAACACCCAACTTTGCCTCAATTTAACCATCTTTGTATCTCTTACCTTTTTCGAGATCCCGTTGTACGCACACGAATTTGTAGCGCCCTGTATACTATCTCAATAATAAAAAAAAACTTCCCAAAGCATTACAAACCCTTTCTAGAAACAATTAAATATACGACGGCAAAGCTGTAAGTTTAAACATGAGGCGAGAGAAAGGATATACGTCATCTTATAAACCACGCAATTCTTTTATTAACGAGTCGTTCGACCGATTATATTGTTGTCTTTGTTGCGATAACTTAAATAGAGAAAAACAGAACTCAAGTCGCGAGAAATCAGTCGGGTCGGAGCGTGTCGAATGAAGGCTATCCCGGGTTGCTCATTTTGTTGTGACGTCGGCACGTTCTTCCGCGTCGTTCGTCTTTATTACAGAGCGTATGTTGTTTATTTATTTTCTCACTAAATAATTAAAAAATGTAACAATTGAAACCGTAGAAAATTTTAGTTTTTTCTTGCTCTATACGATATAGGGTCAAAATCAAAATTTAATTAAAAAGTCCAATAGAAGTTTAAAATTACGAAAGCGTAAATAATTTTCAAGAAAATCTGATAAAATCCGTATTATTAATTTGCAATTCCGGCCCTAATAATTTTTTTCGGGCCTGTCGGACCTTCCAGGTTAGTCGAGCTTTTCGGTTTTGATTGACAGGCCGGATCGGGACGCATCGTGGGGTACGGATATGACGTAGGGCGCCCCCTCCCCCCAGTATTCTTTTTTAAAAGTTACTTTGTATTGGAATAGAAGACTCTGAAAGTGACGTTTTATGAAATATATACTATAAATAGAAATCGATTCCCTAAACTTTTGTGTTAAATTTTGTTTTTAAATGACAATAAAAACAATTTAAAAATAATTTAATAACAATAAACTTAATTACACATAACATTACATCACAGTTCTTTTAGAGGAAGTGGTTGTTGTTTTGCAGGGCATATGTAGGACTCTTCAATGCAGAATTTTTGCTCAACATTTTCCTCACTTTTCTGGTAGTATTTTATAATATTTTCTTCAAACTCTTCCATGATAGATTCGCACTAAAAAAAAAATAGTATTTCTAAACAAAAGTCCTCTACATTCTACAAAACATCCACTACACACACCTATGTCTAGACCAGTTTTTTTTTAGATTTGAACCCTACATATACAATGCTATATAATTTGTAATCAATAATTTTTTTAAAATTCGCTTGGTTCCCATTTTTCACCCACTTTACTCTTACCCCTACCAGGACAACATTCACGATACGCCACTGTTATTATTTTAGGTAATTTAGGCAACAATTTTGTCCCTGCTCAGGGGATATTCAATATAGAGCAACATTAACTTTACTTTTGTTTATTATTCTTTAAGAGTGAAGTCTAGTGGCGCATTCGCCATTTAATTTTTTGATCAATATTTCTTATCCTTTTCGCTTTATTTAAAAAGGGGCCAAAAATCCGTCCTTGAGTACATAGGCGTAGTGCTAAGCACCCCCAAAATCTAAATTAGCACCCCCAAAAAAATTTACATTTACAATATACCCACTAAGCAAGAAACATCTTTCTAACGTTTGCTAACGTTAATTTAAAGGAACTTAAAAAACGTTTTTTCCCAAACAGTTCATTGACGTATTAATGACGATTTTATTTACGTTTAAAAAAATAACATCAATGACATGTTAATTTTAAGTATGGGATTATAACATTATTAACGGCACTTTTTAGTAGTGTAGCAATTATGTTAGACTAAAATACGTTTTGTTTTTACCATCACATACATGTTTTTATTTTAATTTCTTTGTTACGTTATGTATTAAACGTTTTTAAAAAGGAAATATCTTGTCTCGTCCAATAACGTAATTTTATTAACGTTCCTGAAACAGGTTTACTACAAAGAAATAATTATGTTAATAAATATCACCAATTAAATTAAAAACGCCCTAAAATGTATAAAATTTCGCAACAGTAATGTACCTTCCATTTTACTGATAACGTTCCGGTGCCGTTACTTTAGACACGACGCGCAAATGCGATGCGGTCAACATAACCTCTAACTTTGATTAGTTTTTTCTTTCTTGTCCATGTTTTATATTAAAACTTAGTTTTCTTAGTTTTCAATTTCAAAAAAAAAGATGGATAAGGTGAGTACCTATTAGATTCGTTTATTAATTTGGAAATCTCGATGTTTTGTAAATGATCACAGTTAAGTATATAATAGCTCATAGCTATTAAACTAAATAGAAAAATAATTTTCGGTAATTGCCGGCCATTTATTTTATGTAGGCGTAGGCCCTATTATGCCCCTATGCCAAAAATTGATATTTTTATAACTAATTAAATTAAAAAAGTTTGAGGCCTAGATTACGTATCTCGAAACCATTTTCTCTGGAAATGCCTTTAGTTTGTTGAAATATTCCTTAAAGATTCTATTGCAAAGGTTAGGTTTCTATTCAAAATGGCCTTCAAAATTAGCATTTCTTGGTAAGTTATTGTTAAATTTTCTAATAAAAGTAGTAGAGGTAGACGAGGATTAGAAATGGGTCATAACATAATCCATACAGTTTGGTACTTTTTCCCCTATTTTTCTTTCTTTGGATCAATTATTTACTAGGTATACTTTTATGTACAAATATTAGCTTTGCTTTTTAAATACATAGTACATATAGGGTTTTATAACAAACATAAAAATTTAGAAACAGACCAAACCTGATATTTCCTGTTTTTTTTTTCTGATATCTCGGAGGTAGAGAATATTTACAATTTTCTTTCACCAAATTAAGCCTCAAAATACACAAACTTTTCCTCAATGTCACCATCTTGGTATCGCTTACCGTTTTTGAGATAAAAAAAATATTTTTTTTTCAGAATACTGTATTTCAATATTGAGGCAGGACAATTTCGAGGTACCTAAATGGTATGATTTTTGTATTTTTTTATTTTATATGATTAATTTATAATGTTTTCATAAACTGTGCCATTTTAATTATTATCGAATCGAATTAAATAATTTTTAAATGAATCAATGAATATTAATACCAATATTATACTTTGTTTCAGGTATGGTTACCAGAACATTTTTTTTTTATTTATACAAAATAATGTAACTGTAATAATGTATAAATGTCACTAATAAAAAAAATAAAAAACATTCCTTACAGAATTAACATCCTTTTATTTGAATTATGCTACCTGCATACTTACCATGAATTCAAAAATATGTTCAGTAACGTGACAACCTTATTTTAATTAGAAAGTGGCACTATAATCAAACATACACATGGAAAATGCAATAATATTTATAAAACCAAAAGATAACAAAAATATTTTATATATGTATATAATTTTTTTTGTTATGATATTCATTACAATTAAAATTAAAGTACAGTCGATATCCATAGTTTTAGGTATAGATATACAGGGCCATTCACTATTTTCTTCAAACTTTGGGAGTTCATATTTTATACTTCCGATTATATCGAAAGTAGCTGTACATTTTGTTATTTTATATAAATGGGAAATAACAAAGTTGACGGCTACATCCGGTATATAACGGGAAGTAAAAGCAAGACGCCAATATTTTTGTTAGAGAGAACACATTAAAAAATATAAAATCCCAAAATTTCAAGAAAATATTTTCAGTAGTTTTCCCAAAAGTTCCAACAAACAACTGTAGTGAATCACCCTCTGTATGGATTAAGCGGGCTGTAAAATATTAATTTTAAGATAATTTCTATAGGAACTGACAAAATTAACATTTTAGAGCTACCTTGATCCATATAATTTTTGTTATCTCGTTGCGGAACGGTATGTGCCTAATTTACTATAAGAAATAATTACATTTAACGGTTTACAAAAATATTACATTGTCGAAGGATGAATCTACTTCGTCATCAATATAATGTTTATTGTGCCTGCATTTATTGCCTTTTTAAAACAAAATTAGTTTGTTATAGTTTCGTAGCAAGAACGTGTTATAAGCAACGTAATTGTAACTTTTTGAAAAGTCCTTAATATAAACATCTCAAAAACGAAACCAGGTTGTTTATAGTTTTCGAATCAAACACGTTGATTTCTAAATGCAACTGCGATTTTGTTATGTTGGCGGACATTACGACCAGTACGTTTCGAAATAGCGCCGTATCAAACCCCTTTTGTACAACGTAACAATGTAACGTAAAAACATGAATCTAACGAAATTGGGTTGTTTTTTTGCTTAGTGGGTATAAGGCCATAGGCTAATTTTAGAACTAACCTATTATTACTTCAGCACCCCCAGTGTTGACCGTCTAACTACGCCTATGCTTGAGTAGTAGTTACCTACAGTTTTTAACTAAAGAAATTTTGATTAATGAACACAACCGAAATTTAGTGAAAATTTCCCATACTTATTTCTTTTTCAGCTTTTATTCCTTTATAAATTTAAACTTGTTTAACTTCAAATTGTAGGTAATTATGCTTCAAATATGGGTATTTGGGCGATTTTTCAATTAAAGAAAAAAGTAAGGAAATATTGATCAAAAAACCTACGTATGTTATGTGGGTATGTTTATATAAAATCTGTTTTTCTCGCAAATTTTTTTACACCTCTCATTTAGTATTTTATCAAAAACTTTATGTAAGTACCTATCAAAATGGCTATAGGCGACCCTACACGATCAGTATTACTGATGTCAATCAATCCCATGACTAAAGTAAAACCCTTTGTTACTGGATAAATCACAATAAGAATGTAATTATTTTGTAATGGAGACCCTACATTTTCATTAGGACTAACAGTCTTAATAAGGGAATGACAGTAATATGGATTGTGTAAGGAAGGGTACAAAGGCATAGCAAAGGCCACATAAAATAAAAAAGTATAAATTCTATAAAATTTCAAGTTACAACACGAACTTTTTCAAATTTCTTCTTATAACACAAAAATTTAAAGTAAAATTTCGAGTTACATCACGAAATTTTGAAATTTCTTCTTAATAAGAATAATATGTAAAATTTCGAGTTTTTAATATAATTTTACTTTTAAAATTCGAAATTTTAGAAATTTGATGTGGTAAGTCAAAATTTTAAGAAACTTTAAAAAAAATTTTTTGTTTCTGCATGACTCTTTTCTAGCCTCATATTATTCCTCCAATATTTTTTTTATATAAAACATTTTGTATACAAGACTACTTAAATTTAATTTTGTTATTGTTGGAAAGCATGTTAGTGGAGATATCAAAAATTGTTCAAACATACAGCAGCTACAATATATATCTCGCCTATTAAACTATCATTAAAATTTTAATCCATAACAAAAGCACACAATCAATAAATCATATAATCAGACTTTTAATCCTCACACAAAAGGTAAAATTTTATTGGGATTGGGAATGAAAATAGAAATTTATTATTAGAAACTTACATAATATTTCAGACTTTTATTTAAGTCATCATCCTGTACAAAATCAACATCACTCATGTAAGGGCTCATTTTTCCATCCGCTCCAATCATTTTAAGGATAGTTAAAGTTCCATTAGATTTCCACAGTCCCCTAACATAATCATCCATTTTATGACAAACATTTTCTATAAGTTCGGACAGATGTATTTCTGACTTGGCCAAAGGCACAGTTTTTGGAGCATTGTAGTTTCCTTCAGAGTCTAAACGATGGCCCCCTATTTTAACTGTTTGAGTGTTGTCAGTCTTTTTTACTAATTCAGTCAGTTCTTGTATGCTGGCTTCACAAACTAGAAATAAATAAGTATAAATACCTCAGTATGCCAAGTGTTTCTAATAAAAAATATAAGCAAAAAATAAGTTACTTAGAATTAACTTTTATAATAATTACAACCCTTAAGAGCATTTTTACCTTTTCTAAATATAATTATGTTACTTGAACACCCCCTGTTATTGCTAGGGATCACGGACCAGGGCACGGTTTTAAAGCAGAAACAAAATTATTTGTTGGTATTTCATAATTTAAAATTTGCAATACAATTTTAAAACGAGCCAGGAAAAGTTAGACTGAAACTTACCTAGACATCGCAATTCTTTATTATCCAGTTTAGCATCGTGAACTACTGACTGCGAATTCACATAACATAAAAAATAAGCAAAACTAATCAAAGAAAGTTTTAAAATCATCTTTAAAAAACTAAAACGTGTATTAGCTAATGCAAAACTTCTTTTGATTCTGAATTTTCAAACGCACTTCCCATTCGGAAAACGTCATTTTTATGTTGACACGTATCGCTGTTTTGATTGGCCAAATATTTGACGTTTCGATTTGTTCCACGAATTAGCATTTGAGTTTTTGAAGGTTAGGCCAACGTTAAGGATACGCTATTCCCCTATTATGAAAAAAGATAGAAAATAGAAGTTAAGTCTTTTCTGTTACTATTTTATATCAAACCATTGGCGTGTGGCAGCGGCGCACGGTGGGAAAGTTTAGGATAAATGAAATGAGTATTGAAGTAATAAAAACACTTTTTAGTCGATTTTACGACAAAAAACAAGAGTTCTCTCGAAAATCTTAAATTAGAAAACCATTCGGATGAGATGGATTAAATTCATACCACTTTTAATGTTGCCTAAATTCCTTATTTTTTATTTTCATATTACTTTATAACATTTTATTTGTTAATATACATAATATGTATATATTATATATCAGTTGAGACTTTATAAGTAAATATTAGCTCGTTCCTAATTTTTTACAAGAAATAACAAAGCATTTCCAGTAATTTTAGTTCTATAATACTTAAAACTTATTTCCCGCCTATTTTCATATTACTCAGAGACCAGCGCCCTCGGTAAGTAGTACAATGGACTACTTTACGGACGTAATCCTTTGGGCTGATCCAAGCGGTCAGGGGAGGTCGCATTCAATGTCAAATTATTATTTTAATTTTTAAAGTATCTTTAGAAAGCTAAACTATAGTTTTTATATTTTTGTTACACAAATCAAGCGAAAAATATAATAAACTAAAGTTTATCGGGAAAAACCTTACCGCATTTAAAATAATCAGCACCCAACTAGATCGTTCCATTAAAATGGACTCGTCCAAACAAGCTTCCAAGATTTTCAAGCAGCCAGTCGCCAATCGGTCATCGTTGTGGGAGGTTGTCGACAGAATGTGTCAGATTTTTTCTTTGATGAAATCGGGTGTAGAGCCGCAAATTGCAGTAAATAATATAAAATTCTATTCAAAAAACGGAAAAGTGTGTGTGCATAAGTTGGTGGTCCATATTTTGTTTCCAAAAGAGGCATTTTTAAGGTAAGTGACATATTTTTTAGTGAGTCGTAGGTTCAGCGGATTTTTTCATTTTCTCTATTTAAAAATACTCTGTTATTGTGGTTTTTTGGGAAAACATGGAAGTCTTAACTGTATTTTGGTTAAAAACCACTCCAGCTTGCTGTATGCCCGCCTGTTCCAAAATTAGCACTGTAGTTTTTTCCTAAAATGGGAGGCGTCGGGGTAAATTTGTGTCGAGATCTTACATTATAAGTGCTCAATATTGAAAAAAATATATTCTAAATAAAGTTATGTTGGTGTTTTGTTGTCCTGATGTTGCGGCACTTGACCTGGCAACCGTGGAAAGCATGTTAGAAAAGATAAAATTATCTATTTTTCCCTGTGCTTTTTAGTTAAAATAAAGCAGTGGAGGATTTATAACATTCTCTCATCAGTAATTTCAATTTTATTTGAGTAATATAGCTACTCGGTTAGGAGAAATTCATGTAACATTTTGTATTTGTTTACTGATGACAAAGCTGCTTGTCAAGCGAAAATCGCCTGTAACGACTTGATGTGGAGACGAAATTGTGGCAACACTGGTTATTACGTCCGGTTCCCTGCCCTTCCACTTTCATATCGATTCTTTAAACCACCAATGAGGAGCTCGTTGAGTTGCTCGCGGGAGCGAATTTATCTTTTCGACGTTGCCGCTGTCCTTGGGGTCATAAACTAATCCGAAGTGAAAAACTATTGTTCTCTCTCTCCTTTGCATCTGGCAACACCGGATGAATGTTTGGGGGACAGCCACGTTGCCATTTTTACGCATACCTGACTGCGGAGTTAAATCCCGAGATCTCGTTTTGGACGACCTAAAATACAAATTTTAGTCTCCAAGCGAAATGAATTCAAGTTCGGGCAATATATTTTCCAAGAACTTTTACCTTACTAAAAAATTGGTACTTTCGTCGAGATGGACGTATCATTTAACTGGCACATGACGAGTTGCACACTGAATCTTGCGTAAGTTCTTTGTAGACACTTTATTCCTGGTTCGACCATTTTTATGACGGGACCACTCCTTTGTCTCTAGTGATATTTAAATCTTGACATTTTTGTATATTTGTTATTGTTTTATCGCTTACCATATGTGTTTTTAGTTTGATATAGGTAATATAGGACGGAGGTAATAGGTACTTAACAGATGTTGATTAAATTTAAAATTAAAACGCTTTCTCCTTGATAAACTTGATTAAGTGCTAAAGAAGAACCTTGTTTGGAGGTTATTTATTGTACGGTTTTCTACGCAATTCTGTAATATGTACGCCGGTAAACCCTTTCAATTCCAATTCTGAATTTACGACCGCATTGTATTTATTCTTCGAAAATGCAGCATTTTTGTGTTGCGCAATCGAAAATATTTTTATTCTTTTATCGCCAATAACGTTCATGGTGCGCGCGCACTACAGCTGGATAATTTATAAATAAATTTGTTTGCGGCTTGTTTGTATATTAAATTTCCGCTGCATAAAAATTTAAACGAAATTTTAAAATAACAAGGGACATTTTTTTTAGTGAGTAACATTCACCTTTTCGCGCCTTAAAATATTCCACAGACGTCGAATTACGTCGTATGAGCACGTCCTTTGTGCAAAACCAAAGAATCGGCGACATAACGTACTTACCAAGAACGAACGGGGCATGTCTCAGTCTCTGTAAAAAGCTACCGGTTTTGTTTATGCCAGAAATATATAAGTGGGCGTGTCGTACCCGATCAGCTGAACTTGGATGCTTGAACATGGCGTTTAAAATGTTTAGTTTAGCTTTCCCCAAGCCGAACGCGTTCTGTGCTATAGGTAATTTGAATTCGGAATTTAAAAAATTGTGGCCCAGCTGACGCTATGACGCATTTCTACAATGAAAAATTTTTTTATATTTATTTCTTTAATGAAAGTGTCTGAACCTAATTGTGATATTGACGCAGGTATTTCAAGTAGATAAAAAAAACATTTGTCCTCAAACCTACCAACGCAACGTTATTAAAATGTTAAATTTAAGTTTTGATAGTTTTCAATATTTTAATAGTACTACCGGGCTTTGAGTTAAAAATAGTACTACCCATAGCACAGAAAGCAATTGCACAACAGTTAATAAACTTACACTTATAATTTATAATAATGAAATAATTTGTACCTAATATGATTAGGTAGTACTTACTCTTATTACTACGAGCTAGAAAATATTGACATTTGACATACAGTATAAATGTCAGAAAATGCATAATCATTTTTATGTCGTCATTTCAAACAAACCAACATTCAAACTTGAAAAATCTATCCGACTTTTCTATATCTTTTACCTCATATTTCATAATAAAATGTTATTTCCAACATCCACAATTTTCTTTTAAATTGTCCTGAATTTTCTTGATACTTAGCCTTCATTAGCTTTAGACTTGGACCACCTTTCTCTTTTACCCCTTAACCATGGCCACCGTCTACTAATACTAATAAATTGTCTTGCCCACCATCCTCCTTTGTATTGTCTCTGGCTTTGCCAATAAACAGCAATCAGAACTGATTAGACATAGTATTGCGGCAGTTTTCTGTGTGTAGTTTCCCGTTTTTATTATTTTATTTCACAAAATAGACTGAAGCTTAGCTATTTTTCGTGGAAACATTGAAATTTGACAAATAAAAAGAACCAGCTGATGGAGAATGTAAACATTACCAACACGAGGAAATTCAAAAATAAATTGCATTTTTAATCATTTTTTGTCAACTAGGCAACATGGCCAATTTATGTCATGGTAGGTCCGGTAATTAAAAGTTTTTTTGAATGGGAGTTTTGTAATATTGTATAAATTCGTATTTTTAAATTAATGATGAAGTTTTTGAAATCGTGACTCGCAGTGACGTTTTTTACGATTCCTGGCACACCATTTTTGGATGTAAGATGTAACGAATTTTTTATATTTTTTTTAGAATACGGCTTATATACTAGGTGTGCCCGATGCTGCGCCAGCCTGAAAGAAGGCTGAATAAAATTTTCTTTGTCACGATCAAATTATTTACTTCTAAACATAAACAGCGATTATTATTTATTATGTTAGCCTTCGCCATTTTGACAGTAATGTAAGAACTTAATTTTGCATATGAAACAACAAAACTAAATCAGCTGTATCTATTTAACAGTTTCTGTAAAGGTCTGTAGACAATAATTTTTATCGGATCGACGTCATCAAGTAATCGCGCCAGTTTTGCGTTATTAAAATTTGTGGAAATTGTGCATGTTTTCAATAAGGTGCAAGAAATTCATGGTATGACCTAGCAATTGATGATAAACTCCTATTATAGCACCAATGAGGTCCCGATATCAGCTGATCCATAACAAATTACTGCTGTCGTCTGTCAAAAAACGAGAGCATTGGTTGCGCAGACTATACACTAAGTGAAAGTCAGCAACATAGTGATGCGATTACAACCTTTTTATTACTACAGTGCGTACATTTTTATGCTGTAAACATGTCCTCATGGCCAAATGTATGTAAATAGTTTTTTCTGGGAAGGGTAATTATTCGAGATTCGCACGAGCGGAAAACGCCGATATAACGTTTGGATATGATTGGTTAAAAGTCAGCTGATTGACAGAATTAGTGTCAATCAGCTGACTTTTAACCAATCACATAATATAAGTTCCTTTATGTCAACCGTCCTTGCAGATTCAGCATAACACCGCAGAACTGTCAAGAAAATAATATTGGTGTTCAAGGTCGCCCATTTTGGTGCTGTATTATAATTTATATCGTACCTATAATCACCGTTGTGATGTAATAATAATCATCATCAAATCTACTGATTTTATTTACAGGTGTAAATAAATTTAATTCGCGTATTTTGTTCGCGGAATTAAAAATTTGATAATTTCGTTTACCTACATTTTTTATAAATTCATTAAAAAATATTAAATGAAGTTTCTTGTACGATGTAAATTATATATTTAGGTTGTTCTTTTTCATACTTTGGATTTAAACCGAAATATTCTGCCTTAGATAATAAAATAGACCGGTTTGATCCTGTCGTCAGACTAAAATGAAATTAACGATTTTTGTCAGACCTACGCGTACTTATATGGAGCCACGAAATAAAGATAACAAAAAGTTAATGTTTGAGGTGTGAATACTGTGAGTTAGTGCTGTTTGACCCAAATTCTTTGTATGAATTCTCCGCAAGCGTCTGATAATGTTTGATGATAAGAGCGAGTAGGGAGATATGGTTTTAAAAAAACGTGGTTAGGAATTTTGATCTGTTTTGTGTCGTGGAAGTTTTACGCAACAACACTACCACTACACATTTAACATTCAGCTTATTTCTATAAGTTTGTTAGATGTGCTGGCATGCTCAAGAGTGTCTAACAACGACACAGATGTCGCTCCGTGCAACATGTTACCGATGCGTCCGCCAAATACTGCTTAAGCAGTTTTAAGTGGGTCCTTTCTTTCGTCGGATCCTAGCTCTACTGATGAGCCATGATAAGCCGAAACACGTCTAGGGATGGATCTGACGAAATGTAAGGAAAATCTTTATTTGTTTTTTTACTACACATTTAGCTCAATATTTGGTTTATTGTTTGATTCCAAAAATCAAAGCACCGCAAATTACTTTAAAAAATGAATCATTACATTAGGTAACTAGAGCTGGTTAGTAATTGCCTCGAAAGTACTGCAAGCACTTTTAAAATACAGTGCTCGGTAATTGGTAATTGAAGCCCTTTATAAAATATATTTGTGCTTGGAATTGAATTTTGCATTTCAAGCCATTTAAAGTGCTTGAAAGTACTCAAAATCACTAAAAATTACTTTCCTCGGTAATTGATGCTGGCAATTACTTTTTCAAAGGGCTTGGTGCTCGAAGCGCTTCTTTCGAGTGTTCTGTAGGTAACCATAGTTTTAAATAAAAATGAATTCAATTATTCTTTATTTAGACAAAGGATTTTAAAAATGATTTTAGAATAAAATGAAAATACCATAATATAGCCCTATTTCAGTAACCAAAAATACACTACATCTGAAAGAACTCATTTAACATACAGACGACATAAAAACACGGAACAAAACAATAACTACTCAGTATCCAGGCTTCAGTACTTGGGGAGGGGGTACATTTTTTTACTAAAAAAATTTAACTCTGAGTTATCTATATGGCTGTCCAAACGCATCAACTTATTATGTTGTCAATGTGGCCGACAGTGCCGAATTTACCTTTTTACGACTGATTTAAATATGGCACAGGGTTGTGCTGATTTATAAAACACGATTAAAGTCACTTGATTTAAAAAAAAATTATATTAAATGTTTTTTTTTTAATTTAAAGGAAAACACCAAATATAAAAATATTTTTACAAGAGTCCCTCTATTCTACACCCTGGATCTCTTGTTTTAACATAAAACTACCATAATATATGTTATCTTCTTTCCTTCCAGCCATTTATTTGTTTTTACTTAATATTCAAGAAAAAATTACAACTAGGTATATACTTCCTCTCTATACCTAGATCATGAAAGAAACAAGTCGCGACAGGAATTTTCTAGCAAGAGGCGCGTTCTGACAAATATTTAGGCTGTAATTTGACTATATTTTTTAGACTGAAATTAAAATAACTTGTAAAATCCAAGATGATTAATTTTTTTTAATCAAAAAATTTGGAATGAAAAAAATCAGTAATGTTTGATTTTTTTACTATAAATAAATTTTTCCCAACTCTGCGAAATCAACGTTCATTTATATTAAATATGGGTGTTCTATTTAAAATAACAAAGTTGTGTACGGAAGTGACAGTCAGACGTTTAAATACTGAAAGCGCGCATGTGTAACCATATAACTTACCAAAATTTGATAATAATGTTTTATTTTATAAGGACGTGACAAGCTGAGCAGAGCAGTAATTTTGTTGTCACCCGGTATAGGGTAATTATTTGTAAAAAAATGTAGATAATTTAATAATTTTTAAAGAAATGCTTGACAATGATGTTTAAGGTTATTCTAATAGATATTCAGGAAAAACTAAAAAATTAGAAATTTTATCCAAAAGTAAAACAATTTTTATTTTATTTTGATTACAAACATGTTTATTAAAATAAATGATATCTATCTTGTATTTTGAGTTTACAGATCGTAGTACATTATCAGTGTCGCCCGTAGTAAAAAAAATTCTCTAGTTATTATCTGATTATGTTTGTTTATTATCATTACGACGGCTTAAAAATGTTTGGCACTCGTGCCCAAGTGTTCTGCAGGACGCCTTGGAAGGCTTTTTTGACCTATACAAAGGTCTAAGCCAGAAAGCCTTTTAAACGTCTTTAAGCCACTCTGCATGCCACCCTATAGAAGACACTTAAATAGGGACTGCAATGGGTTATTTAATTTCAAGGTTAAAGTGTATCATATCAAATAAAAAAATATTTTTAACATTGGTTTGCACCTTACAGCCAATTTTTGTATTATAATGGCACCAAGCGCGGCCATACACCCCCCCCCCCCCCCCCCTTAGTTTACTGTTTTGACTAACCCTGAAGCTTTTGCCACCAACCAATCCAATAATATATAATATTAAGTAGATATTTTTTCTATTGATTGAATTTAAAAATGTATTTACCAATTGCGTTATTATAGTATATATTAATATTAAGCGCCTTCCATAAAAGCGTGAAATGCGGCATCGTTTCCTGGCTTGTCTAATTGAAAATTTAATACAAAAATTTTTAAAATTTATTTTGAAGTTAAATTATAGTATAGGTTAAAATTATTATCATCCGTCAAGCAGAACATAAAAATAGAAATATTACGGCTATTTATTTAAGAAATTTATTATTTTCCATTAAAATTACAAACGATGTCCCGATATTATCACTGACGCCGCGCCACTTAATTGTCATAAAATTCGTTTATATAATATTTTATATATAAAAAAACCATCGCCAGACATGTATGATGCGCGATGTGGCGGAAATGCAGTATTTGTTCATAATGACTCATCGACTACTGTTTGCTCAGTTAGGCCGAGTTGCCGCATTCGTCATTTAATTTTTTGATCAATATTTCGTATCCTTTTCGTTTTACAAAAAACGGTCAAATGCTCGTCGTAGGGTAGCAATTACCTTTTTTAATTTAAAGAAATTTTGTTTGATGAATTATTAGAAACAAAAAATAAAAAAATTCCATATTTTTCTTTCTGCTTTTATTACTTTACAAATTAAAACTTTTTATTTTTTTAAAAAAAACATGTTTTTAAAATCTGTTTTTAATTAAATTAGCATCTTTCAAAGTCATTACATTACAATCAAAATATTTAAAAATATATAAGGGCGTGGTGCCCAAGAAATTTTTCGTTGTCCTGAGTAAAAGATTAAATACAAAAAAAGTCTTTTATAAAATGATGAAAGTTCTGGATCCGCGCCTAAATGGCAGACACCGGCTGATTTGTTATTGGACACATTTGCAGTTTTTTATTTTCAAAAATACCACGGAATTAAATTTATATTTTTTACTTGTGCAAAATTAGTAAATATTAAAATGTGTCCTAATAACTAGTTTGTTTACTTAACTACTCTAAAATAAGAAAAACGTGCCGATTGTGCTTTATTTACAGGTGCCTAATTACTAATTAACATTACATATTAAAGTCTGCGCAGCATGAAATCACTCGTTGCTAAAAATGCTAAAATAAATGGATGTTGTTAAAGATCAATCCAGATTTTGTTGTAATATTTATTTACTATTTATTTGTAATTAGGAATGTTGGAAAAGGATGCTGTATCCTGTTCAAATGAATTCATCCTTATTATTTTTTTTTAAACCCACGTTACTACACAATCTTTGTTTCTTGTTAATTATGGTGCATGCGCTAGAAAATCCTCTAACAAAAAACTCCTATTTGTTAAAAATTTAGTCCACTTTTTACTATAACCTTTGGGATTTTCCGGATTTTATTGTGCAGAAAGTGGTCTTTAAAAAAATAGCTCTTGTGAGCTTGGCACTGACATAGGTGTTCTACAAGGTTTAGTCTTAGGCCCCCTCTCTTTATAGTTTATATCAATGACCAGTCTCATTTGCCAATACCTGGGAAAAACTTATGTTGTGTTGCGCAAAAAAAATTTTTCCTCAGAATTAAGTAACTATAAACAGCAAGTTTGACTGACATAAATGACATTGAAAGGCAATATATACTCACAATCAAAGGTGCTTGATTAGTAAATTAAAAATGAAGGTAACCATGTCAGTATGATTGTGGGAATTATTTCTACTAATGTCATGTATGTCACAGTCAAACTTGCTGGTTAGTTTATTATTAAAATTCTTTGTTCTTTGTGCAACCCGACATTAGTAATTATTTGGACTAGATAAAAAAGTGATGTAATCTGCTCTATCATCTTTTATTATATCAAATACATGTATTAATTTTAAATGTGGTCCAGTTAATATTATTATAGAAGATGAACAAAATGTCAGTGCTTGTAAATACATTTTTGGGATTTTTTGAAACGTTTACATTCAAATGATACTTATTGTCAATTACTACATTAAGTTGCAGTTGAAAAAATGTTAAGTTAAATTGTTACTATACAGCCCACAGTACTTACTTGTTATTGGTTGGTAATGTTTGGAAATTTTATCAAAACTACAGATGTAAAACACAGATGTCGGGTTGTATAAAAATGTTTAACAATAATTAACTAACCAACATCTTTGACGGTGACATACGTGATATTGGCAGAAATAATTTTCTCACAATCATAGTGTCTGGTTACCTCTTTTTAAAATTTACTAATCTGATAACTTTAATGTGAATGATGCCTGCCAATGTCATTTATGTTCCAGTCAAAGTTGCTGGTTAGTTAATTATTGTTAAAAATCTTTGTGTAACCCAATAATAATGTTGTTTTAGTTACAAACTTATTTATTAAAATAAAAGATACCTGTTATATGTTGAATATACAGATTGTACATTGAAATTAATAATAAAATTACAACATACTATTTGTTTTCTCGAGTTATTATCTGATTAAGGAATTGTTTCATAATGTTTGTTTATTATCGTTAATCGGCTGAAAAATATTTTGCACTTCTGTCCAAGAGTGTTCTTGACAAATTTGGAAAATTTCGAAAAAAAAAACAAAAAGTCTCGTTTCTGTTTTTCTATAACTTGTTTTCAGAAATTTATTATGGCGTTTTGTCTGTCCGGTATCATCGTCAGGTATGTCTTTTGAACTCGGATTAGTATTTTTTAATACAGGGTGTGTTGTAACACTTAAATCTTAAATCGGGACTGAAATGGGCTATAGTATCTTAGTGCTAGTGATGTAAATAAAAATTAACTTCAATATATTTTTTAATCTTGTTTTTAGTTTGTTTCTAATTAAAATAAATTAATATTCAACAATAATTCAGATGTAAATAAGAACACTGACAACACAAGAATGACAAGCTACAGCTGTTTTCTGATTTCGATAACTATGTGCTTTATGCGTTTATGCACGGGTGGGCGGTGAAGCGTGTACTCACCACATATATACATACTCTATATTGCTAATACCATAATTCAATGATGACACCACTGTAGGCAGCTGATCAGGGTCCGTTGAGTTTGCGCAGCTCGGAAATTTGCTTTTTGATGTAAACATTTGACAGGACCAACTTTCAAAATATTTTTACAAGCTTTTATTTAAATTCACCAGTTAGTTCGCATGTGAACATCAATTTATGGTCAAATAAAACTAAGTAACCAATATTTTACATACCTGAAATACCTTATTCCTGATATTGAACAGCGATTCGTGCAAAAAAGGATCATGCACTTTTTTCTACCCATCTTGAGACACAAGTCGCTAACAATAACAAAATGTCTGGTAAAGTTTTATACCTAAATTCGCACCCAAAACTTAAAAATAATATCCACAATCACACACGGAACATCCGAACGAATACAACGTAAAAAGAGATGGAAACAACTTACAAACTAACAAAAAAAATTTCTAAAGTAAAGTTTAACAACTTACAAACTAACAAAAAAAATTTCTAAAGTAAAATTTTATAAATATTAACACCCAAAACTTGGAAATTATAACCACACACTAACGAACGAAACAAAAGATGGCAACGAACAAGCAGAATACAAACAACGACGAGCCGGTTCTGTTTACGTTCTGTTAGATATCGTGTCGGTTGCCTAATTTTTTCCCTACTGCGCAAGCGCCACGGGCCCAAGTTCAGTTTATTTTGAATCGTGCGGCTGCTTGTATTGGCAATATAGTGTATGTATATATGTGGAAAAAACCCATTGCAGAACTATGCAAGATACATGGGGTTTAATAAACTACTGGAAACCTATTGTCAAATTATCATTACAGTCCATCGTATTTATTGCATCTATAAATACTGGCCTATCTAATAAAATTAATTGATGAAATTATTATGCAGATGTTTTATGAAATATAATCGCTAAACACCGTTTAAGTTATTATGAAGCGATCAAATTTTCATCTGCTGTTTTGCACCCAGAAACTCGTTACTGTTGAGCGTTTTTTTTTATTACTTTGAGCCCCATTATATTTATGTTTATAATGTGTTACCTGTTAATTTAATAAATAAATGCTTGTAGCGAAAGAAACTGATCGAAATTGTAATTTTTAAACGGACGACCTTATTGAAATCACCTCATTTTTGCCTATTGCCACTTGCCCTGTCTGAAAAAAATTGTGTAATGTTGTGCTTAGCTGAATACTATATAATTTTGTGGTCCCCAATTAAATCCATTACATGAATATAATATTTGATACATCAATAATAATTAAACTATATTACGAATTCAAATCATTTCAGTTACGTATCAATTATATCACCATTTTGATAGTGCGGTTCTGAATTTAAGAGTATAGTATTTTACCTGTGTATGTTTCTTTATAGTGCCGCTTTCTGATGGTATAGACGTTCATCTTTGTTGAGCGTAATGTAAAGAAGAGTAACTACACAAATAACGAACAATAAACGTTTATTTGCGTACCAAGATATTAATTTTGAAATAAATCCATCTAATAAATTGGAGATTTACGTTGGTGCTGGGCACCAGTCAATAAAAATATTGCTTGATGTAAAATTTATTGTCTATAAAAGTCACTGACAATACCTTATACAGGTTTTCGTTCGATTTTGTACATTTAATGGCAACAGTTGTTGTATTTGTTAAAATTATTTTTTATATAATATCCTTAAACCGCCCATTATAATTTTCCATTTCACTCCCTAAGTCCTAAGTAAATCAAATTTGTAATAAAACGTTATTGTTTCAGCCAACTGAATGTAATTTGAGATGAAACGCCTAAGAGTGGATGAACCCTCGAAGGAAGGAAGTGGGCCCCCTTTGTCGAGTACTTTGTACCGTCAATCTATGCCCAACGCGGCGCCAGCTCTAGCGTTCCCAGGTGCAGTGAAAGTGTTAAGCGAAGGTATGCAGTCAGGACTCTATTCTCCCGCGCCGACAGTGAGTTACGGCGCCATGCCCGTAGCGGCCGCGCCGCATTCGGGGAAACCCCAATCCATGCCCCTTTCAGCCACCAGTCACAATGCCATGCGCACCACTGGTGCCTCTCCCCCAAGCGCGAGTCTTCAGGAGCCTCCGCAGCAGCAATCACCGAGCAGCTTCCAACGACTTAAAGTTGAAGACGCGCTCTCTTACTTGGACCTTGTCAAATATAAGTTTGGTTCAAAACCGCAAGTGTATAATGACTTTTTGGACATTATGAAAGAGTTTAAGAGCCAAAGTATCGATACGCCGGGCGTCATACAAAGGGTATCAAATTTATTTAAGGGTTTTCCGGATCTGATTGTTGGTTTCAATACATTTCTACCGCCGGGTTACAAAATTGAAGTTCAAAGAAGCGATCAGGGCGGTTATGCCTTTTCAGTATCCGTCAGCATGCCCAGCCCCACGGGCACGATTTCTGATCAACAGAAGTCTGCTATGATACTGAGCGGTAGTGGAAGAATCAACATGTCTGGTCCTCCGAGCCAGCCTATTTCTCAGCCTCCTCCGCCGCAACCCCTTCCTTTGACTCAACAGCACCAGCACATTTCCTCTGTACCCCCTCAAGCACCACCGCCTCCTCCGCCTGTGGTACACCATTCGTCCTCTAGCTATGGAATGTCCGCGCCGACCAACTATGGCTTGTCTTTGTCTGCCGCTCAGGCAGCTGTCAACCATGCCTTGCAAGGACACACCGATACGCCGCAGAATCAACCTGTAGAGTTCAATCACGCCATCAATTATGTCAATAAAATAAAGGTAAGTTCTCAGATTGTAGTTTAAAATTAGTTTTATTGGACGTTCGTCAATGGGTAGCCAAACATTTATATCTGTTGGTTAAGTCTCTACTGTTAATAAATGTTAAAAGTATTTATTTTTTGAAATGCTATGTTCTTATGGGAAAACTTTCAATTGATTCACGTAAACAAACTATCGCATCTTAAAATGTTAGCACGTCAATAAGGAACACACGGTATATTAGGTAGGTACTATTATTATCTTATAAGCTTTTGTAACAAAAAAAATGACTTCACTAATTTTGTTTTCAATTTAAAACATCTGAACACCTAGATATGTTGTTGTGAGTATTGTTATTTCCATTAATATCTGCGCTTAGAATATTTAAAATGAAAACCGCAGCTTAACTGGTTAATTTTATATCCTGACCTGTTCTTGATAAGAATTTGAATTGTGGGTGTATTAATAATTCGTAACAGTGTTTGTTGTTCCAAAGAGGTTATACAGTGTTATTAAACAGTTATGTGAGCAGGTTGGACCACTTAAGTATACAACTAGAACACTTTCTACCAAAACATCAATAAATTTAGGACTATCGTTTTGTAATAAGCCTGTAGGAATATTCCTTATACAGATTGTTTTTAATTGATGACTTAAAATGCAAGATGTGGATTTCCTTGGCATATTTCGAGATACTACAGTGGTAAAGTGTTATTTTTTAAAATTAATTTCTTTGATCATTGGATTTAAAAAAATCATTTTGTTGCTATTTTTGTTGGACATAACACCATGAACTCAAACCATTAATTTTTATCAAAACAACATTTTTCATTTAGGAATCCTAGTTTTTTTTTTATAAGTTTTGGTTTCGTGCATCTTAATTCTTGAAAACATACAAAACTCTATATTACCTTTGGTACTGGGTCCATTCTACATTGACAAAATACAAATCTACGCAACATAGTAGTAAAAAGTTTGTTAAGGCACTACTTTAACACCGTTTTAGCAGCCTGACAGTCTTAACCAAGCAATTTGGTTTCTTCGCAAGTTACATTCCCTCTATTTATTTTTTCTTGGCTTCTGTTTTTCTTGATGCCACCTTAATCCAGTGGCCATAAGCTTCTCTGATACCTATATCGACCTGCAACCTTTATTTCATTATTTTTTTTCCCTCCCTTCTTGCTTATTTTTTACATTTTCATCTCTATTACTTCCTGTTGCAAGTGTTTGTTTTGTCTTGTCTAGTCTCGCCTCTTCTTCTTCATCTAAGACTTACACAAGACCCGTCATTAGGTTCTACCTTAATTGCATGGGGGGGGGGGGGGGCTTGCAAGCTATGTAGCTGCCAGTAAACTCTAAAAGTCAGAAGAAACTGACACTTCAATGCATACTTTGTGACATTTATTTGGCCAATAATTAGGATTTAGCTGTAATAATACGTATGTAAGTTTTAACCCTTCACTCTCATCTATTGTGACTCCGCAGGCGAAGCCGCGGGCCCTAGTTAATTTTTCATAATCAAGTACAGACGTGAAAAATGTTATTAATAATAAAATATCTCTTCTTCTAAACCAAAAAAAGTGAATGAATAAAAATCATGATCCACAAAAATTTCAAAACATTTTATTTATTTCTGTAAAAGGGTCAATTCATGTAAATGACATGTACTTTGTTTCTGTTTGAAGGTTATTTGTTTTTAAATCACAACGTTTAAAAGGGTAAGTATATCTCCAGTCGTTTTCAGTTGATTTAAAAACAAATAAAGACAATGCTGCAAATCCAAAACTCTTCTATCATTAATAACATTTACTTTACTCCATTTTACTAACACTAGACAATCGGCCAGTCACATAGAGTTTCTTTTGACAGCTTTAGTTCTTATTAACAACTTATCGCTTTAAGAATCCGGACTTTAGGAGTTACCTACCTTAAGTACAATTATTTATATTTAACTACTTACATATATTATTAAGAAATCACCTTGTTCTTATTTACAGAATCGTTTTCAAGGACAGCCTGAAAAATACAAGAGGTTCCTAGAAATACTACACACTTACCAAAAAGAACAGCGCACAATGAAAGAAGCGAACGTAGGAGCAAACGTCAAACACCTCACCGAGCAAGAAGTTTACAGTCAGGTGGCTAAACTATTCGAAAATCAAAGCGACCTGCTTGCGGAATTTGGTCAATTCTTGCCGGACGCCACGAGTCACATCAACCAAGCACCGGTGTCCGAGCACTCGAACTCTGTCAATAAGAAATCCCTAAGTAAGCCGTATCATAGAGATCATATGCCGGATAGGCACATTACGCACAAGTCCAGTCATCAGTCGGGATCTGTGAAGAGATCACCCCCTTATTCGAGCTATCACCATAGGGACGTACCCCCACCCAAGAAGCATAAAGTATCGGCGGCCTATAGGGATGTTAGTCTGAACGAGGCGGCCAAATGGGGTAATCTTAATGATTATGCTTTTTTCGATAAGGTAAGTGATACAAAAATTAACAAAATAGGATATATTTTATGACAGCTGGGCTAATTCTTTTCAAAAAGGAATTACATTACCCATTACTTTTTCTAATGAAATTACTTAGAATTACATTACCATTGAATAAAAAATAGGTACCTACCTACTGACTTATTACTTGGAAAAAAGAATTTAAAAATTAATTACATAATATGTTCAATTACCTACTTTTAATTTTTAATATATTTGCCTTATTTATTATTAACAAAAAGACAATATGTGTAATTTTACTTTGTTTTATAATATCACTTTTTATTTACTGATTAGTTACTGCAGTTTCGTAGTACTACTACATTATCAAACTGAATACCTTAAACTACGTTTCACAGTTATGAATAGGTTTTTAACAAAGGGTGCTTATAAATATTAAAATAAAAATAGAATATTTATCCTTTAATCTGGTAATTGATCCCTATTGTATAGTAATGTAAATGGCGGGGAATTCCACAAGTCTGTTTGGTCATTTAGTAGGTTTATGGTCGGGTTTTTATTATGTTTGTAAATTTCTATTGATTCTAAGATGTTAAGCCTCTTGCTTTTTGGTGCAGTATGTAAAATTTTTAAATTATTCACATCTGGGAAACATTGACCTGTATCCGAACAGTGTTTAGCGAAATTGGAATTTTCTTTGTTTAACAAATAAGAAGTCTTTTGTTCATTATATCGGATATTAAAATTTTTTCCTGTTTGACCTATATATGCGCTATTACATTTTGTACAACTTAGCCTATAAACTCCTGATTGAGCTTTGCGCGTGATACTTAAGTTTCCAACCGAATGAAAAATCCATATGCCACTTCAAAACTCTCGGTTTTTCATTTATATACCTACGCTTTTGGCATTTACACTTAAAACGACTGAAGTGTCGCTATTCTTTGGTATAAACGCACCTACAGCAAAGGCCTGGAAAGTTCGCGACGGCATCAGACGCCATCCCGGCGTCTGATGCCGTCGCACTTCAAAACCGACAGAATAGCACGTCCGTGTTAACGACGCTTAATTACTCAAAATTCTCACACTAATTGATTTAAAATACTTTTAGTTCTATATCACAGACCTGAATATGATAAGTGGATTACAAGCCGTTTATCTTATTCAGATCTGCAATTGCGTTCATTTCTACCTGGTTTACGATTTGTTCATTGGTGTTGCACTAATATGTACTTTCCTGCAGTGCTAGTCTAAGAGAAAAGTACACATTGTAGTACATTGTAGATAGAGCTGTAGAGCATGTTTAATAGCGATTGCCAATTACGTCAGAATGATACCATGTGAGTGTTCTCTTCTCTATGCTTAACAAAAGGTTTTTACTGATAAAAAAAAACTAAACAATCATTGCAGTTTATTGCACCATAAACGAACAAAACGTTGAATAATTTGTTTTTGCTAACCTAGTTATTTTCATAGAATCAACTGGTCATTATTTACTTTAAATATAATAAAATACTGATCGATGTCTTTTCTAATTTTTATAGAAACAAAGTAAGCTTCAATCGAATGGGAGGTCTAAAAAATCTTCCAAAGTCAAGGGCAGAGCAAAAACAAAATTAAGACCGAAAAAGAAATGACCAGGAAAGAAATTCGCAAAAGTATTAACAAGAGCAACAAGAAATCCAAGTAATAAGTGGGAAGAATTTTGAGGATTTATTTAGTGATAACCAATTTAAAATTCAGATAAAGAAAAGTATACATACACATTATAAATAGGAAGCATTATTGAAATTGTCATACAGGAAATTCTTAACATTGGCCACATAAAAAAATAAGTTATAACAGAATTTTAACCTTTATTAAATGAATGAGTGGACATTCAAAACCGCCAAGTGGTAAAATATACACTTTGAAATAAAGAATAATAGAAGTATCAAAATAAATTGCGCCCTTCTGCCATTCTCAACGTTATATTTTATTTCTCAAATTGATGGTGCCACAAAGACTGTATTATTGGCAAACCCAATAATTGACAAAAATGACACATAAATACTTGAATTTCCACTTTGATCGATCTATGATAGAAAGAACCCAACATTACTGAAAAAATTACAATATTTTGAAATAAGACTAACTATTTTCATGTAAAAAAATAAAATAAAAGTAGTTTAAAAACGCGTTACTTATTTAAGGCTAATTATTGTTTAGGGGACCTACTGTAAAATTATAGATATCTTCTGTCTATTGACAATATTGCTATAGAAAACTGCTCTTTTTAAACTTTTTCATTTTCTGCGAATCGTTTTTCCTTATCTTACAAAAAAATAAATATTTAAGAAGTGTTAAATTTTTTATTTAATAGTAATAATGTGTGCGTAGTAGATGACGTGAAATTTTTTTTCATGAATTTTAAAAAAAGTTTGCACCCAATCGGCTTTTGACAACAAATTGGTCAACCCAACAACAAAAGTGTAAGTGACTAAAAGTAAAAAATTTAGTAGGGCAAAATGCTTCTAAAAATCATTCTGTTTTTTAATAGATTTATTTTCTAGTTTATTCTTCATAAGTTAGATCTTTTAACTTCTGCAACGGTTTTATCTCTCAGTTGCCACCATGTGAATAAGCTTTTCCACTAAATTTTGATTTTGACTCTATCGTATAGAGCACGAAACAATTAAAGTTTTTACGATTTCAATTTTTTAATTATTTACTAAGAAAATTGGAGTTATTTTCTATTTAAGTTATCGAAAAAAATATAACAATATAATTGGTCGCTCGACTGGCAAATAAAAGATTTGCGCGGTTAATAGAATATCGTACATCTTTTCTCATCTTATGTTTTTAAACTTACAGCTTTCGCCGTGTATTTTTAATTGTTTCCAGAAAAGGGTTGTGAGACTCTAAGAATATTTTTGTTATCGAGATATATTTTCAATTTTCTCTAATGCCGTGTGTTAATGCTGAAGATAATCAATTCGATTAGAGTGAAAAACCTCATCACTGAGAACATGGGATTTGTGACTTGTCGGCCCACTGGGCAGTGCCGTCTCTAGCGGGTGGGTAGCAGGAGCGAGGTCCCGGGGCGTCGGACAGCTAAATATGGTTAAAAATATTTTTGCAATCCAACATTAGAGTTTTAGCAAATAATATAATAGATTAATGGAAATGGACCACTGGTTAGGGGAATAGAGGAAACGTTTTATCTTTACTTTTAAAAAAAAAATGGTCCTTTGTGGAAAGTATAAAAATTACATAAAAATAAAGTTATGACCAACTTCCTGCCGCGACTAGGAATGGGTAATATTCCATCGATATGCAGAAAATATCGATATAGTCGCTATATACCGATCTTCTATTTATTAATCTTGTTTTTAAGAAAAGTTCGCATTCTAGTCTGTAAAAAAAGGTCGTCGTTGGTTCGGAAATCAGGATATCAAGAATGGGCGCTCCCTTGCTAACTCAGGAATGGGTTGAGCTATATTATTCAAAGTTGCGGAGAACCACCATCTTGCAATACAAATAAAAAGGGAAAGAGGAGTCAAGTAAAGGGATTTTTACGCTGAATTTAATCCTGCAATATCATTAATCTAAAATGTACCGTTTCAAAATGGCGAAATGTGATTGCACTCGTTCGGTATATTAGATTAGATACCGTTTACAAGAAATTCAGTGGGCGTAAGTAGGAAATTTTTTTCTGGAGAGAGGGACAGTCGGGACTACATGCATTTGATGATATTGGACCCGGTGAAAAAGGCAGAAAAGCGCCTCAGGCGAAAAATTTTCGGGGCCACGCCCAAAGCTCGTTTAAAATTCACCTAACAATCAAATTTCGAAAATTAAATTATTACCTCTCCCTCTCTTCATGGTTGGATTACATTTGTTTTTGTAAATTTTTTTTTTACTTTTTTTTTGATATTCCTACCTGGCTCTTTATTTAAAAAAAACATTTTTTATATTTGTGAAAAATATGAATATTGGTGTCAATCCAAAATTTTAACATAAAACGTATGTATGACTCTAACCAGCGTTTTTCGGGCTCAATTTTTCATCTCTCAATTAAAATGTTTAATTTAATTTTTTTTAAATAATTGTTTTTTGTTTTTGTTGTATAAATATTTTTTGCATTGCATATTTTTGTTGATTTAAAATAGCTCTAAAAGAGGGAAAACCAAACAGACAAGTATATAATAGAAAAATAGTATTCCTTTTACTCGTCTTCCTATAAAATTGCATCATAAATCAATAAATAAAACTATATGCTTCTGAAATCTTAATCTCTATATAAAACAGGACTTTTAGAAGGAAAAGTTTAAAAACTAAATGTTTCCTACAAGACCTTTGTAATCTAAGCCAAGAATACATTCAATTATAAAATAATATAAATTCAAAGATTTAAATTAAGAGTCTAAGCGTGAGACAAAAAATTAGGTTGCAATTAGACTTTTAGACCCGAGCTCCGAGGAGGAGGGGGGGGGGGGGGGCAGCTAAATACGCCACTGCAAAATCCAAACGGTTATTCTCGCATTTGGTACAACCTGTACATGAGAATTTTGTAAATAAATGTTATTCTTTTAATATTACTAATAATTTTAAGCGGCCTTGAAATTTCCACTTCAATAATTTTGACGAGTACGAAAGAGATTAGAAAAACGCGGTGCATTCTCAATTGTAAATTACTGGACTGGTATTCGATAGTTAGTATTAATATTAATGTATGTACCAAAATACGGAAATTGTTAGAAAAAGACTGTAATACCGGAAGTTTCCAAATGGTAATAATTATGTAAAAGCCAGGGAAAATTGAGAATTTTACCTTGAATGGAGTCGAGGCATTCAATTTTATTAAGCATACATTAACAAAAGTACAGGGTGTCTCAAATTCAAGGGTTATATATTGGGATATAAGAGATGAACCAGTTTAAATTATGACACAATTTGGTGCTCAATCAAATGTATTTTTAATAATTGTGATATGTGTATGGAATTGTTAAATTAATAAAAAAGTCTCGTGACTGCTCATGTGCACGTAATTTGACATCATTTTTAAAGCAAAAATGAATTGCGAAACTAAATTTTTTCTTAACCGATTAAGGAAAAAAATTTCTCATATGTTGCGGTCTTTGTATGTGACACTGTAGAACCTCTAAACATTTCTTTTGAACGAGTCTGAATGAAAACCTTTTTGCTAAACTGGATAAAAATTTGTTGGAATTCGGAAGCTTTAGCAAATCTAGATGGCGATTAATACGGTCATCGAATTGATCCGGATGAACAGAAAAATATTTTGAACACTGTATGATTTTATATCTATTCTGTAATCAACGTTTTCTTAATTTCGCTATTGATATTTTTCTATTTTAAGGTTATTAATGCTTTTCATATTTAAAAACATTTTTACTGTATATATAAGCAAAAATAGCTATAATTTCAACAACTAACAAACATGTTAACACAAATTTGCCATAAATAATGATTTTTTCTAGTTACACTAAACTTATTGGAAAAGTGAGCTATTCCGGTTAACTGAACGGATTTGTTTTTATATCCATCCTAGTTAGGATATGAAACTGACCAATCACACTGATCAATGACAAAGAAAGCAAATTTACACGTGAAAATATAGAAATCAGTCAGATAAAATTTGTTCTTTTTTAATTTACATCCAAATATTTATTCCAGAGGCCGTGCGTACAAAATATTTTCCTAAAAAGTGCGAAAATTGAAGGGATAACACCAAAATATATTTTTACCGAACTATTGTTATTTTCTGACCGAACTAAAAATTTGTGCACAGATGCACTTTCTTAATTCAAAAATATCCAGTTTTCTACTCATTTCTAGACAATTCCTATACGATTTAATGCATAACATGTATATACAAAATGAACTTGCCTTGTTGGTTTCTTTGTGATGACGGGGCTCTAATCCCTATAGACCTTAAAACTTTTATTATCCGCAGATACAAATATAGAATACTTTCTTAAATGGTGGAAAATGAAGATAAGTACATAAAACTAAATAAATCAGACGAAATTATAAGATTCTAGAAAAAATTAATTCGATTTTTTACTAAAGTTTTTAAGGTTATGTTATTTCTACATTATTGCCACTTCTCTTTCCACGTTTATAGTATTCATAGTATGTAAATTAGCGGTTATTTTTTTTTACTTTACCATAGCTAACGTTAAGAGTTTATATCAATGCACAAAAGCGGTTTGTTAGTGTTTAAAACGCATTCTACAGCTATTTTGCTGTACTTTCAGAGTAATAATTCTTACGCAAGCAGGCAACCAATAATACATTTCAGCAGAACATATTAATCAAACTAGCTATGGTTGAGAAAAATAAATTGTTCATATTTGTTAATAAATATACAAAAGGCCGAATGTGAGAATAGTATTTGTACAATAAGAGTGGATATGATGTTTATATCACACGATGAAGTAAATTGAGCACAATCCACTCGAGTTGTATATATTTTTTGTACGACCCAACTTACGAAAAATTAAAATCAGTGATCGGGGTTTGACCTTACAATCATAGGATCCAAAGTAGTGCTAAATGCCTGCTCTGTCAAATAATCCTATTAAAAAAGAGAGTCAAAGCAATTCAATAATAATGCTATATGGAATTCGTTCTCTATGCACATTTTAACGGATAATATCCAGATGTATTATTGATAAAACTATTATAGATACATATTTAATAAACGAACACACTGTAGCATATCCATAAAACTATTAATTAAAAATGAAAAAGACGACAGAGCCTTTGTAAATACAAACTGTAATTGGCGAGATAACAGAATAAAGCAATATTTAAGATATATTAAATAAAGAAGTAGGAGAAATGTTTCTGCCATCGTTTTTTTATTCTAAGTACTAAACAACATGATAAATGCTCGTAACTTATTAGCTCGGCTTAACCTTTATGCTCCAGCATATAGAACAAGAAATCCCTTAAATTTTTACATTGATTATACTCTTACTAACTACTATAAAAACTCACCTATAATTGTAATGTGCAAATTATATAATCAAAAACGATTACAGTTCGATATATGGAATATAGGCTCAGTAAGTAGGCTTAAATCAATACTGTATAAAATATTATACCAGGATATATAGAATTTATTGTTAAGTACCATTTGTTTGGTTATGACTTATTACACAGGTCAATTTCTACCCTACACTTTAATTGGATGTAAATCTGTTGTGTTTGTAAATAAATAAATGAATTAGAACTATCTTAAACAAAGGTTGGTTTCTGTAAGAAACTTTTTAAATTATCCATATGACATTATAATACTCACTTTAATATTATATGATTTTTTTATATTAATACGATCCGTGCCTAAGGTAATGGTTTAAAATTCACCATTCCAGGTAATTTAAACCGGAAGTACACAGCTTAATTTAAAAAAAGTACACTAAATAAATTACTCTCCAACATAATAAAATTATTATTTTTAGAGTCCAGTTTTGTAATATTGTATGCTTCAAATCACCACTCTTTCTATAACTGCAGACTGATATGGCAGGCTTTAGGTGATCTTTAAAAGAGCATTATGTCGATTCTAACACGATAGTGCTAATTAACAAATATTTATATAAGAGCGCGTCAATAAAGGACGACTTTACATCACTATAAATAATGAAAGGTTAAAGTAAGTCATTGGAATGTAATAATCATGATTGTAATCAAAACAATAAATTATAAACAAAAAAGTACGGCACATGATGATCATCACTAAAACACGATGCGTACGAAATATAAAGTATTCTCAACGTTTCAAAATCAAAAATAATGAATCATACGGTACAAGCTTTGTCAATGTATTTTTGTAACAGAATAAAAATAGTCATTGAAAAAAATAATCTTTTTTTTAAACTAATATTAGAAAAGAAGGTTGTTTATTAACGCGTTGTATGTTTTTAAACTAGAAAAATGTTGAGGTTGTTAGGTTTTTACCACCTTTTTCACAAACGCTGCAATGAGTAATAATAACCTACTTTTTGTTTCTATAAATAGCTTTTAAATGCAACACGTTAAATAGCGTACCAGATAATAGATGTAAGTTACTCTGTCATATTTTAATCAAGATTATAATATCTGAAATATGTACATATTTATATACTACTCTGCTCTGTCTGATAGAAACCAAAGTGTTATTTTTGCGTTAATGGAAGAAACCCAATTTACTGTTACTGTTTATTCTTTTCTAAAAGAATTTTTGTTTTCAGGTCCGTAAGGCTCTAAGATCTCAAGAGGTCTACAACAATTTTCTACGCTGCTTGATACTTTTTAATCAAGAAATCATTTCCAAGAGCGAGCTTCTGCAAATCGTCACTCCATTTTTGGGCAAAGTTCCCGAACTACTCAAGTGGTTCAGGGAATTTATGGGCCAACATGATATTGAACCTATTCCCTACAATGTAGTAAGATCTGAACGTCCCCAAGGGGACCACGCGCTCGAAATAGACCTCACGACAGCAAAACGTTTGGGGGCTAGCTACTGTATCATCCCCAAAGCACAAGAGGGACAGAAATGCTCCGGTAGAACGCCGCTTTGCAAGGAGGTGCTAAACGACCAGTGGGTGTCTTTCCCGACTTGGTCTGAGGATAGTACTTTTGTTAGTTCCCGCAAAACGCAGTACGAGGAATATATGTATAGGTGTGAAGACGAACGGTTCGAATTGGATGTGGTCATTGAAACTAACGCTTCCACCATTAGAGTACTGGAGGCCGTTAATAAAAAATTGGGCAGGATGAGTCCGGATGAGGTAGCCAAGTTTAAACTGGATGATTGCTTGGGCGGAACATCCCCGACACTTCACCAGAGAGCACTGAAACGCATCTACGGGGAAAAAGCCTCGGAAATAATCGATGGTCTAAAGAAAAATCCTTCGGTAGCGGTGCCAGTCGTCATAAAAAGGCTGAAAGCGAAAGAGGACGAGTGGCGAGAAGCACAAAAAGGCTTCAACAAAATTTGGCGCGACCAGAATGAAAAGTATTACCTGAAAAGTCTTGATCACGTGGGCATTAACTTCAAACAGACTGATGTAAAGGCCATAAGGACCAAGAGCCTATTTAATGAAATCGAATCGATTTTTGACGAACGGCACGAACAGAACGAAGAAGGATCTGAACCGATGATTGGTCCTCATCTCGTGATACCTTACAGAGATAAATCTATTTTGGACGATGCGGCTAACTTATTAATACATCATGTCAAGCGTCAGACAGGCATCCAGAAGGGCGAGAAGAGGAAGATTAAACATTTGCTCAGACAGTTTTTGCCGGACTTGTTTTTCCATACCAGACAGCCGCTTAGTGATGATGAGCGAGAGGAGGACGGTAAGTTTACGAATAAACAAAGAAAGACTTACGCTATGTTGTACAAAGTTTGTGACTATATCTCCGCGCTGTCTACACGCCTTATCAGCTGCTAAATCCATTTAATTACCCACAATAGCGGGAAGGGAATTACTTCATTCTAAAGGCCCCTTTCATGAATTTTTCATAATTTCTTTTGTCAGACTGTTTCCTAATATTTTATCTTTATTAATTAAAAAATGTTTTTTTTCAGAAGAAAATGAAGATAAAGAAAGTCCAGGTAGTTCTCCCAAAGGTGGCGATAAAGAGTGCAAAGTAATGAAAGGCGATGGTGCAGTTCCAGGCACAAGTGCCGAAGGGGACCAGTCTCCAGAAATCAAATTGGACCCCGAAATAAAAGAGGAAGAGATGAAAGTGCCACTCCATGCTCAAACTACAAATCCGGTAAGATAATTTTACGAGAATACAGCAAGCTTATTTGTTTAGTTTACATGGTGTTTATAAAAGGTTTTGTTTTTATAAATAATATAGGTCAGTAACCTTTATTTTTTCCCACTATTTTATCCACGTAGTTATTTAAAAATATTTATGTTTCTTGTTTAAAAAGAAGCAACTTGTTTTCTGCTAGATTTTTTCTAATAATTATTACAATAATTATAATTATCTGTAAAACAACACCAAGGACGTTTCAGATACCAATTTTTTAAATGTTCTTTTGTATATTTTGTCTCTGCTTGTATTATTTGTTGTTTAAAACATTAAATTAAAATCATCCGCTAGAGAAATTATTGCGTAGCACGACATCGTTTAATAATAATTTTATTATTGTATTTCATATTTTAAATGCTAAGCAAAGATAATCAGCTGAGTAGAACATACTGCAAACGAAAGAGTTTTTGTCATGAGTTTTATTCAGGTGTGACATACAGGATAAACTAGATGAAGGTACAGGTTTATGAGTGATAAAATATTTTAAACAAATACAGGGTGATTCCTAAGTTGATACTTCTTTTTTAGCTGTATATAGAAGGCATTAAAATAAACAACATTTTCAAATACCTTTTTTCAAAAAACTCAAAAATAGGCGAGATACAGAAGTAAAAAAACTAAGCGCAGGCCTGGTCATCAAAACGTAGCCCTGCTATACTTTATGTTGTTTGTCTTATCTATTATTAGTCATGCAATTTACGGGTAGGTGGTCAGTTATTTGGTTCTTCCTAACTTGCCCGTTGAATAACATTAAGCAAACGCCGCACTTTAAAGACACTCACTCTAAATTACCACCATATTTTTTAGTTCATTGTTTTCAAATTTTACCATATTCACATGTCACCAATTTAAAATAAACTTGCTTCAGAAAAACACACCGCAGCGAATTGCCAAAATAAATAACTGACAACCGACCCGTAAAATGCACGACTAACAATACAAAAAAAGGACAAAAACAATATAAACTGAAAAAGGGCTACGTTTTGATTACCAGGCCCGCACTTAGATTTTTTACTTCTGTAACTGCTATTTTTAAGTTTTTTTAAAAAACGATATTTGAAAATGTTGGTTATTTTAATGCCTTCTATACACAGCTAAAAAAAGTATCAACTTAGGAATCGCCCTGTATAATGGGCTTTTAAAATCTGTTACTAGGAAAGAGTGCTATCGTCGATAGACTTTGTGATTACAACAAATAAATTTACAATAAGAATAACATTCATTTCTTAATGCCTTTTTACATTAGTTTCAAGTGCCAGTAAATGGCCATTTTAAATGGGAAAAATTGCATCAGCTGAATAAATTGTCATTGCCCTCAGGCAATTTTACTTGAAATTTGCACCTTATGTAAAAATGTCAGTCGAGCATTTCCTTTAAAAAAATCCAAAGCTTAACAATTTAGGGTAGCCTTTCGCATTTATACGTGCTAATGGTATCAATACATATTTCTAGGAAGAAGCATACACTCTTTTTATGGCCAACAATAACTGGTACATTTTCCTGAGGTTACACGCCATCCTATGCGAACGCCTGGCAAGGATATACGAGAGAGCGGTCGCAATAGCCAACGAAGAAAAACAAAACGGCGCGAATCGCAAAGAGAGCACCGCCGTAGCGCTCAGGCTAAAACCGAAGCCTCAAATTGAGTTTGAGGACTACTACCCAGCCTTCTTGGATATGGTCAAGAATCTCCTTGATGGTAATATGGATGCCAACGCGTACGAAGATACGTTGAGAGAGATGTTCGGTATTCATGCGTATATTGCTTTTACGTTGGACAAGGTGGTTTCGTATGCAGTGAGGCAGCTTCAACATTGTGTGACTGAGAGGTAAGGTATAGGAAGAAAAAGCAGAGTGCGCACAATATAATGTGCGAACAAAAATTACTATAATAAAAAATATAAACCCTACGTTTTTCCATGCAAAGATTTCGCAATTATAATAATTTTTGATTGCACTAATTATCTTCCTTTTACTTTAAATCCAAATAACATACCACAAAATATGAGTAGTATTAAAAAAATTATGACATTCAAATTTTGATAGTTCATCAAGTAAAATATTTAGGAATAATCTTTAACAGTAAATTAAATTGGAATTTTCACTTACATTAAAATATTAAGAAGTTTACTTCCAATTTTTAGAAACATTTAAAAAATTTTGAACGTAAAACATATGGAAATATTATATTATGCATTAGTTAAAACTCATTTAAATTACGGAATTTTAGGTTCGGGAGGAATAAATAAAACTTTAGTTAAAAAATTGGAAATATGTATTACAGAAAAAAAATTATATTTAATAAAGATTTTCTTTATCCTTCAATAAAATTATATTCTGAAACAAACAGAAAAGAATATTAAGACAACTTTACATTTATAACTTCTTAATAACATATTTAAAAATACAAATCTTATACAATTTAAAAACCATAATCATAATACACGTCATAGAAATGAAATAACCATAAAACCTAAAATAAATAAGTCCATAGGACAAAAAAATTTCAAATATTTATGTTTTTATATAAACGATTATTTACTAATAAAAATTAAAAAACATATTTCAATAAAAAAATATAGTCGAAATAAAAGCATGGAACAAATAACTTTAAAAAAAGTTTTGGAAATGTTTTAATAAATATTGTTGTCAATAATATATTTTTCAAAATTTTGATATCCTATATCTTCAAAAAAAAGCTGCGTTTATATTTATATACATATAGTTGGACGTTTTTTATTTGCAATTTAACTTTTATATAATATTAACAAGTATTTTTAAAAAACATATTTTAATATTCCTATATATATTTATAATTTAAAATACTAAGATTTGCCCGAGGGGGATTTCACCTAGGAATTTTAGTGTACACCCTGGGGGAATTTATGGGGAATTTGAGGAATTTATGGGGAATTTGAGGAATTTATGGGGAATTTGAGAAATTTATTGGGAATTTGAGGAACTTATTAGGTATTTATGGGAATTCATCACGCATGCTGAGCAGCAAAAAACATTCGGAATCGAAATTTATTAAGGCTTTTACTCCCACTGCACTTTAGTTTCCTGTTTACCTATATACCTTAGAACAAAGAAAATAACTCTATGTAGCCAAGTATGTCTTTTAAAAATGTCTTTCAACATTTTCAGTTATAACCATAACTACATACAGGGTGTTTCATTAAGGTCGACGAGCGGCCATATCTCGGAAACTACTGGACATAGAAATTCAGAAAAAAAAATTATAACTAAAGTCGCCATGAGAAAATTCTGGAAATAAGTTTTAAGTTCCGCATTTTGCCGCAAGAGGGCGTAATTGAAAAGTAAATTTTAAAATTTTGCATATCTCCGAAAATTCCACATTAAGGTATATCTTTGATAACGCTATTAAAAAGCTTGGACAATTATGCATCATTTTGTCTTATGCTCATTGGCGTACCGACTTTAATAAGAGGGGGGAAGCTGTTGAAAGTAATCATTTAAATCGTGGTAACTAATAAACGACTTATCCGATTTTAGCATACTAAAGACTGTTTGGAAGAGAAATGTATTCACTTTCACCAATCGTATTTAGTTGTCCATAATAGTTCCAAAAAAAAATGATAGAGGGCGCAATTTGCAATAATAACACATTTTTTGATTTTACTCCGAAAAAACAAATCATGCGGTATAATTATGATACCATAATCGAAAAGTAGTGTGCTAGAAAAAATATTAAAACCGCAGCTCGATATCTCCGTTTGTTTCAGCGTTATCGCCAATAGAATAATTTTTAAAACTTTAAATGACGAAACGAGTGGGACGCCACTGATATTTTTCCATGTGGATATTATTTCTGATTAACCTGGTCAATTCTGCATAAAAATGATCTCATGCGTTTTTCTCCTCAGACACACCATTTCTTTTCCAACCAGTCTTTAGTTTGCTAAAATCGGATAAGTCGGTTATAAGTTACAGCGATTTAAATGATTACAACACCTCTTATTAAAGTCGGTACGCCAATGAGCATAATACCAAAATGATGCATAATTGTCCAAGCTTTTTAATGGTGTTATCAAAGATATACCTTAATGTAGAATTTACGCCCTCTTGCGGCAAAATGCGGAACTTAAAACTTATTTCCAGGATTTTCTCATGGCCACTTTAGTTATAATTTTTTTTCCTGAAATTCTATGCCCAGTAGTTTCCGAGATATAGCCGCTCGTCGACCGTAATAAAACACCCTGTCAATTTCTTTAATTTCCTGTCATTCTGTCTATACGACGCTATTATTTTCGAAATGCAAGGTTTTTTTTGTTAATAAAAATTTTGGGGTATTTATGGGAATTTATAGGAATTTGTAGGAATTTGTAGGAATTTATAGGAATTTGTAGGAACTTATAGGAATTTGGAGGCAATTAAAAAGAAATTATAGGGAATTTGGGGAATTTGATGCAAAAAGGGAATTTTAGTGTACAAATATTGGCAGGTGATTTCCCCCTCGGATTTGCCCCTAACAAGCACGTCTTCGGGGATCAAAAAAAAAAGTTTATTAAGGAAGATAAATAAACAAATTTATTATATTGAAAATAAACTCATTATTGTACTATAATGCTACCTATTATTTATTTTATTTACAGGACAGCATTGGGCTGTACCGAACTGTACTTAAAGGAACAAAAGCGTGGTGCAGCGGGAGGTCTATGTTCGAACGCCCAAAAGGCCGCCCATCTGGAACAGGCCTATCAAAGAGCGGCGGAAAAGGTGGTGCAAGAGGAAAATTGCTTTAAAATTTACATGTACAAGTGCGATTGCAAAATGACAATAGAGTTGCTTGATACCGAGTCTGAGGATTCAAAGAAAGCGGAAGAGGCTAATGTAAGTGGATAGTGAGTTGTAACGTACTGCTGGAATAAGTTTTTAAAAAAAACTTAGGTGAATACAAGTAAAGTTTAACGTTTTACTTCCATTTACCTAGGTTTTAAAATGGATTTCCACCAAGTATCATCAGATCTATCCCCTGACGCGTTTCGCTATATCATGGCCCATCAGTAAGGCTATTGGATCTGACAAAAGAATGGAAGGTGCGCGCAACTGTTTCAATAGTTAAAGGCGTAGCTATAGAAGGATGTTGCTTGGGGCGACATCTTATGTAAAAGTTGGACATTTTTGAAGCTCATCCAGTTCTCAATCTAGAAAAATTGTACGAGATCCTAATGCGCACATTTTAAAATTACTTTGAAATATACAGGGTGCCTTAGAATATACAGGGTGATTCCTAAGTTAATACTTTTTTAGCTGTGTATAGAAGGCATTAAAATAAACATTTTCAAATACCTTTTTTCAAGAAACCTAAAAATAGACGAGATACAGAAGTAAAAAATCTAAGTGCGGGCCTGGTCATCAAAACGTAGCCTGCTATACTTTATTTTTTTTTGTTTTGTCTTATCTCTTATTAGTCATGCAATTTACGGGGCGGTCGTCAGTTATCTGGAAATCCGCTGCGGTGTGTTTTTCTGAAGCAAGTTAATTTTAAATTGGTGACACGTGTAAATGGTAAAATTTGAAAACAATGAACTAGTAGATATGGTGCTAATTTACAGTGAGCGTCGTCAAAGTGCAGCTGCTGCTTCGAGATTATACGCAGAACGCTTTCCCTTGCGGGCTCATCCTACACCCAGACGTTTTCTTAATGTTATTCAACGGGCAAGTTAGGCAGAACCGTATTTGATCCATAGTGTAATAAATGACTGTAATTTCCTTATTTTTGAGTTTTTTGAAAAAATATATTTAAAAATGTTGTTTATTTTAATGCCCTCTATACACAGCTAAAACATAAGTATCAACTTAGGAATCGCCCTGTATTGACGTATGTAAATACATTCTTTGTATAATGGCATGAATAAATAATTTGAACTAAGTACATGATTTTTTCAAAAATTGATAGAGATGATAGAGTGCTTTCCAAAACCAAAGCAGTAAAGTTTGTTTAATGTTTTATATTTCTAAATCTAACTGTTTATGAGATATAAAAAGATGATGATTTGACATGCTGTCTTAATGGTAAATTTTAGAGAAACACGGATTTAAGATTCTGTAATTTAGCTTTTTATCCTTTATTCAAAAATGAGAACTTCCAGTTTAGCGGTTATACCTACAGCAGAGTTTTACCGGTTTAACAGTTAAATTGAAATTTTGTACTTTTGGGTAGAGAATAAAAATTGTCGGTAAAAAAATGTAATCACAATATTTTAAAAATAGAAAGATTTGAATAAGGATACTTAAATTATTAATACATAAATGATATAACTATCACGGAGTGTTTTTAAAGATTACAATACAAATTTTCAATAGGGCTTAACTAGGCACAAAGAAATCCCCTTATTTTCTGAGTATAACACTCTCTAGCGGCCACATCAGAAACCTGTCCATTTTCTGTACCAAAAATAAATCCGAAAGCTGCGGTTATAAAGATATAGCCAGTGTGCATTTTTAGTTTGACACCCGGTACATCAACCTGCACTGGTGCAATACTGAACAATTATTCATTAAAAAAATCTAATAATGACAAAATATCCTAAAAACTCTTAAATATTTCACTTTTTTGAAAATTTGAAATAAGAAAAAACATAGTCCCATCTAAAAAAAGAAAACACATTTTAAGTTGTTTGCCTTTTTACAGAAATGGAACAGCTACAAAGAATGTTACGCCGACATAACCCGTTCGGACAGTACGAAACCCAGATCGCCCGTCTACCTAAGTCGAAACCTGAGGTTATACCGCCACAGAATATCGAATAATAAGCGATCGAGACAGAGAGACAGTCCTCCGACTGAAGAAGAAGATAGTGAAAATAAGAGGCTACAGGATCAGAGAGAGGCAAATAAGAGTGCCGCAAGGCTTGAAAATGAGGAAAGAGAGAATATTGATCTATTTGAGGCACTGGAGCGAAAGCTGACGGAGAGAGTGCCGGAAAGGAATCATACCGAGCATCCGGGGTATGACGTTAACGATGAGCAACATTGCAAGTTTAACCTGCATGACTCGAAGATCACCTTCACTTTGACGAAGGATTGCTATCTGTACAAAAATAGTGCCTTTTTTCGAGCTCGACAGGTAAGGAAGTGGGTGTTGTCGTAAATGAGTTTTAGTGTCTTTATTTCGACTATTTTAAAAAAAAATATTTTTTTAAAATTTTTGTAAATAATCCTACTCCAACATAAATATTTGAAATTTTATTTATTTTAGGATTTCTGATAATTTTATTTTGATGATGTGTATGATAAAAAAATATATGCCTATTACACTTGATGTGTGTATAGATGTTTGCTTGAAATATTAGATATTTACAAATAGGTATTTTTTATTTCCATCTCTTTTAAAGGTGACACCGGTAAAATCAAAAAAAGTCAAATAATAGTTTTTATACGCCACATAAAACAATAAAAAAAAATTTATTTGATCCCTCCCAACAAACTCCCTCCATTAAATGATCAAATTTTGAGGGTAAAAGTAATACAAATACAGATACAAATTGGGACAACTTAAATAACAAAATTAAAAAAGATTTTGAAATAATAAAAAATTGGGTTGATAAAAATGCATTAAAAATTAATTTTGATAAAACTAATTATCTTCCTTTTACTTTAAATCCAAATAACATACCACAAAATATGAATAGTATTAAAATAAATTATGACATTCAAATTTTGAAAGTTAATCAAGTAAAATATTTAAGAATAATCTTTGACAGTAAATTAAACTGGAATTTTTACAAGAATATTTGATAAAAAAATTAAGAAGTTTACTACAACAAATTTTTAGAAACATTACAAAATTTTTGAACGTAAAACATATTGAAATATTATACTATGCATTAGTTAAAAGTCATTTAAATTACGGAATTTTAGGTTGGGGAGGAATAAATAGAACTTCGGTTAAAAAATTAGAAATATTACAGAAAAGGTTTCTAAAAATTATATTTAATAAAGATTATCTTTATCCTTCAATAAAATTATATTCTGAAACAAAAAAAAATGAATATTAGACAACTTTACATTTATAACATCTTAATATACATATTTAAAAATAAAAATCTCATAAAATTTAAAAGCCATAATCATAATACACGTCATAAAAATGAAATAACCATAAAACCTAAAATAAATAAGTCCATAGGACAAAAAAAATTCAAATATTTATGTTTTATTATTTTATATTATTTACCAACAAAAGTTAAAAAATATATTTACTTAAAAAAATATAAAGTCGAAATAAAAGCATGAATATTGGAAACAGACAATTTAAAAATATTTTTGGAAATATTTTAATTAATATTGTAATGAATAATATATTTTTCAAAATTTTGTTATATCTTCAAGAAAATTCGTTTATATTTATATATATATACAGAACACTAACAATACTGCGTCTTTCCATAACGCGACCTTATGGCGTCTCCTAGAAATACGGTACCTAGCCGAGATCTTATTCAAATATATCGGTAAAAAAGAAAACTCGGTGTCATATCTGGTTTCAAATTTAAATTATCTTTAACGGTTGCGAAGATGTATATTTGTACAATACTGCGTCTTTCCATACTTGTACTTTATTGCGTCCGAAATATATTTTTCTTGTTTTGCTAACCATGCTGCACAATAGACATCCAGTAAAGCCATAAGGCGTTGTTGTCGGTTTTATTAAATTTCTTTATTTTGTTACTGCTTCATTCTTTATTTTTATATTACATTCACTTAGAAATTAAAATTATTCTGATGCTATATAGGGTAGTTCTCCAAAGTCTCGTTTATGGTTTTGTTATTAAGAAGTTAGACTATAAGATATAAATCGACATAATTTTACTTACTAGGAACATTTTTTATTATTGAATTTGGCGCTATATTCTTTGTAGAGCCGTTAGAAATGGTAAGTGAGTTAATGGACACTGGGTTTATTTAACACTAAACGCCATCCAGGATTTTCAACACATACACACATAATCATGGATTTCGACTGGTTTCGAAAAGGTTTGACTGAATCTTTAGTTAGAAAAGCAAGAATTGTGAATAGAAAAAAGGCAGTGGGAGATCTATAAAGTTCACACTGTACAAAAAGTGCACAAACATTCGGCATTTAAGCCAGTAAATGTATCCTACGAAACCACGATTATCGTCGAAGTGACCATCCCCAGCGAATGACAGTTTCAGAGTGGTTTGAGTGTAATTCGCATAATAATGAAAACGTGTTTATAAAGGTTTGCTTAGTGTGAAAGACCTACTGGATAGAATTACAAATAAAACAATTCCAAGGCATACTTTGAGGTTTTTTAAAATCTATATAATAAATGCAATATAAATTTTATACTCATAATTTTTATGAACAAAGCCATAAAAACAAAAATCGTTTGGTGCTTCCTTAAACTTTATTGGTTGGTTGGTTAACGATGGGGGCCTTCTTGCAATACAGCCTCATGGCTTGTTGTACCTTATCCTGACCATGTCTTTTTAAGAAAGACGTATTTCCTTTTAGAAAGTCCGCTAGATGTCTACGACTACGAAGCCATGCCGAAGGTTGTGATCTCCTTTAATTTCTCCGAGGATTTTAAATCTTCTGCAGGTTAGTACTTCGTAGATATCTTAATGTGTTAAGTGGTTTCGTTATTGCGTAAAAGGACTTAGCACCCCACAGCCTCCAGATTTTACCACATAGATCTACAGTCATCAATGGTATTCCATTTAGATCCGTAATTCGTGAACCGTCTCTTTTATTTCAGATGTCGGATCAGTCCGAATTATTCTTAAGATCCGACACTTTGAACCGGCTCAGATCCGATCCGTCCATCTCTACATATTACACACCCGTATACCTCATATTATTATGGGTTGATGACAGTGATGTATAACCACAGCACCATTTGGAGTGTGTCTTCAGGTTTTTCTAAGCAGGCTTCTTCATCTTATTAGACCAATTTTTGCTTTGCTTGTTTCCAATAATTTGTTGGTTCCAGGTCAGCTTGGCATCCAGGATTAGTCCTAGGCAGTGTACCTATTTAACTATTTTTATCTATTCGCCAAAGATTTTTAGGTTGTCATAATTTCTTGTTTATCTTCATTTGGTGAAATGTAAAATTGCAGTCTTTGCTTCGTTGACGTTAAAGTCCACCTTCTTATCAGCACTGCACGCTTCTCAGTGGTCTTTGCATAAGCTTTCCTAGTATATTGGCTTGTATAGAGTATAAACTGTTTACCTAGTTTTGCTCAAGCTATCAAAATGGGTCTTCACAATGCAAATTTACTCAACAGCAATTAAATGACAGGGCACAACTCAGTTACATGAAATAAACAAAATTAACAATTACTGTTCTGATTAAGAACCAAAACTATTTTATGCTTACTGGGGGTTGTATCGTCCCCTTGCTTTATTAGTACCATCCCGAGTTCCTAATTTCATATTTCTTTTGCATTTATGACATTATCTTATAATTATAAACTCTTACAATATCAATCAACTATCTAGTGCCCCCAAAATAAGTATTATATATTATAATACAGAAGTCCATCGAACGGGTAAAGGATTTTAACAAAATCCACCTCGTAGGTATGTTAATCAGGTCCCATGTAAGACCTGAAACTTACAAGACGGACTCCTGAAGGTACGGACGCCCAGAATTCCAGTGAGGTTTTTAATAATTCCTGGAGTACCAGGAATACTTAGCAATTGCTTTCTCACCTATGATCATAACAAATACATTACGTTACATACCAGGCTTCTTATCTTTCATTAACCTGTCCTTTGTGCACTTATATAATTACAGATGCCATCACAGACCCTAAATACACTTTCATCTTTCTGCAGTCACTCACTAACTAACTGTTCTTAGATGCATCTTTCTTTTATCTCATAATATGAAATAATAGGGACCACAGGAAAATTTACCACATCATTACATAATTGATTAAAATATGTATTACGGATAAAATAATAAAAATGAAATAAAAATAAATTGAAAAGAAAAAATAAATAACATAAACATAAATTAACGATATTTTATACATTTGTTCTCATAACGAGTATTACATCGTCTGCATGTCCCTTGGCTTAGAAGACGTCTGCATTGTGATATGTCATTAACTCATCAACCACTAAGTTTCATTTGAGATGTAACAATACTTCTCTCTGAGGACATCCCTGAATTACGTCAACTGTTAGGGAATCTTCGTAGATGCTGGTTGTGACTTGCCGATATTCTAGCATGTTGTGAATTTCAACTAGTAGTATCGTCGATACCATGTCTTTTGGCAGCCGACATTATCGCAACGCACTTACTCTTTCAATAAAATATCTCTTATTTTTAAATATGGTTCATAAAAATAATATCGATATCAAAGTTCCTATGTATAGTGTAGGTACCCAAGGCTTAGATTGCATAATAAATTGATAACATTTGAATTACACAACAGAAGCCGCGTGATAGAAGTTTGTACATATTACATACTAGTTATAAAATAATATCATTAAAAAAAATAGTATTTTTTAAATATTTAGATAAAACCTTATGGCTAGTTAATAAAATCTGTCGTTTTGAGATAAAACATATTTTCATTTTTTAGAAATGGAATGAAACACTAATTTTTTTATTTTTTGGAGAAAATTTCACCCCTTTAGCAAAATACTTTCATAGCACCTATTAATATCTTGCACCAAGATCGCATAGTAAACCAGCATTCCAAATTTAAAATATTTCACAACTTATGGTTTACTATATCTGAGGGTTGTTTTTACCCTTTAAGGATGTATTCCAAAAAAAAAATGATGTATTTTGACTTTTATTAAAAAAAGAGTGTAGTGAAGAAAAATCAGAAAAAGAAGGTTCAAAACATTGATACCAAGAGAATACTCCTATGATACGTGCACTCACAGGGAAACTAAACCAAGAGAAATGATCTAATGTAAAAATGTTACCGATCATAATTCTGGACGATGTTTAAATCTGTAACGTTGCCTGTAATAAAGATTCAGCGAACGCAAATTTTCGTCTAAAGTCACTTTTCTTCTCGACATTTACGTCGCGGCTTTGAGCCATGCTTTAACCCATTTAGAACATATGTTCAGGTTAACTAAGTTTATGGGGCACTTCGATCACTGTCTTTAAAGTTTGTATATTCGTAATATCTTCAATTTTAGCTGGATCTATAGAAATTCCGTGACGAATTACAACATCACTCAAATATCTCAGTTCAGCAGAACCAAATTTACTTTTATTCTTATTTAAAGGTAATCCAGCTTTATTTAAACGATCAAAAACAATTAGTACAACTTCTAAATATTTAACAATAATTTCTCATTATACTCCAAAAAAAGCCTACGAAATTAAAATGAAAATTCTAGACTAAATCTATGTATTTCTTATAAATTAAATTTAAAATAATGACCTGTGTCAAGATTTATTATCGCGACAAGCTTTTATTTATATCATTTAATTTTATAATGTAACAATAGGATGGGTTTAATTTACTTCAAAGATTATTTTCTTATTTTTAGTGCATTCAAATAAAAGCATTCTTTAAAAAAAATTTTTATATTACTTTATTTATTTCTTTTTTAGTATTCGCTAGATATTTTTTCTAAGCATGTTCAAGTCATTATTCAGGTTTGTTCGTTTTTTTATAATAAACATGCATTGTGATCAGAACTGAATCATTATATAAAATTTCAACTCAGTAGGATAAGAGGATGAAGTTTAGGCTTGTTCGTTTTTTTTTTAATGCATTGTCATCCGTACTAAATCACTAGCAAAATTTGAACTCCGTAGGATGAGAGGAAGAGGTTCGGGTTTGCTGGGTTTTTATTATAAAAATGCATTATCATCGGAACTAAATCACCATGTGAAATTTCAACTTCGTAGGATAAAAGAAAGTGGTTCTAATTCAGCTTGCAAGATTTGACACTAACACACACCCACAAAATCCATACATATATAGCAAGTTAAATAAATGATTTTAAAAATTGTTTCATATTTACGGGTGCGTTTACCCTCTTAGAGGGTGAGTTTAAAAAAATCCTGTCTTAGTGAATGTTTGCAGCCCAAACTAAAGCTGTATGCAAAATTACAGCTTTCTATCTTTGGTAGTTAGGCCTGGGTTTGAGAAATTAGCGGTAGTGGTAAAATTCCGACATAAAAAATAATGTTATATAAAAAATTTAAACAAAATTGACGTGGTTTGGTGTTTTTCTTAAAAGTCAAAGGGTTTTAATATGAAAAAAATTTAATTTTTAGTGTTTTTTTCTCCTAAGAGGGCTAGCTTTGCAATATTCTTGCTTAGTGGACGTCTAAGAACCTAAATAGAACTGTAGGCCAAATTTAAACTTTTTAACATTATTTTTATTTTTTATTCATTTTATGCGAAATACCTATTAAAATTTGAAATCACATTTATTATCTATTATAATAAAGGTTATTACATTGTTGTCACATCTGTGGACGCAGCATTGTACTTTTTAAACAAAATCGTTAAAAAATACCCGGATGTATATTTTTCGTACAAAGATGAACGCCCCTCTATATTGAATTTACATGAACTAAAAATATACATTTACAGTTACAATACGCATAATACTGCGTCCAATTTTTTTTTTTTTGAAATTTAATAAATCATAAGTAATGCACGTAATTTAGTTTATTTTGATACCAAAAGTAAGATGAGAAATAATGCTTTATTGTGCTATTTTTAAATATCACCTATGTTGGCCCGGGAGCAAAATAACACAGGATAACAATACTGCGTCCGGTATACGGCCGTCATATCATCCAGGACGCAGCAAGATATGGTAGAGAGCAAATGCATGGACGCAACATTGTTTGTAGTCTGTATATATTCACATACACTTAAACGTTTTTTATTTGCAATTTAACTTTAATATATCATTAACAAATATTTAAAAAAAAATATTTTAATATTCTTATATGTTTATAAATTAATATACTTGATTGAAGATTTTCCCTTAACAAGCACGTCGTCTTTGGGGGATCAAAGAAAAAGTTTATTGAGGATAATAAATAAACATATTAATTATATTATAAATATTGAAAATAAACCTATTTTTATTTATATATAGTTAATAGAAAAATATACAGGAGTAATTTTTATAAAATAAATTTATTATATTTTTCTTAAATAATTGTTCGCGGCGGGATCAAAACAAAAAACATTGTTTATTTTATTTTAATACACTTTTTTTTAAAATTATTTCTACCTCAGGTTAATCCTAAGGATAACTATTTTAAGTTACCATCACAACAAGCACTGAATTAAGCAAAACCTAAATGCCAATAAATCTAAATAAGTTTTAAAATAATAGAACAGTAAGTTGTTCTAAACAACGCTACAATATAATTGGAAAATGTGTTATTCAAATGCGAAAGCTGAATGCAGTCCTGCCCAAAAATGTGTACCAATGAGCAACAATCCCCAGGGTTATGTTATTGTTTACTGTCGGTGCCAGTTGGAAATATCTACACTTAAAAATAGTTTCAATAGATTTTAATATTTAATTGGATTCTTTTTCTTTCAGTCCCATCCGAAAGTGACTAAACACAAAGCGACCAAGTTCCGAGGCTGGCTGAAAAAGTGGGCGAGTTCGAACGTGAGCGAGTCGCAAGCGAAGCAGAGTACGGACTGGCTGATGGGACGGGGCGAGGGCGTAGTGCCGAACCGGACGCGGGTGCTGTGCGATAACGATCTCCAACGGACTCCCTACGTGCCGTACAATAGGTATCGGGTGGACAGACTGAGCGAGGGTTCGACGTAGAGTTAGAGAGAGAGATAGCGAGTGAAATGTGTGTCGATTCTAAAGGGAATGGTGAGGGTTAAGGGGCTCTGGAGAGTGAGTTACGTTTTTAAACTTTCGAATGTATTAAAAGATTTATTTTTTATTATATTAAATTACAATGGTTCCTTAAAATGCAAGTATTATAAATAGTCTGATTTGGGCTTTGTTACTGATGACAATGTTTCATTTAGTTAGTGACTATAAACGTTTTCAAGGTGTAAACTAATCCTAGCCTGGCTGCCTTAAGTAAGTACTATCAGTGTAGTGATATAATATGATTCCCCTTGTGTTTACTGCTGTGTGTGAAGTGTCAGCAGTTTGTTTTGAGCTAGAAAAGGTTTTCAAATATTACACACAGGGTGATTCCTAAGTTGATACTTCCTTTTTAGTCGTGTATAGAAGGCATTAAAATAAACAACATTTTCAAATACCTTTTTTCAAAAAACCCAAAAATAAAGTACTTACATTCATTTATTACACTACAAATCAAATACGGTTCTGCCTAACTTGCCCGTTGAATAACATTAAGAAAATTTCTGGGTGTAGAGAAGAAACAACCGCACTTTTACGATACTCCTTGCTTTCAAATTTTACCATTTTCACCAATTTATTAAAATTAATTTTCTTCAGAAAACCACACCGCGCAGCGGATTGCCAAAATGAATAACTGACGACCTATCCGTAAAATGCATGACTAACATACAAAAAATGGAGAAAAACAATATAAAGTAAAGGGCTATGTTTTAATTACCAGGCCCTTACTTAGATTTTTTACTTCTGTAACTCGGCTATTTTTAAGTTTTTTGAAAGAAGGTGCATGTGTCTTTTGCATTAAAGTACACAGGGACGCCAAAATAATGAGATCTCTGGGCACAGATAGACAATGACAGCCGTTTTGTCCTTAATAAGACTTATCAAAAAGCCAAAACTCATAAGGAACTTCAGAAACAGCGAAAATACAGTATACATTTGTAGAAATCGACTCTAATGCAGAATACAAAGCCACCGGACATAATAGCGTTGACAAAGCCACCGGACATGGAATGAAAGTTTCAGCTTTTGTGAACCAAAACATATTTTTATTATAGTCAAACATTGATGTATCTAACAACTTTGACAGTCGCTCTTTGCTCAAAACAAACTGCTTAAACTTTATACTTTAGTAAAGACAGAGGCGAAGCTGTCAAGCTAAACTACACATGGATAGATAGTATTTAAAAGTGTATCTTTAAGACCAAGTGTAGATTTTTAGTTTATACTTGAAAGCGGTTAGTGATGCTAACCAACTAAACTAACACTTGTCCAGTAACAACATAAAAATACTACTAGTCCGACAATCAGTGTTATTATAATAAAGGAACCATATAATTCAATATTATCGTAAATGTATCTTTTAAAGATAACACACATCTGAAAAAATGTTTTAAAAGATCCAGCGATAAAGCGGGTAACTCACGCCACACCGCTCTTAAAAGATTATTGTAGATGAAGTGATACTTGTTCTTTGTGCGCTAAACGTTAAACAAATGGCGAAGTAAAAAATATTTTAATTTATTTACCCAACAAAGGGACCAATGATTTTCATGCAATTTGGTATACAACATTTTTAAATATTTATAATAATATAAAAAATATGTTGTTTATTCTTTAATAAACATTCTTCAATCATCTGAAGAGGTGCTTATTTGGGATAAATATTTTTTAATATTTAAAATCATCAATATTTAAGAACATGATAATAAAGATGTTCGTTGACATTGCATAAAAATTAAATTTTAAAAATCAAAAACCTGCAAGTATAAACCCAACTTTTTTAAAGTTAAATATATTAAAATTTTGAAAAAAAATAATTATATAAATTATTCACAACTATATTATCAATTTCTGAAAATATTTTTAAATCGTCTGTTTTTAATATCCATGTTTTTATTTCGAATTTATATTTTTTAAATTTTTGTTGGTGAATATTAAAAAAATCATTAAAAAAACAATAATAAAACAAAATTGACCATTGATAAATCCCATTGATCTGCACAAAAAGGGACTTTGCGCGGTTTCCATATGCCCAGCTCTACTTATCCAGATGGACTAAACCGGGATACATAATTTTCGCAGTTGACATCATTTTTTGTGGATCATGTAAATATGAAACAGGGACGGTAGACGATGATTATAAATTACGGCATGTGAAAGGCACTATACAAACCACAGTAGTTTATAAAGACACCTTAATTGTTCTAAATAGTTTTTTTTTGCAATAACAACAAGACCCCCTCCAGTTCTGTTCGCGTCGATACATCATTTGGTTAAAATGTGTTGTTTATACTACATCTTGCGCACGCTCACAAACCTGGATACGGGCTACATAGGAGACCTATTTTGCGAACGTTTGGCTGCATACCATTGGCGATAAATTGAAATTATTGTTGTTATATGTAGTTTTAAAAATTTTAACGCTTTTTAAAGCATTCTAGCTTTTCCGGAAAATGAACCTGTTTATTATACAGATAGGACTGTGTTTGTTTAGCGGTGGTGCTAACTCTAGTCAACTCTTACTGAAAACCGTGTAAACATGTGAAATTTCAAGGTTAAGGGTAGTCTTACCTTAATATGAATATAGACAGGTGAAAAGAATACGTGTCTCTTGTTTTTTGACGTAGTTGTTTACCAAATTTCATTACATTTCTAAAGTTTTGACCCCTGACCTTACAGGTGTTCTAACACAATAAGCCATTTTGCGGAAAAATTATTTTAAAAAAACACCATCTAACAGGTTGGAAATGAAAGAGGAATGATTCCTCTCTAATCTCCGCTTTATGGGGTACTTGGTTTTTTTGACCAGTTTTATGCACTATGACTTTGTTTTATAGTATAAAATTTTAGAAATAATGGTTCCATTGGTCTCCTTGTAGGTAACTAAAAGTAAGAGATTCAAAATTTTTAGGAACAATTTTTTTAATTCTTGTTTTAATTATTCTGCAGTGAGCGCCAGAAACTGTGCAGGTTATGGAAGAAATTGTTATTTTTATAATGTATTTTATTTCGAAAAATTTTCCATGTCTTCAAATCAAAATAATACTCATCAAATCCGGTGAGTCTGATATAAGAGGAAGAGTAAAAATTTCGAAATTGCGTTACGGGTCGTATCATCCCTTTTGGGTGTGCATTACATTTATTATGTTTAAATTAGGGCGAATGGAAGTAAAAAACGTATTGTTTTACTAAAATTTCCACTATATTTAAAACACTGTAATGAATTTTGATGAAAAAAAAAATTCATTACAGTGTTTTAAATATAGTGGAAATTTTAGTAAAACAATACGTTTTTTACTTCCATTCGCCTAAATTTCAATGGATTTCCACCAAGTATCGACCGATTCAATCATATTATTATGTTTACTCAAAAACTAATAATACTATCGAGTTTGTTTCAACACATGTTTGTTAATTGAGAGATACAGAAGTATTTTATGTATCTTTGACGTTTGTGCCATTAACAAACACCGAGATAAATATTTTTTAAAATTAGTTGTAGATGTTCGGCTGTAACCAAATAACCCCTCTAATGAAGTTAAACCCAAACTTTAGTTGGAATTAGTTTTTTTTTGTGGATTACCGTGTATAAAAAATATCGCAATCATACCCTAGGAAAACGAAATTTTAGATTTTATTAGAGATAACTTTAAATGTTATTACAGAATAGTCAGTTTAAAAAATAATATGGCCTTTTAAAATAAAAATTTTAAATGTTTTTTAACTAAAACTATTTTCAAACTGAAAACCCTAAATTTTAAATACTAAAAAAAATAAGATTTGCTTGTAACCAGCATGTCTTCAGGGGTTTGAAGAATAAGTTTATTAAAGAAGATAAGATTAACCCATTATAAATATTTAAAATTAACTTAATATTAAATAATTCTAAAAAAATCCAATTTTAGTCAGTGAAATTTGGAAATACCTTTATAACAACTTTTCCTAACAATTTTTTTTCTACAGTGAAAAATGGGGTATAGTAAATTTCACATACATTTTTAATGCTTTGACGTTTCTCTTGTTAAACGAGTTGGCCAACATGTCATTTAAAAATTCTGAAAACTGCTTTTCCTCACGAACATTGGCTAGATTCATGAGACTTACTGTATATTTACATTTACACGACAAAGATACACACTGAACACTCCAATATGTTGCCTTTCAATCACCTGACATCGTATGTGTCTGTTTTTTACGTTTTTGCCTTTGCATATCTCTTTCCGTACTTCATCAATCCGCGTGTATTTTCCGAGTTCTTGCAATATCACAGAGCCGGTATTCATTCACGTGTTGAATAGTTAGCGATCATTTTGCTATTATTTTGTGCGTAGACTTTCTGATTATAAACTGTTGGGCTGTGTGTATCTGTGAAGTGCTTTTTTTTTATGAAAAAGCAAGTAAATATATTTATTTGGTGATTAACTATTACAGGAACACCAGTACCAGTCCGGCCCTAACTAAACCGTGGGTTCGGTAAAATTAATGTTACCAGAAATGACGGTCATTAAAAGCTTACGTGAAATACACTATACTTAACTGGTTTTCGAATTTTTTACTCTTCCTCGTATTCCATAAGACTTTCACCAGATTTGATGGGTATTATTTTGGTTTGAAGATATGCGAAATAAATTTAAAAATAGCAATTTTTTCCAGAAGGTGCACATTTTCTGTGGGCCACTGTATATTTTTGACCTTTATTAATGAGGCGTTTTTTTTTATTAAAAAAAATATTCCAGAACTAAGTAATTTTAATATCGATTGATCATTTTTTAATTAGGTATTAATAATTTATTGACAATCTACAAAAGCAATAAGTAATTACACAATACTATTCTAAACGTTTCTATGACTATTGTATATTTTCAGTTTTTTTTTAAGAAGGCTAAAACCGGGGATAACGTGTACAGTCTGTGGTCAATAGTTGTTATTCATGTGAAAATGCATTAGAGCTAAAACATTTTTTTTGGCTATGACCATGAGTACCTAATCCCAAACACCTAAAAGTTGTAATTATGTTAATATATGTAATTATTGTATTTTTTTAAATTAATTATTTAAGGGTCCATGATACAAAATAAAATTATATCACAGTTTTATTTTCTAAATTATTTAATTTACTTCCTCGACTCGTACAGAGATGAAAGTTTATTTAAACCGAAAAGTGTTGTTTTCTTCGGGAATACAAGATAATTCCGCTCCCAGTTTTTTAAATAGCCGGGAAATTATGGTTACAGTTCCTTATTTGATTTTTTCGTAAAATCTATGAAAATATATTTGAACATCTCTGCGCATGACCGTTTAGTCTCGATTTATCGACGTCTGGTTGTTGTGTTTTATCCCTAATTTAATATTTGGCATGGTTTTGTTTAAATTTTTTAAAACTGTTTGTCATAATTTTGGGGATTGGTTCCTAAATTCAGAAGTTTTTAATCTCGGAAACTTAAGAAATTGTTCTGCTTACAGATGACTTAAATTTTCGTTTGTTATGTTGTTTAAAATTTTCATTGATTGAGATATTTGTTATACAGTGATGGGCAGAAGTTGCGCAGCATACGAGACATTTTTTATATTGTACTTTTTATAATTATTATTGGGTTTTTCTTTTGCTTAGTTACCAACTAAACAGTGTGTCCAAAAAAGTATGCAACATATGTAAAAGTTTTTTATTACCGATTTCTCAGAAAATTTTATTCTTGATAAAAGTTGGTGCATGCCTTGAAACTATAAATGCATATTTCACATTTCACCTGCGGCTAATAGTAAGGAAGCAAATGCCATTTTTTCGAAATTGCATTAAGAGTAAAGTACCTTAGTTATTAGAAATACAGCAAAATTTTATATGGAAATGTTATTGCAAATTAGAAACATAGCCCAAATACGAAATTTGAGTTACGTGTCTCAATTTTTTATTTATTTTTTTCTAATCTATAATTTCCCCTAAACGGTACGCCTCTGGTCGATGTTTCGTTTATGCAATTTTAATATATCTATTAAATAACTTAAACGTGGGTTTATAATAAAAATGCATTAAGTAGTTGCAAACTTTTCAATGCACCGGGTCGGTTTAGATATAAGCGTGTTGCACGCCTACTTAACCCTTTGGGGCCCAAATTTTTTTTTAATGAAAAATTTCCGTTTTTTTTTTAAACCGACTAAACGTGTTTCAAAAAATTGAAAAATATTGAAATATGTTAGGATGTTACATTCGGGGATTCCCCAACACGTGGTTATCTAGTAATACCACTGGGCCTGCGTAAACGTAAACTAGGAAATAGAATTTACACAATATCAGATTAACTATTTTATTTACCTACTCTAGGACATTTTTATTTTTTATGAAATAACAAAAAGCAATTTTTCGTGGAATTTAAACATAACCCGACCTTGCAGGTTGAACATTGCCATCTTGTGCGGTGTACAAACTGTTTTGTGCTGCATAAGTTACAACGCAGTGAGCTGGCATAAACAGGCAAGTGAGCATTTTTGCTATATCTTATTTCTTGTGGAATCGCAATTTTGTAAGTATTGTGCGGTTTTCCAAGCTTTTCCGCCCCCTTTGGTTTTTATTTGGTTCAGCACCTATCAGCCCGGATGCAAGATTTAGTCGAAATGTCTTTAGATTTATCGTGGCACATGCTTCTGCCGAACCTCTCTTGGAAAAAATAACGTATGAGTTCAGCACAGAGATATCTAAAAAATGCCAAAATATTCTGTGGTACCATTTCCTCGATTTTCTATCTATCTCATAGAGGGATTTCATCATATCCGCTTTATCCACATAACCCATATGTTTATTGTAGTCAATAACGATTTTAGAACACGGAACTTCCTGTACTGTTCCATCTTTTTGTTTCCTTCTTACTGTCCCCACTTCAGTTGCAGTATGAAAGTTACTTATAAGGTTAACGGGTTTTTTATCCATCCACTTGACAAAAAATAACCCATCTTCTGTACGCCGCCAATCAAAATCACCCCTCTTTAAAGTTTTTGTTGGAACTAAGTCTACAGGTAAATTTCGTCTGTCTTTTCTTATTGTGCTGCATGCGTATATTCCATTTTCTAGCAGTTCTCTATGCAGCTTGACAGTACTAAAAAAGTTATCAAAATATACTTCATGATATTTACCGGGTAATGTTTGTGTCAAGTCTTTTACCACTCTTGGCCCTAACAGTTTCTCAGCCACATCAGAAATTTTTCCAGTATAAATCTGAAATTGAGCTACATAACCGGATTCGTCAGCCCTAACCCATATTTTATATCCCCGTTTTATTGGCTTTTGTGGCATATATTGCTTGAGAGAGCTCCGCCCTTTAAACTTTACCATGGACTCGTCAATTGACTGATATTTTCCAGGTTTATAGCATTCCAAATACCGCTTCTTCAGTACATCTAGAACTGGACTAATTTTGTACAATTTATCGAAACCAGGTTCTCCACGTTTGGGTTGCAACTGATATATTCGTCCCGTAACTCAGGTCTTGACGACCAAAAATCTTTGTAACTTGGCTTTTTTGTAATGCCCATCAAAAGATTAATACCAAGAAATATTTGTATTTCCTCTAAATTTGTTGAAATAAACGCGTTTGCATTGCCACCATGGCTCTGGGTAGCAAACAAGTTGGTCTGAAATACAATATGCTGTAAAAGATCGAGAGTAAAGAACTGAGAAAAAATGTCCAAAGGGGACTCCATCTCTTCGGAAATACATGGCCCAAACTGTTCTGTAAATGACTGTTTTGGTCGAAAATTGTCAATATTTTGGCCCCAAGTATAAATGTCCTTCAATAATCCTTTTCTGATGTCCGATAGTGGCATTTCATCTTCACTTTCCCACTCATACTCCTGTGTTGTGTTAGGCACTTCAACACTGTCTGGTTCACCAGGAGGCAATGTATCTTGTTCAAAAATGATATCCATGTTTTCGATATCAAACAATGGTGAGCACAAGCGTTGCTCTGCGTTTTCATCGTTGTCGTCAGATTCTTCGCTGCTTGCCGAATTTCTATCTGACGGAATTTCGTCCATAATTCCATTTATTTCGTCGTCGCCAAGGGCTTCTAAGTCAAAATAATTCCATTTCTTCCTACCTACAATAAACAAACCAAATTACATTATTTAACCCTCCCAGGGTGTAACGCACATCAGTCAATAAAAAAATCTAATGTTATATTAGAAATATCGTGCGAGAAAATCAGTTCCGTATATAACGGCCTAGTGGTATCAGACTGTAACCACCAATTTTATTATAACTTTTTGAGCCCAAAATGGAGAAATTATTTAAAACAATTATTCTAAAATCGTTAATTATTAACTTATAACTAATTTAAAGCACTTACCCGCCATTTTTTGTTAAAATAATCAAATATTCACTACGTAAACAAACCTAGCATCAACGTGCACTCTGGGCAGCAGAATAAACCACCTGTTTATGGCGGTTTTTACTGAAATCGTCGCTTTCATTTAGCGAGGAATCATCAGATATCGCTTTGAGCAACACAAATATTAACTGTGGCATCTCTTCGCGACCACTAAGCTGTATAACCGATAATTAAAAGGTGGTATTTTGGCGAAACCACTGGGCCCCAAAGGGTTAAACACATTTTAGCCAACTTCTGTTGAAACTAAATTATAATAAAATTCAACCCTATTCATAGTACTGAAAATAACTACTAATTTATTTGTCATTTTCACCCAGTACGCTAAAGTCCAAAAACCTACCAGAGGCGTACCGTTTAGGGGGAATTAGAGATTAGAAGAAAAAAAATAAAAATTAAGACACGTAACTCAAATCTCGTATTTGGGCTATGTTTTTAATTTGCAATAACATTTCCATATAAAATTTTGCTGTATTTCTAATAACTAAGGTACTTTACTCTTAATGCAATTTCGAAAAAATGGCATTTGCTCCCTTACTATTAGCCGCAGGTGAAATGTGAAATATGTATTTATAGTTTCAAGGCATGCACCAACTTTTATCAAGAATAAAATTTTCTGAGAAATCGGTAATAAAAAACTTTTACATATGTTGCATACTTTTTTGGACACACTGTATAATAGTGTACTTTATGGCCCGCCCGGGACCATAAGACAAAAAATACAGTTTTTCGTTAACTAGAGCAAACAGTAGTCGATGAGTCATCACGAACAAATAGTGCATTTTCACCACATGGCTCATATTGTGCCTGGCTATGGCAATAAAATGTCTTTTTTATATTTAAAATATTATAAAAATGAATTTCACGAAAATTAAGTGGGGCGGCCTCAGTGGAAACTAACATGAATAGCCGCAATATTTTTATGATTGGCATGGTGGATGAATAATTTGAACCTATATAACTAAAATATTAAAATAAATTTTCATTTTTTTTTTAAAGCTATCTGCCAAACTAGAAGTTCTTGTGAACCCTTTAGTAAAATTTTTGTATTAATGGGAAACGATGCCGCGTTTCTAGCTGGTGTGGAGGGCTCTTAATAAAATTACAAAATATGATATTGCTTCTGTAGCAAGTTTTGATTTTTTGCTATTTCGTCGGGAATTTCAGAGTTATACTGCATTAAGACTTTAAGTGTGGCAGCTGAATATCGCAACGCAAGTATTGTCTGACACACCGTTCTAAAACTACCTACAGAATGCAGACAAAAGTTTGCGATATTGTCGGCTGGCTCGGTACTAAATATAGATTAAAAAAATTCCACAAAAAAAATATTTTAATTTAAACTACCCATACAACATACAAGCAAAAATAAATTGGGCCCGCTTTGACTTCAAATTTTACACCCAATTTTGTGTGCTTCCTCGCTTACCTTGTGGATGACTACACATCACTAAATCATAATTTTATCATATACAGGGTGGCACATCGAAAAAGAAACAGAAACATTTACTGGCAGCTCCAGTTCTTTTTTTGGTGCAGCCCCCTGAGCGGGGGTGGCACCACCCCTAAAATCTTAAATGAAAAGGGGGTCGAGTGATACCTTATTTAAAAGGTCTTTAAATTCCCTTTATAATGATGGAAAATTAATGTACTTCAGTTCAGTAGTAAAGAAACTCTTTATCTCTTAGTGCTAACTTAGCATCTTATTACAATAAATAAAAGTGCCAAATTTCAAGAAAATCGGCAAAAGAAGCTTTGAGATATTAATAAAAAAAACGATTTTTTTTTAAAATTTGACATTGTGTATCTTGTAACCAGACTTTCTAGGACACATGTTTACATAAACTTTTCTACTTGAATTTGGTCCAGGGATGCGGATTACGGGCTATTAGGCGACTTACAAACCCTCCAGTCAGAGGCTCTCCGGTTTCGGAGCATAAACATCTACTTAATACCTTTGGTACATATAAGTATTGTTTTTAGATTTCAACAAATACTGATCTTGGTAATCGTTTTTGCATCATCTGGAATCATAAAAACTATTAAACGTTTGCGTTTGTCCTTCGGAGTTTGGCGAGAAATTAAAAAAAAATGGAAAAGCGACCATTAAAAGAAAATATATCGTCATTTTTTAATTAAAATATGTTGTCTAGAAGTAAATTATAAAGACGAACACAGTTTTTGAAAACAAATAACAAATGGTTTTTGGTAATAACTTATAAGGGATTTTTAAGTGTAAAATATTATTTACTTCACTGAAACAATTACTTTAAATCACGTTCACGCTCAAATTAATTTATTATTAATTAAAAGGCAATACACATGTCTATGTTGTTAAGGGTTTATAATCGCTTTTGAGTATTTTTACCTAAAAACGACATAGACTATCGAATTTATGTCAAGATATGTTTGTTTGTTGAGAGATACTGAAGTCAGTTTTGTATTTTTAACGTTTGTGCTATTAATGAATACGAGATAAATATTTCAAAATTAGTTGCAGAGATTCGGCTGTCACCAAATATCACCTGTAATATTTGATTAAACAAGGACAAATTTGGTATCGATGGATAGGTAAAGGTTCAACGTTGTTTATCTTTTAATATATTTTAAATTTAGGACTTTCTTTGAGAAACAAAGGTGGGTTTTTCGATGCATTTAAATTGAGGCAAATCGTGTATTTAGTTTCGGAGAAATTCAGTGACGGCGGACAGCAAAAAGTGGGTTTATTTTACATGCGGTGATGAACTCTTAATTCAATTTTGAAAGTTAATCAAGTAAAATATTTAGGAATAATCTTTGACAGTAAATTAAATTGGAATTTTCACATAGAATATTTGATTAAGAAATTAAGAAGTTTACTACCAATTTTTAGAAACATTTAAAAAATTTTGAACGTTAAATATATGGAAATATTGTATTATGCACTAGTTAAAACTTTCTAAAAATTATATTTAATAAAGAATTATCTTTATCCTTCAATAAAATTAAATTCTGAAACAAAAAAAAATGAATATTAGACAACTTTACATTTATAACATCTTAATATACATATTTAAAAATAAAAATCTTATACAGTTTAAAAACCATAATCATAATACACGTCATAAAAATTAAATAATCATAAAACCTAAAATAAATAAGTCCATAGGACAAAAAAATTTCAAATATTTATGTTTTTATTTAAACGATTATATACTAACAAAAATTAAAAAACATATTTCATTAAAAAATATAAAGTCAAAATAAAAGCATGGATATTGGAAACAGATAACTTGAAAAATTTTTTGGAAATATTGTTATGAATAATAATTTTTATATCCTATTATATCTTCAAAAAAAAACTGCGTTTCTATTTATATATGTTACCGGCCAAACCCGATTTCAGGTTAAACTAGTTTTGGCCTAACCCGATTTCAGGATAAACTAGATTTGCCTAGGCCTGTTCGGGTTTCTTCGTATTCTAACAAACCCGACCAGACCCGAACAACTTTTAGGATAAACTAGTTTGGCCTAGGCCTGAAATCGGGTTTGGCCGGTAACATATAGTTAAACGTTTTTTATTTGCAATTTAACTTTTATATAATACATATTAACAAATATTTTAAAAAAAATATTTTAATATTCCTATATATTTATAATTTAAAATACTTAGATTTGCCCCTAACAAGCACGTCTTCGGGGCAGCAAAGAAGTTTGTTGAGGAAGATAAATAAACACATTTATTATATTATAAATATGGAAAATAAACTTATTATTATTAATAATTCCAAATTCTAATAGAAATTTTTTCTTAATACTTAATTCATTTAAGATCAATTTTGCTATACTTTTTTTTAATTTTCCGCCTCCTACAGACGAACGCCGCCGTTTGTTGGATTTTGGGATATCCGATGACGCAGAAACGATTACCAACATCGGTATTTGTTGAAAACTAACAATAAAAAAAAATTCCAATATGCTGCGTAAAATTCGGCCCACTATGTAACGTTTAATATACGGCTTCTCCCGCGTCATTATCTATTTAAAAAAATAATTAATCAATGGTTTAGTCTACTAACTGAATAGAACACAAAAATTAGGGAGTCAATTTTAATAAAATAGATTATTTTAATTTATGACGTGTTAAAGTGGCTGAGAACTATCACTAACATTTTCCAATGAAAGAATTATAAAAGTTTCTGCTCTGCAACGTTTAAACTACTACCCGTCAGATCCGCCAGCCGCGCCCGTCGAATTTGCCTTTTTGTCACAATAATTATCGGTTAAATATACTGGGTCTCCCAAAAGTCCCGCATAAAATGAATATCAATTAAAGGAAAAAATCTAGGAAAAACGCTCGGACCCGTAAATTTTTATTTTTAATTGTGAATTTTTTGACGTTGAAAAATATGGGTGTCTCATAGAACTGTCGTTACGTCTTTGACAATTTTTTTTTATGGAACACCCTATATATTGTATTTTCTGATTCTCCACAAAATTCTACGCTTATTTTGTAAATGCCATGTCTAAATTCATTAGTTTTTGAGATATTGACATGGCATTTCTAGACTTTGACAGACTGTAATATTGGAACGGTTCATCTTAGAGAAAAATCATTTTCACCTCCCTATCTAAGTTTTTTATTCTCTATCCAAAGAAACCAACCTCCGATTTACCATGTTAAACCGGTTTTTGGATTTACCATGTTAAACCGTTAAAACCGGTTTTTTGGTTTAACATGGTAAATCGGAGGTTGGTTTTTTTGGATAGGGAATAAAAAACTAAGATAGGGAGGTGAAAACCATTTTTTTCTAAGATGAACCGTTCCAATGTTACAGCCTGTCAAAGTCAAAAAATGCCATATTTTAAATGTCAATATCTCAAAAACTATTGAATTTAGACATATGACATTTACAACATAAGCGTAGAATTTTGTGGGGAATCAGAAAATAATACAATATATAGGGTGTTCCATTAAAAAAAAATGTCAAAGACGTGACGACAGTTCTATGAGAGATAATATTTTTTTATGTCAAAAAATGCACAATTAAAAAAAAATTTACGGGTCCGAGTGTTTTCCCTAATCTTTTTCCTTTAATTGATATTAATTTTATGCTGGACTTTTGGGAGACCCAGTATAAGAATTTCAGTTTTTTCCCTGGCACGTGGCAAATTTGATATTCCTATTTCATCTCGAAGTCTTTTCTTTTCCAAACCAACATAGTTACATTCAGCTTAGGTTAAATTGTAAGCTGAACTTTTTGTTTACAAACACGTCTATTATGGTTGTCCCAAAACAGCCGCCTGCCGGTGAAAACGTACCGATTTCTCACCCTGGGATAAAGCCCTTTATGTTGTAATGAAAAATATTTCTTAATGATGCAGTTAATAAATTTTTTGAAGTATACTGCGTCCTTTAATTATGAAATAGTTAAAAAGAGCTTTAATTTCAAGTAGTTTTGTTTAACTATTCCATAATTAATGGACGCAGTGTATCACTAGCAAGCTACTTAATAAAAATGTAGATATCTTTTAGTCACTTTTTTATAAATTACCACATATGGCGGCATGGAACTAGTAAGGTTCATCTACAATAATTATTCTTTAACCCGCGCCAGTTAAGTTGTACATAATTTTACTTCGAAAGTGCTAAAAACATCCGCTGATCTTTCAAAAGGTTTAGTGTTTTCCAGTGTTATGTCGAAGGGAGAGGGGGATGTTGTTAAATCTCTCGGTGCCGATTAAGTAGAGGGTCAATAATTTTAAATAAAGTGCTCGTTTGGTATGATCTTTTTACTCCAAACAAGTAATACAACTCAATTTCTTACATCAAAGTAGACATAAACAAATCCAAAGGAGCACTTTAAAATGTTTCATATCAATTTGTATACTGTTATTGTTTTAAAGGGCCAATAAGTAAGAAAGAAACTGTTATTTAATAATTTTTTATAATTCAAATGCGTTATGATCTTTCTCTTTCTTATTGGCAACTTCACACATTTGTTCTCTTAGTTTTCAGAGTTTGTAGGTTTTTTTTTCATATAAATGTGGATTTTTTTTCTTATTTGACCATTTATTATTTCTTTAATTTATTTTGTTATACTTATTGTATTTCTGAAGGTCGTTCAAATGAAAACTTAAATATGGAACTGGGACCTATTTTTGGAGACGAAAGACAGTTTTACATGAAATTCAGTCTATCTCGGCAGTTACGTGGATATTGGAATTAAAAACCCGTTTTTTAAACCTTATTAGTAGCAACAGGATAATTTTTTTTGTCCAAGTATTGCTTGTTTGCAGCGCTATCACTGTCATTGGTAAGGTAGACCCGTATAGAAATAATACAGCAGAATCGTTTGGTTTATCGTCGAAGAAAAAACCGTGTTTAAATATTTACTAAACATTTTTTTAAATATTTGGGGGATCAAAAAAAAATAGCTTTAAGATGTGGTGAGTTACCTACCCCTGAGTACTACTCCTGTATAATTAAAGTAAATTAAAGCGGGGTCCTGTAAACATCAGTTGTATGACAAGTATTAAGAATGCTCCAGAGTGGATCACGTATTTACAGTTTTTTAAACCTGTCTGTATTTTATTTTTAAAAACACATAATATGTATGTCGTAGTTGTACAGTGGGATTTCACGAAAAGCCTAAGCATTTCATGAAACACCGACATATTAGTGTGAAGAAGTATGGGCGAGAAGCCTAACATTTATAGTCATATCGTCGCGTCGGTCTCCTGACGTAGTGGCGTAAAAAAACAAATTACAGCCATACGTTTAAAACATCCAGGGTACAGCAAGTAACTCAATCCAGACCTCTCTTATTAAGGCCTTTTTACATTGGGTGCAATTGCAAAAAAAAGGCTTGGAAGCATGCGCTGTGACGACGTTTTAATCAGCTGATGCACGTTTTCCCATTTAATACTAATTAAAACCGGCATCAGCTGTTTAAAACGTCGACAAAGCGAATTTTTTCTTGCAATTGTACCCAATGTAAAAAGGCCTTTCTTACAGCTTTTCTTTGCCAGTTTGGACATTTTTAGTTTTGATATGAACGACTCATATCAGATTTATTTAGTGTCAACAGTAGTGCGGGTTTATAGGTGCCTAATGTAATCGAATCGTAAATACAGCTGTGAGAAAACTAAGCAATGCAAATTTGTTGTCAATACAATCAGATTTTGATGTCGTACACGTTGGATTTACATAACTCTGACTATTAAAAAAAATCTTTGCCAAAAACGCACACACATTTCTAAGAACCTTTTTTGGGTGAATGTATTTATGTAAACCCTCGAGTGATACTTTTTGTTAATTTTAACTTAAGAACAAAGACATTGTTTTGTACATATATATTTTATATAAGTTAGGTTATTGCATAATATTAAGTGTTGTCTTGGTTCCAGCTTAAAACAAGCGCTTAAGAGGTAGGTATAGTGACACATTCGCCATTTCAATATTTCGTATCCTATTCGCTTTATCCAACATACCTACAGTTTTAATTTAAATAAATTTTGATTGATGAATTAATGAAAGCAAAAAACGAAATTTTGTGAAATTTGTCCATATTTTTTTGCTGCTATTACTTTATAAATTTACACTTTGTTAACTTTAAACTGTAGGTAATTATGCTCCAAAAATGAGTATTTGACCGATTTTTCGATAACGAAATATTAATTTAAAAAACGAAATGGCGCATGCGTCACTAACCCTAACCCTTAAGAAATATTTTAAACTGGAATAAAGTTTTTTTTACCTTATCGTTTGTTTTAGTGATCATATTGTCTGTTTTTTAAATTATTATTACAATTTGTTTTGTATTGCTTGAACTTTCTCATCACCTTAACTTATTTTGTTCGTTGTTATTATTTAAATTTTACATTTTAATTCCACGTTGCTGTTGACATATCCTTCTTGGTGAAAATTTCGGTATCATTTTTTTTTATTGTAAGTATAACTTGTCTAGTTTTAGGGTTCCATAGAATACTGACTGCTTTTTCTTAAAAGTGTAAATAGTATAAAGTATTTATTTTTTCTTAACTTATTGTTCGATGGACATATTCTTTTATTTTAAGGGCATCGGCTACGTTTTTACATGTATCAGATTTATGTCTGTTGTGCTGATATTATAAATATTTTTAAAAATGAGATATAGAGCAGGTATTTGCAGACAAAATGTGTTTCATAACGAACTATATGGGTAATTTAAACAGTTTATTGGAAAAGCTGGAAAACGACAAAGAAGTGTAACTTTAATCCAGTTTTTAGAAATAACTATAATAAATCAAATAGTTTAGCAACGTGCAGGCAAAGTTTTAAAATTAAAAATAGTAATATGCGTCTGCCAATGGGCTTTTTCACTAAAGAAAATAACATTTTCTACGGCTTCAGTTTTTGATTTTTTAATTATTTACTGGGAAAATAATTAAACAAAATACGCTCTTAAATAAAAACAGGCGGTAGAAGGTGCCGACGCGACGTCACAACAAAACCGGAAAATGGGTAACCCGGGACAGCCTTCATCCGACACGCCCCGACCTGACTAATCTCTCGAGACTGGTGTTCTATTTTTTTATTATGGAAGTTATCGAAACAAAAAATTGAGCGGTTAATAGGATGACGTACATCCCGTCGCGCCTCATTTTAAACTTCCAGCTTTCCGGTCGTGTTTTTAATTGTTTCTAGTTCATGATGTTAAAGCTAAATATGATAAATTCGATTATAGTGAGAGCCCATTACGCCACAGAGACTGAATTTTTCTCAACCAATTTCGACCGAGAAAAAGTATCTTATATTATAATTTACATAATAATTGACTTCTTTTTTTAGAAATATATTTGTTCAATCAAGTGGATGATTGTTTAAAATCTGAATATAAAACGCATGTGGATGAAATTTATTCATAATGATATTAGTGTTTTCGCCCTTCGTTTGCTTTTGCTAAAAGCGGTGTACGTCGTCTGTTGTCGGAAAAAAATTGAGAAATGGACATGTCCATGTACGCGTAATTTAAGTGTAGTTGCGATCTCAACTGTGATGAAAATTATTAAAGTAAATTGTTTGAAAATTAAATTTTTGCCTACCCTGTTTTAAAAGGCTTTGCACGCCACTGCCATTCCTTAACATTAATAACTGAAATAGGTGTCTCTACTGTGCAGTCTGAAATCGCTAAAGATTTCAAATAAAATAAATTATATGGCGTAAATGAAATTTTGTGTCATGCGCTCAGTTCCTCGGGATATTTTTGTTTGGAAATTTTCACTCGCGCATTTTTTAAAGATGCGTTTAACATTATCAAAAACAAAGTTTAGTAAATAAGTCGTAGCTGTTTATTTTTTTCGGCGATGTTAAAAACTTCATCTGCACCGTCGCTATACTAATTTCAGTCATATTTATTACAGACGACAAAAAACTACTGTTTGTAAATATTATTTAAACAAATTTCAAGTACATAATTTTAATAATTTAATTATACGTAAAAGTGCAAATCCCGATTTAAAAAAAAAAGAGCTTATTGTGGTGAAAAATATTTAACCTAAAATTTTCTGTAAAGATTTTAAAAATCGTTACTTTATTTTAAATTCTATAAATTATTAATTTGAATTTTTTGAAATTGCATTCTTAGTTCTTTTTAAGCTTCATTGACATTTTCCGTTTTGTTCTTTAATTTTTTCGAATTATCTTATAATGTGGTATAAAATATATTTTGTGTAAAAATAATTATCCTGCAGGCGTTTTTGTAAATTATTTTATTAAAAAAAAGAGCAGAGCAGGCATAAATCAGACATAAAAAAACCGCACCAATCCTCTTAAAAGGAACGTGCTTCCCTATAATAGTTGTACATTTCGAAACACCACCGGCAATTCAAAATTAAAAGTTTATAACTATAGTATATTTTTCTATTAGAGTTTGTAAAGATATGTCATCATATAGTGCAACTTGTAAATAATATAAAAGTGAGAAAATAACCAAAACTATACTTTCCTTGCACGAGGGGCGTTAGAAAAAATCTCTTTCTAACAGTAATACATTTTTTAACACATAATCTTCCTTTACTTTAACAGACTTGCGCTGCCGCAACATCTTCATTCCATTAGCAAAAAAAATATTTTGCTAAATTTTCAAAATTATTCTCTTTCAACCAAATATCGTGTGTTCGCATATGGACATCCATTGAGTGCTTTATTAAATTTTTAAATAAAAAATATAACTATTTAATGGGTATCTTGTAAACGGCAATTTCTACTAAGTTAAATTAGAGAAATGTGCCATTTAAAAGGCTTGTTTATTAACCCCGGGAAAGTTACTTTACAGACGAGAACCAACTGAAAGCAGCGATATTGATGCCTAGTGGCGAAGACAACTTTTAAGATCGTAGGGTGGGATGAGTGCGTTCAAACCGAGGAACATTATGTTAAGAAATAAATTTGTCAAAAAATGTCGCGTTTCATTGTTAAGAGAACGTTTCTAGTGTCCCCTGTAGTATAAAGCATTCCATTTTATACAAACTCATTAATATCTCTAAAATGAAGAGACTTATTTTGGTTATTTTCGCATCCTGACCCACTTTTGAAGGTGTAAAAATAATTTTGTATAGAGAGTGGGAGCAATATGTACACAAATTTTAAATATTGTACACAAGTACATGCCATTTATATATAAAAGAAAAATATTTACAAATACTTTGGCATTTTATTTTAGGAACATTTACCCCTCAGTCTGGTACAGTTAAAATTTCAACTCCCGAATCCGTTATAAGTACGGTGTGTTCGAACTGAGCTGTCCGCGCGTTGTCTGCAGTAATCGCTGTCCAGTTGTCTTCAAGAATGTCGATAAGTTCTTCACCTTGTGTCAAAATGGGCTCTATAGTAAATGTCATGCCAGCTTGCATTTTACCAGGATAATTATTTCCTGAAAACAAACTTTTTTGAGTTTGATATGAAGGATATGGAACAAGTAGAGACATACATTGTTGGAAATTACTTTTACAAAGGGTTTTGTATTATAGGTTGCTTGTCCAACTGTCTAAGATACATCCATATATTTAGCGATCGATTTGTAATACATTATTTTTTAAATAAATATAGCAGGGTTGCGATAAAACACGATTTTTTTGAAAAAATCAATAAATCTCATTTTTCCGATTAAATCGTTTTTTATTTTTATTAATTTATACTGATTTTTTTCCTAAATATGGCAATACTGAACTTTAAAATCACTTATTTTCATTATTTTGTCTCTATTCGGGTGGTCTAGATTTACAATTCTCTCGGCGACACACAAAATAACTTGTATTGACATGAAAATATTCGGCAGCGTAATTTATGAATATTTTTACGCTGGACTGATGACGATTAGTTACATTTTTACACTTAGTTAATGTATCTTAACTAGGGTTGCCAGCCCTCCAGGTCTGACCTGGAGTCTCCAGGTTTGGTTTGGAGGCCGAAACCCTTTGACTCCAGGTTACGGGTATCGTTTTTTGTAGAAGTCATCTTTGATTGGAGGAGGAAGAAATATAAAAGCCACGTCACAGCGTAAAGTAACTCCAGGTCAACGGGAATGGAGGGCGCGACCTTTTTTTTTTTTTAGAAATCAGTTTTGATTGGACGGAATATAAAACTCCAGGTCAACTTCGGCGACTAGTTTTTACAGCAATTTATTACTTGATTTAAATCGTGATTTGCAACCCTGAAATATAGTGTCAAAAGAGTCGGGAATATTGCAAATACTTCAAAAACTACTGAATATAATTTTTTTGCAACGCCATTTTTTAATAGAATGTTTGGTATATTTTAAAAAACTTATATAACTTGCAATGTTAGTTATTAGTTTGTGTGTGTTACGGTCAAGTTTTGCAAGCTAAATTAGAACCACTTCCGATGACGATGTATTTTTATGATAAAAAATCCCCAGCAAACCCGAACCCCTTCCTCTTATTCTACGGAGTTGAAATTTTACATTCATGGTGATGCAGTTCCGATGACAATGTATTTTATGATAAAAAAAAACTTAAACAATGACGCAATAATGGCAATGAACATACTAAGAAAAATATCTACCGAAAACAAAAATAAAATAATTAAATTTAAAAAAAAGCTTGTATATCAAACCCATCCTTTTGTTACATATTAAAATTTTATGATAAAATAAATCGAGAATAAATCTTGACACAGGTCATTTTAAATTTAATTTATAAGAAATTGTACATAGATTTAGTATCGTGACAAGCTTTTATATCATATAACATTGGAGACATTATATAGTATTTTTCTATTATATACTTGTCTGTCCGTTTTCCCTTCTTAAGAGCTATTTTAAATCGACAAAAATATAACCGAATGCAATAAAATATTTTTACAACAAAAAACAATTAGGTATTTATTTTTAAAGAGAACAATTAAAGTAAAAATTTTAATTGAAACATTTTTTATGGAAAGTGTTATAATTTATAATAAAAAAAAAATAGTGCGGGGCGAAATGAGAATGCTTTATTATAAATATACAAAACGGCACCTAAGAAGGAATTTCAAAACTTGAGTATTTGCACCAAAAACTGATCTTAAATCTACGCTCCTAAAATACATGATTTTTAAAAAAATCATCAATTTTGGCGTGGTGAGCGATAATCAAGAAAAACCGAGCCCGAAAAACGCCGGTTAGAGTCATACATACGTTTTATGTTAAAATTTTGGATTGACACCAATAATCATATTTTTGACAAAAAATATAAAAAATGTTTTTTTTTAATAAAGAGCCAGCTAGGAATATCAAAAAAAAAAACATTTACAAGAACAAATTTAAACCAACCATGCAGAGGGGGAGAGGTAATATTTTAATTTTTGAAATTTGATAGTAGTTAGGTAAATTTTAAATGAACTTTGGGCGTGGCCCCCAAAATTTTTGCGCTTTTCCGCCTTTTTCACTAGATACAATATCATGAAATACTTGTGTGTCTTGACTGTCCCCTTCTCCAGAAAATTTTTTTTTCTACTTACACCCACTGAGCCTCCCTGAGCATATTTTCTGGCTACGCCACTGAAACCAGAGCAATCTAGAGTGGACACGACCCCCCCTTCCGTTACGGTACTGTAAACAAATACAATATAAAGGTAAAGGTACACTCTTAGCGTCTGTCTGAACATGCAGACTGCGAATGCGCCCCTTGATGTGACATACTCGCACCCCTTCTGCTAGAATGGCGGGATAATCGAGAGTAATACGAACTCTGTTAGCAAGTTTTTTTCCATATAAAAAATTAAATGTGATTAAAACTGAATTAATGAGGACTTATTTTAATAATTATTATTATTATTACTTAGCAATAGTGAGCGGTAAAACCGATGAGACTATTGCATCTATTCTATTGTCACATGTAAAAATCACAAAATATCACAGTGTATAATGGACGAATGAATTGTTCCATTGTTTAATGTCTTTGTCCAGTCTATTCTTAAATAAATATGAAGAAAATTCATAATTACATACAAATGTCACAATGGATTATTTTTGATTTTCCATTGGGAATGGCGAAATCTTTTCCAGGAAGGGCGCCGCCCTGCCTGAAAAGGAAAGCTATCAGGATACTGGCCGGATTTTACTATAGAGAGGACCGCAGGCAGTCTTTTAGAGAACTTGGTTTCCTAGCTAAACCGTCACAGTATACTATACTCGAGAGCCTCCTGTATGCCTAAAACTTTTTGTCAGTACTCAGTACTTATTTTTAGAGAAGTGCACTAACGGTTTTAAAGTTTTAGTTTTGCATTTCTTGTTCCACAATATTGACTTTTTATCAGATATCAAAATTATTAACGTTTAAACTTAGGTTTGTTTGATTAAAGTGTGCAAGTTATTCTTACTAATATGAAAAATGTCTGGAGGTCCATGAAAATAGTGTCCAATTCCATGTCCCAAAAAGGCTGGTATGACTGTATAGCCCAGTTCAGCAGCCTTTTTTTCAATTTCATAGCCAATGTCCCTGAAATATGTTCCAGGTTTACAAATTTTTATGCCTTCTTGCAAACAAATTTCTGTGGCTTCCACAAGCCATTTTCCTTGATCATCTACATTACCCACTAAAAAAGTTTTCGAACAATCTCCGTGAAAACCTTTGTAAAATACCTGAAAAATGTCAATCTAATTATATGGAGATCCTTCACCTGTATTACTTATTGACAATCTTAACAAAAAAATTACAGTATTATTATAATTTATTTACTAACAAATGGTATTGGTAACAAATTGTAGATTTAGGTAATTTTATTTACCGTGATATCAACATTTATTATATCTCCATCTTCTAAGGGCCTGGTATCAGGTATACCGTGGCAAGCAACATTATTTACAGAAGTGCACACAGACTTTGGATAACTTTTATAATTTAAGGGAGACGGATATGCACCAGATTTTATACTATGATTGTGTACAAATGTATCAATTTCATCTGTTGTCTGTCCTACCTAAAACGTTTTATCTAATAAAAAATAGCCTGACGTCCATGGGTATGAAAAATTACGAACCATAATGTAATTTAAGTCCATTTATTCTTACTTTAATTGATTGACCAACAGCCTTTAAAATATTAGCTGCCAATTTACAAGATTCCTCCATTCTTTTTATTTGTTTACTGTTCTTTATTTCTGGGTAAGCTATATTCTCAGCAGGTTCTCCTGTTACATAATAACTGGGTTTAGGAATGGTATCTGGTACTAATTTTCGTTCAGTAATATCTCTTGGTTCTACAATGGCATATTTACCAAAGTTTGGCTGCCTAAAATATAATGTTGATATAATGTATGTTAAATATTATGTTTGCTAAAAATTATTTATATTGACCTTTTTTTCGTGAAGAATATATGTCGTATTATTTGATTGAATTTCATTTTCTGGAATTAAAATTAAATACTTTATATTTTCTAATATAACATCTTTACAATTCACTTCAATTCAGTAGTTATTAAAGCTAAAATGTAAAATTTAATTTATATCTATCTACTTTTTTCTTTTAGGTTATGTTATGAGTTTTAATCATTGAATAAAGAACGACCTTTATTCAATGGTTTTAATGCACACCAATGTGTCTTTTTGAAGTCATTCGGCAACGCTGTTAGGACAACTATTTTATTGAGCTATTTCTTGTCGAAATCTTATTATAAAATACCAATTTTTTTGAATTGTTGTTCGCCATTGCTTTTGACTTACGAAAAACTATGAATTTTATGTACATACTTTTATTTTCAACAAAAGGCTCTTAAAAAAAATTGCCATAAGTCATACAATTGTAAATGAGCATCGATTCTCAATTACCGATAAACCTAACATCTCTATAATTGTTATACAACCGTCCATACATCCTCGGCGTTGCCAAATCTTACTGATTATAAATTAAATTTTCTTCTTTCCTGCTACGAGTTTCATTTTTCTAACCTTTTAAATGAAAATCTATTTTCCTTCTCTATATTTACGTCAACGATTCTAAGCTTTCCCATAGTTTATGTGCAAAGATAATGGTTTTGGAAAATGGATATTTGAAATGGCCGCTGTAACAATTTTCCCTCGCTTTTTGTTTGGCCAATTGTCAAAAATTGGCGCGTATTGGTTTTGTAACGTGTTTAATTCAACTGTCGGTGCCCCATTTCCTCGTGATTTAGTGCTCGAAACACACCAAAACCCCAAATCTCAGTTGCGGTATTTCTCTAAGAAACAGAATAAACAATCCTACAAAATGCCTGCAGCAGATTCAAGCTCTCTGGTTCTTAAATACACCAAAGTTGTGCCTGACGCTTGCCCACCCACAAAGGGGTCCCTAAAAGCCGCTGGTTATGACTTAAAAAGTTCTGAAGATATAACTGTTCCTTCACGAGGTAAAGCTCTAGTTGATACAGGACTCAAGATTGAACTGCCAGAAGGCTGTTATGGGCGTATTGCCCCAAGATCTGGTTTAGCAGTAAAGAACTTCATTGATGTGGGAGGTAAGAAGTTTGTCGTTCATAATAAGGATCCTAAATTATAATAGGGTTACAAAACTTTGCACTGGGCCCCTTGAAATAGGTGAATTTAAAAAACCTTAAAGGGGGAACTTGAGCATCGTAGATACTATATAATAGGTATTCCTACTCAAGATATTTTTTTTAGCTGGAGTAGTTGATGAAGACTACAGAGGAGTACTTAAAGTTGTCCTTTTTAATCATTCAGATTCTGATTTTGAAGTTAAGAAAGGGGATCGTATTGCCCAGCTCATTTGTCAGAAAATCTACTACCCGGATTTGGAAGAAGTGCAGGTAAGAAAATACCTATACGTATTTTTGATAGGACTAAAAACATATTTTTTGTTTGCTAAAAATTGTTCAGTTACGGGTTTTTAAGGTGCTATTTTACATATCCTATACCTACATAATCTTTGGTTTTTTTTTTATAGGAATTAACAGACACTCAAAGAGGTGAGGGAGGTTTTGGATCTACTGGTACAAACTAATTTTTTTTACCTTTTCTTATTTTAACTTGATACAGCTGACCATTGTTGATATTTGTTTAGTTTCAAAACCAGATGATCAAAATAAAATTTTACATAAATAAAAAAGACTGATGATTTTCTATAATAAGGCACATAATAGCTGCCCTTCAAAACAATAACTCTTGTCAAGTTTGGATACAGTGATTTATCTGGTTTTAAAACATGACTTGTATCTGAGTATTTTTTTAATAATAAGTTGTGTAAAATGTATATGTTTCCTATGTAGGTTAGAAAGCTAGGTTTATATTTTGATATACTTAAGCATAAATTAAAACTGAAACGCTTATTACCTCATTTTTTTTATTAGTTAAGGTTTGGTTTTATTATTGTTAGTTTTTGTGTATTGTAATAAAAGTAATGTTTAGTTTTTATGAGCGATAATAAAATTTCATTATTTTAGGAACAAAGGAGTACCTATTTTTTAGTCCAAATTTTACATTTCCATATTCATATGGAATGCACAAAGTATTTAACCAGACAACTTTGATTGTGGCATTACATTGGCAGACCCCCAGCAATGAGATACAGCATTTAATATATAATTTTACTTTCCTCCCAAGGAGAGAAGTATTGTAATCATGATTGTAGGGTCCCTAGGCTTTATGGCCCAAAAACTACGTGACCTATGACGAAATTTTGTATGAATGTCATACAGTGTGCTACAAATTCAACGTTCACCAGTTTTAAAAAAAGTTATTCTTTATACATAAATGTAATTTCTTTTGCTTGTTATATAAACACCAAAAACTTTTATTTTGTTGTAGAGAAAAAAAATTATAAAATGATTGCAAAATTAAAAGTTTTTAAATCAAACTTTGAAGCATCAGAATGAAAAAATCTAAATGCCAAGAAAAGTTTTTACACAAAAGTTAGTTTCCAAGAAATTTGATTAAAAAGAGACCTAAAACTTTTTTAAAAATTAATTGTCAAAGTTTATTTAACTTATTACTTTCAAGTAAATGACAACCAGAAAGGTTCATTCAACGTGAAATCCAATGTTAACGCATTTTTCTATCCTTTTTCGAAACACAAATTACGAATAATATTGTGGTGTCCTTTTTAGGTCTATTTTTAATATAAAATATCTTGGAAACCATAACTTCTGTAAAAAAACTTATTTGGCATCTTGATGTGTTTTCCTAAGCTCTTTTATTTTGCTGCTTTAAAAGTTTTATTGCAAATTTTTATTATTTTGTGCACCCTGTATAACGAAATCAAAGCTTTTTAACAGTAGCGGCTCGTGGACAGGGGCGCAGCAAGGAGCCCCCCCCCCCCCCCCCCGAGATTTTTTGAGATGCAAACTACTGTACCTTTATATTCTTAGTAGGTAAATACCTACCTGTTTAATAGATATACATTTTTAATTTTTTATTAGAAATTGAAATAGGTAAACGGTCGCGTCTACTTCACGCGATTTATAAAGGTTTTATTTTGCCTGCGGCTGTGACTATGCCAAGCTCGTTCCGTAGTCGCGGCGCGCAATTACTCGATTGGTATGAACACAGCACACGGACATTCGCGATGAATTTTCGATATTGATATTACCGTGGAGGAAATTCTGGACGAAATGGCAAAAACAAAACAAAGAATTTTACTTTAATAAAAGCGATTACTTTACAGGGTTTTTGTTTATTTTTAAATATATAAGTATGATTTATGCAGTGGCGTAGCTAGCATTGAATGGGCCCTATATCAAGAGCCAGGTAGTTGGGCCCAAACTAAATATCTGATATTTGCTAAACAGCAAAAACATTTTTCGTCCTTTTGGAGGGCCCCCCCAGGCCAGTGGGCCCTGTATCATTGATACAGCGGACAATGCAATTTCTATTTTTTTCCATAAATAGGTATTCTGTTAGTCCCCCCCCGCAGTTCTAGGTAGATTTTAGATCGTTTTCAAAATTCATAGAAAGCATATTTTTTATAAATGAAACTTAAAAAGATACAATAAATCAATGGTTATATATTACTTAAAAAAGTAAAATACACAGTTTGGTAGTTGCTTTTTTAAAACTACTTCTATACAATTATCAAAATAAAGAGCAATTAATAAATGTTCCAGTCGATTCTATAGGGTATATTAAAGAAGAAATTTTATATAAAACTTATAGTAGGTATCTATATGGCTAAATGATAAAACCACATTTAATAAGTTTTAGATTAGATAAAAGAAAAAAAACTGTATTATAGTTGGCCCTCATCTCAATATAACTTTACAGTGGCTACAGTATACAGGGTCTTTCCATTAGACTTAAGTACTAAGTATATTAATAAAAAGTTGGTGTCAAACATACATTTGATATCAGAAGATCAACGAAAACTATTAATAAGCCTGGGCATAATCTGTGAATTTTTTGATTTTTCATTCAAAATTGACAACTATGTTTAATTAAATATCTAAATAATTTTATATACTTAGGCTACATCTAATGTTAACCGGCCTTAAGCATCCTCGCACGATATGGGAAAGACATATTAGCGTTTTCGGTTTAGCACTCTAAGCGTACTCTGGGAGCGAACTGTAACGTCATATAGTCGCCCGAGATTTGCTGTCACCCTGAATACGGTTGCCCTCCGACGGAGTGTAAGTATAATGTATGATTGCTGCTCTTAAAATTTTGAGATGGCAAAATAATTTTAACCTTTAAATTTAATATAAAGTTAAAACAATTCTTCTTTAAATTAAACAAAAATATTACTTTACGTTCAAAATATCCAAACAACAAAACGCGAAATTACAAAAGAACACCTTTCACAGTCTTAAGGAAAAAGTGTAGCCATTGGCGTCATTGCACAGGTGCAGCCTTTCTACTTCGTAAAAATTTGCAGATCGAAGAAGAGCACTCGCTAATTGTTTTAGAGTAACCAGATTTGTAAATCGAACGTATTACTCCGAGTGAGAACACTTGATTTTGATAACCGAACACGCAAATCTCGGAGAGAGCACTCTCAGAGTGCCCGGGAGCAGTAAACCGAAAACGCTAATAGAGATTATGCGGATTAGCATACCGCTGTTAGCGTATCGTGAGTTTAAATATAATCAATTCCATAACACCCTCTATAGTGGCAAAAAAAGCAAACGTTTTTTTTCGTAAAATAATGCTTGATTAAAATCTTAATTATGGTTTTATACTTTTGTTGTGTATCTCACTCATTTTGTGAATGAAATGCCCTCGTTTTGACTGTTTTTTGAAGCATGACGTCATTTTCCTTTATGTTTGACACCAACTTTTCTTCCTAAAATCTAATGGGCAAAATACCACAGACAATTACTGCCCTGATTAGCAAAAACCGCATATCTAGTATAGAGAAATGTGAAACAATGCATTTTAAACTTGTGAAGTTTTTCGTGAATTAACTTCAAGGCCAAATGTGAAAATACTAATAAGATAAAACCACTTGGCGATCCAATTTTGGTACGACGTTGCCCATGACGTCACTCTGTGGCCACAATATTGCTTGTCTGCATGGAAAAGCATCGTTTTAAAGCGGATTTTATTATTTTTTAGTATATTTTCTTATTATTTATAACAGGGGTTCCCAAACTGGGGGGCGCTAAGCAGCATTAGAGGTGGCACGAGAGCAATGAAAAACTGCAAAATTAATACAACTTGTATCTGTATAATGGAGGGGGAGGGAGGCGCGACCATTTATGGATTATCAAAAGGGGGCGCCATAGAAAAAACTTTGGGAACCCCTGATTTATAAGAATATTGGTATATTAAATTTTCTATCATGGGTTTAATAGTGTATATGATATTTATTTATGATTTAATGTAGGATTTAGGATCCACACTAGGATATATCAGCCTCTAAATAAAGTATTACTAGATAAAATAAATTCCCCTTAAAAGTTTATGATTGTTGTTTAAAATTTCAAAACATATTAATAATTTGGATCATTCTATTTTTGAGATCGCAGAAGATTTAGTACAATCTCTTAAATTGCTACAGAGTATTTATACTAATGTAACAATTCAATCTTTTGAACGGCAGTAGAGTTTTGGACTTGCATTGTCTTTATTTGTTTAGAATCACTACGTTTCAACTGGTAGTGATTCTAAACAAATAAAGACAATGCAAGTCCAAAACTCTACTGCCGTTCAAGAAACGTCATTGTCTCCAACCTTTAAACAGACAATTCAATCTTTTGTTTTGCTGCCTACGACGCGCCATAACGAAATGTTCGAGGATCGATCGGCCGGCCTTGCAACTCAGGCCACAATGTGACGTCGTCATAATCGACGCGTGGGTTTGTTTTTATTGGTAATAGTATCATGATGTAGTCCTATTTTTCTGTCAAATTTTACGTGAATTTGGATGTACCAACTTCAAACTTTTTTTAAATCGGTATTATTATAAAACTTAAGAAATTAAATAAACCTTTTTTTTAAATTTAAAAATAGGACCTTTTATTTAACCAAAAAAAAATAAGTAAAACTATCGAAACATTTAAATTTGACAAAACAAAATGAATCAGCTAATGCACAATGTAACACTTCACGAGAAATTCATGAATAACTTCGTGGAGAAGTTCACGAAGAACTTTACAAGCGTAAGGACAGCTTAAAAAGTGACCAATGTTTTTCCTGCCACCTACAGCCAATTAAATGTATTAAATACATTTCGCTTAATCAGTAGGAAACTGAATTAAGACGAATTTTGATATTATTATCCCTTGTTGCACATATAATACTGCGTTTTCGCTAAGCAAGGCATAATACTGAGCAAAATACCGTGTGTCATCAGCATGTTTCTCTTTTCTATTAAATACCTACTATCTACAAAAATAAGTAGGTAAATTTAACCAATATATAACAGAATGGAAACTTTATTGAATAGCCAAACGTTGTTACAACATAAGGCTAGTCTCCAAATACTCAAGTAAATATTATTTATATTTCATGCAACTAAACTACGTATACATAAAAATAAAATAATATGTCCATTCTCACTTTAATATTACTCGAATTATATCAGAATCTTTTTTACAGGTTACTGTGACAACTGCTTTTTATTCACAGATTCTAAAGTATAAAATATTATTTATAGTTGGATAATTTCATAAGAAATAATTATTATTAATCTTCGAGCACCTAAAACCACTAGAGGGAATGTACTTGCTCCAACCTAGACGGTTGCTAGTTTGCGCATGACGTCACTCTGTGGCCACAATATGCTTGTCGACATGGAAAAGCAGTGTTTTAGAGCCGATTTTATAATAGTTTAGTATATTTTCTTATTATTTATAAGAATATTGATATACCTATTACATTTTCTATCATGGTTATAATAGTATATAAGATATTTTTTTTATGATTTAATGTAGGATTTAGGATCCATACTAGGATATATCAGCAACTAAATAAAGTATTACTAGATAAAATAAATTTTCCATTTCAAAATTTAAAAACGAACAATAAACAATTTTGAATAATAAAATATTAAAATGAAAAAGTGAGAAGAAAAATTTGAAAAGCAGGGTTGTTATGTTTAAAAAGAAAATTAAGTAAAGGGTGTTAATAAAACATTAATATTTTAATAATTTGGATCATTCTATTTTTGAGATTGGGAAAATTTAGTGAGTTTATTGAGCAATTCTACTGATCTTCCAGGATAGCATATTCTGGCACAATGCATTACGAGGCGAACTAAACCGATCTACACACAACAGACCTTATATCGATCTCTTAGAATATTGCCACAGAATATTTATATTGCTGTAAAAACAATAAACAATTCAGTATTTTGTTTCACTGCCTACACGCCATAACGAAATGTTTCGATCGGCCGGCCTTGCAATTCAGGCCACAACGTGACGTCACCGGTGGTCGCAATCGACGCGTGTGCTTATCTTAGTAGTAAAAGTATTATGTATTATGCTAATATATTGCCGATAGGTAAGAAAATGGTTTATTTTTATTACAATATCCTAAGCTGTCTATACTAAAATTGATAAATTTATTTTAAGTTCATTTTATTACATAATTTATTGTTGTTTTTGGCACAAATAAATATCTTTATTATTATTATGTTTGGGTCATTCTTCTTTATTATAGATTAGTATTTTTGTATTTAGAAAAAATATTTATATCCTAAGGGGATATGGAAATGCGCAAACATTTGATTAGTATGCTAAGTGACAGCATGATATGTAGATTACGCATGACAGTGTATAGAAACTAAGAAAAGACAAAGCATACATATTTTTTTAAATAGTAGATTTATGTTGACTATTCAGCTTTATCTGTCAATGTATCTATACTAAAAAATATATTATAGGAAACAATGCACTATGAACATAACAACAGATGAATGGAGACACCATATAAGTGTAAAAACATCTCTGTCACGACGATTTTATGCATACATTATATGGTACTTATACATACATATGTAAAGATAAGATTATGATGATGAATATTCAGCAGAAAAGGTAACAAAAGACAACGCATTACTCTGTCTTTCTAATGCCGCCAGTGAGCATTTCTTTATCTCATCGGCCGCCATCGACGACGATCATACACTGCACCTTGAGGGGCGATCGCGTATGCGAGTATGTAAATTTTAAATTGCTTTTGCTTATTGTTAAATAAATCTCGAGGTTAAACGAAAAATTCGATAATTTAAATATGCATATAGGTTAGGAAATCAGGATTTGGCGTCGCCGGTTGGAACTGTACATATTTCTTGGACAAACAAAGTTTTATTGAAAAATTAAATATAATAAACAGGCTTAGACGTTTGCAGTAAATGATAGAAGAAGCCAATTACACTATAATTAGGTAACTTCTTATTTCCACTACTAACTTTAAAATCACTCATTATTGACCGATTATTCACTTTAGAAATTGATTTTCTTTACCCCTTGCCAGAAGCCTCTATTATTTACCGTCGTTATTGACAACGGTCAATAATAGAGGCTTCTGGCAAAAACAATTTAAAACAGGCGACTTGACCTTTTTTTATTTTAAAAATATATGAAAACGTCATGTTTAGACAACCAGGTATTCCAGTTTTCTCTGTTTGGCACCAGTCCTTAAATACTGAGTAGATTTTTAAATACAAAACCTTAGATTTTTGGGGTAGCAACTCATCATTAATAGTTTCTTCGCTAATTTTATCAAAATTGACAACTAAGACTGCGATCTGACAAGATTAAAAAAAATGCTGTAAATTTTAAAGCAAAGGTAACTTGACTGAAAAAACAGCAGCAACCCTAAGAAGGTATGTTAACTTTAATTATTAATTTAATGTTGTAAATGTGTCAGTAGTGGAAAAAATAATATATTTACCACGGTTTAGACAACTATTATTGCCCTCACGTCTTAAAAAAACCTTGGTCAATAATATACTATTATTCTTCACTTTAGAAAAAAAGTAATACAAAAAATTGGTTTAATTTCAAAATTATGTTTAAATATGAAATTTCTCTTATGAACTTACCCAACTAGAAAATGTGTAAAATTTAAAATTTTAGATAGGTATAACATAATAAACAACACTCGTAAATAAGCTGCAAAAAAACTAACAACCGTTAAGTTGCTACTGCAAGAACTTATTAAAAGGTAACATTTAATCAACTATTACTCTAACGTTTATTTAACAAAAAAGATCGTATATATTTCAGCACCATTCAAATTTTCCATAACTCACTCTGGCTTAAAATTACTAATTTTTAAACATTATAGCACATCTTAATTTTTTAATTAAAAAATAATTAAACGATATAATTACTACATCATTTCATTTTCGCGTAACGCATATAAACCGCTATAAATAGATATCTAGTACATCTAAACTTAAATTTCCTATTATCTTGCAGTAGTCAACTAAACTAATTTTAAAAGTATCTACTTTGTATAGATAAAATAAAATTCTGTATTTTTGTAAAATTTTCAAATACGGACCAGTTCTTTTTGAATCAGACATACAGGGTAAATTTTTAAGTTAAAAAGCCGCCAATTAGTATGTCTGATACATAACAAACTATACTTTAAGTCCAAAATTACTGATTCGTCGTTTCCATATACAGGATTATCCAAATTAAGTGTACACCATTGGTAACTTTGATATTATTAAAGATACAACATTGTTTAAATTAACAAATAATTAGTATTTTTACAGCTCTTTAGAATAAGAAAACAATTGAGCAACGTGTTTTTGAGGTTAGAATATAATTATACAGGGTTCCCACCAAAAAGTCAAAACTGACTTACATCAGATTAGCTCTACAGAAAAAATTGATTTACATAAATATATGGAAAATTCTGTAAAAAAAATGTATTTAAAAGAAAAAAATAACAATGTTTTTTTTGGCTTTTATAGACCGACATATTGTTAAAAAAAATTCAATATGTTTTTTTAAAGTAACACAGCTTATGTCAAATGTATCTAAACTTATTAAAAGTTACGGCAACATTTTTTATCTGTAGGTAGGTACTTATTTAAAACTTAGGTTCAAAATTTTTACATCTTCAAAGTTGTAATCACTAACGTTATCTCTTGTATTTTTTTAACACTTCGATTTTTCAGGTTTTCAGTTTTAGGTCCATAGTTCCCACTTGCCCCGCTTTTTTTGTTAGTGGGGTAAGTGGGGATTAGTTCCCACTTGTCCCATTTAAATTTTTTATATTAATTAAATTCAAAGTGAAAAGTTTTAAGAAGTTGAAAGAAAGAGTTATAGAAGAAGAAATCTCTAACATATAAACTTCTTTATTTTTAGGAATTTTTTAAATCTGAAATAAGCTTGTTGTTGGTGAAGTCGCAATATACCCATTTGCTCTAGTTGAATATAACATTACTCAAACGCAATTTATAAGTTGAAAGCCCACTTACCCCAGTACCTGGGGCAAGTGCGTTCTATGGGTATATTTTCGTAACAATTTTTTGGTTAAATGAAATTCTTGGGTAAATAATTAAACAAATTTTGTTGTAATTGTAAACATTTATATCTATCTTTTAATCAATCAATCAAAATAATCGTCTAGACGAATTGTACAATCAAATTTTTGAATATTTTCTTTTTTAATGAAAGTAAAATATTGAGTCTTTGCTTTCTCAGCGGTATCTGCTGTTATGCGTCGCATCTGTTTCAAAACAACACAGAACAAAAAAAGGAACTAAAGTATTGTGACAAAAATTATTTTATCCAGGTTTATGTATTAAATTCCCTGACTTTCCATGACTTCCCTGACTACTTTTCAAATTCCCTTTCCAGGTTTTCCAGAAAAGTGGGAACCCTGTAATAGTGACGATAGATTTAACTTACTTTAAGACTTTTTTATGTTAAGTTGCACAAAGATTTTTAACCAGGATTAACTAACCATTAATTTTGACTATGACATAAATTACATTGACAGGCATTATTTACTCACAATCAAAGATGCCTTATTAGGAAACTAAAAATTAAGGTAACCGGGCCAGTATGGTTGTGAGAAAATTATTTCTGCCAATGTCATGTATGTCACAGTCAAACTTGCTGGCTAGCTAACTATTATTAAAATTCTTTGAGATTTATCCACAACAGTTTACCGGACGTCCGTCTACAGTCCAAACCTATAATAATAATATTATATTATTATCTATTAAAACTTTAAATTTTAAACAAAAGAGCCCTTAATGACCTTTCTTCTAAAATTGAAAATAACGTCGATATTACAACTTCTAGATAATAATACTGGTTTTAAGTTCATATTGGGTAAAATATAGTTTGTAAATTTATCTTTATTGCTTCAGTTTGGACCTTATAACTTCTGTAATTTTCTTTCTAGGACAATTCACAATAAGCTTTTATGATACAATTTAATGTTTTAACAGATAAAAATATAATATACAGGGGTTTCCGTTTAAAAAAATTGTATTTTAATTCCGATCTCAAAAACACGTTTTTTTATTGTTGTATCTTAAAGAACTGTAAAAACACTACTAGTTTGCTTATTTAAACAATCTTGTATATTTAATAATAGCAAAGTTACCAACGATGGACACTTAATTTGGATAACCCTGTAGAGTGCAGCGGATTGTACGACGTTAGAGGAAAAATAAAATTCTAATAGAGCAGAATATTAATTTTCATGGCATTTTTTCCTCTGATTTCGTACAACCAACTGCTGTCTATATGAAACCGATAAGTCACTGACAGTAAGTAACAATTTACATGAAGTAACGAGTCCTAATACCCAAAGTAACGAATCGGTCCAAGTCCTTAAAAGTAGCGAAAATTTACATCACTGTTATTTTATCTTATGTTATCAGCATCTATCAGCAGATCTCTTGCTAACCAATTTATATTGATCCACCATCTTACCACCGATAGTTTAATAAAAAAAGAACATGGCCCGTTTTATCATTATAAAGCTCTCTAAAACGTATAGTAACTCAAAAGTAAAAATAAAAAAAACGGGGATCACAACACGCAAAATAATTTTTTTTCAACATTTTCATCATTAACTAAATTTATAACGATTTAACTGAAAAGCGATAAAAAAATTTAATGCGAAAGCAAAAAAAATCAACCGACAGTCATACATAACTTCTCTTTGTTCCATCATATTTTTTACACCTAAAAATATTTGAAATCACGCCTTAATACAAAAAAAAATATATAAAATATCAAGAACAGAACTATGCAAAAGGAGTTTTTCTTTAGTGTTGCGATCACCTAAATAAAATAAATATCAATTGTTAAATTTATACTTTATGTATTTAAACAGAGTAAGAAAATACAGGGTGATTCCTAAGTTGGTACTTCTTTTTTAGCTGTGTATACATTAAAATAAACATTTTCAAATACCTTTTTTCAAAAAACTTAAATATAGGCGAGATACAGAAGTAAAAAATCTAGGTGCAGGCCTGGTCATCAAAACGTAGCCTGCTATACTTTATGTTGGTTGTCTTATCTCTTATTAGTCATGCATGTTACCGGTCGGTGGTCAGTTATTTGGCAATCCGCTGCGGTGTGTTTTCTGAAGAAAGTTAATTTTAAATTGGTGACACGGGAAAATGGTAAAATTTGAAAACAATGAACTAGTAGATATGATACTAATTTACGGTGAGTGTCGTCAAAGTGCGGCTGCTGCTTCGAGATTATACGCAGAACGCTTTCCCTTGCGGGCTCATTCTACACCCAGAAGTTTTCTTAATGATATTCAACGGGCCAGTTAGACAGAACCGTATTGGATCCATAGTGTAATAAATAAATGTAAGTATCTTATTTTTGAGTTTTTTGAAAAAAGGTATTTGAAAATGTTGTTTATTTTAATGTCTTCTATACACAGCTAAAAGAGAAGTATCAACGTAAGACTCACCCGGTATATTGTAGTTAAAAATAGGGTCAAAAATGGTTATTTGATACAGTGCTCGCGGAAAAGTCTGTACCATATGGAAACATTTTTTATTCATGAAGTTTTTTCAAAACTAATTTTCTAGTTTGTTTTTGCTTAATAAAAAACCAAAAAATAGTCTAAAATATTTGACTTATCGTTTTTTTGGGCCACTCCGTAAACTCTAATTTAATTTCAAAATGTGCACCTCAATGACCTCTAGAATATTTGTGTTTCTAATTTTGATCTAATTCTGAAAGGGGGTGTGCGCCAAAAATTAAAGTTTTAGTACACAAAAATCTAAGAATAACGGTTCAAACCTCGTCATTCTACGACTAACCATTGCTGAGAAATAGCGGGTTAAAGTTTTAGGCATCGATTGCGTTTCGGCCAGCGGCGCTTTGTACCGGGTAATTTTATGCCTTGAATATAAAATTTGTCGACAATTAGCTTTTGTGTTAAGGTATGGTTGGATATCAGGCACATTTTAAAAATATTTTGTAAGTATACAGGGTGAGCCCAAAAAGTAGGGTGTCAAAAAGGTACATTTTTTAAATAGGACACCCTATATATTGTATTATTTTCTGATTCCTCACAAAATTTTACGCTTATTTTGTAAATGTCATATGTCTCAATTCAATAGTTTTTAAGATATTAACGTTTAAAATACGGCAATTTCAGACTTTTGACAGGCTGTAACATTGGAACGGTTCATCTTAAATCTTAAATGAAAAAATGGTTTTCACCTATCTCAATTTTTTATTCTCTATCTAAAAGTTACAACTTTCGGTTTAACATGTTAAACCGTTAAAACCGTTTTTTTGGTTTAACATGTTAAACCGAAAGTTGTAACTTTTAGATAGAGAATAAAAAATTAAGGCAGGGAGGTAAAAACCATTTTTCTCTAAGATGAACCGTTCCAATGTTACAGCCTGTCAAAGTCTGAAAAATGCCGTATTTTAAACGTCAATATCTCAAAAACTATTGAATTGAGACATATGACACTTACAAAATAAGCGTAGAATTTTGTGAGGAATCAAAAAATAATACAATATATAGGGTGTCCCATTTAAAAAAATTCACCTTTTTGACACTCTACTTTTTGGGCGCACCCTGTATACTTACAATATAAGCCACTGGTATATAAAGGTTATAAAAAGATTTTTGACAGTGAACAACGTGGAGGTTAACAACCCGACGAATACTCAGCGCTAAAACTTACGTAAATTCCATGCAATATACGGATTTATGCAGCGGCCAAGCTTTTGTGACGTCACGCGCTGAAATATGACATCTTTGCAGAGGCATATCTCCGTTATTATTTGTGATAGAAGGGTGCGGTTTAGACTATTATTCTTAGGTTTTTTTTTTCTTTATTTTTTTAAATAAAGTTGTTTTTTGGCGTACACCCCCTTTGATAAAGGAAAAAATGAATTTTATTTTTGACTCACTCTGTACAATAAAAGTGAAGGCACTCCGCTTATGGCGTAGCGCCCAATTTACTTCCTCGTACGATATGGATAATCCCCCCCAGATATTTTTTCTACGACCCAACTTACAAACTATGTAACAATACCAAAAAATTTAAAAAAAATGGATTACAGAGACACGGTTCGAACCCTAGTATCTTACCATTCGGCTACAATGCGCTTCTTAGGACAACCCTATTGCGATTTAAAAAACCACATAATTTCTCACTCTGTCTATTTTTTTGGTACTATCCAAAATCAGTTCTAAATTAATAATATTAAAAAAAACAATTTATTTATCCACAGTTTGATCAGTGAACATGGCAAAATTCTCACCATTTTCCTATGACATCGAACTGCATGGTAACCTGGGTGACCCCATTTGGGTCAGCACCCTGTCAAGCCACTGAAGGGGGCCGTTTAGATGAAGTTCTATCCAACATGGCGTTGATGTAACTGTTTGACGTCTGAAATTAAAATTTCATTTTAAATATTTATGTTTTTTTCCAAACAGCCTTCAAACTATTCTGTATCCAAAAATTTTTTTTTTATCATATTCATATAATTATGGTTGGTGGGTCACATAGGCCAAAATTGTAAATTAATTATTAAATACCTCTTAGATTTGTTGATTTCCTTTTCTAATCGATAAATAAACATTTTCTATCGATCTTAATACTTTAAAAATAATATAAGTTCAACTAGATTAGTTCTAGTATCAAGGTCATATTCCTGGCAAAGCATTTATATCAGCGATAAACTATTTTTATATAGGAAATATACAAAAATAGTAATTTTGGTTTAAGAATATAGCCGCCAAGTTCGTACATATAGGTTAGGTTAGGTTAGGTAAGAGTGGCAGACCCTTGGTTCTGACCAAACGGTCTCACGTAGTCCTGATTAGGTCCGTTGTGATACCACACGTGTTCCGTAGAACCCACCTTCATCAGATCACTGATGGTTTATGCGACGTAACCGCGGAAGGATTTTAACAACTCATTCAAACCAGCCACTACTGTTCAAAAATCTGCTCAGCCGTCCAAGTTGTAAGTTGTTTAGTTCCTCCAGGCTATCGAAAGATGATTCACCCAGAGTAGTGAACCTCCTTCTTGCAAGGCCAGGGCATTCACACAGAAAATGTTGAATACTTTCTTCCTCTTCCTCATCTCTGCAGCTTCTGCAGAAGTCGTTAGTGGGTATTTGCATACGTTCGGCATGTCTACCGAAGAGGCAATGTCCGGTAACAACCGCAGTAATATTTCTCACGTCTTTTCGACTGTGTCTCAATAGCTCTGCGGTTCTCTTTTTATCGAATGTGGGCCACAGTTGCCTGGATGTACTACAGGTTGTCAACCCTGTCCATCTGTTCTGTGCAAGCTGCTTGGCCGTGTAGTCAATCTCCTCTTTGACCAATCCCAGTGGTTTGTTCACTGTATTGTCTGCTAGATCAGCTGGCATGCCTGCGCCCTCTCTTGCGAGCGCATCGGCAGCCTCGTTGCCATCTATTTTGGAGTGTCCAGGAACCCAGCACAGCATAACCCGATGTTGGTTGCCAAGTGTGCATAGATTGTTGCGGCATCGCTTTACGAGCTTTGATTTGACACTGCTGGAACAGATTGCCTTAATCGCCGCCTGACTATCACTGAAGATGGTGATTGACGAGGCTACTCCCAAGCCAAGGTGTTCTTGCAGGATATTGACCGCCTTCTCTACTGCCAGTACTTCCGCTTGAAAAATACTACAATAGTTGGGGAGTCTATACGATTTCTGTATTTGTAAACTTTCGGAAAAGACCCCGGCTCCCACACCAACGTCCATCTTTGAACCGTCTGTGAAGATTGCGTGATCTGTTTTCGTTATATTCTGATTGCCTTCCCACTCTTCCCTACTCGGAATGAGTATAGAATACCTTCTATCGAAGCATGTTATTGGGACAGAGTAATCAGTCGGGTCTCGTAGATTATTCCCCGGGTGAATCTTTAGTATACTGCTGTGCCCGTAGTTAGTTTCCTTCCAGAATTTCGACTCTTTTAGTCGCAGGGCACTTTTTGCAGCTATACTTTTTCCATAGATATCCAAGGGGGGTATATATAACATGACCTCTAGCGCCGCTGTCGGGGTTGACTTAAGGGCTCCGGTTATTCCTAAACAAGCTGCCCTTTGTATCTTTGTTATTGACTTAGTGTGCACTGCTTTTTCCAAAGCGGTCCACCAAACCAGGACCCCGTATATTAATATAGGTCTTATAATAGCTGTATAGATCCAGTGTACTATGTGGGGTTTTAGTCCCCATTTTTTTCCAATTGCTTTTTTGCAGGCATATAATGCTACCGACGACATATAGAATTATTAATTAGATATGAAATCGAAATATATATTGTATACAGGGTGCTACAAACTCGTGTGCGTACAAGGGGATCTCGAAAACGGTAAGAGATACGAAGAGGGTTAAATTGAGGCAAAGTTGGGTATTTTGGGGCTTAACAATTTTTTAAAAGAAAATTGTAAATATTCCGAATGCTTTTGGAGATATCCGAAAAAAAAACGAAATTTATATTTTTGGTTTTGAATTCTTTGCGCCTTTATTTTTGACTTGGGAAAACACTTTTTATAGCCGTTTGTTATGTTCTACAAGATGGCGTTATTAGTTTTTAAATTCAACGTTTTGTTCTTTAAATAACAACCTAAAGTCAATTTTTTTAAATACGGACCTGAAATTTTAAATACAGTTTTACGGACTTTTAAGTATTATAAATTTAACACAATTAAAAGTTTTTGAAATTTTAACGTTTTGTCATCAAATATAAATTTTTTCAAGTTATCTTTTTATGTCATTACGGTCCTGAACATTTAGAGCCAAACCAAAAAAAAAATTCTGATTGGAAAAATCCGTCCATTTTTACTTAAAGAGGCCTGATACTTGATAATTTGTAAGAGAAAAGACCAAAAGTCTCGGCCTCAAATATTTTTCTGTCTGTTTATTTTTGTTACATGTTTCGCCAGAAACTGGAATTATCAGACAGTAAAAATAAATTTTAATTGTTTTTGAAACAAACTTAAGTACATTACAGTAACATAACTAGACTAATACTCCAGTTACCTATTTTTTACTCTGGAGCATTAATTTTTTCGGTATTACAGTATTTCGGTCTAGATCTAAGGCAAAAATCATAAGACTTAAGATAATAATTATATTAATAAAATAAATAATATACTAATAAAAAATAGAATTACTTCTCATGCCTTAGAAACTTACTTCCTAGAGTAATTTTAGGGTAACTCTCATTGAAATAAAAAGGCCTAAACGCCATAACTTCCTGTAATGTAATTTTAATATTTAAGTTATCCTAAAAATAATTGCCAGGGCCGTAATAGTTTTACTATCTTCGGAAAGAATAATTGAAAATACTAATCATGTGATATTTGATGACAAAACGTTAAAATTTTAAAAATCTTTAAATTGTATTAAATTTCCAAAGCGTAGAAGTTCCTAAAAATGTTTCTAAAATTTCAGGTCCGTATTTAAAAAAATTGACTTGAGGTTGGTATCTAAAGAACAAAATGTCAAATTTGCTAACTAATAACGCCATCTTGTAGAACATAAAGAACGGCTATAAGAAAGTGTTTTTTGTTTTCTTTCCAAGTCAAAAATGAAGGCGCAAAAAATTAAAAACCAAAAGGAGAAATTTCTGTTTTTTTCAGATATCTCCGAAGGTAATCGGAATATTTAGGATTTTCTTTCGCCAAATTATTAAGCTTCAAAATACGCAACTTTGCCTCAATTTAACCATCTTCGTATCTCCCTTTTTCGAGTTCCCCTTGTACGCACACAAATTCGTAGCACCCTGTACAGAATCTTAATTTATAATTTAAAAAAAAGAACCATTAATTTTTTTAATTGTAGCGAGCTGCAGCACGTATTAAAAAGCCGCCACAGGCCTGTTGGTAGATTAAGGCCGTATTCTTACACAGCCAGCAGCAACAAGATATACAGGATGTTTTTTAATTGAGTGCCGATACTTAAGGTTGTCAATCCTTGGGTGATTTTAAGACGAAAAGTTGATATTAACATATGTCCTTAAAGCTCATTCATTTTCATTTCAACAAAATATCGAAAGCAGTCTCAATGAACCGAAGAAAAAAATTGTTTTTTTGTTTTTATTTTTTTATGCAAAAAGGGTGCATTATACGAAAGTAAGTCTATGGACCAAATTTGCTCCAAAATAAATGAGGATTTTAAATATAAGTTTAGTTTTTAGAAAAATCAGTGGCGTACCATTTTTTTCTTTAAAAATATTCGGTTCAAACCCCTTACGGACGTCACTGGTAAAAATTAAAAAAAATCTTTTAAGTCAAAAAATGCTCCTTAATGATTAAGAGGTGTGTACAAAATTTCAAAAAAATATCTAAGAGTGATATAATATTTATGATAAAAAAGTTATATTTAAAAAAAAATGTTAACACCCTGTAGCTCAAAAATGAAGAGCTTTAGGACATAATGTTAATATTAACTTTTGTTCTTAAAATCACCCAAGGATTCACAACCTTAAGTATCGGCACTCAATTAAAAAACACCCTATACAACGAATGAAAACAATCACATGTTAATTAGTAACGAAACCCACACTAGCTTTCACGCGAATACTCAAAACCCCCTTGATATTGCCATCATAGACCCTCTTTTGGCACCAACGTCTAAATGGAGTGTCCTCCCCGATTGCGCAAACAGTGACCACTTTCCCACATTATATGAATTAAATCCCATGGACAACAATAATGCCTTTAACTTCAATCCTTATCAAGTAAAAAATTTTAATAAGGCCGATTGGAATAGATTTCATGATCTATCAAATATAGAATCAATAAGACTTACTGAACGTGAAATCGATTACACAAAATTTAATCAAATACTTGATCGTGCAGCCACTGAAGCTATACAACAAATAAAAATGTATCCAACACACTGTATACTAACCTGTATTCAGCGCCCCATCCCTTAACGAAAGACATCCTGATTGTACACATCCTTGTAAGTTGAAACACAGCCTCGAAACCTTGACTTACTGATTGTGACAGCAGAGCCGCAAACTCTTGATTGTTGAAAATCTTTAAATTACAACCTGAAAAATAATATAAATTCATAAAATTGCGCAAGGCTGTAAATATATAGTAAATTTCACGTATGTTTATAATGCTTTGACGTTTCTCTTATAGCACGCGTTGGCGTACATGTGATTTAAAAATTCCTAATCATTGTTATTTGTTTTGAAAAATAAATTAATTAGGTGGATCAAATTTATAGGTAAGTCATTGGCCAAATTACCTTATGGACAAGCCGCGCCTGCGTGTGCCCACACAATATCTGTGTGATGAATGAAATACTTTATCTATAGTAATAGGCTATTGATTATGTCCTAAAAAGCAGGGTAATAAGGAACTACACAGTGTGTGGGTTTTTATTGCATAAATCGTTCAATTGGTTATATACAGAATGAAAAAACCGCAGAGTATTTTATAGGAAAAATTTTGTAGAGAGTTAGATTTTCTATCGAAAATGGCGTAATTAAAAAATGTACAAGTCTATTCAGTTTAAATTATATTAAAAACAATTTAACAAAAAAGTGCAGAAAATTAAATATTTTATTTATTTTTACTTTTAGGCAAATAACTTTTTTTTTAGCAGAGATAATGTCGGATATGGATTGGTACCCTTAAGGATAATTTAATCGGTTCATACTTCGCTGTGGTGCTAAGACGCTTAATAGGTGTTGAGTCTGCTGATAAGAATAGGTGTAGTGAAAAGATAGTGTGTGGAACAAGGACAAGGACATTCCTAGTTTTGTAGGAGGAGTTTGTAGACGAAAGTTGATAAACATAATTGTTTGAATTGGTTGGGATAAAGGGTTCCATTTTGAATAGTCCATCCAGGGAAATCCCCTCTTTTAATAAATTGCTGACATAACAAAAAGGAACCCCTTCTCCCATCTGGTAAGGGTTACAAAACATTATAAAAACTTAAACAGACACTTACTCAGTGGAGTTGTTTAACATTTTCAAGTGCAAGGGTAACCTCTGCCCATTTGGTCATTCAAGTAAAGATGTAGAAACAGAATCTCAGATCAGAACAGTTTCCAACCAGTGAGTAAGTGATCTTGATAATGTTTATTTAAATTGTTAAATTGTTTATTTCTATTTTGGCCTGAGTTGACTCTAAAGCGGAAGTTGTTTTTCTTAAACTTAGAACAAATAGCCTCGTATGTGAGTTTTAAGGAAACAACTCTTCTTTAGAGAAAACTCTCTAAATTTACTAATTTAAGAACTTTATTTTTATTTCTAAACACTTCTATTTTATTCATTATGTAATCGTCAATTGCTTTGCTTTGCTTCGCTTAAATAAAACTATTAAAAATCTTTGGTGTTTTAGTAACTAAATAGGGCACAACAAATTAAATAAATTAAAACGTAATTTCAAATCATCTAAGCTACACGTTCCCGTCGCCTATCATTTTGATACGCGACAATAGGTATAGGAATTGCTTTGTAGAAAAGACAGGATATTAAATTTCCTACAGAATGAAATATTAAAAAAAATTTTTTTGATCTGATGAAGTTTCAATGAGATATGACCGTTTAAACTGTCATATTTTTCGGTTTTTATTGAATTTATAACAATATCATTTTGTTACTTAGTTTTGAATGTATGCAATTGAATTTTATTTAATAAAGGCATGTTAAATTAATTGATCAACAATAAATAAATGTTTTATGCATGAAAAATATGACAAAGTTTAAACGGTCATATCTCATTGAAACTTCATCAAATTTTTTTTTTTACGTCATTCTATAGGAAATTTAATATCCTGTATTTTCTATGAAGCAATGCCTATATCTATCTCTGCTGAAAAAAAAGTTATTTGCATAAAAGTAAAAAAAAATAAAATACTTAATTTTTTGCACTTTTTTGTTAAATTGTTTTTAATATAATTTGAACTGAATAGACTTGTAAATTTTTTAATTACACCATTTTGATAGAAAATCTAACTCTCTACAAAATTTTTCCTATAAAATACCCCCAAATTTTGCTTCGTTTATACTCAAAAAAACCGTAAGGGTTGCATTTTCCCCCCTATCTCCAGTTTCCCCCCTCTAATTTAATAGCACTCTGCGGTTTTTTCATTCTGAATAACCAATTGAACGATTTATGCAATAAAAACCCACACACTCTGTAGTTCTTATGATATGACATAATCAATAGCCTATAATTGGTCTGAGGTTAATTCGTAATGGGGCTCAATACTTGAAACCCTCCTAAGTGAAAAAGTACTGCAGGTTATAATGAAAGAATGGAAATGTGGATGCGGTAACAGAATCGGACTGCCGACGTGGCTGTTTCACGAAATTGCATACATTTCTCTATTTCCCAAATCCACTTACCTGGAGGTATCTTACACACGGTTGCCGGATGCCACCCATACCGCTGATTGCAGTTTGGCGACTGTACGAAAATACTCGAATCACTTAAGCATTCCGCAAACACCTCTCCGCCTATGTAATACAGTCTTACTCCCTTTCCTATATGCCTTCTTGTCTGTTCCACTACAGTATTCCTATTCACATTTGATAGAAGTCCCAAACAAAATCTAAAAATTGTGATTTATTATTTTAAAATCCAAAAGAAAATGTCCATCACAAACCCTATATAAATCCCTTCATGGAGCTGTTATAATATTGATTTTTACTTTATTAACTTAATATGTATGTGTACCTATTTTTTAATATATTTTTCCTTTCTTTAATGTCAATATTTAGTTATATACAGGGTCCTGCAATACTACGTCAGGTTTCTATAGCTCATACACGAATTAAGTTTAAAATTTCATTCATATGCAGACTTATACTACAGGGTGTCCCACCGGGAACCGAATCGATCTATATATAGAAAACTATACATAGGAAAATTTTGAAAATTTGACAGTATGCTGATGGGGGCGACCGGGCTAAGATATTTTCATAATGGTGGCACTTCCGGTTTTACCGGAAGTAAGTATCAACTTGCTTATTTTAAATGGGACACCCTATATATTATTACATTTTTGCATTCTACGCAAGATTCTAGGCAGATTTTGTATACCATGTCCTATACCTATGTCTAAACGTTTTTGACATATTTGAATTTTTATGTCAAAAAATGACGTTTGCAAGCCTTAGAAGAATTATCAATTTTTTCTATAAAGAAGCCTTATTTATTTAATTTAAGTGAGATTCCTTGTTATAAAGGACCTGCTTTAATAGATTTTTATAATATTTTGATAACTATTAATACAGGGTGTTTAAAAAATAAGATTAGTGTGTCCCATTTAAACTAAGCAAGTTGACACTTACTTCCGGTATAACCGGAAGTGCCACCATTATGAAAATATTTTAGCCCGGTCGCCCCCATCAGCATCAACATACTGTCAAATTTTCAAAATTTTCCTATGTGTAGTTTTCTATATAAAGATCGATACGGTTCCCGGTGGGACACCCTGTTTCAGGAAAATATTTTTCCATAATAATATACTAAATATAATGGGCTTTTTCACTATTCTCATATTTGATAGTTTCTGTATTTACATTTTTATGTCGGTGCTATAATAGGAGTTTATCATCAATAAAACTATTGCCAGGTCAAAGCATGAATTTTTTGCAGCTCATTGAAAACATGCACAATAATTATTACAAGTTTTAAAAACTCAAAACTGGCGAGATGACTCGATGACGTCGATCCGAAATTTACAGTGAGCATCGTTACCGATCTTTCACTTGTAATGTCGGTATTTTTGTTAACTTTGATGTATTTTTGTTTAAAATAACTGTTCTTTACTTGCTCACAGAGCAGAGAGGCCGACAAATAAGTTAGGTTAGACTTTTTTCAACTGTCATTTCATTAGCCTGGTCTTCTATCAATAATTTCGGTGAAGCCACATGTGAAACGTTTTATGCACAGAAAATTAAAATTTTGTGAAAGAGTCCATTGTGATAACAAAAAGTTGTGTTTTTTAAAATGGAATACCCAGTATTTTATTGCATATTTAGGTTCCAATTGGAGTCCTTTATAATTGTCCAAAATTTATTTTGCCGTGGTAGTTTAAGAGTAATAAATTAAAAACTAAAAAAATAAAGTTCCTGGAAAAAAAATAAAAAAAACCATCTAAATTCATTTTTTAAACCATGGGATTGGGTGAGATTTATGACAAGGGGTCTAGAGATATTATGAATCTAAAATAGTGTTTATCTATTTGATACAGGGTGTTTATAAAAAGGTTTCAAAAACGACACATTTTAAATCCATCACGTTATTCAAACGGAACACCCTGTATATTATTTGACTATTTAATGTAAAATTCCCAAACAATTTTTTTTGTACTATAAGCATATAACTATTAAATTGGTTAAAGTCAGTCTGCATTATGAAATTTGTTTTCATTTAAACACAAGCAATCAGCTATGGGAAAGCTTAATACTTTTTGATGGACAATTAAATTTTATATCTGTTGCTGACATAAAATACAGGGTGTTACATTTAAATTAAACAAGTTATTACCATTTTAAATTTAAAATTATTTAGTCCTACTTTTTGGACACCCTGTATAAGTGGGTGAATTTTTCATAAGACTCTAGTGTGAATTTGGTTTAAAAAAATAAAATATATGTTATAGCTATTAATATAACGAGATTATTATGCGATTTCTAATAGTCGAGGACATTAGGTACTAGGTGACGAGGCAACAGCCGAGTCACCCGCAATGTCCGAGACGGTGTTAAATTGCTAATAATCGAGTTGTATTCAAAGCTTTATCGTATCATTGACAACGGCGATGCGAAAATAAAAACAAGGTCATTTCATTTTGGCATCATTAAAATCATGCAAGATTTTGATATTCCTGACGATATATTAGCTGCAGCCAACATTATAAGGTTGAACTTGCTTCCGGACAAATCTAAAATCCATTATGAAAAAGAATATCGGCAGTTTTGTGAGTGGCGAAAAAAGTACATGTTCAAGGTGCAGAAGAAACGGTATTGCTGGCGTATTTCGCAAAACTCTCTGAGGAATACTCTGCTTCATCCTTATGGCCGAAATATTCCATGTTACGAGCGACTTTAGAACTGAAGAAAAGAGTGGAAATCGACAAATACGGCGCCTTAATACGTTTCATCAAGAAGAAAAATGTTGGATATAGAGCAAAAAAATCAAAAGTATTTACACGAGAACAAGTCAACGAATTTATGTGTTCTGCCTCAGACGAGAAGTTTTTAATGATGAAAGTGGCTTTTTTAATTGGAATTGGAGGAGCCTGTCGAACTAATGAATTAGCGAAGATGACCACGGAAGATGTTGACGTTTTAGAGGACAAGCTGATTGTTACTATCCCCGACTCAAAAACCCACAAGAAACGTATTTTTGCTGTGATATTTGACGGCGAAGTCAATCCTGTGCTTTTATTTAAAAAGTACGCAATGTTAAGGTCAGACCATGTCACTCACCAAAGATTGTTTGTATCATATAGAAAAGGGAGACTAGTACGGTACAGCCCTGCGGCATTCACTTCTTCTCTAAAATACCTCAAAAAATAGCTAAGTATCTCTCACTTGAAAATCCTAATTTGTATACTGGTCACTGCGTTAGAAGATCTTCGGCAAATTTTCTTGTTAATGCTGGAGGAGATATATTAGATCGTATTAGACCTACAAGAACTTGGTGGATGGAAATCGGCGAAGGTTGCTAGAGGGTATTTAGAAGAAAGTGTGACCAAAAAAGTTTCCATTGCTCCCAAAATTTAAATCGGCGATGTTTCCGGCAGAATAAGCACTGGGGAACCGCACGAAATCAAAAGGAGTGCTTGCTCGGTCATTAATCAGTCTTCAGAGGGCATACCTAAGATCGTGGACGTTAAAGACAAAGGTGTATTAATCAAATTTGAAAACTGTCAAAATATTATTTTACATGTTCATGAAAAATAGTTCTAATATTATTTGGTATCTAATGTATTATGACTTGAAGAAATAGTCCATACTTAAAGTGGAGTGGGAATATAGAAGGTAAAAATAAGAACACAAAGTCTTCCTCCGCTGATATATTATAGAAATATTTTAGTAAACTTCTCTACATGTTTCTGCATTCGAAACATGTAGAGAAGTTTACTAAAATATTTCTATAATATATCAGTGGAGGAAGACTTTGTGTTCTTATTTTTACCTTTCTGCATTCGAAACATGTAGAGAAGTTTACTAAAATATTTCTATAATATATCAGTGGAGGAAGACTTTGTGTTCTTATTTTTACCTTCTAATGTATTATGCTTTCGTAACTAACATATTAAATTATGTCAAAGTCAAAAGTCAAAAAATCCTTTATTGTTTAAAGAATAATAAAATTCTTGTTAACAAAGGTCAAAAATAAAAATGAGTAACTTTAAAGTACATCCATATACATGCCTATACACTTAATATTAAAATAATACACACAGATTATCGTATCACTGATAGATCATCAAAAAATTCATCCAAAGTATAGTAAGCTTTTTCCGTTAAGAAACGCTTAGTTAATTTCTTAAACTTTTTTTAAAATGTTGTTGCCTTCTTAAAGCGAGCGGAAGATGATTAAATATTTTCTTACCACCATATATAAAAGATTTTCTAATTTGTTCAGAATGAGGTATAGGTAAGCTTAAAAAAAAAGATTGACGCGTATTATAATAAGAAGGCAACAACAGCTCACTTTTATATTTTTTATATACAAGACAGGCAGTCTCTAAAATAAAGATAGAGCAAAGAGTCAATATTGCATGCCTTATAAATAGTGGGCGACAAGAATCCCTAATTTTAGCACTACACATGTATCTTATTGCTCTCTTTTGCAGAACAAACACCGTGTTAAATAAATATTGGGTACATGATCCCCAAAAACAGATTCCATAACGAAGATGGGACTCTATCAAAGTATAGTAAGAGCTTTTTGCCACAGAAAAATTTAAGTTATTTGATATCACCCTTAGAGCATAACAGTTTGAAGAAATTTTACTACACAAATTGATGATATGAGTTTCAAACTTAAGAGAGCTGTCTATTGATAATCCCAAAAACTTATTTACAGAGAGCACTGAAATCTTTTCATCCTCCATAAAAATATCCTCCATAACACATTTAAAATTCAACACATTTGTCTTTGCTATATTAAAGGATAACAGATTAACATCACACCACTTTCTCATCCTGTCTAAGTCGTTACTAATTTCTACTTTAAGTTTATCAACGTCTGTTCCGTGCCAAAGAATGGTAGTGTCATCAGCGAAAATAGTGAATTTTCCAGATATTGGCAAATGAGGCAAGTCATTGATATAAACTATAAAGAGAGGGGGGCCCAAGACTGAACCCTGTGGAATACCCGTGTCAGTGCTAAGCTCACTAGAACTATTATTTTGAAAGGTGACTGTCTGCACTCGACCTATCAGATACGAGCGAAACCACTTCAAGGCAGTTCCTCTTATCCCATACGCTTCCAACTTCCACAGCAGTATTTCATGATTTACGCAATCGAATGCCTTTGACAAATCACAAAACACGGCAGCTGCAGCCTCGCCAGAGTTCAGGGACATGTAAAGATGTTCAAGGAACCCAAAGATGGCATCGTTCGTACCTTTCGAAGCCTGAAATGCAAATTGTTGGACAGACAAGAGGTTATGTTCGTTTAGAAATTACATCAGTCTCACCTTAACAATTTTTTCCACAATCTTGGATAATGTGGGAAGTAATGCAATTGGGCGAAAATTTGAAGGAGCTTCATGACTACCACCCTTATGAAGTGGGACAACCACAGCCTTTTTTAGACAAGATGGGAAGACGCCCATAAGAAATGAGAAATTTATTACTTCAGCTAAAACTTGTAAGACTCCGAGTGGTAAGGCAGATAGTATTTTCAGAGAGAGCTTATCCCAACCCGAAGAATATTTATTTTTAATTTGACCAAATATTGTTTTAATCTCTATAGCAGAAGTGGGTCTAAAGAAAAATGTATTGGGAACAGACACATGGTCTAGAGAAATCTTAGGGTCATTTGCTGGTATTATTTTTTGCGCTAATGTGCTAGCGATACTACAATAAAACTTGTTCAGATCATCGGCGTTGAGACTACTCAAGACAGGCACCCTGTCATTCTTCCCTCTTAAATCATTAACAATCCTCCAGGATTCTTTTGCTTTATTATGAGACCTATCAGTATCTATCCTATTTTTAAAATATAACCTTTTGGCAACTCTAATGGTTTTTCTATAGATTCTGCGATATCTATTAAAATAACCTATAAAACTGGCGTTATTATGCACAAATTTCCTCATATAGTGAAGGCACCGCATATTTTTCCCAGATATCTTTAATGCCCTAGTAAACCAAGGTTTTCCTTTCTTTTTCTTTATAGTGACAAGGGGAAAAGCTATATTAAATGTATTAATTAGAATGGAATGAAAGTGCTCTAAGGGATCATCAGTATTTAAAGCAACATTCCAGTCTGTTTGACTGCATAATAACGAGAATTTGGTATGGTAACTAATGTATTATGAGTAACTAAGGTGTTATGTAGGTTTTAGTACGTTTATGATGTTAATAATCATTAATAAAGATATCATATAAAAATGACTTAATCTTCAATGATACGATAAAGAATTTAATCAATAAAATTGTTACTATATTTTTTCAAAATGCGAAATATTTCAAAAACCGTAAGGTTTAAGTATAGTAAACCTTGATGAAACTGACTTTTATATTGATTGTCGAAACCGAAAATGAAATAATATACAGGGAATTCCTCTCCAAATGTTTGGGACAACCTGTACATTATGAAAATAATTTTAAAAAGTACACTCAACAGACACCCCGAATTTTTTTTGTCCAAAACAAACAATTTAGCTATAAATATATCATCTCGAAACACGTGAAAAACCCTGTATATCGACGTAGATAAGTACTATTCTCACCTTTCCGAATTACTTGGATCTGTAAACCCATCGACTGTTATCGAAGGTTGACTGGCATGGAAGGTTTCGCCAACTCTTGTGTTTAGTTCGTAATAACTTATGCTGCACCAAAAGGCCGGTTCACAGTACATGACCGGCTGAGCGTCAACAGGGGGACTAGGTGTGATTCTTGACAAACCTATAATAATAAGTTTATTTTCAATATTTATAATATAATAAATGTGTTTATTTATCTTCCTCAATAAACTTCTTCTTTGATTCCTCGAAGACGTGCTTGTTAGGGGCAAATCTTAGTATTTTAAATTATAAATATGTATACTGGAATATTAAAATATGTTTTTAAAAATATTTGTTAATATTATATAAAAGTTAAATTGCAAATAAAAACGTTTAACTATATGTATATAAATATAAACGCTTTTTTCTTTGAAGATATAGGATATACAAATTTTGAAAAATATATTATTCATAACAATATTTTTTAAAACATTTCCAAAACTTTTTTTAAGTTATCTGTTTTCAATATCCATGCTTTTAGTTCGACATTATATTTTTTTAATGAAATATATCTTTTAATTTTTGTTGGTAAATTATCGTTTAAATAAAAACATATTTATTTGAAATTTTTTTGTCCTATGGACCTATTTATTTTAGATTTTATGGTTATTTCATTTTTGTGACGTGTATTATGATTATGGTTTTTAAACTGTATAAGATTTTTATTTTTAAATATGTATATTAAGATGTTATAAATGTAAAGTTGTCTAATATTCATTTTTCTTGTTTCAGAATATAATTTTATTGAAGGATAAAGATAATCTTTATTAAATATAATTTTTAGAAACTTTTTCTGTAATATTCCTCATTTTTTAACTAAAGTTTTATTTATTCCTCCCCAACCTAAAATTCCGTAATCTAAAAAGGTTTTAACTAATGCATAATATAATATTTTCCATGTTTTACGTTCAAAATTTTTTTTATCTAAATATAAACTGCCTAGTCGCTTCTCAAGAAAAGAAAATTCTAATTGATCTGCTAAATGGCTTTAATCTGTTATCAATATTGCCACTTGAACCAACTCGTGAAGTTGAATTTCAAACTCCCTCGGCAATTGACTACGTCATTTCTAATTCTAAAAATATTATAGCAAGGAATGTCGAACCCAACATTGCCGATCACAAAGCTCAAATTATAGAGTACACCTATTTTTCTGTCGATTCCGACACCAAAGTGTGTGACTCGTTTTTTTATAAACGATCATTTTCAGCAAACAATTTATTTAATCTTAAATTACAACTTGCGGTGTTGGACCTTAGTGATCTCTATAACCAGAGCGATGTGAATAAAGCCTGGGGTTATTTCTGGCAAAATTTCAAATACTGTCTGGATCTCACTTGTCCTATTAACAAAATTAAAATAAAAACTAATTCGAAAAGTATGAATTGGGTAAACACAGATATACTAAATGAAAGCGAAAACCTTAGAAATTTGCATTGGCTTCATAAAACATTAAAGACAAATGAGACTCGGGAACAATACAAGCTCGCTAAGAAATTATTTACGGAAAAAATGAAGCTAGAAAGAAGTAACTTCTTTAAACAAAAAATAATAAATTCTTCCTTTAATACAAAGACAATATGGCAAGTTGTAAATAACAATTTAGGTCGCGTAAAAAACCATAAAAACATTAAAAACATAAATATTAATGATAACTACATAACTGATTCCAAGGAAATTAGCAATCGCTTTGGCTCTTTTTTTGTATCCAGTTTAGAAAGACTAATTAATCAGACTTATCCTGATTCACACCAAGCTAATGATTGCATTACAGGTGATGTTCACTTGAACTCAATGTACATGAGATCTATAGGCACAGATGATATGCTTTCTATTCTACATACATTTAAAAATAAAAGAACCTGTTGCAGCACAAATGATATTCCTATTTTCGTAATGACTGCCATTTGGGAATACCTTAAATATCCCCTCTCTTATATTTTCAATCTTTCCATAACTGCAGGTATTTTTCCTGATGCTCTCAAACTTGGTGAAACAATTCCGCTACTCAAAAGAGGTGATTCAGAGTGTGTCGAAAATTATCGGGCTATAACTGGCCTAACCTCTTTTTCCAAACTTTTTGAGAAGATTATTGCCGATCGTATTGAATCTTTTCTGTCCAGAGAGAGGTTAATGAGTACTTCACAGCACGGTTTTCGAAAAAACTTCTCAACAAGCACGGCTGCTTTCGACCTACTTGAATGCATCCACAAAGGCATTGATTCTAATCATTACACATTAGCTCTTTTCTTTGATTTAACTCGAGCTTTCGACTGTGTTGATGCTGCCTTTTTGCTAAGAAAACTGCACGCGTTGGGTGTGCGTGGCAATGTTGCTCGGTGGCTAAATTATTTTCTTTCTAATCGTCGAATAAGAGTCAAAGTTCAAAATTCCTATTCTGATCAATTTAATGTTAATTATGGTGTACCCCAAGGGGGCGTAATATCGCCTTTGCTCTTTGCACTTTTCATAAATGATCTTGAAAAATATCTCATATCGAAAGGTATGCCTGCCAAACTAATTTTATATGCGGATGATGCAACTGTGATTATATCTGCTGGAACATTGGATCAACTGATTGCAATCGCGAAGCATATGTTGATTAGATTTTCATTATGGTGCAAGAAAAATCACTTAATTATCAACGTAAACAAGACACACTATATGGTTTTTTATAAAAGGAGGCAGGTTCCTGATTTAAATTTAAAACTAAACGAGAATCCCATTCAGAGAGTTGAGCAATGCAAATTTCTTGGCCTTCATGTAGACTCACGGTTAAAGTGGACAGCTCATGTTGATTTTGTTGCTAGTAAACTTAATTCGACATATTTTGCTATAGTCAACTTAAAAAATTGTATGGATAGCAAACAAATACTTAATATTTACTATGCATTAGCCTATAGTCACCTAAGTTATCTAATACTTTACTGGGGCCAATCAATAGAACTACAAAGATTATTCATTTTGCAAAAAAGAATAATTCGTAAAATTTACTCTTTAAGCCCACTTGAATCTTGCAAGGAAACATTTCGGCGATATAAAATTCTTACGCTGCCTAGTATTTTGATTCTTAGTGCAGTAATGTTTGTACAAAAATACTCTTCCAAATTTCCCAATACCTCAACAATTCATAATCGTGATACTAGAAACTCGGATAAAATTTACATTTCTGGCTACAAAACATCCTCTTATCGAAAAAGTCCATATTGTGTCTGCAGTTCTCTTTATAATGCGCTCCCGGAAACTGTCAGAAGCATAACTCAATTCAGAAAGTTCAAGAACAAAGTAAAGTGCTACCTTCTTGACAAAAATGTTTATGATATTCGGGAATACCATGATATTATCACATAAAACTTAAAATAACTTTTCTTTCTTACTTTGACAATGTCACTATTTACTTTGTAAATGTACTATTGTGCCGATAAAAAACTGGGACAAGAGATTTACAAAAACAATGTAAGAAATACATATCCCCTAGACTATAAAAGGTGTCTAGAGCTAAAAAGGAAAAACATTCAAAATTTAAAAAGTAACCTAGGTTACATAATGGAATGTTTTGTATTTTTCGATACGGGGTGGTTAAATTTGAGAGACATCATATAATATGGATAAAGTAAATTTATTAGATTTTTTTAAAGTCAAATATTTTATAAATTATTATATTTGCCATTACCACAAAATAATAAATAAAGCTAATACAGGTAATAAAATACATTTAATAAAAAGAAAAAAATTGCGAACACAAAGTTTGTCAAAACAACACAAAATTAATATTTGGTCATAGAACCATTTCTGTTTATTACTTTTTGGAGCCTTTGTGGCATACTTAAAACTAAGTTTCTACATAATTCGACAGTTATTTCATCCCAAGCTTGATTTATCCTATGACGTAATTCATCCCTGTTTCTAGGTTGAAAATCATGTTTATACATAGATTTGACCATGGCACCCCAAATGTTTTCTATCGGGTTCAAATCGGGACTCTTCGAAGCCCAGGGAAGAACTGCTATGTTATTTTCTTGGAGAAAATTTTGTACAATGCGCGCTGTGTGTATTGGAGCATTATCATGCTGAAATGTGTAATTTTGACCGTATACAGCGTTTACCGATGGTATCATCACTTCGTTTAGTATATTAACGTATACTGCTGCAGTTAGTCTTCCTTCGACGATTTGGCAAAGTCCTGGTCCTCTAGCGCTAATCCAGCCCCAAACATTTATGGAGAAACGCCCACTTTGGTTGGTTTTGTGGGTGTATCTCTCATCATACCGCATGCCGGAAGGCCTATACACCCGAATTTTCCCATTATTGCATGACTGAAAAGTTTTCTCGTCAGAAAATATAATTGTTTCCCATAAATTTATTTGATTAATATATTCATGTGCAAATTTTAACCTGCCCTGTTTATTTATTTCCGTTAAAAAATTTTTATTGGCAGCACAACGGCTTCGTATATCGGAATTTCGAACCCTGTCTCTAGCGGTATTTGCAGAACCTGGAAAATTCGTCTCTTCTTTTGCCTTGATTGCACTTTCGAAGGGATGATCCCTTAGATAATTAACCAGTCTTCTATCATGATCATCAGTAGAAATTTTAGGGGGACCAGAACCTGCATTCCTAATAATAGTCCCATGTCTTGCTATTTTTTGTTTTGCCAATAGCACGGTATTCTTGCTGACTCCCAGTTCATCTGCAATATCCCTAATAGCAAACCCTATCTCGTAACCGACTATAAATAATTGCCTTTTGCTGGGGGGTTAATTGTGGCATATTTACAAATAATATATGATTGTATGTTTGACGAGTCAATCATAAAGTGACAATCTTTATTGACATGCAAATTTTCATGACATTTTACTGGTACCAGGCTTGATGTAAAATTATTCTTAATAGTCTAGGAGAAAATAGAAAAATTTCCTGTCCCAGTTTTTTATCGGCGCAATGGTATATGGCAATGAATGAATAAATAAATAAATATGTTTCTAAAAATTGGTAGAAACTTCTTAATTTTTTAATCAAATATTCTATGTGAAAATTTAATTTACTGTCAAAGATTATTCCTAAATATTTTACCTAATTCACTTTCAAAATTTGAATGTCATCATTTATTTTAATACTATTCATATTTTGTGGTATGTTATTTGGAATTAAAGTAAAAGGAAGATAATTAGTTTTATCAAAATTAATTGTTAATGTATTTTTATCAAACCAATTTTTTATTATTTTAAAATCTTTTTTAATTGTTCCAATTTGTATCTGTATAAAAAATTGCAGTATCATCTGCGAAACTATGAATTTCTTCATCACAATTTATATTAAACAAATCATTAACATAGATATTAAAAAATAATGGTCCAAAATTGTTCCCTAAGGAACACCATATTTAATTATTTTAGGATAGCTTCTTTCCTTATCTATTTGAACATAAGTTGGTCCACCTTTTAGATAATTTTTTATTAATTCAAATTGTTTTCCTCTAAATCCAATATTTTCAATTTTTTCTAACAATAAATTGTGATAACCTGTATCGAATGCTTTTGCTAAATTTTTTTTTAACACGTTCGTTACCGACTACCACTATAGTGGCGATCGGTGTCTAATGTGTGAAACCGACTACCACTTTAGTGGCAAAATTTATCATGTATTTAAAGCGAGTCTAAACCTGAGTCGGTTCGTTTCTATTGCATCGTTTGTATACAGCGGGTGTTAGGGAACATTATAAACTGACGTGAAGTTAGCGGCCAAAACTTGGCGGCCGAAATCCCGAAAATTGCCGAATGGACAGTGGCGTCGGAATATTATCCAGAGAAAAAATTTAAATGTCTACAAAATTCTAACAAGGTCTTCAGACCTACAGTGACCGTCTTATATCATTTTAGTCCATTTAACGAACAATTTACCTCCAGTGGCGTGTCTTTGGTTCAAATTCCATCATATTTTGGCCGCTAAGTCATTTTCGTCAATTTCTCGAAAACTAAAAGCGATAACAGGTACACATTTACAGGGTACTTAAGGGACAACTAGTACTACAGTTTACACTATCAAACTTTTCTTGCAAGGCCGTTTCAAATTCCATCATATTTTGGCCGCTAAGTCATTTTCGTCAATTTCTCGAAAACTAAAAGCGATAACAGGTACACATTTACAGGGTATTTAAGGGGCAACTAGTACTACAGTTTACACTATCAAACTTTTCTTGCAAGGCCGTTTCAAATTCCATCATATTTTGGCCGCTAAGTCATTTTCGTCAATTTCTCGAAAACTAAAAGCGGTAACAGGTACACATTTACAGGGTATTTAAGGGGCAACTAGTACTACAGTTTACACTATTAAACTTTTCTTGCAAGGCCGTTTCAAATTCCACCTTATTTTGGCTGCTAAGTCATTTTCGTCAATTTCTCGAAAACTAAAAGCGATAACAGGTACACATTTACAGGGTATTTAAGGGGCAACTAGTACTACAGTTTACACTATTAAACTTTTCTTGCAAGGCCGTTTCAAATTCCACCTTATTTTGGCTGCTAAGTCATTTTCGTCAATTTCTCGAAAACTAAAAGCGATAACAGGTACACATTTACAGGGTACTTAAGGGACAACTAGTACTAAAGTTTACACTATCAAACTTTTCTTGCAAGGCCGTTTCAAATTCCACCTTATTTTGGCTGCTAAGTCATTTTCGTCAATTTCTCGAAAACTAAAAGCGATAACAGATACACATTTACAGAGTACTTAAGGGGCAACTAGTACTACAGTTTACACTATCAAACTTTTCTTGCAAGGCCGTTTCAAATTCCACCATATTTTGGCTGCTAAGTCATTTTCCTCAATTTCTCGAAAACTAAAAGCGATAACAGGTACACATTTACAGGGTACTTAAGGGACAACTAGTACTACAGTTTACACTATCAAACTTTTCTTGCAAGGCCGTTTCAAATACCACCTTATTTTGGCTGCTAAGTCATTTTCCTCAATTTCTCGAAAACTAAAAGCGATAACAGGTACACATTTACAGGGTACTTAAGGGACAACTAGTACTACAGTTTACACTATCAAACTTTTCTTGCAAGGCCGTTTCAAATTCCATCATATTTTGGCCGCTAAGTCATTTTCGTCAATTTCTCGAAAACTAAAAGCGATAACAGGTACACATTTACAGGGTATTTAAGGGGCAACTAGTACTACAGTTTACACTATCAAACTTTTCTTGCAAGGCCGTTTCAAATTCCACCTTATTTTGGCTGCTAAGTCATTTTCGTCAATTTCTCGAAAACTAAAAGCGATAACAGATACACATTTACAGAGTACTTAAGGGGCAACTAGTACTACAGTTTACACTATCAAACTTTTCTTGCAAGGCCGTTTCAAATTCCACCATATTTTGGCTGCTAAGTCATTTTCCTCAATTTCTCGAAAACTAAAAGCGATAACAGGTACACATTTACAGGGTACTTAAGGGACAACTAGTACTACAGTTTACACTATCAAACTTTTCTTGCAAGGCCGTTTCAAATTCCACCTTATTTTGGCTGCTAAGTCATTTTCGTCAATTTCTCGAAAACTAAAAGCGATAACAGGTACACATTTACAGGGTACTTAAGGGACAACTAGTACTACAGTTTACACTATCAAACTTTTCTTGCAAGGCCGTTTCAAATTCCATCATATTTTGGCCGCTAAGTCATTTTCGTCAATTTCTCGAAAACTAAAAGCGATAACAGGTACACATTTACAGGGTATTTAAGGGGCAACTAGTACTACAGTTTACACTATCAAACTTTTCTTGCAAGGCCGTTTCAAATTCCACCTTATTTTGGCTGCTAAGTCATTTTCGTCAATTTCTCGAAAACTAAAAGCGATAACAGATACACATTTACAGAGTACTTAAGGGGCAACTAGTACTACAGTTTACACTATCAAACTTTTCTTGCAAGGCCGTTTCAAATTCCACCATATTTTGGCTGCTAAGTCATTTTCCTCAATTTCTCGAAAACTAAAAGCGATAACAGGTACACATTTACAGGGTACTTAAGGGACAACTAGTACTACAGTTTACACTATCAAACTTTTCTTGCAAGGCCGTTTTAAATTCCATCATATTTTGGCCGCTAAGTCATTTTCGTCAATTTCTCGAAAACTAAAAGCGATAACAGGTACACATTTACAGGGTATTTAAGGGGCAACTAGTACTACAGTTTACACTATAAAACTTTTCTTGCAAGGCCGTTTCAAATTCCATCATATTTTGGCCGCTAAGTCATTTTCGTCAATTTCTCGAAAACTAAAAGCGGTAACAGGTACACATTTACAGGGTATTTAAGGGGCAACTAGTACTACAGTTTACACTATTAAACTTTTCTTGCAAGGCCGTTTCAAATTCCACCTTATTTTGGCTGCTAAGTCATTTTCGTCAATTTCTCGAAAACTAAAAGCGATAACAGGTACACATTTACAGGGTATTTAAGGGGCAACTAGTACTACAGTTTACACTATTAAACTTTTCTTGCAAGGCCGTTTCAAATTCCACCTTATTTTGGCTGCTAAGTCATTTTCGTCAATTTCTCGAAAACTAAAAGCGATAACAGGTACACATTTACAGGGTACTTAAGGGACAACTAGTACTACAGTTTACACTATCAAACTTTTCTTGCAAGGCCGTTTCAAATTCCACCTTATTTTGGCTGCTAAGTCATTTTCGTCAATTTCTCGAAAACTAAAAGCGATAACAGATACACATTTACAGAGTACTTAAGGGGCAACTAGTACTACAGTTTACACTATCAAACTTTTCTTGCAAGGCCGTTTCAAATTCCACCATATTTTGGCTGCTAAGTCATTTTCCTCAATTTCTCGAAAACTAAAAGCGATAACAGGTACACATTTACAGGGTATTTAAGGGGCAACTAGTACTACAGTTTACACTATCAAACTTTTCTTGCAAGGCCGTTTCAAATTCCATCATATTTTGGCCGCTAAGTCATTTTCGTCAATTTCTCGAAAACTAAAAGCGGTAACAGGTACACATTTACAGGGTATTTAAGGGGCAACTAGTACTACAGTTTACACTATTAAACTTTTCTTGCAAGGCCGTTTCAAATTCCACCATATTTTGGCTGCTAAGTCATTTTCGTCAATTTCTCGAAAACTAAAAGCGATAACAGGTACACATTTACAGGGTACTTAAGGGACAACTAGTACTACAGTTTACACTATCAAACTTTTCTTGCAAGGCCGTTTCAAATTCCACCTTATTTTGGCTGCTAAGTCATTTTCCTCAATTTCTCGAAAACTAAAAGCGATAACAGGTACACATTTACAGGGTACTTAAGGGACAACTAGTACTACAGTTTACACTATCAAACTTTTCTTGCAAGGCCGTTTCAAATTCCACCTTATTTTGGCTGCTAAGTCATTTTCGTCAATTTCTCGAAAACTAAAAGCGATAACAGGTACACATTTACAGGGTACTTAAGGGACAACTAGTACTACAGTTTACACTATTAAACTTTTCTTGCAAGGCCGTTTCAAATTCCATCATATTTTGGCCGCTAAGTCATTTTCGTCAATTTCTCGAAAACTAAAAGCGATAACAGGTACACATTTACAGGGTATTTAAGGGGCAACTAGTACTACAGTTTACACTATCAAACTTTTCTTGCAAGGCCGTTTCAAATTCCACCTTATTTTGGCTGCTAAGTCATTTTCGTCAATTTCTCGAAAACTAAAAGCGATAACAGATACACATTTACAGAGTACTTAAGGGGCAACTAGTACTACAGTTTACACTATCAAACTTTTCTTGCAAGGCCGTTTCAAATTCCACCATATTTTGGCTGCTAAGTCATTTTCCTCAATTTCTCGAAAACTAAAAGCGATAACAGGTACACATTTACAGGGTACTTAAGGGACAACTAGTACTACAGTTTACACTATCAAACTTTTCTTGCAAGGCCGTTTTAAATTCCATCATATTTTGGCCGCTAAGTCATTTTCGTCAATTTCTCGAAAACTAAAAGCGATAACAGGTACACATTTACAGGGTATTTAAGGGGCAACTAGTACTACAGTTTACACTATCAAACTTTTCTTGCAAGGCCGTTTCAAATTCCATCATATTTTGGCCGCTAAGTCATTTTCGTCAATTTCTCGAAAACTAAAAGCGGTAACAGGTACACATTTACAGGGTATTTAAGGGGCAACTAGTACTACAGTTTACACTATTAAACTTTTCTTGCAAGGCCGTTTCAAATTCCACCTTATTTTGGCTGCTAAGTCATTTTCGTCAATTTCTCGAAAACTAAAAGCGATAACAGGTACACATTTACAGGGTATTTAAGGGGCAACTAGTACTACAGTTTACACTATTAAACTTTTCTTGCAAGGCCGTTTCAAATTCCACCTTATTTTGGCTGCTAAGTCATTTTCGTCAATTTCTCGAAAACTAAAAGCGATAACAGGTACACATTTACAGGGTACTTAAGGGACAACTAGTACTACAGTTTACACTATCAAACTTTTCTTGCAAGGCCGTTTCAAATTCCACCTTATTTTGGCTGCTAAGTCATTTTCGTCAATTTCTCGAAAACTAAAAGCGATAACAGATACACATTTACAGAGTACTTAAGGGGCAACTAGTACTACAGTTTACACTATCAAACTTTTCTTGCAAGGCCGTTTCAAATTCCACCATATTTTGGCTGCTAAGTCATTTTCCTCAATTTCTCGAAAACTAAAAGCGATAACAGGTACACATTTACAGGGTATTTAAGGGGCAACTAGTACTACAGTTTACACTATCAAACTTTTCTTGCAAGGCCGTTTCAAATTCCATCATATTTTGGCCGCTAAGTCATTTTCGTCAATTTCTCGAAAACTAAAAGCGGTAACAGGTACACATTTACAGGGTATTTAAGGGGCAACTAGTACTACAGTTTACACTATTAAACTTTTCTTGCAAGGCCGTTTCAAATTCCACCATATTTTGGCTGCTAAGTCATTTTCGTCAATTTCTCGAAAACTAAAAGCGATAACAGGTACACATTTACAGGGTACTTAAGGGACAACTAGTACTACAGTTTACACTATCAAACTTTTCTTGCAAGGCCGTTTCAAATTCCACCTTATTTTGGCTGCTAAGTCATTTTCGTCAATTTCTCGAAAACTAAAAGCGATAACAGATACACATTTACAGAGTACTTAAGGGGCAACTAGTACTACAGTTTACACTATCAAACTTTTCTTGCAAGGCCGTTTCAAATTCCACCATATTTTGGCTGCTAAGTCATTTTCCTCAATTTCTCGAAAACTAAAAGCGATAACAGGTACACATTTACAGGGTACTTAAGGGACAACTAGTACTACAGTTTACACTATCAAACTTTTCTTGCAAGGCCGTTTCAAATTCCACCTTATTTTGGCTGCTAAGTCATTTTCCTCAATTTCTCGAAAACTAAAAGCGATAACAGGTACACATTTACAGGGTACTTAAGGGACAACTAGTACTACAGTTTACACTATCAAACTTTTCTTGCAAGGCCGTTTCAAATTCCATCATATTTTGGCCGCTAAGTCATTTTCGTCAATTTCTCGAAAACTAAAAGCGATAACAGGTACACATTTACAGGGTATTTAAGGGGCAACTAGTACTACAGTTTACACTATCAAACTTTTCTTGCAAGGCCGTTTCAAATTCCACCTTATTTTGGCTGCTAAGTCATTTTCGTCAATTTCTCGAAAACTAAAAGCGATAACAGATACACATTTACAGAGTACTTAAGGGGCAACTAGTACTACAGTTTACACTATCAAACTTTTCTTGCAAGGCCGTTTCAAATTCCACCATATTTTGGCTGCTAAGTCATTTTCCTCAATTTCTCGAAAACTAAAAGCGATAACAGGTACACATTTACAGGATACTTAAGGGACAACTAGTACTACAGTTTACACTATCAAACTTTTCTTGCAAGGCCGTTTCAAATTCCACCTTATTTTGGCTGCTAAGTCATTTTCGTCAATTTTAGAAAACTAAAAGCGATAACAGATACACATTTACAGAGTACTTAAGGGGCAACTAGTACTACAGTTTACACTATCAAACTTTTCTTGCAAGGCCGTTTCAAATTCCACCATATTTTGGCTGCTAAGTCATTTTCCTCAATTTCTCGAAAACTAAAAGCGATAACAGGTACACATTTACAGGGTACTTAAGGGACAACTAGTACTACAGTTTACACTATCAAACTTTTCTTGCAAGGCCGTTTCAAATTCCATCATATTTTGGCCGCTAAGTCATTTTCGTCAATTTCTCGAAAACTAAAAGCGATAACAGGTACACATTTACAGGGTATTTAAGGGGCAACTAGTACTACAGTTTACACTATCAAACTTTTCTTGCAAGGCCGTTTCAAATTCCACCATATTTTGGCTGCTAAGTCATTTTCGTCAATTTCTCGAAAACTAAAAGCGATAACAGGTACACATTTACAGGGTACTTAAGGGACAACTAGTACTACAGTTTACACTATCAAACTTTTCTTGCAAGGCCGTTTCAAATTCCACCCTATTTTGGCTGCTAAGTAATTTTCGTCAATTTCTCGAAAACTATAAGCGATAACAGGTACACATTCACAGGGTACTTAAGGGAAAACTAGTACTACAGTTTACACTATCAAACTTTTCTTGCAAGACCGTTTCAAATTCCACCATATTTTGGCTGTTAAGTCATTTTCGTGAATTTCTCGAAAACTATAAGCGATAACAGGTACACATTCACAGGGTACTTAAGTTGCAACTAGTACTATAGTTTACATTATCAAACTTTTCTTGCAAGGCCGTTTTAAATTCCATCATGTTGGATAATTGTGTCCATGAGTTTATATACGAAAACTAATTTTCTTTCCCCAAAAAATATTACAACTGCTGCTGATAATAAACTCTATATTAATGCCGGTACTCTTTAACAAACGTATCTTTATATATTTTGGCTGCTAAGTTCATTTTGTCAATAGTTGTAAATCTGCACTACAGATTCATATTTACAAATTACGTAAGAGGCTATAAGAACTGCAGTTTGCACTCAGTTGCACTACACTATAAAAGTAATTTTAAAAATTAACTTCTTTAACTGCTAATTTTTGTCAGTTTAGATCATGATTTAATACATACGACATATATCGCACATGCCATATTCGTAGCAGGAATGTTTATCTAGTTTTATACATTTTAAGTGCATGATTCTTTTACAATATCTGCACTTGACGAAATCTGTTATTGTGCAGTTTCTTGAACAAAAAAGGCAGACATTTTTCACATCCGGTGATTTTTCCAAAATTACCTTTTTCAGATATGTCCTGAATTCTTGCAAGTCAAATTTATTTTCTGGTGATTCTTTATTGTTTATTTGACGAAAAAAATAAATGATTAACGGTCCACAATTAAAGCCGTCTTGCTGAATAACGTGTTTGTGTACAATAATATTAACGTTGTCAAATATAAGATTGGTACCGTGAAATTGATTATATCTTTGAATAAAGTTTTGGAATTTTTTTAGATGCAGCTTTGCTTGCAGGTAAGAACTCCCTAGCGGGTCAATATATGAAAATGTTTTGTTTTTAAAGTCTACAAATGCAAGACAAAAGTGATTTTGGTTTATAATTATAGGCATTGCCAACTTTTTCATTTTAATATTGATTTGTTCCATGAAATAATCGCTAAATGCGATTTCTGAAAATATTTTAGTTGCAATCAATTCCTCGATAATTTGCACAGACAAATTATCATTTAAAATATTAAATAAAATTGAAACGACAAATCCCGTTAACCAATTTTGTCCAGTAAGAGAATCAAAATCGCTTTGCCTTATTTCATTAATATGGCAGTCATATTCAAATACTGCCACTACATAATCCCTACCACATGGCAATGGTCTGTAAAATTGATGGTCGTTGACAAGGCCGTTATTTAATAAATCAATTTGTTTTACCGTTGTCCATCTACTTTGTTGTTCTGACATTTCCACACTTTGCAGTAACTGATAGGGCAGATAATAAAACAAATAAAACTCTTTAAGTTTAGGGAAAATACTCACCCAAAATTTTTTGTTACGAGATATACGTTGAATTTGAATATTATTTGAACCATAAATTACAAAGTCGCACCATGGTCTGTTTGTTATCTCTAATAAACCTTGTATCTGAAAATAATAATTATGAGAAACTTTCAGTTTTCCATCGGAAGTCAAATAGTCCAATTTTGCTTTGTCAAGTGAAAGCTTTCGTGCTTTGAATGGGCATTTGATTTCTATTATGCCGTCCTCTCCAACAATTCCATCAGGTGAACCTGCCAAATATGGTATATCCTTATGAACCATTAATCCGCATGTCTTAACTAAAGTATCCATTTTATTTGCATACATATTTAAAGCAATTTTTTCGTTTTCTATACCATATTTTATAGCTGGAATGTTTGATATATCTTTTTCAGAAGATAAATCTTTTCTTAAATTTTCTTTTGCTTTGTTAGACTTAGCTTTAAAAATGCGTCCAAAATTAGAAGAAGTTATACGTTTTTTTCGTTCGTTTTTCCACTTTTCAGATATTCTTTGACTCTTAGTATCCTCCTGTAACTGTTTTCGTTCTTCTGAATTTAATTTTAAATTCTCCAAATATAATTCACATTTTTCTCCAATGAAATTACTTTCGCTTGATAGTTTTGGTGAAGGATTCAAGCATAATTTGCACACGAAAGCTCCACTAAAAGAATTGTTGTTTTGCTTATTATTATTATTGGCGCATTTTTGGTGAACCCAACCGTGGCACATGTCGCATTGAACCCACAAAGTAGTCTCATTAAGTCTACCACAATGACAGTATAGACAATATTCCAAATCAAAAGGGTCATCTTCATCTTTTACTGGCTCTACAAATAACGGACTTTGTATGGATGTTTTCAAAAAATGTCCAGTAAAATGATTATTTACTATTTTAGACCTTTTTTTCCATACCTCTTGAGATTGCCTTTCATCACAGTCTGGTAAGGGCCTTCGTTTTGTTAAATTTGACTTAGGAATATTCAGCTCGAGCTCTTTAAAAACGCTTAAAACATGCTCCCGACATTTTCTTAAAAATCTTGACGCCTTTAAATTTTTTTCACCCTCTAAAATATTTAATTTTAAATGAAGAAAATAGTTTTCGACATAGGCATTGCTGAACCGGTCATTTTTATAACACTCTTTTATCATTAGCCCTGTCCACAGCGGTGAATAGGACATATAGTTATTTAAAAGAAGTTTATGAAATTCTTGGTTGTTAAATGGGTTCGAAGGTCCATTACTGGACGGAACAACATTGCTTATTAACTCGCTGAAATATTTATAAAAAGGACTCTTTTGGTATAGGGCTTGATGGATTTCCAACTTGTTGTTTTCTGGTTCAAGAACCATTTCAGATATATGCTCAAATAAGTCATTTATTTGATGGATTTTAGATCCTTGGCTCATTTGTGACAAACTAGTGTAGGCTACTTGAACAGTTGCATCATAATATGGAGATGTCAGTAAAATAGATATATTAAAGAACCATTCTGAAATATCCTTCATAGATTTAAGCGTTATGCACAGCCCAATAAAATCCTTAACGATCATAGCATTAGCGTTATTCTTAAAGCTTTGATCTATATGTTTAGATATCATTTTTATGAAATGGGCACAACATAAATGTATGGTTATAAGGCTCTCAGAATGTTCAGCTTTCCCCAGGGCAATATCAAACGCGTGTTGTAAATATGTCAACAAGTCCATTTGATTACAAGCCTTAACAATAGCATGTATATTTGCAAAACTAAAGTCAGTAACAACTCCTCCGAAAATTGGCCATTTAGCATTTTCTTCGCAAAAAACACGAAAGTCATAAAATATTTTATATATTGTTTTTGCATAATGAGATGCTGATACCATTTCAAAAACAGGAGCAATCCTCTGCGTTGTATTGGTTGGCACTACCGCGGAGTATAAATAAACTCGCTTTATTGATAAGTTTTCAAATGGTTTTCGTACCACGGTACCTGTTGCATCAAAGTGTATGATCGGTAAACATCCCAAGTTTTGTTTTTGTAGAATTAAAACTTGTTCACGGCTGAAGATTTTTACGGTAAATGGTATAGTTACCTCTTGAATATACTCATCATGCTCTCGTTGCATTTTTATTAAGTCTATAATATCGTCCTTATCGCGATCCAAAGAACTTATACTTTCAGATTTTATTTTTCTAATGGTGGCGTCCGATTTTATATCCTGAAGATTTCCAGATAGAGCCAAATTTCTTTTTGCATTTAAAATACACTGTCTCTTAAATGCGGAGGGTTTAGTTTTTAAAAGCTTTTGTTTCATTAAATCTCTTTCTACTCCTTTTACATGGGATGTAATTGGTTGTTGGTGGAAAAAATTTAAAGATGTACTAAACACTTTTAAGAATGAATTCTGGAGTACAATTTTAAACTTTTTACATTGATCGTGTTTGCACACAGCATAAAATGTGTAAGCTTGTTTTTTTTTGTTATATTTTTTATACTTTATTACAACAATGCAGGTATTGTTAATATGTTTCTGAATTTTATTTTTTATTAAATAAGAGCAATAAAAATTATCCAACTTATTATTTGGCATTATTAGGTCAAGCATTGTTTTTTCAATTGAAACAGACCCTTCAAAGTAAGTACAATTTTTATACTCCGATGGTGGAAGTAATTGTTCATTTACAGAACCGACTGGAATAATTTCCGAATTATTGTTTATTGATAAATTTAAAATTGCCTCCGGAACATAAATTTTTTCAGGTGTAATTAATGGAATGTTTTTGGTGGAGATTTTAGATTTGTTAGAATCGATTGAGTGTAGCTTAGAGTTATCGTTGGCTGATGAATTAAAAAACGCTTTCCGTTTATTCCTTTTGTCAGTAACTGTCAATGAAACAGGATCGTTAAGTATATTATCAAATGCATTTCGGTCGATCTGGTATTGATGGTCAGTAGTGTCGGCTGATAGATTTATATGTGTATAATATGAAGCCTGTGCATCAATTTTTTCAGGAGTCAACAATGTAATTTTGTTGTTACTACCGTTCTTTGGGTTATAAAGGTTTTGCTCGGAAGTATTGTAGGAGGCTAATAAATTTAAAAATTCAGCGCCTACTGTAGTTTTATCTGTATTAGTAACTAATGGTACTTTTTTGACATCTTCATTTTTATTTGGTTGATCAGAGTCTTTTACATAATTTACTTCCTTACATATTAAAGACATGATAGGTTCATCGTTGGGAGTATTACTTCTCTGTTGTGGGTAATTATTTATGGAAATATCGTTACAACTTATAGGCGATATTGTATCATCACTGCTGTTAAAAAAAGGAATTGGGTTAATTAGGCTCTTAGGAGTAGAGTGAAAAACTAAATCTAAATTTTTATCAGGCGATCCAAGTATTTGTACCAAGGTATCTCGGAGAGGTAATTGGTGCTTAGTATTCGACTGAGTAATGTTACAATTAAAAACATTAAAATATTTTTTACTAATGGCGTAAATACGGTATCTATTTTTAATTGTATTTTTTATAGCCAATTCCTGGCATACAATAATGTAAAATACGCTGCTTGCAGATCTTACATTACAGACGTCTTTCAGAGAAATCTGATAATTTCTACAAAATGTAAAAATTTTGTCTTTGGTACTATTATTTTCTCCTTGGGGTAAGAGAACAAACCCAAACAAAGCACGGTTTCTTGAAATGTACCTTAAAAGTTGACTTGGGTATTGTATCCGCTTGTCATTTATCAACAAAATTATTTGTGTCATTAATTCCTTACTCAAATTTAAGCTACCAAATGTTATGTTCAGATTTAGAAGCTTTATAGCATTTATAATCTTTTCCTCCAACATATTGTACTCTTTAACCGCACTATAAAATAAATTGAAATTTAGGAAACTAAGATGTACAACAAAAATCGTTTCAGGCGTACATACGTTTCTAAATAAAACGCGGAATAATTCTAAACTGTGAACATATGCAGCAACTATTATTTAGTTAAAGGCCACAAAAAGCAACAACTCTTGGAAAACCCCGTTAGGTAAAACAAAGTGAAAAGAATAGTAATAATAAGTTATCGGAAAACCCTATGGATCAAACAAGTAAAAACAAAATAATAGTTTAAACAAAACCAAAACGACGTAGTAACAACCTACTGAAAAATTAACAAAATCCAAATGTCTTATTAAAATCTAATCAAGAAATTAGAATAGGTTCTACAATATCAAAAAGACTTTAATAACAACTTATTTTGAAAAACTTTATAGATGGAACAAATCAAAAAATATGAAGACAGTAAGCGACCTAAGCAGCAATTACGTTGTAGGAAGCACGGCTCAATATTTATATTTGTCTATGTCGCTAAGCTCACCCTAACCTGCTCTCTAAACTAAAGTCTGCTGTCTGCTGTGTCAGTCAGTCGCCGTTCGTTGGCTGCGCAGGACGCTTGACGGTTTGGTCATCTATCTACTTACAATGCGCCCATGACAATAAATGAACATTTGCTTGAACGCATTCGGAGAAAAAGAGAGGCACGATACGCGCAACGGATAGGTGTCAGCAGTGTTGCCAGGTCTAGCGTTTTAGCGGTAGATCTACCATTTTGATATATGAGCCACTGTGCTACCGTTTTTGATATAATTTTCTAACGCTAAACATTATACGACATGATTAAATTTATTTCCCCACGCAAATAGTAGACTAACGTTAAATATAATTCTCAATCTCGAAATAACGAAATTATTTCATTATTATCACCTACTTTAAAACTATAACAAAACGAATGGCGATTGTAGATATTGAGACATTACTATTGCAGTCAGCAGCTCGGTAATCGACATCGACAGGACGCCCACGGTGGAAACGGGCAACGTCGCAACAGATTTGTGCGATTGCATTTGCTACATTTCGGTAGGTAAGTCGGTAAATGCCGTAATTGTTTATAAACGAAAATAGGTCCTATTTTGAAAGTAGAATCACCCCTGAAATTATGCGGACGGAATTTCACACTCAGTATAAATAAACATTTTTAGTGTATTTTTAGACCAAAGGGAGTAAGGGCATATCATTTTTAAAGCTACCACTTTTCTTGTTTCCTGCCTACCGCTTTCCTTATTTTCAACCTGGCAACACTAGGTGTCAATAAAGTGCGTGCTTCTTAGATACAGTTCTGTGAATATTTATGTTGTGTGTTGGATTTATTTTAAATATGAAATCAAACATTAATTAATATATATTACTAGAATTCGCAAATCGCAATGCCAGACCAGAGGCGCTGACAGCGACGTGGCACAAATAACTTAAGAGTAAAAAATATTTGCAACCATTTTCACTGAATCCTATAGGTATGTACGTAAATTAAGGCCCTGAAACACGATTTTAGATGTGCTTGATACAAGTGTGTTTACTACTAACTGAACAAGAAAGTGCGTGTTGACGTTTGATAAATCAAACTTGACAAAATTGACAAAAACCGTATAAAACATAAACATGCAAAAATCAACAAAAAATTATTTGTAAATTTTATTATTTTACCACTGTTATTCTGTCTACGCAACCACGAGTTGTTAGTCCTTCTCAGAAATGTTTGATAGTGTAAACTGTAGTACTAGTTGCCCCTTATGTACTCTGTAAATGTGTATCTGTTATCGCTTTTAGTTTTCGAGAAATTGACGAAAATGACTTAGCAGCCAAAATAAGGTGGAATTTGAAACGGCCTTGCAAAAAAAGTTTGATAGTGTAAACTGTAGTACTAGTTGTCCCTTAAGTACCCTGTAAATGTGTATCTGTTATCGCTTTTAGTTTTCGAGAAATTGACGAAAATGACTTAGCAGCCAAAATAAGGTGGAATTTGAAACGGCCTTGCAAGAAAAGTTTAATAGTGTAAACTGTAGTACTAGTTGTCCCTTAAGTACCCTGTAAATGTGTACCTGTTATCGCTTTTAGTTTTCGAGAAATTGAGGAAAATGACTTAGCAGCCAAAATATGGTGGAATTTGAAACGGCCTTGCAAGAAAAGTTTGATAGTGTAAACTGTAGTACTAGTTGCCCCTTAAGTACTCTGTAAATGTGTATCTGTTATCGCTTTTAGTTTTTGAGAAATTGACGAAAATGACTTAGCAGCCAAAATATGATGGAATTTGAAACGGCCTTGCAAGAAAAGTTTGATAGTGTAAACTGTAGTACTAGTTGCCCCTTAAATACCCTGTAAATGTGTACCTGTTACCGCTTTTAGTTTTCGAGAAATTGACGAAAATGACTTAGCAGCCAAAATATGATGGAATTTGAAACGGCCTTGCAAGAAAAGTTTGATAGTGTAAACTGTAGTACTAGTTGCCCCTTAAATACCCTGTAAATGTGTACCTGTTACCGCTTTTAGTTTTCGAGAAATTGACGAAAATGACTTAGCGGCCAAAATATGATGGAATTTGAAACGGCCTTGCAAGAAAAGTTTGATAGTGTAAACTGTAGTACTAGTTGCCCCTTAAATACCCTGTAAATGTGTACCTGTTATCGCTTTTAGTTTTTGAGAAATTGACGAAAATGACTTAGCGGCCAAAATATAATGGAATTTGAAACGGCCTTGCAAGAAAAGTTTGATAGTGTAAACTGTAGTACTAGTTGCCCCTTAAGTACCCTGTAAATGTGTACCTGTTATCGCTTATAGATTTCGAGAAATTGACGAAAATGACTTAGCTGCCAAAATATGGTGGAATTTGAAACGGCCTTGCAAAAAAAGTTTGATAGTGTAAACTGTAGTACTAGTTGCCCCTTAAGTACTTTGTGAATGTGTACCTGTTATCGCTTTTAGTTTTCGAGAAATTGACGAAAATGACTTAGCGGCCAAAATATGATGGAATTTGAAACGGCCTTGCAAGAAAAGTTTGATAGTGTAAACTGTAGTACTAGTTGCCCCTTAAGTACCCTGTAAATGTGTACCTGTTACCGCTTTTAGTTTTCGAGAAATTGACGAAAATGACTTAGCGGCCAAAATATGATGGAATTTGAAACGGCCTTGCAAGAAAAGTTTGATAGTGTAAACTGTAGTACTAGTTGCCCCTTAAGTACCCTGTAAATGTGTACCTGTTATCGCTTATAGATTTCGAGAAATTGACGAAAATGACTTAGCAGCCAAAATATGGTGGAATTTGAAACGGCCTTGCAAAAAAAGTTTGATAGTGTAAACTGTAGTACTAGTTGCCCCTTAAATACCCTGTAAATGTGTACCTGTTATCGCTTTTAGTTTTTGAGAAATTGACGAAAATGACTTAGCAGCCAAAATATGATGGAATTTGAAACGGCCTTGCAAGAAAAGTTTGATAGTGTAAACTGTAGTACTAGTTGCCCCTTAAGTACTTTGTGAATGTGTACCTGTTATCGCTTTTAGTTTTCGAGAAATTGACGAAAATGACTTAGCGGCCAAAATATGATGGAATTTGAAACGGCCTTGCAAGAAAAGTTTGATAGTGTAAACTGTAGTACTAGTTGCCCCTTAAGTACCCTGTAAATGTGTACCTGTTATCGCTTATAGATTTCGAGAAATTGACGAAAATGACTTAGCAGCCAAAATATGGTGGAATTTGAAACGGCCTTGCAAAAAAAGTTTGATAGTGTAAACTGTAGTACTAGTTGCCCCTTAAGTACTCTGTAAATGTGTACCTGTTATCGCTTATAGTTTTCGAGAAATTGAGGAAAAAGACTTAGCAGCCAAAATATGGTGGAATTTGAAACGGCCTTGCGAGAAAAGTTTGATAGTGTAAACTGTAGTACTAGTTTCCCCTTAAATACCCTGTAAATGTGTACCTGTTATCGCTTTTAGTTTTCGAGAAATTGACGAAAATGACTTAGCAGCCAAAATATGGTGGAATTTGAAACGGCCTTGCAAGAAAAGTTTGATAGTGTAAACTGTAGTACTAGTTGCCCCTTAAGTACCCTGTAAATGTGTACCTGTTATCGCTTTTAGTTTTTGAGAAATTGACGAAAATGACTTAGCAGCCAAAATAAGGTGGAATTTGAAACGGCCTTGCAAGAAAAGTTTAATAGTGTAAACTGTAGTACTAGTTGCCCCTTAAATACCCTGTAAATGTGTACCTGTTATCGCTTTTAGTTTTCGAGAAATTGACGAAAATGACTTAGCGGCCAAAATATGATGGAATTTGAAACGGCCTTGCAAGAAAAGTTTGATAGTGTAAACTGTAGTACTAGTTGCCCCTTATGTACTCTGTAAATGTGTACCTGTTATCGCTTTTAGTTTTCGAGAAATTGACGAAAATGACTTAGCGGCCAAAATATGATGGAATTTGAAACGGCCTTGCAAGAAAAGTTTGATAGTGTAAACTGTAGTACTAGTTGCCCCTTATGTACTCTGTAAATGTGTATCTGTTATCGCTTTTAGTTTTCGAGAAATTGACGAAAATGACTTAGCAGCCAAAATATGGTGGAATTTGAAACGGCCTTGCAAGAAAAGTTTGATAGTGTAAACTGTAGTACTAGTTGCCCCTTATGTACTCTGTAAATGTGTATCTGTTATCGCTTTTAGTTTTCGAGAAATTGACGAAAATGACTTAGCAGCCAAAATAAGGTGGAATTTGAAACGGCCTTGCAAAAAAAGTTTGATAGTGTAAACTGTAGTACTAGTTGTCCCTTAAGTACCCTGTAAATGTGTATCTGTTATCGCTTTTAGTTTTCGAGAAATTGACGAAAATGACTTAGCAGCCAAAATAAGGTGGAATTTGAAACGGCCTTGCAAGAAAAGTTTGATAGTGTAAACTGTAGTACTAGTTGTCCCTTAAGTACCCTGTAAATGTGTACCTGTTATCGCTTTTAGTTTTCGAGAAATTGAGGAAAATGACTTAGCAGCCAAAATATGGTGGAATTTGAAACGGCCTTGCAAGAAAAGTTTGATAGTGTAAACTGTAGTACTAGTTGCCCCTTAAGTACTCTGTAAATGTGTATCTGTTATCGCTTTTAGTTTTCGAGAAATTGACGAAAATGACTTAGCAGCCAAAATAAGGTGGAATTTGAAACGGCCTTGCAAGAAAAGTTTGATAGTGTAAACTGTAGTACTAGTTGCCCCTTAAATACCCTGTAAATGTGTATCTGTTATCGCTTTTAGTTTTCGAGAAATTGACGAAAATGACTTAGCGGCCAAAATATGATGGAATTTGAACCAAAGACACGCCACTGGAGGTAAATTGTAAATTTTTTCTCTGGAAAATATTCCGACGCCACTGTCCATTCGGCAATTTTCGGGATTTCGGCCGCTAAGTTTTGGCCGCTAACTTCACGTCAGTACATTATAAGTCACCTATATGCCATTATAGTGGTAGTTGGTTCCGGAAATGCACTAATTTTTGGCTTCTTCTGAATGTTTGTTTTCAGTTCATAAAAACCATTTGTCTAAAAGTTACAGCTTTGGTTCAAAACGTACAACGCAGTAAAAGCTTACGGTAACGAACGTGTTAATTATTTTTTTCTCATAATATTATCCAAAAATTAAATATTTCGCAACTTGAATCTTATTTATTTTATAAGCAAAAACTTTTATAAATTATAATTTGAATGATGGGAAGTGATAAAAACATTTTATAAATTTTATATTTTAGAGTTCAAAATCAATTTAAAAAAAAAAATTTTATTCGTTTTTGAGGTCCTCTACGTGAATTACCACATAGAAAAAAGAACACTGTAGAGTGAAAAATTCTGAAAGATTAAAAATGACAGTTTAGTCTCTAAAAATGGCTGTTTTCTTGTTTATGTCAGCGCCAAATATATTTTTCTTTATCACAAAATATGTGACTTACTCATGTTATCATTAGGGTCAATAGGATCTCCGTCCTCAGACATATAACCAGGGGGTGGTGTCTCTGTGGGGGGAACAATACTTAATGGGGATTCCATACCAGTGGGGGTACCGTTAGGACAAATGCCAACCGTGTCCATGTAACCACCAGAATGTTGCATTATCCTAAAAAAAGAAGCGCTAGAAGAACATTATATTCAGTAAAAATATAAAAAAATAATTTTATCCTATTGTAGAGATAATATATTTTCATTGGCTTACCCTAATGAGTTTGTGTTATGTGGAAAAGAGGTATTTTCTGGAACTGATGTGCTTAAATCTTCAAGCGAATGAGGAAATATGTTATTTTCATCACCTAATGTGTGTCGAGGTACTAAAATTGCTGGTAATGCTAAAAAACAAGAAAAAAACCATTATGTAACAAAAAAATTTCACAAATCTTTGAAAATAAATTCCTAGCCAATGAATTGAAGATGTATAGCAGCATGCAGACCAAGTTTTTAAAATGAAAGAAGCTTTATGCCTCTGATGGATTATTAATTACATGTCATGTCAATAACTCTACCATTTGCGCTATGGAGACTCTGAGATTCTCTTAATAAACTTTGGCCATATAACTTTTTAGATTCCATGTTAGTTGTGTACAGTTTGGAATCTCTTGCAATTCCAAACCAGGGAGGGTGTTATAATGAGAAAGGGCACTCATTCATTCATTTCAATTCTCAGATAAAATAGATCTTAATGATCAGTGATACAGAGATACACCTTTTGTTGTTCTATACATCTAAGGAAAGAAAAGTATGATCAATTAATTCAATTAAAAAAGAATAATTAAGCACATTCTATATGAAAAGTAGTGTAATCATTGTAATCAAATCTGTAATCTTAAGGTTTTGTGTAATACCTAAATTACAAAATTTGGCTGTTGTTTACTGAAGGGTAAGTAAATATAGATAGATAGAAGCTGGTGTAATTAATATATATATAAATAAAGAGTAATGACACGAAATTTAATTCTATTTATCAATTGTCACTATATAATGCTTCTTGTATACATTCTGGGTAAAGTAGAGAGCAGTATTATTTCTTCCAATAAAAAATAATTGCAGCAAAAAACATTGATGAAGTCTTCATTTCGAATTCGCCATCTTAGCCGACCAATAAATTTTGAATCGAGTTTTGTATTAACCAACAAAGAGATTTTATTTCACGAAAACTTAATGGCCTATAGATAAACAATACCATAACATTGAAGAAAATACTTACCGATTGAAAATAAGATTCAACACAAACGCTATAAAGCTTATTTCGTCTTGCACTAATATTATAATGACATAACCATTAAACACAAATGGCGAAATATCGTCAACAAAGTAAGTCAGATTTTGATGTTAACACATAGGCAACTTACGAAGCACACCTGCTATACTCGGCAATCAACCAAGTGGCGCTATCTAATTACAATAATTGGAATTTTTCAATTCGTCATCTTACCCGATTCGCCATCTTATCCCCCTTTCCCCTATATATGTTATGCATTTTTTTTTTATATTTATGTAAAATGTATATTGTATCTTGTAAAGTGGATTTACCGTAAATAAATAAATTATTATTATTATTGATACAAGTAAAAATATGCGCTACAGGCATCCTGCTCCAGTATCTTTGATTGTTTACTTACCAGGGCTTTCTATCCTTGTATAATGATAAGGATTTACACAGACTTCATCCTTCTTAAGAGAGAAGGCATATTCACAGTGATCCAGTGCCCTCAGTTCATGGTGAGACTGCAACTCCGGCCACCTCCAAAGTTTGCAATAGATCACGTGGGGTAGACCTTTTCTTTGTTGCTGAATATTGCCTATTTCAGCATTTGGTCTTAATCTAAAATAAGAAAATTTGTTATTGTTTAGTAAGCAATATGGTAAAAATATTGAATTTTTTTTCCCCCGAGGGCATGTATGAGATACATTGCCTTTAAATATGATTGGTGAATTCTTTTATTCACCACGGAGCATGCCATGCTATCTATTTTGGTAATTTTTTTATTTTAAAGGGACAATAACATACAACCATTGACTTTCATACAATTGGTCAACTGGAGTAGTCACCAGATCCAAAAAAGTTCGATATCTAGCTGTCCATAAATAAAGGGAGATTAAGTCTCTAAAATTTTAAAGATATAAGTAGGTACTTATAGTCTTAAACTAGTGGTTTATTAGTTGAATCTTTATACACATTATACACGTACAAAAGATTCTTTCCCTTCGTTAAAATGCTGGTAAGTAATCTTAATAATATTTGGGCTTGAAAAGCTGAGAATGTCGAGCTTCACAAAGATATGTGTATATTTTACATCCCATCTAACTTTCAAAGTTTCCATAATTGTTTTAAAAAGCTACTTTAAAATAATATAAAGAGCCTAAATAAAAAATATTATAATGAAACAAATACAGTAGGCAGGAAAGATCAGGTAATTTAACCTTGTACTCTAATTTAATATTTCAACATTGTGCAATGAATATCACCTAAAACAATACAATTTCACAAATCAAAAGTAATGATTTAATTGGAAGGATCCTAGCTGAATTCTAAGCCCGTTTGTCCCGGACAGTTCCAGACTTTTAGGGTAGGTCGCAAGCCAGACGCGGTGCAGTGAGGGGGGACACAAATCCATAATGTGACCTTAAACTTTGCATCTTTAATGTTGAGCTTGATCTACACAAAAGAAAACATTACCTTGGCACTGTCACGCATTTTGTGTTGTGGTTCTGCGAGGAAATGGCACGTTCAAGCTCCTCCAAAGCACCGGATTTTTTGAGTTTTTTCACTAGTGATTTGACTGCCTTCTCACACCATTTGTCATCGTCTGAGCCTTTTTTCCAGCCGAGCAGCCGCTTGACGACCGGCGGGGTGAATGACGGCAGCATTCCATTCATTGCAAACGAGTTAAAAATGCATCAAATTGTAAAAATATCTCGCGTTTTAGTGGTCTTTATTAAAAACTACACATCATTTTTACTGTCCTTTATTATTATTGCTCGCGACAGCCATATTGTTCTTGGATTTTGACAGATTCACAACTGACAGACGGTTATTCGACAACAAGAATGAAATTCTACTCGGTGAAAGAGACTATACAGGAAGTGATTCAACAAACAAGGACAAAACATAAGCGCGTAGTATTTAGAGTAGGTTTTAAAATTTTAAACATAAAATTGGAATGAATTCTCTCAATTATAATAGTTAGCTCAAGCTCAGACATTCTGGAACTATTATTGTCTTTTTCTTTTACAGGTCTTCTATGATATAAAACCTAAAGTGCGGCCATCCAATTACCAAATTATGTGTTCAACCGAGGCAGGGGCGGCTTCAGTGGGCCGGACTTAAATTAAATGGAGTAAATAAATTTTTATATTACACATTTAGGGCCAATCATAGATGATAAACTAGACTGGAGTAAACACATTGATTATATATCAGGCAAGGTTTAAATGTATGCATTTATATTTACTTTTCTTATTTCAGATTATTAAGTTATATTTCCTCAACATCACAAAGTGATAGGCCATGAATTTAAGTGTTGACACTATAGATGTCGCCCCGGGTTACGTGCTCTTGCCTTATACCTTTAATATTTTTTAACTCACTGAAGTGGTCTAATGTGACCAAATGCAGCCGAGGATCCAGTAAGGCAAATATGCATAAATATTACGCAATATTACATAAATATAACCATAAATAAAAAATATCACCAAAAAAATATAGCTTTTCATGGACAAAATAGGCATCTCCACGTTATTTTTAGATTAATATTACAAAAAACACATTTTCATGGGTGTTGCTGCAATATGTTTGTAATATTACGTAATATTGAATATCACTTTGTTATATTAAAACCTGAGACATAATCTATTGCATACATATATTACAATCACCATAACATCCACATACCTCCGAATGTCACATTATTACAATATTATATGAGTGCAATGTTGAGGTAATAAAACGTTGTTTGATGGGTGGGGTATAACTAGCATGCATCTTCTACAAGTTATTTGAAATAGATTCCCAAATACAAATTTTCATTCTTATATCTCAAAAACAGCTTGCGCTATCTCATTAACGACGAACATTTTGATGTGTAGAAGTGGTTAATCTACGGCGCAGTCATTACAGACCATGCTGTATGCTGGGGTTTGAACTTTTATAGCATTTCATGCGGCATATGCTTTAAAATGTAATAATATTTGTATTCATACGGTAAAATAGGTTATTTTTTTATCAGGAAAAAAGTTTTAACTCACATGAAAACCCCATTTGAGCCGGCTGTGGAAAACTATATAATTATCGCTCTTTTTCTTAATTTGCTCTTTCTATTGAAAATACATAAGTACAACTCTTTTACAATAAACACTGCGTCCCAGTGTTAGTAAACGAAATTTACTGCGGAGTGGGTTTCAACAATATACTGATTTCTGCACCACAAAAAAAATCCATTTTCCACTCCTCCGATCAAAAGTGACTTTAAAAAAATGCGTCGCTTCTAATTTTATTACAAGTGAATGCTTTTCAGACCAGTGGCGGCTCGTCAGGTGAAGTAGGTCAAGGGGTTCTTCCCCAAAAAAAAAATTAAACCAGGAGGAAAGTTTTTAGACAATATTAAATATTAATGTACCAATAGAGCTACCATTTTAGCCCTTAAAAAATAATTATGTTCGAATTAATAATAATTATAAACACTCGTGCATTTTGGCGTGCTCCAGCCGACCTTGTCCGTTCGCTCAAAGCAAGTGAAGACCCAACATGGCTTTGATATTCACTATTGCTATGGTTACGCAGTCACGCAAACAGCATGTAACAATTTGCATTATGATGAAGAGCAATTTAAAAATAGATCAGTCGTATGCACCATTGTTTTAGCATTGGTTCGCCTAACCTTAAGGTATTTATTTTGAGGCTTCGCGAAACTTACGGTTATAGATATCGTTTTTACGTGATTTACTGTGTGATTAAAAAGTTTTGTTTTTATTCTTCAGTTAATTCAGCAGTGTACGTACATACCTACTTAGTTGTGTGTTTTAAAAATGAACCCAATTAATGATATAGTTTGTAATTTGTTGAAAACTCCATTCAGTCGTTGGACAGATGAGGATAAGAGGGACGTTTTGTTACACGTGTTTTTAGTCAATGTTTGTTTAAGTACCCGCACTATACCTAGCTCTTCCCCATTTTTTAAGGCCGCGAGCCGCTACTGTTTCAGACTGGTTTATACCGAATTGGCATAATAATAAAAAACTTTTTTTACTGACGAGGCATATAGTTTTAACCCTTCTTGTTTATGTAAGTTCTAATAAAATAAGAATTTGAGGCTCTAAAAATCCACATATCTTTATAGAGAATTAAACCTCTGCAATATCAGAAAGTTTGGGGGTGGACGGCCATATCAAAAAGAAGATTAAATTTGAATCTTTTCATGACAAAAAAAAACACGAGTTTGCATGGTACTATTTAAAAAATAGTCATTAAGTTAGGTGTATAAGGATGCTATTTAAGGTCATTTATAATACAATAATTCTTAATATTAATTAATAAAATAATAGAAAATGACACAAATTAAAACACCATCAAAACTATCGTGACATTTGTGTATTATTTTTTTTGCATTTCCGCAAATTATTGTAATCATTGTCGTTATCATCGTTTAAGTATTTCACATATCAGTATATTAGGCAGGCATTTCAATGTCACTGCTTAAGTTAATTTTTCAAACAATTATTTTTAAATTCTAGGAATTATGAATTACACATACATACGTATGAATAAAATAAGACTTTGTGAATAAACTAATTATACAAACAAAAATTTAGACGGATAATATCTTATTAAAAAAAAAATTAAAATTTAAAGTTGTAATATAGGTTCATCTTATATAATCCGCCATGCAGAATATACTACGGCTATTCATGTTAATTTCTTATTTTCCATTAAAATTACAAACGATGCCTCGATATTATCTTCAAAATCTCCACTGACGCCGCGCCACTTAATTGACTTAATTCTCGTAAAATTAGTTTATATATTTTGTATATAAAAAAGAAATTTTATTGCCATCGCCTGACGCAGGTAAAGTATGTACGATGTAGTGGAAATGCAGTATTTGTTCGTGATGACTCATAGACTACTGTTTGCTCTTTTGAGAGTAAATGCTAGTGACACATATTGGCCATTTTGTTTTTTAATCAACTTCCCGTTCCTTGTTCGTTTTATCTAAAAATCGGCCAAATATCCACCGTATTTATCTACAATTTAGAGTTAAAAAAGTTTTAAATTATAAAGTAATAAAAGTAAAAAGAGAAATATGGACAAATTCACACAATTTAGGTTTTTTCTTTTATATATCAAACAAAATGTCTTTCTCTAGGGCAGGCATTTGGCCGCTTTGTGTATAAAACGAAAAGGATACGAAATATTGATCAAAAATGAAATGGTGAATGAGTCACTAGCAGTCCCGTAGCCAGGGGCGGGCCAGAGTGGGCAATGCCCACTCTGACAGAAAAAGTTGCCCACTCTAGAAAAAATCATGATAAATGTCTTGTTTACTTAAAATACATATATATTAAAGGTATTCGTCTCAGCAGAGGATGGCCAATCTGATATACCTATTTAGCTTTTGAGAGTAAGCAAACAAATAACGTAAACTTTGAGGTGTTTTTAAACAAATTTAACAAAAGGAAACCCCGAAAACTCAATTATATTAAAGTGATTTACCTTCGTTGCGTTTTTAATGATTTTTTTGGTTTTGTTTAAGTTTTATTTTTTGTAGTTACTATACAGGCTGCTACAAATTCGCGTGCGTGCTTGGGGATCTCGAAAACGGTAAGAGATACGAAGATGGTTAAATTGAGGTAAAGTTGCATATTTTGGGGCTTAATAATTTGGTGAAAGAAAATTCTAAATATTTCGAATGCCTTCGGAGATATCCGAAAAAACCGAAATTTTCAGTTTTGGTTTTTAATTTTTTTCGCCTTTATTTTTGACTTGGGAAAAAAATAAGAAACACTTTTTCATAGCCGTTTTTTGTGATCTACAATATGGCCTTTTTAATTTTTAAATGCGACGTTTCGTTCTTTGGATACCACCTTCAAGTCAATTTTTTTAAATACGGACCTGGATTTTTTATTACGGTTTTAGGGACTTATAGGCTTTAGAAACCTAATACAATTAAAACATTTTAAAAATTTTATTGTTTCGTCATCAAATAATACATTTAAAATTATCCATTTATTTCCTTACGGCCCTGTAAATTATTTAAAAAAATGTTAGTCCTTTTTATAGTTTTAAGATGTTTTAGTTAGATACCTATAAATAAAATACGATACAATTATTATTACAAGGAAAAAGAAATATTAATGTTGATTAGTGAATTAAAAACTATGCGTTTTATTGACCTGCTGAAATATTTGACCTTGACTGTCTGACAAATTTTATTAAAATAATTAATGGCTTAAACCATACGTCTCACTTTCTGTAATGCAATTTTAATATTTAATCCTAAAAATAATTGCCAGGACCGTAATGGGTAAAAAGGGATAATTTTAAATATTGATGTGTTATTTGATGACGAAACCATAAAATTTTTAAATTGTTTTAATTGTATTAGGTTTATAAAACCTTTAAGTCCCTAAAACCATAATAAAAAATCCAGGTCCGTATTTAAAAAAATTTACTTGTTGGTGGTATCCAAAAAACGAAACGTCGCATTCAAAAATTAAAAAGGCTATGTTGTAGATCATAAAACGGCTATTAAAAAGTGTTTCTTGTTTTTTTCTCAAGTCAAAAATAAAGGCGCAAAAAATTAAAAACCAAAACTGAAAATTTGGGTTTTTTTCGGATATCTCCAACTTTGCCTCAATTTAACCATCTTTGTATCTCTTACCGTTTTCGAGATCCCCATGCACGCACGCGAATTTGTAGCACCCTGTATAGTTAATTAAATTTTGAAATCAACGATTTTTTTTATTTTCCTTGATCTTACGTCATCTGATCACCAAAAATTATTGTAAGTTTGCCCCCCCTAAAACGTTGACTGCCCACTCTAAAATCTAATCCTGGCTACGGGCCTGGTCACTAGCCCTAACTTTTAATATTAAAAAATATACTGTCTGCTTGGCTGATGACAAAGCTGAAGAGTTACTCGAAACAGTAAAAAAATGTGTGTTTTCCGTTGGGGGGGGGGGGGGGGGGATCATCAGTCATCACCCCCTAGATCTGCGCTTAGATAGTAGACTATTGCCCAAAGTAATTTAAAAAAAAAAGAATAGGTAAGGTAACATTCTGAACAACCTGCAGCTGCAAATTAAGTTGCAAACCGCGGCAGTGGCTTAGAGGTGAGGTACTGCCATTCGACCGTGGCGGTCCGAGTTCGATCCCCTGGGTGGGCATACGTATAATACAAAAAAAGTATGTCCGAAATTTAGTAGGTTTAAGAATGCAGGGAAGAGTGTAAAATGTATCATCTTCTAACCCATCTCATTTACGCCGTAAACCAGGCCGGATGAGATCGGACATCTCGTGGGCAGGGCCGTAGCCAGGGGAGAGCCAGGCAGTGCGGCGCCCTTCCTGGAAAATATTTTGCCCTTCGTGGCAGAAACAAAATATTTCCCCGTTTCATAATATATATTATATAAAAAAAGGAAAATTAAAAATGTTACATCCTAAATAAATAAATAATCCTTTTAGATAATTACTGTAGGTAATTATGAATTTAGTGCATATTTATTTTGTTTATTTATTGGTTTTATTTAAAAATAAGTCGTCTTTAATTCAGTATTATTCACACAATTTTCTATATGAAATAAAACTTGCCGAAAGAGTTCGTATTACATATTCTTGTGATATCAACAACCTTTATGATATCCGATTCAAAAAATATGTAAAACAACATTTGCTGAGTCACTGCTTTTACTCTTTGAATGAGTACCTTGTGGCTTCCTGGTAGGCGTTTGCCTGAAAGCATGTGCATTGGTGTGGTTTTGCCAGTTGCAGTTATGTCTCTCCATCTCTAATCATTATTTTTTATATATGTATTTGTGCATAATTTGTTTGTATTCTATTATAAGTAATGTTATTTTACCCTAAATGTATGATTATATTTATTTATATATTTTTTTTTGTGACGTGCTATAAACCTTTTGTGTAAGTAGCAAATAAAACTTTGACTTTACAATTATTTTGTATTTATAGTGCCGTAACTAGGAGGGAGTAAGAGGTCGCGTGTCCACCCCAGATTGCTCTGGTTTGGTGATTTATTCACGAATTTGTAAGTGCCCCGAAAACTTTTCACTTTATTTTTGTGCTAGTATTTTTTTATAAATTCGCCCTTTCAACAAATTTGTTTGTCCTTCCTAACGTTCGAGTCTGACTACGACCTTGCTCGTGGGGTGCGGAAGAAAGTAGGTACACACTCCCCAATCGGTAGGTCATGCAATGGCAAGAAACCAATAAGGGTTGATAGCCCTTGGGGGGTGTCGCATTACTGAGGGATCGTGGTTTGGAACCCACGTTAAGCTATAGGTCCCCTCGGGAATGGCCCTGGCAGCGAACTAAGAGGAAAATATTACACAACAAAAAAAAATTAAGTTGTATCCGCTAATTCTTACTTTTGTTAAAAATCCCGCAACATGGCAACTTGTAAAACGATTTAAGCGTCAATTAGCACCATCACCGGAAAATTGCCTTAGAAATTCACCGAAGTTATAAAACAATGGCAACCGCCGCATTTCCTTTTAGTTGCAAACGTAAGTCGCGTTGCGCTCGTTACTCTGTGAACTGTGAATTTAAAAAAATTGTGAGCGTAAATGTAAAAAAGTAGATATGATGAGGGGTCCCTTTGCTTCTACTTAATCTAAAAACAATACTATTTAAAAAAGGTATAAAGGTTAAACTCAAGAGCGTATATAAAAAATGACAGAAAAAATCTGGTAAGAAAGTGTTCCGTTGCGAGATTCAAATATTTTGAGTAGTCTGTACAAAAGTCGGAAAGTCAGGACCGTCGTTGGTATTCTAGGGTTATAAAAACGATTTTTATAATTTATCGGATTGCACCAATATTTTATTTAACAATTATTATCAATAACACCGGCAGAGCTGGAAAGTTACTTCAGAAAAGTAACTAGTTACTTTTTCGATACTTTTGCACAAATGTATCTAGATACTTATAAGGAATAGTTACTTTTACCTAAAAATAACTTAGTTCTTAGTTACTTAATTAAAGTAACTAGTTATAGTAACTAAGATACTTTTGAGTAACTAGTTATTTTAATTGTAATTACGAACCTCTAAAAGTAACTAAGATGCTTTTGAACTAGATAGGTACCATAAATTTACCAGGTAGTGATAACATATAAATGAAAAGTGTATAACGAATACGAATTTATTATACTTACAAACTTAATACATTTCTAATAAAAGTAGAAAGAAAAGATAAGTAACAAAAAACCTATTAAATAAATATATGTGACAAAACTAAATAAATATAAATGAAGTAACAAATCCAAATATAGTAGGAACTTTTATAAGGAACCAAAAAAATTCAGAACGTTTTTAAAAGGCCCCGTTGGCTTTTAAAAGTACCAACTTTTCAAAATTCTCATCTAAAAGTAGCATATAAAAACAAACGCTCGACGGGAGCTGAAGAAGGCAACGGGTTGTTATATTTGAGAAAAACCTTGTTAATATCAGGATATTTTTGTCGCGACTTGCCGCTCGTCCCTTCGTGAAAATCTGATTAACGGCCGCCGATCGTCCCTTGGTTATCATCTGATGGACGGCACGTGTGCAATATTGGTATCCTAGAGGAACTTTAAAAGTACCTAACTTAGTTACTTTAAAAGTAACTTAGTTACATTAAAAGAAACTTAGTTACTTTAAAAGTATCTAAGTTACTTTTAAAGTATTTAGTTACTATTTAAATGTATAGTTACTTCTAAAAAGTAACTAGATACAAGTTACTTTTTAAAAGTAACGAAGTTACAGTTCCTTTGGGCATGATTCAAAAAAGAATTAAGTTACTAAGTATCTAGTTACTTTAAGTAACTAGATACTAAAAAGTATCTAGTTACTTACAGCTCTGAACACCGGACAACTTTTTATCTGTGACACTCTGCATGTGACATCAATAAGAAATAATTTTCTCATAATGGTGGCAACCCGGTTAGTTTACTTACTTGACATACTAACCAGAACACTTTGATTGTTAGTAATTGTTTTAGCCAATGTCATTTGTGTACAGTGGCGGCGCCAAAAAAATTGTAATGGGTAGGCGGTCGGTCATTATATTCTTAAGATGGGCACAGTTCTTTCACAAAAGTGACTTTTCTAAAAAAAATGTATCGCCCTCCCAACACTTATCTTTCGATTTTTAGGTTTATTTCTATAAGAAAAAAAGATGCACAATTTTGAGTGGACGCTTTCGGTGGGCACCTTTACTTTCAGGGTAGGCCGGTGCTCACTCTGGCCCCTCACTGGCCGCGATTTAAAATACTTGTGTACCTTTTTTATAAATAATACATTTTTAGAAAAATCTTGAATATTTTGAAATCGCTTAAAATCAATACTATTATCAAATTTTAAAAAATTTAAACCTATATAACTACTTCCTACGAAATAATAAAATACATGTTTCATTTTAAAAAATGACACTCGCCCAATAGATATCCGTAACCCGAATTTTGGCAAGCAAACTTTTAATAATAATAAAAATTTAGCGCTTTTATATTATCTATATTATAAAATTCTTTTTCCCCAAAAATTATGTTAAAAAATCATATCTTTTGCAACGTCGCATTTTAGGATTTTTTTTTATATTAAATAAGAAACCTTTAGGCCCGCTATATATCAATCTCATCTCTCATCAATTGTTTTCATGGAAATTATCTGGCTGGTAAAGTTACGAAGAGATGGATATAGCGGGCCAGAGAGGATTTAACATCATTAAAAAAGATATGGTATTATATTTCATTTTAAAAAATTCATGTTTAGCACACCCTACATTTATCTTCCACCTATAAATGGACACCCGTATAAAATAAATGATTATAGACTTTACTTTTACTTTTAAAATATTCTTTATTGTCTTAATATGATGATGAATAATGAATAATTATAGAAGTGAAACATAGATACTGTTATATTTTCAAAATTAAATCATTCCATATTTAGAAGATAAGAAATAAGAACACAAAGTTTTCCTCCACTGTTATATTATAGAAATATTTTAAGCAACTTCTCTACATGTTTCGAACGCAGAAGCATTTATCTTCAGGATAATAAGTAAAAGAAGAAAAACCAGTAGATATCACCCTAACTGAGCAACACAATTGTAGGTTCGATGTAAAAATGAGTAGAACACACGTTACATTGTGAGAAAGAAAAACATGTGGGTCACTATAAAAAATTTAAAGGTAGAATGAAAAGTTTGAAATCTTTGTGTGAAAAGACTGTCGAAAGATGGAGCTGAAGTGAATGGGAATAATTATTTAAGCAAAAGAAAATGGTTGGCTAGTCATTTGATGACTGATGACAAATGACCGTTCTACTCACTTTTACATCGAACCTACAATTGTGTTGCTCAGTTAGGGTGATATCTACTGGTTTTTCTTCTTTTATTTATTCTCCTGAAGATGAATGCTTCTGCGTTCAAAACAGGTAGAGAAGTTGCTTAAAATATTTCTATAATATAACAGTGGAGGAAGAGTTTGTGTTCTTATTTCTTACCTTCTAAATTTCCACTCCACTTTAATGGACTGATTCTTTAAGTTGCATTCAATATTTTTTTGGTGGTTTTATTTTTTTTTGTCACGATCAAATTTTGATTTAAATCTATCTGTAACCAAAAATAAAGACTAAAATAAAATAAGAAAGAAAAAGTATGTGCTTGAGATTTGTAGCACAATGAATGCTTATACAGTACAAAAAAAGTAATATTAGACACAATCCATATGAAGCTTTCTTTTTAAACCGAACCATATGACAATCTGTTACGCTCTAAGGGTCGCACCTAACTGCAAAATAATTTGTCACGCCACAATATGAAACACACCTTCATTTACCAAAACGGTTCCGGTACCATCTAACGCGGAAAGCTGTTATTTCTTTTTTGAAGATGAACGTATGCGTCGCGAAAAACTACATATTCAAGTATCAAGTCGGAAAATGATCGTCTTACCAGCCATATTGTTGGTTAGCTTTTGCGGTCAAGAAATTTTCGGTGCCAGTGAAGATGATCGGATTGTTAAGGTGAGTGGAAAATTGAAAGTTAATTTTAATTTATAAATTAGGAAATTTAAAAAAAACTGCATATTTGGCGCGCACAAGGTGTCTTAAATTCAATGCTCATCATAGATATCTAGGAGACTATAAGAGATACATCATCGGTCAAATGGGCGCAAGTTGCAGAATTTTCTGCCCAGTAATATCGTAAAAAAATTTGAGGTTTCTCTTTTCGAAATATTCGAAAAAACCAAAATTTTGAGTTTAAGTTTTATTTTTAATTTATCTGACTATTTTAACTGCTACAGAAAAATAAATACAACCGGCCGTATTTATTTAAAAGCAATTATCAAGTTCCTGACGATGTAAAGATAACATCAAAACGTTTAAAAATTAGTAAGTGCTATACATGGTGGAATTTAGGGCTTAAAGAGATTTTAAAAAATAAAATAAAAATTCAGGTCCGTATTTCTACCCACCAACTAAGACCATAAAACCTATTACATTTTTATGTTAGTACAGTATGAAATCTGACAAAGATAATTTATTTTTTGACAATATTAAATATTAGTATACCAATACAGCTACCATTTTAGCCCTTAAAAAATAATTATGTTCGAATTAATAATATTAATTAAATTCGAATGTAGCTATGCATAATAGGGCCACGGTTAACTCCGATGGACAATAATTATAAACACTCGTGCATTTTGGTGCGCCCTTGACGACTGTGTCCGTTAGCTCAAAGCAAGTGAAGACGCAACACCCAACATGGCTTTGATATTCATCGTTGCTATGGTTACGTGACGTCAGTCACGCAAACAGCATGTAACAATTTGCATTATGATAAAGGGCAATTTAAAAATAGATCAGTCGTATACACCATTGTTTTAGCATTAGTTCGCCTAACCTTAAGGTATTTCTATTTATTTTGAGGCTTCGCGAAACTTACGGTTATAGATATCGTTTTTACGTGATTTACTGTGAGATTAAAAGTTCTGTGTTTATTTTTCAGTTAATTCAGTAGTGTACGTACGTACCTACTTAGTTGTGTGTTTTGTTTGTTGGAAACTCCATTCAGTCGTTGGACAGATGAGGATAAGAGAGACGTTTTGTTACACGGGTTTTTAGTCAATGTTTGTTTAAGTACCCGCACTATACCTAGCTCTTCACCATTTTTTAAGACCGCGAGCCGTCACTGGCGGTAATCAAGAGTTTCTTCGTTCAATTCCCAGCAGAGCCATACATATTTTTCAATTTTTAAAATTGTTGTCTGCACGCAGCTAAACATTTTCAGTGTTATGTAATACAGACAACTAAATAAACTATACCGGGTCCGCCAACGAAGCGGGGACGGAAATTTAAATCATTATCGAGGAACTTATCAAACTTACTAAAGCAGCATGAGGTATGGACTTAAAAGCGGCATATTTTAAAAATATTTTACATTATACAGGGTGGCTCAAAAAAGTGTGGCGGACTAAACTTGCATTTTTTTTAAATGGAACACCCTATATATTATATAGTTTTATAATTCCCTATACAATTCCACGTATATTTTGTATAAAATGTCATATGTCTAAATTCAATTGTTTTTGAGTAATTGACGTTTAAAATATGGCATTTTTTGACTTTGACAGGCTGTAACATTGGAACGGTTCATCTTAGAGAAAAATGGTTTTCACCTTCCTATCTTAGTGTTTCATTCTCTATCCAAAGAAACCAACCTCCGATTTACTATGTTAAACCAAAAAAACGGTTTTAACGGGTTAACATGGTAAATCAGAGGTTGGTTTCTTTGGATAGAGAATTAAAAACTAAGATAGGGAGGTGAAAACCATTTTTCTCTAAGATGAACCGTTCCAATGTTACAGCCTGTCAAAGTCAAAAAATGCCATATTTTAAACGTCAATTACTCAAAAAAAATTGAATTTAGACATATGACATTTTATACAAAATATACGTGGAATTGTATAGGGAATTAGAAAATAATATAATATATAGGGTGTTCCATTTAAAAAAATGCAAGTTTAGCCCGCCACACTTTTTTGAGCCACCCTATATAATGTAAAATATTTTTAAAATATGCCGCTTTTAAGTCCATACCTCATGCTGCTTTAGTAAGTTTGATAAGTTCCTCGATAATGATTTAAATTTCCGTCCCCGCTTCGTTGCCGGACCCGGTATACAGTGGCTCAGGGATGAGTTACTGGCATGCGACCGTGGCGTTTCGAGTTCCATGCTCCCAGTGGGCATACGCAAAATAAAAAAAGTATGTCCGAAATTTAGCAGGTTTAAGAATGCAGGGAAGAGTGTAAGCTGTATCATCTGATAATAAACCCCATTCAGGCCGGATGAGATCGGGCATCTCGTGGGGTGCCGAAGAAAGTATATACACTCCCCAATCGGTAGGTCATGCAATGAAATAAACCGATGGTTGATAGCCCTTGGGGGCTGTCGCATGACTGAGGATCGTGGTTCGGAACCCACGTTAAGCTGTAGATCCAAGAGCAAGCTGGCTGAATGTTCGAAAGGACAAGTGGCCATCAATCACCCAGAACAAACAAACAAACCAATAAAACTTTATTCTTATAATTTTTATTCGTATAGGTAGAAATTACATGGGCAAAAATTTAAAAGCGTACTTAAATACACAATAATTTTACTCTTGTTTTTATGTAAAACTAAAGCCTGTATCCGCTGTTACAAGAACTTTTCCTTTATGCCGTTCCGCTATTTGATTTTAGGTCAGCACGAGCCTTACTGTTTTTATTACATATTTGGGTAACCATTAATTTAAAATAACTTTTTTCGAATATTTTAACTATTTATTTGTAACAGAAAAAATATCTAGATATCTTCTTACTAATTATATTTAAGAGCCTTCCATACCAGCGTGAAACGCGGCATCGTTTATTTTAAATAAGGTTCAATTATATACAGTGTGTCCACGTAAGTTGGCGGCATATGGAAAACTTTTTTATTACTAACTTTATGTAAAAAAGTTATTCTTCATAAAAAGTTCTGCATGATCCAAAACCTAAAATGCAACCATCAGATGTTCAATTTTTTCAGGCGTATACGAGGTTTGTCAAAAAATATGAATCTTGCTCAAGAGTAAAGTACCTACCTTTATTTTTGACAATATCGAAAACTGTAATTATGAAATATTGTTTGGCATTAAAAACTATGTTCTAATATGCAATTACACTGAAAAATATTTTTTTTATTTTTACAAATTTATCGGTAATTTGAGACAAAATTTGTAAAAATTAAAAAAAAAATTGTTCGTGAGATTGCATATTAGAACATAGTTTTTCATACCGAACAACTTTTCATGATTACAGTTTTCGATATTGTCAAAAATAAAGGTACTTTGCTCTTGGGCAAAATTCATATTTTTTGACAAACCTCGTATACGCCTCAAAAAATTGAACATCTGATGGTTGCATTTTAGGTTTTCGACCATGCAGAACTTTTTATGAAGAATAACTTTTTTACATAAAGTTAATAATAAAAAAGTTTCCCATATGCCGCCAACTTACGTGGACACACTGTAGATTTAAATTATATCATCAATCATCAATTTAATAGAAATATTGGGGTTAATCATGTTAATTTTTCTTATTTTTCATTAAAATTATAAACGATGTCCCGATCTTATTTTAATAATCTCGACTGACGCCGGGTCACTTAATTCTCGTGAAACTCGTTTTTATAATATTTTGTATATATAAAAAGACATTTTATTGCCAGTGGCGGCTCGCGGTCTTAGAAAATGGTGAAGAGCTAGGCATAGTGCGGGTACTTAAACAAACATTAATTAAAAACCCGTGTAACAAAACGTCTCTCTTATCATCATCTGTCCAACGACTGAATGGAGTTTCCAACAAATTACAAACTATGTCATTAATTGGGTTCATTTTTAAAACACACAACTAAGTAAGTACATACAGTACTGAATTAACTGAAATATAAAAGCAAAACTTTTTAATCACACAGTAAAAACGATATCTATAACCGTAAGTTTCGCGAAGCCTTAAAATAAATACCGCGAACCAATGCTAAAACAATGGTGCATACGACTGACCTATTTTTAAATTGCCCTTCATCATAATGCAATTTGTTACATGCTGTTTGAGTGACTGACGTCATGTAACCATAGCAACGGTGAATTCAATGCCATGTGGGGCATTTAGTCTTCACTTGCTTTGAGCTAACGCGGTCGACTGGGGCACGTCAAAATGCAGTGAGTGTATAATTATTGTCCATCGGAGTTAACCGTGGCCCTATTATGCATAGCTACATTCGGATTAAATTAATATTATTAATTTGAACTCAAATTATTTTTTAAGGGCTAAAATGGTAGCTGTATTGGTACATTAATATTTAATTTAGTCAAAAAACTATTATCTTCCTGGTTTTATTTCTTTTTGGTGAAGAGCCCCTTTACCTACTTCACCTGACGAACCGCCACTGTTTATTGCAATAGCCAAACACAGGTACAATATGCGCAATGTAGTGGAAATTCACCAAATTACACCAAAAAACCGGTTTTAACGGTTTAACATGGTAAATCGGAGATTGGTTTCTTTGGATAGAGAATAAAAAACTAAGATAGCGAGGTGAAAACCATTTTTCTCTAAGATGAACAGTTCCAATGTTACAGCCTGTCAAAGTCAAAAAATGCCATATTTTAAACGTCAATATCTCAAAAACTATTGAATTTAGACACATGACATTTACTACATAAGCTTAGAATTTTATGGGGAATCAGAATAATACAATATATAGGGTGTTCCATTAAAAAAATTGTCAAAAACGTGACGACAGTTCTATGAGACACCCTGTATAATATTTTTTTATGTCAAAACATGCACAATTAAAAATAAAAATCTACGGGTCCGAGCGTTTTTCCTAGGTCTTTTTCCTTTAATTGATATTAATTTTATGCGGGACTTTTGGGAGACCCAGTATGCATCCTTAAAAAATGCAAAACATTTTTTAGTTTCCTATTTATTTTTGAGTAGTTTATTTGTTGTTTCCATTGCAGGGCACCATTGTAGATTTGGGTAAGGCTCTTCAATTTCTCCGTGAATTTGACACTGAATCCTCGAATATGTGTTTCCGAGTTAGTTCAGCTCAATGGTCTTATTCCACAAATATGACGGACTTAAACAAGAGACGAATGATTGAGGAACAAACATTAAAGGTAAAAAAAATTTTTTCTAATTCAAATATTATACAGGCTGTAAAGAAAAATATTTACCATATATAAATGAGAGACTCCTTGGGTATCCTAGAGAAACTTTTTTTAATCGGTCGTCTAAAAAGTTGGGTAAGGACCCTTAAAATCAGCTCAAAGGCGCCACTTGCCAATAGAAAAACCAATTATCATAAATCTGGCAGTATTTTACGTGTGTTATTAATACTGCAACCACGTTGTATTCGCCAGCTGACTGTGACGGCATGCCAGCAAAAGCATTGGTTCAAATAACGGTTTTGAACCTTCCGCGCTCTTAAATACTTTTAGGTTTTTTTCTTTGGACGCGCAGCAAATGAAAAACGAAATTTATTTTTTTATATAAAATTTGTCATTTTTTACCATATATTATACAAATAATGACATATACTACCTATATGTAACCTAGGTATACTTAGCCTTTCCTTTTACTTCTTTTAAAATATCTGAATTTTCAGGTAGTGACATAAATTCATAAAACTCGTTACAAGTCATTGCAAAATTAAAGCTCGTCATGATAATATGTTTTACAGAGTCCAGCAAAAGTATGTTTCGTTCTTTAGACCACTGGGCTGTAATTAGTGAAAAAACTCGTTCCACATTTGCATTATGCGCTGTTATAGCAAAAAAAAATTGGCAAACCTTCAAAAGTTCTGAATACTGTTCTTCAGATAGACAGTTTGCAAAACACACCACCCATTTTTTGTGTTAATTATTTCTTGCAAAAGACATATTTCACAAAACACTTTAGTATCGTCTACATCGTTGCCCTTTTCAATCATATAAGAAATAGATGATGAAATTTTTTTTTCCCAGTCCAGATTATCAAGATTTTCTAAACTTACCCATTTAAAACAGGAAAATTCTTGAAAAGGCTCCAGCCAACGATTTAAGTAAGTTATAGATATTTCATAACATTGAAAAATATTATTTCTGAAAACTGGATTTTCTTGTGTGAACCATTCATCACTCATTTTTTTCAGTATGTCTTGAACTTTAAACGGAATACATTTTTGCTGCAGTCTTTCATTTAGAATATCAATTACCAATTCTAGAATTTTTATGATTTCAATAATGAAGTTATCTTGTTTCTCCACTTTTTCTATATTACTATGAAAAACAGACATCAATGAATGTATGAAATATAGATATAATTCAGAGAATCTATTCTCAAAAAAAGATTTTAATAAAAATGGAGGGTTAGCCTCTGAAAGAAAATGATTTTAAGGGCTGAAACATCTTTAAGCTTCTTTCTATCGCGGGAAATAAGAACAACCATCTACTTTTATAGAATGATACAAAAGCTGTTCATATTTGGTACCCACAAAATCGCAAAAGTATTTTAGAGTTGACACTTACTGTATAAATATTAATAATATGCTTTCACGGCCGTGACCGGCTAAATTCCGGACATATCCGGAAAAATCCGGACGGATGGTAACCCTAGTCGAGGGCCTCTGGCCCGAGGGTTCGTAAGTCGTCCGAGGGTATATATCTATTAGTACCCGTGGTACATACAAACTTTTATGTCATACCAGTTCGTTTTAAATAATAACTATTTTTTTAAATTTAATTTAATTTACCAATTTTTTATTTTTACTCTGTTTTTTGCTTCATTATGCCCCACGGGCATAAATTAATCCATTATGTAGATGGTTTCTAAGGTATAAAAACACAATAATGTACTAGTATGTCATAAAATTAATTAAATTATTAAATACGGTATTTCTGTGATTTCTTAATGTGAAGCATCCTAGAATATGATGCTGTACATCATTTTGTCTTTGGTTTGAATGATAACGTCTATGTAAGATATTTTAAATTAATCCACGGGAGTGGATATAATTGTAGCCTCTATTGGGTATTTCACAATAAAATATTTACCTGTTCACTATTTTATAGGCAAAATTTGATAAAGTCACATGGAGGAAAGCCGTTGAATTTGATTGGACAAAAATTCCAGATCCAATGGTACGAAGACAAATTAGGATGTTGGTGACCAATAACAGAGCGTCTCTGTCAGATGAAAAATATAATGAAGTAAGGAATAAATATATTTAAAAAATAATTCGCCTTGAATTGTGCCAATTAATTGTCCCAATTAAAGTGGAAATGGATTTTTAAAGAATTGTCAAACGTAATTTGGCCCTCACCATCAGTCAATTGTTTACAAGTTTTAGTATTTTGTAGTTCAGTCAACATAGAATTTCTAGAACGGCAGTAGAGTTTTGGACTTGCATTGTCTTTATTTGTTTTGAATCACGTTTCAACTGGAGATACCTATTTACCAGTTGGAACGTTGTGATTCAAAACAAATAAAGATCATGCAAGTCCAAAACTCTACTATCGTTCAAGAACCATCATTGTCTCCAGCAGTGGCGTATTTGGGAGGAGGGGGGCAACTAATAATACCCTACACAATCATTCAGACCGACAGTATTGATAAAATAGAAGTACTGACAGCAGCATATAAATGCAAATTTCAACGATTGATGGCCGGACCAGTGGCGTAGCCAGAAAATACGCTCGGGGGGGGGGGGGGGGGAGGCTCAATGGGCGTAAGTAGGACATTTTTTTTCTGGAGAAAGGGACAGTTGGGACCTACATATATTTCATGATATTGTACCTAGTGAAGAAGGTGGAAAAGCGCCGTAGGCGAAAAATTTTCGGGGCCACCGTTTAAAATTCACCTAACTAGGTACTATCAAATTTCGAAAATTAAATCATTAAAATTTGCTTTCGTAAATGTTTTTTTTTGATATTCCTAGCTGCTCTTTATAAAAAAAACATTTTTTACATTAAATTTGTGGAAAATATGAATACTGGTGTAAATACAAAATTTTAACATAAGACGTATGTATGACTCTAACCAGCGTTTTTCGGGTTCGGCTTTTCATGATTAAAAATAAAGTAAATATCACTCACCACGCCAAAATTGATGATTTTTTCAGAAATCATGTATTTTAGGAGCGTAGATCTAAGAGGCAGTTTTTGGTGCAAATGCTTAGGTTTTGAAATACTCCTTTGAAGCATTCTCGTTTTTTCCCGCACAATTTTATTTTATTATAAATTATCACACTTCTTCAATAAAAATTTTGACTTTAATTTTTCTCTTTAAAAATAAATATCTAATTGTTTTTTGTTTTTGTTGTAAAAATATTTTATTGCATTGGGTTATATTTTTGTTGATTTAAAATAGCTCTAAAAGAGGGAAAACGGACAAGTATATAATAGAAAAATAGTATTCTTTTTACTCGACTTCCTATAAAATTGCATCATAAATCAATAACTAAAACTATATGCTTCTGAAATCTTAATCTCTATATAAAACAGGATTTTTAGAAGGAAAAGTTTAAAAACTAAACGTTTCCTACAAGACCTTTGTAATCTAAGCCAAGAATACATTATTTAAAAATTTAAGTTAAGAGTCAGAGCGTGAGACGAAAAATTAGGTTGCAATTATATTTTTAGACCCCGAGCTCCTAGTCTCGGGGGGGGGGCCTTTAGCCCCCCCCCCCCTAAATACTCCACTGAGCCGGACTGATGTAAATTCTCATTGCTCATTAGAAACAAGAAGAGATGCAAGAATGACGAAATTATCTTATCATAATATTCTGTATTCAACACATGATTTTTTTTTAGATTTACCACTTGATCTCAGAAATGAAAGATATCTACGCACACGTACGAATATGCCCGTACACATCGAATCCCAAAGAAGAAGCCATATATTGTGATTTAGAATTAGAAGATGCCAAACGTATTATGGAAAAATCCAGGAACAATATGGAATTGTTGCATATTTGGACGGAGTTTCATGATAAAACTGGACCGCCAATGAGAAACAAGTTTATGAGATATGTGGAGTTGGCCAATCGAGCTGCCAAACTAAATGGTATAGTATTTATTCGTATTTCAAATTGTCCTCTAGCCAAACAAATTGTATTATTATCAGGGTCAGTGGCGTATTTAGGGGGGGGGGGCTCCGGTCTCCCCCCACCCCCGATCAAATCTAATTGCAAAATTTTTGGTCGAACGTTTGGACACTTAATGTAAATCTTTAAATAATGTATTCTTGGCTTAGATTACAAAGGTAGTGTAGGAAACGTTTAGTGTTTAAACTTTTCCTTCTACAAGTCCTGTTTTATATAAATATTAAGGTTTCAGACGCATATCGTTTTAGTTATTGATTTATGATGCAATTTTATAGGAAAGCGAGTAAAATGAATAATATGTTATAGTATTTTTCCATTATATACTTGTCTGTTCCGTTTTCCATTTTTTAGAGCTATTTTAAATCAACAAAATTATAACCCAATGCAATAAAATATTTGCACAACAAACCAGAATACAATTAATTGAAACATTTTTTATGGAAGAAATGGGATAATTTATAATAAAAAAAATAGTGCTTGAAGAAACGAAAATGCTTTATTATGAATATACAAAACGGTAGTTAAGAAGGAGTATTATAAAACCTAAGCATTTGCACCAAAAAATGCTCTTAGATCTAAGCTCCTAAAATACATGATTTCTGAAAAAATCATCAATTTTGGCGTGGTGAGCGATATCTACTTTATTTTTAATCATGAAAAATCGAGCCCGAAAAACGCTGGTTTTGGATTCACACCAATATTCATATTTTCACAAATATGAAAAATGTTTTAAAATTTAAAATTTCTTTGTATATTAAACCATATATGTTGTACATATACATATCACTGAATCTGTCTTTTAAAGAACTATTTGATTCTTAAAAATATACAGTAGGTACGTGTCTTTTTACCTATATTCAGTGGCGGCTCGCGGTACTAAAAATTGGTGAAGAGCTAGGTATAGTGCGAGTACTTAAACAAACATTGGCTAAAAATCCGTGTAACAAAACGTCTCTCCCAGATGAGGATTCATCTGTCCAACGACTGAATGGAGTTTCCAACAAATTACAAACTATGTCATTAATTGGGTTCATTTTTAAAACACACATCTAAGTAGGTACTTACACTACTGAATTAACTGAAAAATAAAAACAAACCTTTTTAATCACACAGTAAATCACGTAAAAACGATAACTAAAACCGTAAGTTTCGCGTATAGCGACGGTGAATATCAAAGCTATGTTGGACGTTGGGTCTTCACTTGCTTTGAGCTAACGGACACGGTCGCTGGTGCGCGCCAAAATGCACGAGTTTTTATAATTAATGTCCATATTACGCATAGCTACATTCGGATTAAATTAATATTATTAATTCGAACATAATTATTTTTTAAGGGCTAAAATGGTAGGTACATTAATATTTAATATTGTCGAAAAAATTTCTCCCTGGTTTTATTTTTTTGGTGAAAAGCCCCTTCACCTGACGAGCCGCCACTGCCTATATTTTTTTACCGAAGAATTTTCAAAAAATTATATTCACTCATTTTTGAAATAAAAATTATATTTTTTTAGATTTTAGTGATGCTGGCGAAGAAATGGAATCGGTCTACGAAGCCACCGACTTCGAAGATCAACTGGCCGAATCATTCCAAAAAATCCTGTCATTATACAAAGAACTTTTTGCCTACGTCCGGTCAAAACTATACAAAAAGTACGGACCAGATGTGGTACGAGCAGACGGACCTTTACCAGTACATATTTTGGGAAACTTGTGGGGACAAGATTGGAGTGGTATTTACGATATTGTGGCTCCTTATCCGGAATTTGGGACCACTGATGTTAGTGATGAGTTGCTTAGACAAGGATTTACTCCCTTAAGGTAAAAATAAAAATGTTATAATTAGAACTGAGGTAGTTTGTATTCGTATTTTGGACCAAATTAAAAAATAACGAGATATTTTACTTGACTTACCTTGTGAAATCACTTAGACGTCTCTATGCGTCTGTCTTAGCACTTTTTCTCAAGGACCATTTGCATTAGGAGCTGAAATTTGTGATGCTCATTATTATCTCAACACAGACGGGGAGAGAGTTTTCGGTTGGGGTTGGGGTCAACAAGTGACAATAGTAGGTATATTGTGTATCTAGGAGTAAAAACAATTCATTCCCGGACCGACAATGTGAATTGTTGGCCGATGTGATAGACAATGCCAGTGGGTGCATGTAATATAGGCAAAAAAGCATTGCCTACCCTGAGAACAATAAAATAAACAGAAACAATTTTTTTATATAGGTTTTATCCGTGTAATCCAACTTTGGCAATTTATCTCTACATTAATATCATAAATAATAATATAGGACCGAAAAATAAATCCTATATCCTTTCCACCAACGCATTCTTTGCTTGTTTATATCGTAAACTCTAAATCCCTGTATAAGCATTCCGTAAGACCGTTCTAAAAGCAAAGATCTCGCTGTACATTAGCATCTTACGCAAAAGCACTGCATTTGTATGAGTGGAAGCAAACGAGAGTACCGGTAGGCAGTAGGGTAGAAAGAGATGTAACAAATAAACCCGTCGCAACCTTCGACCTTCCTTCACCTATCAGCCCGCGCCAAGAAAGCACGCGTTTGGTAAGTGCATTGGTGTAAGTCTTCAAGTTTTACCGTAGTTTGAAAAATACTTCGCTTTCTCAATATAAAATATGAAACACGCCTCTATAAGTTTTATTATTAATTAGTTTAGTTAAGAAATTTTTAAAGGGATAACGGATAAGGTATCGTAAAATAAGAAGCACTTTTGTGACAATTAAAATAATTTTTGCTGATAGGTTCATAATATTTAATAATCAGTAAGCTCATCATCATATTTCACATAATAAATTGACCTCGTTTTTGGCAACATTGGTTTAATCAAGTGGATGATACATTTTTAATTTATAATTAGTGTTTTTGGCCTTTCGCTAGACTTCGAGCCGTCGAGTTTCGGGAAAAATAAATAAATATGAAGGCGTTAATTGTTACTACTCCGGCTAGCAGCGCGTCTGCAGAACGATCCTTTTCTGGATTAAAAAGAATGTATACCTATTTACAAAACACACAGGGAAAGACACGCTTAACAATAATCTCTCTGGAGAGCGACCTTGTGCAGGATTTAAAATGCAAAACCAATTTTTATGACGATGTTTTAAACGAATTTTTACGTAAAGACCGCCGTGTTGAACTTATTTACAAATAATGTTTTATCCTTCTTCTGCCAGTGTTCTTTCCACAAACTCAAAAACAAGACATTTTCTGATAACATTTTAAATTTAGATGCTACGGAAGGTAAATTTTTGTCTTAAATGCAATTTTTGCCTACCCTGATTAAAACAGCATTGCACGCCACTGGCCAAGGCCAACAAGCATTAAAGTCCGAAAATGTGATTTTACTATAAGATGTCCATATCTTAAACCATCAACGATTCCATGTACACAAGGTGGTCAAATTAGGTCATATATAATTGTGGACGCTCTACAATAAATACACTCATTTTTATAGAATGTTCCAAATGGCCGAAGAATTTTATACATCGCTGGGACTAAAGCCAATGCCACCAGAATTTTGGAGATTTTCGATGATAGAAAGGCCTAATTCTAGGAAAGTCCAATGTACTGCAAGTGCTTGGGATTTTTGTAATAAAATTGACTACAGGTATGACCCAATCACCGTAGATGTTAGAAAACAGTTTATCGGACAATATTTTTTTTTAGAATAAAACAGTGTACAGAAGTCAACATGGACAATTTTATTACCACTCACCATGAAATGGCTCATATTGAGTACTACATGTACTACGCTGATCAGCCATACTTATACAGGGACGGTGCCAATCCAGGTGTGTACTAAAAATATTTACAACGTATTTACAGGATGCTACAAATTCGTGTGCGTACAAGGGAATCTTGAAACCGGTAAGAGATAGGAAGATATTTAAATTAAGGCAAAGTGGCGTATTTTAAGCCTTAATAATTTGGTGAAATATTTCGGAGATATCCTAAAAACCCGATTTTTTTGCCAGGGTCGTAATAGTAAAGAAAGGATAATTTGAAATATATAAAACCTTTAAATTGTATTAAATTTATAAAGCTTAGAAGTGCCTACAACTGTATTTAAAATTCCAGGTCCGTATTTAAAAAAATTGACTTGAGGTGGGTATTTAAAGAACGAAACGTCGAATTTGAAAACTATCTTGTAGAACATAAAAACGGCTATAAGAAAGTGTTTTTTTCCCACGTTAAAAATCAAGGCGCAAAAAATTAAAAACCAAAGCCAAAAATTTCGTTTCTTTTTTTGTATACCTCCGAAAGTATTCGAAATATTTATAATTTTCTTTTACCAAATTATTAAGCCCCAAAATACGCTGCTTTGCCTTGATTTGACCATCTTCGTATCTCTTACCGTTTTCGAGATCCCCTTGTACGCACACGAATTGGTAGCACCCCGTATAGCTAACATATATTTGGTTCAAAAGTATCAATAGTTGTATTTTAGAATTCAAAAGAGTCAATTGAATTTTACATATTGGTTACTTATATTCCAAAAAAAAACATCGAGTGGAACATACTTTTTTTTTAAATGACAATAAAAAATAGTTCTTTCATTTTTAGACACAGATTAATGCTCGCATATGTTTTTTATACGTTTTTCTCTTTTAGGCTTTCATGAAGGTATTGCCAATGCCATCATTTTGTCAGTATTAAACCCAAATCATCTATATAGAATGGGACTTACCAGTAACAACACAGAAGTGTATGAAAGAAATATAAACTTTTTGATGCACATGGCCCTAAAAAAAGTGGCCTATGCCCCTTTCGCTTACTTAGTAGATCAGGTAACCTTTGAAAAAAAATATATATTTAGCAACTGCACGCTTACAATAATCCAGTCGTGCCTTAGTCCATGAGAATTATTCTCCCACGGTCAAAACATTTATCTATTTTTACTAGGGACGTTTATAGGGGTCCGATAACTGTTAAACTAAACACTAAAACAAAAACGGGTCAAATTTTTTATATTACCCGAAAACTGAGCAAAATATTTATCTCTAGAACGAACAAAACTAAGGTTAGGGGGTTGCTTAACATTTCACAGCACCTATATGTAGAAAAAGTATGTTATTTACTTACGTTTCAGTGGCGCTACTTAATCTTCGAACAAGGCGTCGCCAAGCTGAACTCTGATTGGTGGAATCTCCGTCTAAGGTTCCAAGGAATAGTTCCCCCAACACCCCGATCAGAAAGTCACTTTGACGCCGCTTCTAAACGTCATATTCCAGCGGATATACCATACGTCAAATATTACGTGGCTTTATTATTGGAATTTCAAATCCATAAGGCGATGTGCGTCGCAGCGGGCCATGTCGGACCGTTGCATACGTGTGACGTATACAGATCCAGGGAGGCTGGGAGAGTGTTAAGGTTAGTGTGTAATGTTACTTCCATGGTCTGCTTGGTTATAGTTCTAGAACAAGCTTCTTCAATATTAACCCTTCTAAGGTCCGCTAGATCAATTTCTTGGTAACTTTACCGGCCAAATAATTTTTATGGAAACAATTGTCTCGACAAGGGTTTCTTTGGAAATTATGTTGTTGGTAAAGTTACCTAGAGATTGATCTAGTAGACCTCAGGCCCGTTATATCCATGCATCTCCTCATAACTTTATCAGCCAGATAATTTCTATGGAAACAATTATCTCGACAATGGTTTCTTTGGAAATTATCTTGTTGGTAAAGTTACCAAGAGATTGATCTAGCGGACCTCAGGCCCATTATATCCATCTTCTGGTTATCACCCAGATAATTTCTATGGAAACAATTGTCTCGACAATGGTTTCTTTGGAAATTATCTTGTTGGTAAAGTTACAAAGAGATTGATCTAGCGGACCTTAGGCCCGTTATATCCATGCATCTCCTGGTAACTTTATCAGCCAGAAAATTTCTATGGAAACAATTGTCTCGATAATGGTTTCTTTGGACATTATCTTGTTGGTAAAGTTACCAAGAGATTGATCTAGCGGACCTCAGGCCCGTTATATCCATGCATCTCCTGGTAACTTTATCAGCTAGATAATTTCTATGGAAATAATTATCTCGACAATGGTTTCTTTGGAAATTATCTTGTTGGTAAAGTTACCAAGAGATTGATCTAGCGGACCTCAGGCCCATTATATCCATCTTCTGGTTATCACCCAGATAATTTCTATGGAAACAATTGTCTCGACAATGGTTTCTTTGGAAATTATCTTGTTGGTAAAGTTACAAAGAGATTGATCTAGCGGACCTTAGGCCCGTTATATCCATGCATCTCCTGGTAACTTTATCAGCCAGAAAATTTCTATGGAAACAATTGTCTCGATAATGGTTTCTTTGGACATTATCTTGTTGGTAAAGTTACCAAGAGATTGATCTAGCGGACCTCAGGCCCGTTATATCCATGCATCTCCTGGTAACTTTATCAGCTAGATAATTTCTATGGAAATAATTATCTCGACAATGGTTTCTTTGGAAATTATCTTGTTGGTAAAGTTACCAAGAGATTGATCTAGCGGACCTCAGGCCCGATATATCCATGCATCTCCTGGTAACTTTATCAGCTAACTTAATCAGTTTCCGTTTAACTGCGCACCATTCCCCCCATCTCGTAATTATATCTAAAAATTGTTATTCTTATGAATTTTAGTGATATTCTTCGAGTTGGCAAAGCCCGCCACTGGAAAGACGTCTTAAAGATGCTAACACGCGGACAGTCCACTAAGCTGTCAGCGGAACCATTACTGGAATACTTCCAGCCATTACTTTTGTACCTGCAAAGTTCAAACAAAGAAGAACCAGTGATAGGGTGGATGACCAAAAAAGAAGACATGGCATTGTACCAACCTCTTGTTGGTTCGGCTCGTTCGGCCGGTAGTAAAAATAGTAGTTCCTTAATTGTAGTTTATACTGTGATAATACTATACCAATTAGTGTCAGTATTATTAAAATAGAATAGTTTATTACTATTATTGGTACAATAAAATTGCGGTATTGTAGGACTAAATGTTTTTTTTTCTATACTTTCCCGTTTTCCGGCAACTTTATTAGGTTGGCACGGTCTCAGAGTTTATGCGACAGCTACTAACGTTGTGTAAAAGTCAATTCTAAATATCACGCAGGAAAAAATAGTAATAACTTTTTCGTTATCATTATAATATATTCTCTAAAACTTTTTTTTGTTAAAAAAAAACAAGACAATTTCTTCCACGTCAAAAAATTTTCTGGCGAAGATTTTGAAAACCATTTTTGTCAGAACAGCTTTGTTTTTGAGATATCCCTACCTACACTTCCCTTTTGTAGGGGATAAATGTTTCGGACCCATCAAATCCCTTGGAAAACAGGCAAATCGTTGTTTTACGAGACATTTATCCAATGCGATTTCCACGTATAGTGGAGTTGATCATTTGTTTATGCATTGTCGCCTACTATGTAAAATGATTTTATTGCATTCGACTATATTCTTGACTACAAAATGTTCAAAAAGAAAAACAAATACCAAATTATAAATATTGTCTACTAATTGTTTCTTCAAAATTGGATCAGAAAAACATAAGCAAGTAATTATGCGCCCAATACCTCTTGCTAAACTGTACAATATCTCAAAAACTAAGTGTTTCCACCAATAAAGGTGTTCAGAATCGTAATGGGATACGTCCCAGCAAAATATACATTTTGTGCATTATTTTGCAAACTGAGGTACATACAGGAATTCCATTTTGCTATTATTTAATTAGTTTGTGTGTATTTGACATAGACTATACAGGGTGATTTTTAAGTTAATACTTCTTTTTAAGCTGTATTTAGAAGGCATTAAAATAAACAACATTTTCAAATACCTTTTTTCAAGAAACTCAAAAATAAGGTAGGTACTACTTACATTCATTTATTACACTATGGATCAAATACGGTTCTGCCTAACTTGCCCGTTGAATAACATAAAGAAAACTTCTGGGTGTAGGATGAGCCTCCATGGGAAAGCGTTCTGGGTATAATCTCGAAGCAGCAGCCGCACTTTGACGACACTTACCGTAAGTTAGCACCATATCTACTAGTTCATTGTTTTCAAATTTTACCATTTTCACGTGTCACCAATTTAAAATTAACTTGCTTCAGAAAAATACACTGCAGCGCATTGCCAAATAACTCACGACCAACCCGTAAATTGCATGACTAATAAGAGATAAGACAAACAATATAAAGTATAGCAGGCTACGTTTTGATGACCAGGCCCGCACTTAGATTTTTTACTTCTGTATCTCGCCTATTTTTAAGTTTTTTGAAAAAGGTATTTGAAAATGTTGTTTATTTTAATGCCTTCTATACACAGCTAAAACAGAAGTATCAACTTAGGAATGACCCTGTATAAAGCAGAAATAGAGATATGCCTAAATGTCATGAAACTATATAGCAATAATTTTTTATTTAAAAATGTAGGTAATTATTACCCAAAGACATGTATTTGACTGTTTTCATTAAGGTCGGTAAGGACAAAAGAGCTTGGCGATCGCTATGCAACTAATATGGAAGTGAAAGATGGACTGAGTTGCCGAACTGAACCGCTAGACTTCACCCTCTTCACTGATGTTTGGCAACACCGCCTTTAATTTGTCGCATAACATCATAACTCCCGTCCAGCCCTTGTGGAAACGACCACTTGGCGTCGGTACTACTCCATACGTCAACAAAATTTACACAAGCACTTTTGAAATTTATATTAAATTTATTTGGAATGATATAATAACAATTTGTTATACAATATTTACATCGTGTCCTTTTAGGCTAAAAAGTAAAAGTTGATTAGGAATAATGGTGCGAATCTATTACTTTTTAAATGCTCTGTTCTTCGTCTCTATAACCTTACAGTGGAATGTAAAGGATCACTTTACATCTACTTAGTAACATTTTTCGATTCTCCACCGCCCAATGTTTGGGATTTCCCATGTAAATTTCGAGGTGGTCAAATATTCGCTTCCGTACAAATCCATAAATATACTTAAACTTTTTAAAGAATACAGTAAGTTTTGGTCGAATCTAAGAGTATTTTCCTAGTAATTTAAAAGTTATTAAAGAAAAATGTACTTTTAAAATGATAAACTAGAAAATACGGACACATTTCTGTCAGTACACCAGCAAATAAATGGTTAAAAGTTTGTCAAAGTCATTTTATGTCAATGTTAGGGTTAGGGGGGACAGGCGTTTCAATATTTGTAATAAAGTTTAAACAGTTAAAAAAATATCAACAGACAGTAAATATTTTATTTTTATTTTACATTATACAATAAATAACAAAAGAACTAATAATCTTAAACGATTATAAAACTCCCTCCTTACATTTTCCAGTTGGGCGAGATTCTATTACAAACTGCTGAAATTGAGTTTCTCAATTTGTCGAAATTTTCGTGCCGAACATTTTTATAAATTTTATCTGTTATATATATGTCTCTATAGAAAAAAAGTCGTTTAAAAAATCTCTGTAATTGTTACAGCGTTCAATCATTTGAAAACAAAGATTTTATCTCCGTTCTTAATCAATTTCCCGAAATTCTTGGTGTTTCTCGTACTTGTATGAATGGTAATGGTTTCTGTAAAACTCGTAACGCAGTATTGTGATATTTGCCTAAGGTTTTTCCTAGCGTCCTAGTACTAACTATACCTTTATTTTCTTCGACATGAAGCAGTATATTTAGGTCACTATCATTATCCTTCTTTTCGGCCCTATTATTTATTTTGTTTGTCTAAAAATGTTCAAAATTGGCAGACATTTTACTCTCACTAAGCTCTTTAAAAATACCTTATAAAAGTTTTCTTTAAAATCAATACGGGAGCGAATATTTGACCATGTAGAAATTTACATGGGAAATCCCACCACGCGGTATACTTACAGTCGTGCGAGAAAAATTTGAGACAATCGTTTTTCTAGCTTTGACACTATTAGGCAAAAATTTAGAAAGGTTAAAGTCATTACCATGGGAATAGAAAACTTAATTACTTGTCAAGTTCTTCATCTCAAGGCGACAAGTTAGCATGTCACCAATGTCATAATTTAACCCTTTAAATGTCGTTTCTTGTAAATATTTTCCAAAACGGATATGTAAATATATAAATATATTTTACAAATGTCGCGTTGTGGCATATACAACTTAATTAAGCGACTGCGTTAGAAGCGGGACAAACAATAGATTGATCAATGAATAATTCTGATATTAAACCGAGCAAATATTAGACAGTGCAGATGAAGCAGTGCACTATACATTTAAAGCAGATATAATAAGTCGCACTTTATGCTATAGAATCGCAAATATGTTACATTGTCGGTGTAAGTTGGATACAATGAGTCTTATAAAGTAAATCGCACCATCAGTTTCTAAAAATGCCATAACTAATAATAACGATAACTGCAAATTAAAGTGCTAATACTATAGAGACATCAACTTAAATACTGATTAAGTAACTATTAAGTACATGAAAAATTGAAATACTTCTTGCAATATACACTACAACAACTTTTTATAAACCTCATCCTAATCTCCTTGTTATCCAATAAAATTTATATAAAAAATAAAATAATATCACTATAAAGAAATTTTTTAAATAATTTAGTCCTATACATTTATACAATTATTTATGTAGTCCGTTATTATTAAAAATATAGTACTTAAATCAAAAGACTGACTTTGTCGAAGTTGCTTAATCTTTGTTTTCTTACTGTGGTGAACATAATGTTTCGGTTAATTTTAAAGGATCTATATTATAAGTAATTTTTCCTTGTTTAGCGTTTCAAAATGCTGTCAGCTGATCCATTTTCTTAACCCAATAATGTCGTCACCATGGCTATCTAGCTTTTGAGGAGTGAGAGAGGCACAGCCTTTGCGTTTGTTCCCACAGCAGTCATGGACAGTCCCTGACAATCAGGATTCTGCGCAATAGACTCGGTTAGAGAACTGTCAAACTGTTGGTAACTTCTTCTTGATTGCTTGTGGGAACTGACCTGGTTACTACGCGACTAGCAAAGAAATTGCCTCACTCACTCCTTTGAAATCGTCACAAATATGACAGTTTTATTGAATTTGAAACGCATTCCGCTGCGTTTCTAATTTGTAAAAACATAAAAAAAAAAACAGCATAACCTCTAAATAAATTATGTTATGTTACTGAGACAATATTTTGACAGTGTTACACCGTATACCTACGTGATCTGACCGGCTGGATATGTCTTTTCGAGGATTGTATTTTAGCACTAGGTAGGTATGTAGTACATTTTATGATCGATTTTGTAAATTTTTTACTTAATAAAATCATCTAGTGCGCGGGGACTCTAAGGCAAAGTCCGACGTAGTCAGTCTTTGTTATGCCCGTTTCACACTTGACAAGTCTGGGATATACAATGCAATGAAATAAAATTGGAACCAATCCTATGCTCAGGACATAACATAAAACTTGCAACAGCTGATCAAACATGCACTGCAATTTGGACCCCAAAGTGTCCTAATGAGAAGCGGGCATTTATAAACAGGGTTGAAAAACGTCTTTTATTTTAAAACAAAAAATATGTGTTTTATTGTTTAAAACAGTTCTTGTTATTTAAAACATGTTTTAACTCTGCAATAAACAACATGCTTTAAGCAAAAAACTCGTACTTAAAACATGTTTTTGAACAGAACATGTTTTACCAATATTTGACCATGATGTTACCAGATTTTCTGGAATTTTGAAGGATCACCTTCAAATCTGGCAACACAGCATTAAAGTCATCAAAAAACAAAGCCGACAACGGTCGTCACTGTTTTATTCCTAATTAAGAAATCGGTTAGGCCATAAAAAAAAGTAGCCAAATTGGTATGTGTTTTTAGAAAACTGAACAAACGTAGAGCAGAAATCAATCATGAAAAGTACAAGGACGTAGGTGTCTACGGAGACGTTGTTGCAATGATTGATGGAGTCACTCCTGAAACTGTCTTGACGTCATCGAAAACCAGTAAAGAACTATTATTTAGACATTGCTAACACATAAACTGTTAATTATTTTAAGTAATATAGCAACTTTTTAAAGTTTTCTCTCCACTGTTGCCTACGTCGTTGTACTTTACCTGATTGACTTTTGCTCTAGTACTAATACTGTTATAGTACTTACTCGATTTAGTAGGCATAGGGACTTTATTAGTTTTTAAAGTTAAAGTTGCCAATGTCAATTGATTGTTGATTCTTAATTTCTCTGTTTAAATTTGAAATTGATCAAAATATTGTTCATTAAAAAAAAATAATTAAATTTTTTTTATATATTTTATATTAGCGAGTACTTTTAAAACTAAAAAAAGGGAAAAATCAGAGAACTTAAACATAACAACCCTGTTTATAAATTATTATTCGAAATCAAGCAACAAAATTATTGTTTTTCTACACAATATCTGACTGAAGAGTTCTGTGTGAAAAAAAAGTAAATAATATTAATAATACAGTGATGATAGTATTAAGAACTTAATGATTAATTTCTTTAACATTTCATTAATTTGGTGGTTATTTCATTTGGTAGGTTTTTTCTTTAGGCGTCTTGGTGTGCATAACATATCATGTTTACTCAAAAACGAATGAGACTATCGAATTTATTTCAAGATATGTTTGTTTATTAAGTGATACCGAAGTAAATTTCACGCACGTTTTTAACAGTGGCGGCTCGTCAGGTGAAGTGGGTGAAGGGGCTCTTCACCAAAAAAAAAAAAAATAAAACCAGGAGGAAAGTTTTTCGACAATATTAAATATTAATGTACCAATACAGCGACCATTTCAGCCCTTAAAAAATAATTATGTTCGAATTAATAGTATTAATTTAATCCGAATGTAGCTATGCATAATAGGGCCACGGTTAACGCCGATGGACAATAATTATAAACACTCGTGTATTTTGGCGCGCCCCAGCCGACCGTGTCTGTTAGCTCAAAGCAAGTGAAACTTACCGTTCTGGATATCGTTTTTACGTGATTTACTCTATAATTAAAGGTTTGATTTTATGTTGCTGTTCATTCAGTACCTACTTGGTTGTGTGTTTTAAAAATGAACCCAATTAATGACATATTTTGTAATCCCATTCAGTCGTTGGACAGATGAGGATAAGAGAGACGTTTTGTTACACGGGTTTTTAGTCAATGATTGTTTAAGTACCCGCACTATACCTAGATCTTCACCTTTTTTTAAGACCGCGAGCTGCCACTGGTTTTTAATTCTTTGACGTTTCTCTTATCAAACGCGTTGACCAACATGTGATTAAAAAATTCCTTAATTTCGAATACGGCTTTTCCTCATAACTTACCGTATATTAATATGTACACAACAAAGATACACACTAAACACTCCAATCTATTGCCCTTTAATCAACTAAAAACCCGTCAAGAAATTATTGTTACAGCACCGCTATCGACTGCCGTCAGTATTTGATCTCACTATAGATATAAAATTTAAGATCTCTTATCCAGTAACGTGGTGCCTTTCAGTACAAATTGAAAATGTTTGCCAAATGAAATAATACAACCTGAATACCTTTAATACAACATGAAGAATTGTAAAATGGCTCAACCACCAAACGGTAAAAAAAATTTCAATTGTTTAAGTTTAGCTTTCTTCTCTCCAAAAATCGATATTTTTTGGAATCATTCATTCCCAAAAAATTTTGATCTTCTTAACTTAAAACGGTCGTCAAAAATGTCTGCAGTTAGGTACCTTTTAAAAAACTTGTTATGCCTCATAAATATATCAATAAATATTATCAATTTCAAATATACAGAAAATTTCATTTTTAAAATTATCACAATACTAGTTATATAGTTTAAATAAATCCGCCAGCACCCGAGTTTTTAAGCAAATAAAAAAACAGTGCAGAAATGACCACTACCCGAACCAAAAATGGAACACTTCAGGATATTACGTCACATTTGATTGCCATATTGCAGCCCACCTTGGCGATTTACTAGACACTTAAAGCAGATCTTAAAAATTCGTACTTTTCCGTAATCGTATAGCATTGATCCAGAATGCGTATTTACCATCGAGATTAGACAGGAGAGGACATCACGTGATTCAAAGTGACCCTACCTGCGCCATACATTCATGCTAAATGTAATTATTGCCTTTTTACTATTATTTATGGCCTTCTAGGATATTTAAGAATAGAAAGACAAAAAATGACCACGGCAAAATGGCGTTTTGACGGATTACCGATCGGTGAGGTTGAGGCTCGCTTGTCAAACTGACAACAGATTGTTTACTTTTAAAAAAGGTTACAAATTTGTCTTAAACTGAAATTGCTTCCTTGCCTAAAACTACTCTTGTCAATTGAACTTTGACTAACGAACCCCGGAGGTCACTCATACTCTTTGTCACGGCCTGAGAATCTGTATTTGTCTGTACTGCGTCACGTAAATACCTTGTAGATGGTCATGCTGTCATTCTTAATTTGGGAGCCCATCCCAATAGGTTTTTGGTCGATTATAGGTCTGTTCCCACGAACAATCGCGGACGGACGAGTTGCTGACAGTTTTCTAACCAATCCGAATACCCATAAATCTGCGTCCCAGTCTATTGCACAGAATCCTGATGACCACGGACTGTCAGTGACCATTGTGGGAACAAACCCTATGACGTTAAATTAACCTAAAATTTTAGAAGATGAAAATAAAAATTATGCACAATGGCATATCGTATATAAGTATACCGTGGATATTGTCCATATTTAACAAAAATTGACAAATAAATGTGCCAAACAGAACAAACAACTGTTTTGTCAAAAAAAGGTGCTGAATTTCTTAATACAACTACACACCGTTAATAATTGTACCTTTGCCGCACTAACCAGTCGGAGGGATTAAGTAAAAATATGGTAAAAAAGCTTGATATTTCACTTTTTTGTGAGATTTTTTCGCTTAAATTATGCTCAATCTACAGGTTTGGCCAGTGGCCACTCAAGAAATAGATTATTGAAAATTTTAAATATTTAGAAAAACCATACCTATAAGCACTTCATTCAATTTGTAAACTTCCTGTAACGAAACGCTTTGGGAATTAGAAAATATATATTATGTGGAGATTCACGATCACGATACACCTACAAAGGTATGCCGACACGCGAGCTGGAATTTGAACCTCGTTGCGCATGTCGTCACATGCGAGGACGCGAGCACGGTTGCTCAGTAACCGTTTGACGCGAGTGAAGGTTCTAACCTCACACTTTTTTTCTTCCTGTTTCATGGTTTTTTTTTTTTAATTTTCCGTGGGGGTTCAGGTAGTTACATAGTGAATATTGACAATTCTATGCCATACTGGCACAAAACAAAAAAGCAGATATAAAATATTTTGTGTTGCCACAAAATAAGAACCTGGTAAAACAATGGATTATTGCTTGCGAAAGGGGGAGACCAAATCAATTTCAAGAATGGTAAGTAAAAACTATTTTTGGAATTACCTTCTAAAAGTAGCTGAGATGAACTAAGGCAGTATATTGTTTATAGAATTATTTTCTTAATCAAAAATATTGCACTTAATGTAAAATAACCTTAAGCATTCTCGCACGTGAAGTCACAATGTGGGAGTGAGTTAGAGAACTTATGAGCGTTAGCATATCAGTGTTAGTGTATCATGGCGGAAATTGCCTTCGGTTGTCTTTTTAAAAATTTTAAACCAAAATGGTAAAACTTTCCCTAACTAAGTTTTACCTAACCCCTCTGTATAAAACACAACCTACAAAATTTACAACATAACTTGCTCCTTTAGTCATTTACGATTAGAAGTCCGACTCCTAGGAGCAAGAAAATCTAAATCAGGCATCGCAACATTCTGAACACCACTCTTAATATTTTGCACGGGATTCGTCAGTTTTTTACCTTGTTTTTGCACTGCGGAACCACTAAAACTGTCAAAACTAGCTGAAGGATTGGTTATTATATTCGGCGTCATGCCTGACCAATTAGAGAATTGATTGGACTGGCCTGACCAGCCCTGGTTATGCTTTGGTTGAATGTTTTTTTGTGTCGCTGGTTGGTGGGAAACAAAATCACTCCACTCGTCATCATCAGCAGTATTAGTTATTTGAGCCTTTGATGAAGTATTGCTACTAGACTGAGTCTGGTAGTGGTCATAGTTGCTAAAACCTCCATATGCCTGACTGGCGTACTGACTGCTGATTATGGATGGCTGGTACACAGGAGCATTCTGTTGTGGTTGGGGATAAGTCCGATTGCTTTGCATCATGGTGGAAAAATTTAAAGACATATTCGAAGATAACTTGGTTTGTACTAGTCCATTTGGCGTTATAACTGGTATGGGTTGTTTGGCTGGTTGTAAGCTACCCAAGTTTAAGACTGACAAAGGTAAATCGGGAGTGGAACTTCGGTCTCGATCGCTTTTAAGCTTATGAATCGGCGATGGGTTCTGAACAGATACAAAATCAGACCATTCGTCATCATCTAGTGAGCTTTGTTTGGATTGCAGTGACGTTCTTGATGATGGTTTATTAGATGGACGGGATTTGGGTGAGAAACTAGACTCTTCTTTAGAACTTTTCCTTTCAGTAATAGGAACACCACTAGTTTCTATTACATTTTTTTTCTCCTTAGTTTGTACCAAATGAGCTTTAGGTCCAGAATCCTCACTGATACCAGAATTATTCTGAATTCGGGAATAATTTAACCCTTCAAACCGTTGAATTTCATCTTCAGTAATACCAGGGTCAGGCCAACTAATATGAGCTGACGTAGACACTTGAGAATACATTACAGAAGGCTTAAGTGGTTCTAGAACTGACGTTGGAATTGATACAGAGGTAAGCTGGGGAGCACTGGACACATGGCTTAGGGTCGATTGGGCCAGAGAGGTAATTGATGGTGGGTTTGACTGACTAGGCAATGAATAAGTGAAATCACCAAAGTCATCATCTGTAGAAGCAGCACTTGTAAGTTCAGGCTTCTGTCTCTTTAACTTCTGGATCTCTACAGGTGAAATTTCCAGTTCTAAATCAGATTTTGAAGGCACATTCGCTGGTCTTAAAACACCACTCACTTTAACTGCTTCTAAAGGTTTTACAATTAATGTGCTAGCTGTCTTGTTTGTCTCCTGAGGTTGACTAACAGGTACAACCATTTGAAAGTCCTCAAATTCATCCTCTGGTTCAACAAACTTATGTTCCTTTCTCGACAGCTCTGGAGTTACTATTGTAGGCTCCAAATAACTAACAATCTCATTTTCATCAGGCTTACTTAGTTCCTTATTGGATATGTGGGTTTCTCTTAAAATAATACTGTGTCCATGTGGATTATCTTGAGAGGTAGAATGAGAAACAAAATCGTCAAAATCGTCGTGTTGAATAATGGGTATGGTTTTTTCATGTAAATCAATTTTAGTTGGCTTGAGAGTGGAGCTTGTTTCTAGTTGAGTTGGTTGAAGTCCAAGTGAAGGAAATACAGGAATATCTTTGGTGATGTCTTTAGACGTTTCTGTGGGTTTTTCAGTGGTATTAGTTGTGTCCTTGGATGAGAGCGCTTTAACAAAAATAAAAGAAGTGTTAAATAAAGCGTTGTGTTATATATTTTTTTAAACTTATTCATATTTCATAAAGAAATATTCCTGAACGTGAATGGACTAGGTATATATGATTTTTAATATTGTTTTAAACAGAGAGGTAAAAGAAATTATGCAGTCAAATAATATATAAATCCATTACAGTTTTTCTCAAAGTACCCCAAAAAGCACAGTTGAGTTTCAGTCATATGATCGGACTTCTGCTATTATCAGGATGAAAGCTGCAATTAAGGACCCTAGTCGTGGTGTAAATAAGTTTGAGAAGATTTGTTAATTTTAATAGTTTGTTTGTTAATAAACTAATTCAGTCAGTCAATAGTCAGTTATAATACTTACATTGTAACCAAGCATCCCAATTTTCCATATCGCTAGGAGAGGTGGAATTAAGAGAGGAAGCGTTACTTTTAAAACTTGGAATTTCTAGCTGCGAAACTAGTTGTTCCAAGTCTAGAAGCATCGACTGGGAATCTATGGATGTTTGGTCAGTGGAAGGTCAGTAAATTTTAAGGTTGCGTTTAGGTTTAGTAGGAATTTGAAATAGGAAATCCATAGTTGGCATGAAAAAAAAATCATTGCCCGTTAGAAGTCAGAACATCTCTAAAGCTATAAAGTTTTTATGCTGCACGTACTATATTTAAAAGTTATATCATTTGCGAGACATTATACATATGTAATTAGAGAAGTTTTGCAACATACAGTTCTTTAGGTAAATTTTTCAAAATAATTTCCACTACAGTTAAGCTACCGCATATGAATAAACTGATCTTACAACTTCTCTTCCACGAGATTTGTTCCACGCAGGCAGTGGCGTGCATACAATATAGTCAAAAAAGCAAGGGAACAATGAAACAAACGCCAACCAAAATTAGTTCTCTATATTTAAAATTTTTCCGTGTAATATCTGGCAATATTTCTGTGTATGTAGAGGACCGGGCCCGAAAAGTTAATCGTATATCACACATCACTAAAAGGCTATACCATCAGTTAAGATCATTTCCAAGAACGCATTCGTTGCCGATTAATCGTAAATTGGATCGCTGTATAAGCATCCCGTATGACCGTCCGAAAAGCAGAGATTTCCCTTTATATTAGCTTCTTATGGGAAACAAAAGCACTGTTTTTATACGAGTGGAAACGAGCGAGAGAGGTGGTAGGCAGTAAGCTAGAAAGAGATGCAACAAATACACGTTACATGAGCGTCCGCCCGCGTTTGTAAAGTACCAATTTTCAAGTTTTGTCGTGGTTTCCAAAATACTACACATTCTCGATATAACATGAGACATGAAACAAGTCCCTATATTGTTTAATAATTAGGTTGGTTAAAATTTAATTAGTAACGTAAACTAAGTAGTACTTTTATGAAGATTTAAGATATCTTAAATTATATTTCAAATAATAATTTATGTCTTTTTAAGCAATAAGTTCGATCAAGTGGATGATAGATTTAAAAAACGACATGCAAGTACTTACAATCAAGGGGGTCCATAAGCTCCAAGTCGCCCAAATCAAACTGAGGCGTTTCCACGTTGGCTGCCTGACTAGAATTAGACGGGTTAACATCACTGACTGAAGTAGGGGTGAGAATTTCCGATTTGATAGGTTCCAGGGGCGTCAGACTAAGGTTCGCAGCGAAGCGAGGCATTGAAGGATTCCAACCGGGTCCGAACATCTATAAAAATTTAGTTCTATTTTGAAGTGTATTTAAATGTGGTGTTTTATTTTATTTATTAATTTTCCAAAGACCCTTACAAGTAATTCGAAAAAGCTGTCCATTTTCTCCAAGAGACCTGATTTAAGTATAAATAATAAATCCCACAAAGTCCCGGTCTCAAAAGTAATGTACAAGTAATGTATAGGGATCGTCATAAAAAAGATAAAAACTTACAAAGACAATAAAACTAGTCTATTTATTTTCAACCGGAGGCCGGAAATAAAAACAAATACACTCGACTTGAACAGGATCGTATTTGAAAATTTCGCGGGCACATTTCCGTGTCAGTTTTTCATTTTGTATTAAAAATTACAACTTTTGGTTCAAATGTTAAACTTAAAATCCTCTTTTGGGTCTAAAAATAAAATTGTGTCAAATAAAGTTGAGCGATGCGTTTTTTTAGAGTTATTGAGGTTAAGGAAACCAATTTTGATCAATATAATTCTTAAAAACCGTTGGTCCCATTGGTTCATCGTCAAATGATATGTTTATGAAAGAAAAATTTTCGAAAAAAATATATATTTTTACTCAGTAAAACTCAAAGGTCTCTCGTGATTTAAAATATGATTTTTTAACCATGCTACTTGTTTATACTTACATCTTTATGTAATTTATCAACTTGTTTATTACTGTTTCACGCTAAAACAGCGAATCACATAGAAATGTCTCGATAATTAAAAAATTACAGTTACTTAATCTGATAAAAAAAAGATGTGTTGTTAAGTAAAAACAAACATTTATGTTACATATACACAGCAGTTTGTATAATAATAAATTAAGTCACACCCAGGTAACTAACTAAAAGGTAAAAAGTACCCAAAATTATAAAATCTTATCTTAAGTATTTAAATGCTTTTTTTTAAGATAGGTACTTTTTATCAACCTATTTATAACAAAATTACACACAGGAATCTATTGTATGATAATGGGATTTCAGTGGCGTGAAGCTAGGGACCGTGAGCATTAAAAATAAAATAAAAGTAAGTAGGTAAAATTAAAGAGATTGTGTGTTAATATGCTTGCTCAAATTTGGAATTGAACGATCTCGGCATAAAACGATAAAATAAACTTAAAATTATATGAAAATTTTCGTGCTTGATTTAATAAATAAATAAAAATGAGTTCCTTGGCCGACCAGACCCGCCGCGGTAGATAGCCAAGTTTTTTTTCAAAAAAGAATTTTATTGTTCAACATGACAATTATATTATATATTTTATTTAAATTAAATTAAATCCATGACAAAGCTATTCCACATTTTAGTAAAGTCTGTACAATTATACAATTACTGGCTGGATGCACGTCACAACTCGCAAATACATAATCATAACAGAAACAAAAAATAAGGTAGGTCTGTTATTAATTAAAGGATCCTGTCAATTGACATAAAAAGCGTTTTGATAACCTTTGTCATTTCGAAGAACTTTAATTTTATGTGTTAAAAGTGATTTGTAAGTGAAAAATAGTTAGTTGGAACATATTCTGAAAATATGTCTCATTATTCAGCAAAAGATGAAATGCTCATTTTGAAGTTTATTTCATTCCTGACAAAATTGAAAAAATATACGATTTAATCGACGACATAACTCGAATCAAAAATAACGTCAGAAGCTGTGACGTGAATCCAGCCAGTAGTTAGGTCGGACGATATACAGACCTTACTTAAGTATGTAAAATTACGCCAAAACAGATTATTCTTTCAAGAATAATTTATTTTGGGTTGCAGATTATGAATCTGAACGCTGCGTGCCATTCTAATACACTAAATATTTAATAATGAGAATATTCAAAAATGAAAACATTTTTAGGTAATCTATATGTAGTGAAATCCGTCATTTCATGAAAATCCTAGGCATTTCATGAAACGCCGGCATTTAAAGTAAAGCGCAGTAAAGAAATATTGGTACGCTCTCTGCGCGGCTTTTCATGAAAATCTTATGAAACACTTATGGTCATTTAGTGAACTAACTACCTAAACACGATCTGCCGTCTTTTAAAAGAAGTCGTTTCGTGAAAAGACAATAAAGTCAGTCCATCGTATTTATCAACATAAATTTTGTGTATATGTATGTACAACATGTACATTTAACCAAAACCATTGTAGAAAAAGCGCTGAATTGTTTGTAGATCACTATAAACACTATAAATATATCACGTCTTGATTTTCTGAATGGTTTAAGGTTCCTATTAAATAAGTACGTGAAAACGCATTTTTTCAACTCTGTTCTGTCTATGTATTTCTCGACCTATCTGTTGCTGCTGGCTGTGTAAATGCTTATACCTCATTTAATTGTCGTTTACTGTATGGACCCGTCGTTGTTTTATCTTTAAAGAGTTTATAATATTCTACAAACAATTGAGCGTCGGTTTTTTTCTACAATGTTAAGAATAAAAAAAGACACGTTAGACACCACCTGACGGATATTAGACTTTTCGCGAAATGCCTACTTTTAAAAAACGGAGGATCGTCTACTTCTACACTTTATCATGGTCATTATATGACCACGAATTTTCACGAAAAGTCGCGGCAGACAGAGTACCAAAATTTCTTTACCAGTGTAAAGAAATTATAGTATTATTAAAAATTTCTTTAGTAAAGAAAATCTGGTAAGCTATTTGCGGCGGCTATTTATAATTATTTTTGGAAGAATATGATTACAAAGGACAGTTTTTTTAATTTTGTCTTTTCAATCATTTAACACATTTTTAGATTCATGGAAATATGAAAATAATCTTTAAAAAAAAATTACAACAACCTTTATCAGAAATGATAATACAAAAGTATGCTTCAAACCTAAACTTTAAGATCTGGCACTTTTAAAAGATATATCATATAAAATAATATATTTTTTAACAAATACAGCTTTCAGATTAGTAATTTAGGCCCAAGCATATAATATTACTTCATAATTTTAAATTCCTACACTAAAGATTACATTAAAAAAATACTTACTATATTTCTGGAATCAATATTCAAAGCCTTTAACAACACATTCTGACTTGCAGACTTAAGCCATTGAAAGGACAATGCATGCGTCTCAGTTATGCTCTTGATTTGGTTAAAAATCTTGTCATTCGTTTCTAAATGTCTATGCTTAAAATCACTATTGTTTGCTTCAAATATAGGAAACATTTCTTTCAAAATTTCTTTTGATTTATCTAGTGCCTGTTTTTCATTTAAAAGAAGAATTTTTGATGAGTTATCCCCTTGAGATTCACTTGATGATGGTGTTGTAAAATCTCCAAAGTCATCACCATCATCAAAAACGTCACTTTCTGGCGTTTCTTGTGATGTAGAAGGAAAAGATGCAAAATTTTCAAACTGTCCTTCATTTCTTAGTTCAGGTGAAGATTTGTCTTTACTAAATGCAAAGTTTCCAAAATCACTATCTATTGAGGATTTATCTACTTCCACCGTAGTTGAAATGGCAAAATTCCCAAAGTCATCATCATCATCTACAACTTCTTTTGGACTATTTTTTGTTGGACTTTGTAATGTTGATTTAAAATCTCCAAAATCATCATCATCATCATCATCCATTTCGTTTTGTGACGATTCTGTGACTAAAATATTGGAAGATGATTTTAAGTCCTGAATTGCCTCTCCTGAATGTTCTACTGATGATTGAACATCTGTATTTTTAGCCAAATATTCAAAACTATCTTTAGGAGGGATATTTTTATCAGAAGCAAAGCTTGCGGCAAAGATACCAAAATCATGTCCTGAGTCATTGTATTGCTCTTCTTCATTTCTTAAATCATTAATACTACTATCTTCATTTGCGAATAACCCTTCATCAATTTCTTCCCAGGAAGTTCCTCCTTCTTGATGATTTACATTAGTTTCTAAAATATGGTCTGTAATATTAGCAGCTGTTGAGAAATGCCCAAAATCATCATCAGCCAAGTTTAAAGGATCCTGAGATGCTGTTTCAGCAACAGTAGATATAAATTCTCCAAAATTTGAATCATTATCCAAGTGTTTGTTTGTTTCAAGTTTTTCACTTGCATCCAAAGCAATATATTTTTTTGAGTTATCCAATAAAATATTTGCTGTAGAATTTACATTATGTTCTTCATTTAGAGGTTCATCAAGTAATACTTGTTTGGGAGTACATTTAGATTCTGAAATTATATTTGTTGAGTTTAATATATCCAAGTTAAACTTAGTATTCTCACAACTTTGAAAGTTTACATCACATTCACTAGTACTATTTTCACTTATTCTCTCTTTAAATGCTTGAACACTTTTTGATTGATCCTGATCATTTAATCTTTCAGAATTATTTTCAATGTCACCAATACTATCAAATTTCTCACTTTGCTCTGATAAGTTCTCAAAGTTTTTAGAGATATTGCCTTGTGCTTTAAATTCCCCTTCATCTATATCATCCTTTAATGAATCAGAACATTTATTTAAAAACTGATCAACAGTTGTTTCTGAAACCAATGGAATATCTTCACTAGTATTATCTAACTTGCTTTTAAAAGTTTTATTTATACTATGCTCATGATTTTTACTATTTATGCAAAGTGTTTCATTATTAATTTCATCAGGGATTTTTCTAATTATGTTGCTAGCTTCATTTTGGTTAGAGGTTGTCTTTATATCACAGTTTGTTACCACAAATTCATCTATTTTCTGAACACTTGTCAGTTCTGTTTTTTCTTTTAAAAGATGACAAGATGTACTACCGTTTTCATCAAAATTTAAGGAAGTATCATTAAAGTCAGGTGAGGATTCTCCTTTAAATATTTCATTTTGTACATCTTCACTATGGTCAGTTTTATTCTTAATACTCTGACATGTATTCTTCTCAACTAAATAATTATTTACATCATTTTCTATAACCTTAGTGCCTGAAGTTTTCGATAAAATTTCATGACTATCTTTTCTCTTATCATGAAAATCTTTTGGTTTATCTAAAGGTGGAGGTTCTGTAAAAATTATACTGTTCTCTTTACTGTTGCTGTTAATATCGTACACATCTGATGGAACAGGGTCATCTAAGTCAAATTGTTCTTTTGGTAAGTGAAGAGGGGAATGGGGCAGTGAGAAACCTATAAAAAAGATAACTATTTAAAGAATTATCATTATATCAATGAGTTATTTTTTAACCTAAGCAAATTGCAGGGAATCAAACAAATAAAACTAAGTATGTTATAACCATATGCATTCTTTAGTGATAAATAGGAAATTAGCAAACACGAGATAACTGGTAAGTAACAGAGAGCTTTTGTTTGTTATAATTAGAGGCCAAAGAACTTACTTTCATCACAGTCATAGGACAAGTTATTTGTGCCCGTAAAATCTCCAAATTCATCATCTTCGTGGTCATCAATATCTGGAGGTGGTGGTGGCGGTGAATCACTCAACAGTGGAGGAATAATATTAGACATCTAAAAAAGGTAGTATTAGTTGATATTTATGGAACCTAAGACATAAATTGAGGACCTGGGTATTGACAAATTAACAGGTAACTAAACTTACATTGAACGACGACGAAATTCCTGAAAGGGTTTTTGTTATAGAGTAATTGACACTGTGAAATTATAAGACTCCCTTTTAAGCACTTAGAGATAAGGAGTTTTAAAAGAATTATAGTAAATTTTACATCTGTTTTTATTTATTATAATTACAAAATCCGTCACATTGACATTTCGGAGCCATATTGAATCGTCTTTTTTATATAAAATCCGGACTTAAACAAAAGGGCTGAAGACACAAAGAAAAAAATAGTTCATTAAAGTTTCTTAAGGGACCTGACGCTTAAGCCCATGGTCTAAAAACCTGAAACTTTAGAAAAGAAGCTAGGAATGAGCGAAGTATCGATACTCGAAGATCGACATCATTCGACAGTTTAAGATGATTTTGACAGACCTTTGTTTTTCTCTCTCCCCCGCTTCCTTCACGATCGCGACTCAACCTCACTTTTTTTATAAAATTATTTACGTTTTGAAACTTTTATTTATTTCTACAAGTTTTATTTAAAATACCATTTAAATTTCTAAAATGGATTTCAGTGAGGAGAATCTAATGCCTAAAGATTTTAGAAAAATTATTTTAAATACACGGGAACCCTTGCATATACAAAACTTTATCAAAAGTGATTTAGTATCTTGGAGTTTAGCAGATTGGGGCGCAATGCTTAAAAAAGAATTATTAACATTCCGATGTGGAAAGTATAAATACACTAAAGAGCCTCAGTGGGAAGCAACATGTTTAAATAAACAAGTTACATTTGAAGATTTTCTGAGGCACATTGACTCAGGTTCAGAGGAATGGTGGTATTTTGATTACAAGTACTTATGTGACTGGTTTACAGATAAAGACGTTTTAAAGAAGGTACGGGATTTGTATCGAAATTAAAATCCATATTTCATGTGTCGCAATTTTTGCTCTTTAGAAAATAGATTGGTCCTTATTGGGCTTTCCTGAAGTTACAGCTAACGAGTCAACAATATGGATTGGTTCAAAAGGAGCACATACATCTTGTCATATGGATACCTACGGATGCAACCTTATTTTACAAGTATATGGAAGGTAAGTAAGCAAGTAAATTTTCTTTTTTTTAAAGAACTCTGTTTTTTTGTTGTTGTAGGAAACAGTGGCTTCTTTTTCCACCTGAGCAAAATTTAAATGCAACCAGAATACCATTTGAAGAATCAAGCATATATTCAAAACTAAATTTCTTTAGTCCCACAGAGAAAGATTTTAAAGGTAAAATTTTGTTTAGAGTATTTAGATATTGTGCTTAACAAAATTTTAGTTTTATTTTAGGCATAAGCAACTGCCATAAAGTTGTTCTTGATCCAGGTGATGTCTTGGTCTTGCCTCATAGATGGTGGCATTATGTTGAAAATATGGATACTGCCATAAGTATTAATGTTTGGTTACCCTTGGTATGTTATAAATATTCAACAAAGCTATTTGTTAAAATCTAAATTATTTTAAAACTTATTTAAAGGAAAAAAGGAAAGACAACAAAGTCTCGGTCTCAGCAGCGATTTTTATTTAAAGGAATTTAATTTTTTTTTAAGACTCACCCAGTACTTAGCAAACCTAACATATTTCTCGTTTTAAGCAGGGCTAATGTCTAATCCACATACAAAATTTCTTCATTCTCGTCAAGTAGTTATTGAGCTTTTAAACCAACATATAGACAGAGGGATGTTTTCTCTCTACGGACTTTATTTGATATTTGAAAAAATGTTTTTTTCACCACTTTCCTAAAAACACTACCTCGTTCAGTGAAACTTAATTACAAACACTACACGATCATTCAGACTGACAGTCTGGAATACTATCAATCCATCATCATTTTCGCATCAGGCTTATTTCTAATGAGAATTTACATCAGTTGGGCCATCAATCCTTGAAATTTGCAATTACATGATCAGTCATGTCATTCCCTTATCAGGCCTGTCAGTCTGAATGATCGTGTAGGGTCTTCAACTAAGATTTTTGATTATCACAATAACATTTTTATTCTATTTTTTTTAGCCTGAGGATGACCTTGCACGAATTAAGGAAAGTATTGCAACAATACTTGTAGGGCAGATGATTAAAACTAAAAAAGAATACATGGATATTATCTTAAATCCAAATATGAAAGAAGTAAGTAGCTTACTAATTGAGAGGAATAATACATTTTATACTAGAAAAATGAGCTCACCTTACCCTGCATACGATGCAATACATCCATTGACACTGAGAAATTTTAATTATTTTTATGACATACACTTTGTCTGAATTTTATTCAGACGACACATTAAAAACCAGAAGAAAACTGGTTGTAACAATAAATTAATAAAATTAGATATTTTTGGAATCAGGAAAGAAATACCTTTCATAAAAATAAAAAATATACAGGGTTGAAAAACCCACAACTTTACTCCACAGTTTGTTTGTTTTAAGCCAAGTCGTGTTTTAAATGGCAATTTTAGATTGTACGGTTAAGCATAAACAAGATGGTTATGTTGATTTTAATAAAAATAAAGGAAAACTCAAAAAATATACCCCTGTTCAGCACTGTATTACATTTTTTCTCAAATTATAGGATATGGTAACCTGTCATCAAGCATTAGATATTATCACTGCGACACTGCATAAGTGCAAACCTAATAACAAAATACCAAAAGTTAGTGATCAAACAACAAGAAATAAAAAAGATAGTGAATGTAATATTGAGGACGTTTTAAGCAGACATAAATTTATATCCAAAATTCCTACATTGAGCGAGGAAGAATTTAAGTTGTTTCTACATGATCAGTTGCAGAGATTTACAATAACCGAAACTAGCAAAGAGGATATTACAAATTTGACATGTACAAAAATGATTGATTTTCTACAAGTTGTTACTGATGATGAAGTTTTATCTTTAATTGCAAAAAAATTGATAGACAAACGGTGACATTATTGTTATAACTGACTATGTTTATATATATTAAAAGTTTGGTTGTCTCGTTTTCAAGTTGACCATCTAAAGGTTACTACAAATTTGTGTGAGTACAAGAGGATATCGAAAACGTAAGAGATACGAAGATGGTTAAATTGTAAATATTCCGAATACCTTCGGAGATATCCGAAAAGAACCGAAATTTTTAGTTTTGGCTTTTAATTTTTTGCGGCTCCATTTTCGACTTGGGAAGAAACAAAAAAACTTTCTCATAGCCGTTTTTATGTTCTACAAGATGACGTTGTTAGTTTTTAATTTCCACGTTTTCAATACCAACCTCAAGTCAATTCTATTAAATATGGACCTGGAATTTTAAAAACAGTTTTAGGAGCTTCTAAGCTTTAGAAATTTAATACAATTTAAAGGTTTATAAAGTTTTAATGTTTTGTCATCAAATATATCATTAATATTTCAAATTATCAATTCTTTACTATAACGGCCCTAGAAATTATTTTTAGGATTACTTAAATATTAAAATTACATTAGGTACAGAAAATGATGATGTTTAGGCCATTTATTATTTCAAAAAGATTTACCGTAACAATACTCTAGGAACTACGTTTTAAAGGCATGGGTGATAATTCTATTTTTTAATAACATTTTATTAATATAACATTGTTTTTTTCCTTAGACCGAAATACTGTAAAACCAAAAAAAAATTACTGCTCCTGAGTAAAAAAACGGTAACTGGAATGTTAATCTAGTTATGTTACTGTGATTCGCTTGTTTTAATTTTTTTTACTGTTTATAAGGTCTGATGATGCTAGTTTCAGGCGAAACATGTAACAAAAAGAAACAGACAGAAAAGTATTTGAGGCCGAGACTTTGAGTCTTTTTTCTTACAAAATACCAAATATCAGGCCTCTTTATGTAAAAATCGAGGTAAAAATGGACGGAGTTTTCAAATCAATTTTTTTTTTAGTTTGGCGTGTTCAGGACCGTAATGGTATAAAAAGGTAATTTGAAAAAATGTGTAATTAGATGACAACACATTAAAATTTCAAAAACCTTTAAATTGTCTTAAATTTCTAACGCTTGGAAGTCCCTAAAACTGTTTTAAAATTCCAGGTCCGTTTTTAAAAAAATTGACTTAAAGTTGATATCTAAAGAAGGAAACGTCGAATTTAAAAACTAATAAAGTCATCATGTAAAACATAGAAAACGGCTATGATTTTTTTTTTGTTTTTTTACCACGTTAAAAAGGAAGGCGCAAAAAATTAAAAACCAAAAATATTTACACCTCAAAATACGCAACTTTACCTTAATTTAACCAACATCGTTTTCGAGATCCCTTTGTACGCACACGAATTTGTAGCACAGTAGCACCCCTGTATGTATATAAACATAGTTACCTTATTGGTAACTTGCATTAATATAATAATTGAGTTAAATAAAACACATGTTTTAGTAAAAGTGTTTAATGAATACATAATTTCTTTGTACAAATTACCTAGTATAAGCTGCTTTAAGTATATATCATATTTTAGATACAAAATGTTCAATAAAATAAAATATTGCAAACATAAAAATACAATTTGGTTGTAAAATGAAACAAACACATTTTATTTTCTTATTGAAATTCATCGGTAAAATGTCAGCAACAAAGTAGTGTACATTATTTCCGTTTATTACTTACCACTGACTAGCTAAAAGTTAAGGGTATCCACTATGCCTGTTCTGATTTAATTATAAATATTTTCAAAAACAAGGTATAGCAAAGATTTACCCACCTTTTTTGCTTTTTACTTTATAAATTCAATCTCTTTTAACTTAAAACCTGTGGGTAAAAGTGCAGTACACGATCATTCGGACGGACAGTTCTGAATGATATCAATCTTTCGTCATTCTAGTATTAGTCTTGTTTCTAATGATAATTTACATCAGTCCAGCCTTTAATCCTTGAAATTTGCTCTTACAGCTGTCGTTTCCTTATTAATACTCAGTCTGAATGATCGTGTAAGATGGATATTTTGCCGATTTTGGAACAACAAAATATTGAACAAAATACGAAGTATTTTGGATAATATTTTAATTAAAAAAGAAGGAATACAATTTCAAAACAAAATAGAATCGGTAAAGATTATCGGGGTGTTATCACAAAATAAGAAAAAACTAGGAACTAATAATTGTAATAAAACTTAATTTTCCCAATAAACCTGTAATAAAATTATCTATATACATTGTACGAGTGCTGTAAGACACTACAGGTTATACTTGAGTTGCAATAGCAGGTTATAGTGTTATAGTAAGGAATCATATGGGATAGGGCAAAATAAATTGTTTTTTTTTTTGAAAAAGTTTTTAAACTTTGAATATAATTTGGATATATTACATTTAAAATATAAAGATAATCATGGTTGCCAAGCAAAATGAAGTACATGGCTATCTAGTATGTTTAAAAGTAGAAAAAAATATGGCCTTCCCAAAATGGCGTTTTGACAAATAGCCGAGGTTTAGGCCGCGGGCGCAGCTCGTGAGTTTTTTTATAGGTGGAGCAAATTTTGATGGCAGTAACCTAACCAGCAAAATGCAGTTTAGTGCATAGTTTTGCCAAGGAATAATTATTTACCTACTAATAAACACCGCAAAAACATAAAATATTAAAATTGCATTTTTGCTGACTTTTTTTTTAAATTACATACATCAAACCGCGTTACTTTATTATTTTTAATATAATTCTCTTATAGTTGTGTAATGTTCTATAACTAGATCAATCAATTATAAATACTTCTAAAAAGGGTTTACAATGCTTAGCATAGCTAAAGAACTTAACCTTGACTCCCACATTGAGTTTCTTAAAAAAAGTCTTAATTCTATTTAGTGTCGAAAAGCACCTCTCACTTTCTACTGTCGTCATTGGAATAGTACATAAAATTTCTAATAATTTACACTTTCCGAAAATGTTTCACCGAGATTCATTTCTGACAATAGCTGTAAAATGGCCATAATACCCGCACTATTTATAGAAATCTTCACGACTAAATAAAACTTCCAATTCTGATTTAAGCTTGGAAACGTTTATCCTGTCATAATTATTTTTAACGGATTTTAAAATGTCTTCACGCAATGTTAATGTAAATAACATATAAGGTTATTTCGCACAAATACGAAGTTGGCCTTGCCAGTCTCTGATTAAATTTTGTCTTTTTAATACGCGATTAAGCTAATCGAGAACTATATTTCTTTATGCGACCCGCTGTAAAGGCACCTGATATAGTTATCGAATATACCAATTTTTAACATAACATTTAAATTTCGGTTGTGCAATAAAAAATTTCCCATTGGTTGTACACTTACTCAATCGGCCACCATATAATAAAATATTCGTCGTTTTTAGTACAATTTCCAGCAGCAGATACAATTGAACCTATGACTGTGGCCAAGTACATTTAAATTTCATCTACCTTTATCTACCATACCTAATATTTAATCTTATTTTTAAATTTGAAGAAGTAGTCCATATTTGAAGTGAAGTAAAAAGTTAAATGGGGAGAAATAATACTCAGTCAACCTCCACTAAGATATATTCAATAACAGACGTCGTAATAGATACAGTGACCGGCAAAAAGTTGGACCCATATGGGAAACTTTTTTATTATTAAAATTGTAAAAAAACTTTTTATGCTGATAGACTCTGCATGGTTGCTAACCTAAAAATTTGTTTTGACATTAGTCACGTGACTACCCGTTTGTCCGGAAAATTGAAAAGTATATATTAGGACGTGAAAATCTGGTATTAGAGTACATGATATTGAAAAAAGTTGTTTGAAAAAAATGCTTATATTTAAATTTTATGCTGGTGTGCAAAGTTTAAAACAAAAATGTAAGATTTTTTTTTTTTTAATTTAAAAAAATATCAAATGTTTCTTTCATATTTTCAGCAATTTAATGAAAATGTGTTAATTAAACCAATATTTAAACATTTTTATCATCTTGAAAAAATGTTATTTGCTAAAATTCAAAATTTGGCTTTTTATCATGTAACTGGGTGCGTCCAGGCCCTGTATCTAGCAACTCTATTTACCAATTATAGGTATTTCTGGAACAATATGCTTATGAAAGGCAGTTCTTTCTAAGTTGCAACAAATTTTAACGTGCCTCTTAAAATTGCTTCTACGAAATGAAAAATTAGAAAAAAGAATTCTTCGAATCAATTTCTAAAAATAAATAAATTGATTCAAAGTATTATTTTTTTCTAATTTTTAATTTGGTAGGAGAAACTTTAGGAGATACGTTAAAACTTGTTCAAAATTAGAAAGGACTGCCTTTTCATTAAATTGATGAAAATATGAAAGTAACTTTTGATACCAGCATAAAATTAAAATCTAAACACTTTTCAAATAACTTTTTTCAATATCTTGTACTCTAATACCAGATTCTCACGTCCTAATATATACTTTTCAATTTTCCAGACAAACGAGTAGTCACGTGACTAATGTCGAAACAAATTTTTAGGTTACCAACCATGCAGAGTCTATCAGCATAAAAAGTTTTTTTACTATGAGGGTGTCACTCTGTCATTTTCTATTATTTATTCCAACGTAAGCTATACTTCTGAAGATGAAACATGTAGAGTACAATAAAATAAAGGTTTCTTATTGAAGGTTGACTTAGAGTATTATTTCTCTTCATTTATTTCTAAATATACTATTAACAAGATCATTCATTCTTGTATTCATGTCACTTTTTTAAAGACATTCTGGGTAAGCCAAAAATAATCAATCAATACAATTTCAACTAAAAACTCGCCTAGAAAAAAATGTTTATACAAATGAATGTATACCCATTTAATCAATTACAGTCTCTCTGTCAAGTATAACATCTACTTGACTATAATCTAAAAAATATAGACAACAAACATACTGGCTATTTTTTTTAATACCTAAAACATATTTTACCACTTTGCAGAACTTATCACATGATTGTAACGTAAAAATCGGCAGATTTTAAATACAAGGTGACTTACTTCCAAAGCTTTAAAAAACAGATTGTTATAGAATTGTCGAGGATACAATTTTAAATTATTTGTAATTAGATATGGTGTTTGGGAACATTAAACATACCTTTTTAAATGAAACACCCTGTGTATAAGGTTATTTTAAAATTAAGTGGAATGCTATAGAATTCTGCATTGAAATGGTATATATGTCGTAGGCTAATTACAAATTCAGTCGTTTTATAAAACGCCTAGTCGTTTCACAAATGACTAGGCATATTGTAATATGAAAAATAAATACTGAATTTTTACAATTCGACTGAACTTTTTAGGCGTTTCATAAAACGCCGAATTGCACTCAGGCTTATTGTAAACGGTTCTTCATCTCGTTTGTTTTAGGATATGACTGATTATAACTAGTCGTTTTGTAAAAGACTGGAAAGTACTTGGGCATTTTATAAAACACTGATTTATATTGTTCCTTGATCGTATAATATTTCAAAAATATAAATAGTAAGTTGAACACTTTATTTTGCCTTTTTGTCATATCATCATAAAAGAAATTAATGGGTAACTTTTACAAGACATGTTAATAATACCTAGAGGTATACGATTTTTGGCTTTTAAGGTTATGTTTTTGTTATTACTTATCGGTGTAAAATGTCTCAAGCTGTTTATAATAAAACAATGAAAAAATACTGTGGGCTCGTTGATTGTTTACAAACTGTCAAACCACAACATAAAGAAGTTAAACTAACAATTCGCCTGACTCGATAGCAGTCTTATTATAATACGCCTAAATATGTCTAGTTTGATTCCAGGCGAATTGTAAAAATAATCGCTCACACCTTCATTTTACAATAAGCCTGAGTGCAATTCGGCGTTTTATGAAACGCCTAAAAAGTTCAGTCGAATTGTAAAAATTCAGTATTTATTCTTCATATTACAATATGCCTAGGCGACTAGGCGTTTTATAAAACGACTGATTTTGTAATTAGCCTACGACATATACAATATAAGAAATAGTATATTACATAACAAGTGATGAAAATGATACTTTTCAAACGAGGAAATTCTCCGTGTTTTAGAATAATCACTTTCACACGAGTAATGTACACTATTTTTCCTACGACCACAAAGAATTATTAAAAAAGCCTTTGATTTGCGATAAAAATATTTCAACACTAGTGCTGAAAAAAATATATCAACACTAGTGTTGAAATTAGCATATTTAGGATTATGTTCCACTTAATATCTGGTTTCATAGTTTGTCAATAGACTTTTCCTTTATTTGTAGTTTAACTTTTTCATTTTTTCATATTTAACATATCATAGGAAGAACTAAACCTGGATTGACTTCTAGATTAACCAGAATGAAAAATTTTAAATTTAGTCAAGGAACGATGCATTAAACGTAAATTTAAAAAATCCACCCAACAAGAAAGATTTCAATTTAAAATAATTCTATAAATCATTTAATGTTTTTATATGCAATCTGTAGGCTATTGCTACCGATAAACATTTGTTGTTTAATACATGACACGGTTTTCAACGCGATTTGTTTTTTTCTGGGAATAGATTTTCCAGTATATTATTAACATTTTTTATAATTTCAGATGGCGTATTTTCATTTCTAATTCTGAATCATTCGACAAACACATGATAAATAAGTTAACCTCTTTACAATTACTGCTTTCTAAAATTTGCTATTTTTAATAAATAGGGGTGGTCTGTCAAATTGGCACCATATATTTAAATTAAATAGTGTGCCTTGTAGTTTAACACTAGTTTTGAAATAATTTTTTTTCAGCACTCGTGTGATATACGGCGCTTTCTAGCCAAATTAACCGTGCTTTTTTTCTCATTTTCATAGGTGGTCGTAGGAAAACATGTTAATCCTTAATTAAACAAAAATAAAATAGGCACAATCACAATATCTTGGGTTATATTATTGCGTATATTAAGCTGGGTTCCATTTTACCTACATATTTTTTCGAGATTTAATTAAAAAAATTCACAAGGCTCTCTTATGGCCCTTTAAAGATAGCTTAAAATATGTGTTTTTATAATACAGGATGAGGATTTTAAATGGAACACCATCTGTCAAACCATTTAATAAAAACTAATTTAAGGAACAATTACATTAACAATAACGTTCAAATTGTAATGCCACTTTTTTAGCACAGCAAGTGTTAAAAATGTGCCCCATGAATCTGTTAGCACAGACCAAACCCATGGTAGAACTCTTGCCTTACTCTTTCCAAAACTTCAGGCGTGATTAAACTTATCTCTGCCCGAATCCTTGCCTTCAATTCTTCCAGATTTTTAGGTCTGGTGACATAGACCATTCTTTTTAAATCGCCTCATATATAAAAATCTAAGAGTGTAATATCCGGAGATTTGGGCGGCCAGTCTATGGATCTTCGCAGTCCTATCTACCTATTTGGAAAGGTAATATTTAATAATTCGCTTACATTTTCTTGAAAAGTAAGGAGGGCCTTCATCCTGCTGGAAAAATATAATTTGGACCTGGTCTAGATTTCCAGAATTAGCGAATATTCTTTGAAGTTCTGGTATTAAAAACTATGCAAGAAATGGAATTCTTAGATATTACATTTCCAAATATATGGATATGACAGCGAGGATTTATAGGGTGGCCGCCCAGATCCCCCGATATTACACCCTTATTACAAGTGATATCGCAGTTTTAAAGTTATTCATCATGGAAAATTATTTTTTTTTAAATTTCTGATACATGGTTTGACAGAATAATGTAAATAAAAAATATATGGACAAATTCCTTTATCAATAAGCTTTCCAAAATGGTGCCACAAGTGGGGTCTTCTAATTTGAAAAAAAAAGTTGGTTAGTGCTGCGCCCTCTCTTTGAAGCCCAATTTTTTTACATGACAAAAACGAGGCCCATAAAAAATCTTTGAGGACGTATTTTTGGATTTTAGAGAAATCTTATTCTCAGAGGTGTTATTAGCAGCGTTAAATTGGCAAGTGTCAATGTAAATGGTCTTTAATGTTACATACGTATTTTATGTACAATTCTAAAGCTACAAAATTATAAAAACACCTCTTAACAAAAATTAAAATGGTTCAATTTATCTATATTTTGATAAACCTGACAACAGCCAATGCAAATGAAGCGCGCCAAACCGATGAACTGACATTTGTCAAATCTAGGTTATAATTCGGTAAATCGGGGTTTATTTGTGGTTTGATTAGTGTTGTTCTTTCGTTAGATGGGTCTGACGAAATGAAAGAAAATCCTTTTTCCAAAATAAATTATGTTTTATAAGAATTATGTCAAAAGCTTACTGAAAAAACGTAAGTAAAACGTCGCCAGCTAATATTTGTATGTATTATGAAGTAATATCACTAAACACAATAAAAAATAATAAAAGTATAAAATAAATATCTTTATTCCTTTTTGTTTCCGTTATTTTACCCAAACTATCTCGTGTAATTTGTTAATTTAGTTTATGGTATAGTTTGCTATATTTTTACCATTTAACGGTTGGGTTATTTGCATATAGATTTTTAACAATAATTAACTTACCACCAACTTTGACGGTGACATACATGACATTGGCATATAATTTTCTCACAATCATAGTGACCAGGTTACCTTAATTTTTAATTTTCTTATCAGGCCTCTTTGATTGTGAGTAAATAATGCCTGCCAATGTCATTTATATCTCAGTCAAAATTGCTGATTAGTTAATTATTCTTAAAATATATAATAATGTATGCAACCCTCACATATTAATATGTATTATCTCATATTCTAATTTTGTAATTTTCAACGCGTCACAGAGTATTTTTTATATAAATATCTAGTATAAGAGCTGGGGTTATAGTAAAACTCTTCCGATAGACCAGCATATAAAACCTGGAGTGCATTTTTCAAACTTCATCTTGATTTCGTTGTACTTCTATATTATCCATTGTTGTCTAACGTAACCACCTCTCGCCGTTTAACTATTTCAGTCTGTTAATGGCGTCCGCGTTTGTATGTGTTTAGTTTTACACTATTTAAATGTTTGTGGATAATCTTCAATATCAAGTTGTTTAAAAACATGTTATAAAGTCTTTTGGCATAGTTGTATTTTGTGATGTAGTAAATAGCGGCAAGAAGCTATCGTTTTTATTATGGTTATGGATTTTTTAAAGAGGTTAGGTTTGATTTTTTTTATTAACTTAGAACAGATCATCAGGGGTCACTGATTTCAATTAATTGTCATTTCAAATAAAAACAAACACACCCTCTTGTCTCATCACTCCTTCTTTAGAAATCCTTCAGTGGCAACGTGGTCAAGCCATATTTCAAAAAAAAAATGGTCAATTTTCCCGTTTATTATAGTGATGAGACATGTTGTCATATAATGCGTCAATGCCATAACACACTGTATAATATACTTATCACAATACAAAAGCACTAGCGTTGCCATGTTAAAAGCTATACGAACTTTAAAACAAAATCATATAGTAGATACATTTTGGTAATATTTATTTCATCTACCGCAGGTAGCTGTCACTCTTTCGTCGTCGTAAAATAATAGCGGAGGAAACTTTAAAAAAAGGCCAATTAGTTGCCTTATTTATACATTATCCATTATTCCGATAAACCTAATACTGTATCTGTCTTAAAATTGCTAAATTTGGTTGGAATAGATTGACAGATGAAGCAAATTCGAAATTTATTACAAAAAAGCTTTATACTTTAGCTGCACACTTTTTTGCAATAATGCTATAAGGCAGAAAAAAGCACCCCGGTTTTCTGTCTACGGGAAGCCGATTTTCCGTTTCCGTCCTTTAAAATAAAAAATAAATAAATAAAATTTTGAAATAAACTACTAATCTCACAGTTTTTAAAAATAGAATGCCTTCATTTCCATGGGACAGACCTCAATATCATCTGCAATGTCAAGTTGCCCTTCTGTCTTGAGGAACGACAATGTTGCCTTGTAAAGAGTATTGCTGTGTTTCTGGGGAAACAGTGGTGTAAGGTTTACCTGGAAGATACACAATGTTACATTGCAGGATTTATGAAAACAGTATATCATTTAAAAGTGAGGTCTAATGGCGCATTAGCCATTTCGTATTTTGATCAATATTTAGTTAGTTTTTCATTTTATCAAAAAATCGGCCAAATAACCTTATTTGCAGCATAATTATTTTTTTGAAACAAAATGCATCAATCAAAATTTCTTTAAACTAAGACTAAGTAATTGTTACTCAAGGACGGGTATTTGGCCGCTATTTAGAAAAGCGAAAAGGATAAGGAATATTGATCAAAAAATGAAATTACGAATGCGTCACTAGTCTTAATTCTTAACATGAGATGATTTAATTTATTGATCATTTAAAATGCTTCTTTGGTCCATCATAATCGATCGTAGGTGGTCTTACCTTCCCATCACTTAAAGAAAACTGTTTGAACAGAACCTGGTCCATAAAACACGTGTCCAAGAACTGTCTATGCAGAACCAACCCCGTATGGAACCCTTTCTTCATGTACACGTTGGTTTTAAAAGTTGGTATCGACATATCCACACCAAGTTGAAACGATGGAGCGTAGACGTCTGCACGGCTCTCTTCCTCATCTTGTGATTTGATCAGTTTCATCAGCGGGTTCAGAAGAGACTCTGAGGACACGTGCGCTGAGAGGGTTGGGAATCCAGCTGGGTGATCGTTCACTGCCGGCTAAAATTTGAATAATTTGGTTAAGTATACAATGGTGAAAAGTTCCTGTTTGTGTTATTCAGTGGCGGCTCGTCAGATAAAGGCACCAAAAAAAAAATAAAGTCAGGAGGAAAGTTTTTCGACAATATTAAATATTAATGTTCCAATACAGCTACCATTTTAGCCCTTAAAAAATAATTATGTTCGAATTAATAATATTAATTTAATCCGAATGTAGCTATGCATAATAGGGCCACGATTAACTCCGATGGACAATAATTATAAACACTCGTGCATTTTGACGCGCCCAGACGACCGTGTCCGTTAACTTAAAGCAACTGAAGACCCAACGTCCAACATGGCTTTGATATTCACCGTTGCTATGGTTAAGTGACGTCAGTCACGCAAACAGCATGTAACAATTTGCATTATGATGAAGGGCAATTTAAAAATAGATTAGTCATATGCACCATTGTTTTAGCATTGGTTCGCCTAACCTTAAGGTATTTATTTTGAGGCTTCGCGAAACTTACGGTTATAGATATCGTTTTTACGTGATTTACTGTGCGATTAAAAAGCTTTGTTTTTATTTTTCAGTTAATTCAGTAGTGTATGTACCTACTTAGTTGTGTGTTTTAAAAATAAACCCAATTAATGACATAGTTTGTAATTTGTTGGAAATTCCATTCAGTCGTTGGACAGATGAGGATAAGAGAGACGTTTTGCCCGCACTATACTTCACCATTTTTTAAGACCGCGAGCCGCCACTGCTGTTATTGTGGAAACTGAAGAAGAGTTTTCTTGTATTTTATCAGAGCTATTTTTATGCTATGTTTAAAAGAAAGGAAAAAAAGTGGTGCGGCAGAGGTATATACCTGGCAAGGTTCACTTTTTCTCTCCACTAAAATCCTAAATATATGCTTGGTCAAGTGATTGTCCAGCACCGCTTGACCCAATCCTAAATTGTCATCCTGGTTCAACCTCCTGTCCATCATAATCTCAAGTTTTCCGTCGCTGAGGGAGCTGCAGCCCAGAGGAGTGCTTGTTACAACGGTAAGACGAGTCGTTTTGTCCTCGATATATGCCTTACTGGGCATTGGATAGTAGTTGGCTTGTAGGGGAAGTTTTTTGAAACGTTGTCTTCTTATTATCTAAAATTGAAACGTAACAGTAAGTCACTGATATTTACATTAGAAGGAAAGATCCGACCGAGTTCGAAATCAATTGAGCTAAAAATATGTATCATTATAATTAATTATCTTATTGTATGTGAGTACCTGATATCCATTGACATCAGTGAAAAACTCGTCTTTGCTTTCGATATTGGTAGCTAATCTCATAGCAAGTTCAAAATTATTTGTCTTGGTGATATCAACTGTGTTATGAACCTCAATACCCAAACTATCGGCACCTAAAAAAATTTCAGTTATAGAAAGTTACAACGTTTTTACTTAAATTCTACATATATCTATTTTGTGATATGTTATTTGGATTTAAAGTAAAAAGGAAGATAATTAATTGTTAATAAATTTTTATGAAACCAATTTCCTATAATTGTAAAATATTTGTAATTTTGTTATTTAGGTTGTCAAATTTGTAAAATCCGCAAAAAAATGAATTTCTTCATCACAATTTACAATAAATAAATCATTATTATAAATATTAAAAAATAATGGTCCCAAAATTGTTCCTTGAGGAACACCATATTTAATAACTTGAGAATATAAAAAAGCTAAAGTTTTGAAAGCATCAGACGCCTTTTACCATAATCTTTCGTATTTTTTGAAACTTTCTAATTTTGAGTGGTTCACCTTTTTTCCAATGCTCACCTTGTTTCCAATGCTAACAGTATGAAAATAACTCTGGATCAGTAATATCCACCATAAATATATTTAACTAAAAATATGTGCTTTATAGTTGTAAGGTGTCGTCCTCCTAAAAACGATAAATCATAGCGACCTCTAAATATTGCCCAATTGATCTAAATTTTGATGCAGATATTAGTTAGACAGGATCACAATGGAGTGCCTAAACAACCTGAAAGACCTAGCAGCAAGGAACAACAGGGTAGAACTCGTATGGGTTCCTGGTCAGTCGGGGATAGCTGGCAACGAAAAAGCCGATAACTGGCTAGAGCTGGATCATCTCAAAAACTCAGGGGCCCTAAACCCGCCCATGGCATATCAAAACGGGCAACCAAAGCCACATCAGACAGGTGGTCGCAACAACAACACCTATCCTGATGGAACAGGATACCGGGTCAAACCCAAGCGAGGGCTACAATTGAGAAACCCTCCAAAAAACCATCAACTGGAATGTTGCTTCTGAGGTGCACCCAGCTAAAACAAGTGGTTGACCTACAAATAGGAATTTACAATGGTCTCATTAAATGCAGACTTTGCGGCGAAGAGGACGAAACCGCCTCACATATCATATATAATTGCGAAGCACTGACCCGAAGAAGATTCAAAATCTTCGGAGGAATCCAATGTGGGGATAACCTCCCGCATGACAAACTTGATAGGAACTTACTGGACCTTATAAAAGGAACACAAACCTTTTCTAGCAAGATAGGGAAGCGCAATAAGCCACTAGGCTGCAGTGCAGACAGCTTGGGGCGAACGCCCGACCTCCGCCTTAAACCAACCAACCAACATTTTATATTTTTAAAAAATGGACCACCCTAGTGTCTATTAATAAACTTACCTGGAGTATTATATAAAATGGCCTTATGAAGCACATATGGCAGTTGAACTGTAACGGAGGACACAATTGGACCTTCAATAACATTCACGATGGTATTTTCGATTTTCAAAGGAACTGCATCACCATCTGGCAAAAAGAGATAAGCGCCACTTCTGTCAACTGGCCTATGAGCTACACCGTATCTATAACAGAAAAAAAATTTGGTCACAGAAGTCAAATTGAACCCACAAAGAAATTGTCGTCTTAGAATAAGATTTAAAAAATTGGCTTTGTAATAATATCTGCCAATATCATTTATGACACAGTCAAAGTTTTCTGGTTAGTTCATTATCGTTGAAAATCTTTATGCAACCCAACATAAACCTTTTAAATCCTTTTTCCCTTTATTTCGAACGTGAAACTTACTTTGCAAAGTCCAGATGAACTGGGATAGTTGTAGTTCCGGTCTTGATAGCTTTCAATAGTCCCAATTTGTTGAAGGACGCCACAACTCTGGCATTTTGGAATGTGAACTCACTTGCACTTTCAGACACTTCCGCTTTGAATCCTTTTGGTGCTATTACCTCGCCGAATTGGTTGTATACCTTGATTGAGGCAAATACAGTTTCCCTAAAAAAGTAAATAGATATTTTTTACAATAATTATCAATCAGCTGTGAATAAAAAAATCGTAAAAATCTCCTTAAAAAAGTATTAACATCCTATTTTCTCCGCCTCTGGTTAATGATTTTAAGTCCTTATTCTCAGAGCTTCGTTTTGTCACTGGCGACACATGATGTGACCAATAGAAAATGAGTATTGGAGTCACATGTCAAAATACTCATTTTCTGTCGGTTACAATCACAACACGTGTCGCCGCCAGCGACAAAACTAAGCTATGAAAACTCGGCTTAATTCAGTTTAAAATGGGATAATGTGTTGCCTAGGGCACACTTATGTAACAAATTTTGTGAAAATCTTGACTGAAAAAAAACGTGGATTGTTTTTTTTATGAAAAAAACGGTTTTTTTACATCACTAATTTTGACAACTTACTCTGGTTTGTTTTTTTCATGGACTGTAGTCACCGTATAAGTGGCAGTACCAAATGCAGGAATGTTTGCTATGAATGCCAGTTCGTATTTCGTTTGTGACATGGTCGATGCATATTCCACAATCGGAGAAACTTGACAGGTTACCTTTTTTCCGCGGAAATCAAGTATCTGTAACATCAATAGAAAATAAAATAATTCATTTTAAGAAATGGATTCTACTCTTCAAGAATTTTTGGACTGTAAATATATACCTTGAATAATTATGGTTATTATTTTAGGATCAAAGTATAATACTGACAGTGACCTATTTAGGGAGGGGGGGGTTGCAGTCCGCCAGCCATCCTAGGAGCTCGGGTCTAAAAGTCTAATTGCAACCTAATTTTTCGTCTCACGGTTGGACTCTTAATTTAAATTTTTAAATAATGTATTCTTAGCTTAGATTACAAAGGTCTTGTAGGAAACGTTTAGTTTTTAAACTTATCCTTCTAAAAGTCCTGTTTTAAGGTTTCAGACGCATATCGTTTTAGTTATTGAATTATGATGCAATTTTATTGGAAAACGAGTAAAAATATATAATTGTCTGTTCCGTTTTCCCTTTTTTTAGAGCTATTTTAAATCAACAAAAATATAACCCAATGCAATAAAATATTTTTACAACAAACACAATTAGGTATTTATTTTTAAAGAGAAAAATTAAAGTAAAATTTTTAATTGAAACATTTTTTATGGAAGAACTGTGATAATTTATAATAAAAAAATAGTGTTTTATAGAATGCTTTATTATAAATATACAAAACGGCACTTAAAAAGGAGTACTAGAAAACCTAGGCATTTCCATAAAAAACTGCTCTTAGATCTACGCTCCAAAAAACACGATTTCCGAAAAATCATCAATTTTGGCGTGGTGAGCGATATTTACTTTATTTTTAATCAGGAAGAACCGAGCCTGAAAAACACTGGTTAGAGTCATACATACGTCTTATGTTAAAATTTTGGATTGACACCAATATTCATATTTTTCATAAATATAAAAAATTGTTTTTTTCTAATAAAGAGCCAACTGAATATGAAGAAAAATTTAAAAAAAAATATTTACAAAAACAAATTTTATAGTAGGTGAATTTTAAACGAACTTTGAGCGTGACCCCGAAAATTTTTCGCCTGCGGCGCTTTCCGCCTTCTTCAATAGGTACAATATCATAAAATACATATAGTCCCGACTGTCCCTTTCTCCAGAAAAAAAATGTCCTACTTACGCCCATTGAGCCCCCCCCCCCCCCCCCCCGAACATATTTTCTGGCTACACGACTGAATACTGAGATTCTGGTTTTATTTTTTTTTTCTCTCTTCTGACTTTTAAGAAGGGCTCAGAAGTTTCCTAACTAACGTCGCGTTCTGTGGAAGGTTGGATATGCATTTTAATTAAATTTTAGTTTTTTTAATTTTATGTTGTATATAAGTAGTATGTTCTTTTCTAAGATATACAGGGTGATTCACGTTAAGTGGCCTAGTAGTAAATCTCGGAAATGAGTAAACTTATCTTTCTAAAAATTTGATAGCAGGTATAATTGGCTTTGAGCTTTTAAATCATTATCTTTTGAGGTTTTTGTTACTTCCGGTTACACCGGAAGTGAATGCCAACTTTGCTATTTCAAATGGAATACCCTGTATATTTTAGCATTTTTGATTACCTTATGAAAATCTAAATAACTTTTGTTAATATTATTCTATTCCTATCTCTAACCGTTTTTGATATATGAAATATAAAAGGCTTTTTGTGTGTAAAAACGCTCCGAGAAGAAAGTTTAATAACTTTGAAACTAATAAAGGTAGACATTTAAAATTTTGTAAGCTTTCAAGTAATACATAGATCTTTAGTTTAAATTACTTAGGTTTTACGTTTTTTATACAGGGAGTTCTTAAAATTGTGCCAATGTTTCCATTTAAATAAAGGTGCGAAAGTTAATTTTTGCAAATGGGACACCCTATTTTTTAGCCCACTAACGTGTAGAAAATTAAATTTCCTATCTAAATGCCTTATATGTTACAATCTGTTTGTGTTAATGCGGCATTATTTTTCAAAAGAAGGCTTCCACTGGGGTTTTTCGCTTGACTTTGAGCTTTGTTACCATTTGCTATTAAGCGCCTATGTTCACTGCTTAGCTATTTCTAATTTTCAAAGTCAATCGAAAATCCCAGTCGAAGCCTTCTTTTGAAAAATAATGTCGCATTAACACAAACAGAAATTTTAAGATTTTTTATTTAAATTGCTCATAATTCCAAAACGACTAAAAATGTCGATTGTAACATATTAGGCATTTGGATAGGAAATTTAATTCTCTACACGTTAGTAAGCTAAAAAATAGGGTGTTCCATTTGCAAAAATTGACTTATGCACATTTATTTAAATGGAAACATTGGCACAATTTTAAAAACTCCCTGTATAAAAAACGTGAAACCTAAGTAATTTAAATGTTTACCTTTATTAGTTTCAGAGTTACTAAACTTTCTTCTCGGAGCGTTTTTACACAAAAAAATTATTTTATAATTCATATCTCAAAAACGGTTAGAGATAGGAATAGATTAATATTAACACAAGTTATTTAGATTTTAATAAGATAATCAAAAATGTTAAAATATACAGGGTGTTCAATTTGAAATAGCAAAGTTGGCATTAACTTCCGGTGTAACCGGAAGTAACAATAACTTAAAAATGTAATGTTTTAAAAGCTCAAAGCCAATTATGCCTGCTATAAAATTTTTAGAAACATAAGTTTACTCGTTTTCGAGATCTTCCCATAGGTCACTCAACGTGAATCACCCTGTATTTTTCATACTTTAATTGTAAATGTGTATGTTGTAAATACAATACTTACCTGTATTACTGTAAATCTTTTATTGTGTATTATTTGTACTTTGACTTGCTACTATTATACAAATATGTATGAAATGTAGTCAATAAAATTTGAAGTTTCAATAGTTAATAAATAACAAAGTTAACTCACCTCAACAAACGGCGTATTAATATAGAAACTAACAACTTCATGCCGTGTAAACGCCAAAGAATTATATATCGCTATTTTTTTAAAAGGCAAGTCGGGTAGGCCAATGGTAATCTGCATTCTTTCTGGTAAGCTGTTGTGCGAATGCCATACGTCCTCGAAGTTGTAGTAAGTCACGTCTTGTTCGTAAGGGCTTTGAGCGCCGGTTCCTTCTAAGAGAATGTTGACGCAGAGTTGTATAACCCTTTGACAATTGTGGATTGCCTGCAACATTCTAAAATGAAACGTTTAAGAGAAAGGGAAATATTATTACACAATAAAAATGTATACGAAACATTAAAACAAAATTATAGATCCTTACAGCCATTCACTAAAGGGTTCCAAATTTTAAATCGTATTAACTTCACAGTTCTGGGTTTAAAATGACAAGTGTCAGAATAAGTTAACTTTTTTTCTTTTAAAATGACTTTATTCCATACTAACTATCCTCGTTCATTACATGGAATGACAATATAATAAAAAAAGAAAAGTAAAATAAAGTTAGTCCAATTTAATTAATTACATAATTAATGAAAAAAAAATATTCTAGTAAATATATTTTATTAAAGTTATCAATTTTTTAATTTCTCTGATATTTGATATGAGTTATATATTGCCTAGCCGCATTCCCACTACACTCATCCTATATTTTTGGAAATATTTGTCCTGAACCAAATTCAAGTAGAAAAGTTCATATAAACATGTGTCCTGGAAAGTCTGGTTTGCAAGGTACAGGGTGTGAAAGTTTCAAAAAAAAAATTGTTTTCTGAAAATCGATTTTTGATAACATTTCTGAAAGAAAAAGTCAATATTTCCTTACACTTAGTCGTTGCTACGCAATGGAAAATAACTGTTAGGAAATATTTATCATTGTACTGTAAGGAAATATTATTTCTGTACGACTTGTAAACTAAAATGTGTTAAGCTTGACGATTCAATATTACTATGTTTTCATAGTTACAACACAAATATTTATTGGCATCCTTTATTTGTGAAAAAAGTTAATAATATTTATTTCAAAATCTTAACAAGTTGATTATAATAAGTTATGTCCTTTTAATAATTTTTGATTTACGGAAAAATACCTCGTAGAAAAAACCACATTCCCGGCCTCCGTATTGTCAGTCTCGGCTTGCGCCTCGACATACAATCTTTACGGTCGTCCGGGAATGTTCAGCTTTTCCTACTAAGTATACAATATACTATTTTTTTATTAATATTCCGAAGCTTTCTTTCGATCTTATTGAAATTTTGCACTCTTGTTCATTGTAATAAGACGCTAAGTTAGCACTAACTAATAGGTGATTATGAGTTCCAGTGGCGTCTCACGAATAATATTGGAAAAGAAAATGTGTGCTACTAAGTTTTAAAAAATTACGTTAACAGTGTTACGTATGGCTTCACATCTGTCAACAATTCTATTTCTTAGTTGTTAACTTCATTTTATTTTAATAATTTTTCGACGTGCAACGAGGTGGTTTTTATTTTTTCCTCGAAAACGAAGAAAGATGAAAAGACATCAAGAGACAAAAAAGTTGTATTTTTAGCTGCTTAATACAAAAAAATATAAAATTTTCTAAAAACTCAATAGCGTACATTTAATTTGTCAATATTATTTGTGAGACTGCTCCCCCCCTCTCTCTTAGACGCCAATGATGATGAAATAATGATATTTTAGTTAGTGCTAACTTAACGTCTTGTTACAATGAACAACAGTGCCAAATTTATAGAAAATCGGCAAAAGAAGCTTGAAGATGTTAATAAAAAACAACTTTTCTACTTGAATTTGGCTCAGGAATGCGCCCTTGAAATTACGGCCTATCATTAAGTAACACCCTGTATATCATTTCTAACGATATTCATTAAAGCATTTACAAAAATATTTTTAAATTATCTCTTTTTAATAGCCATGTTTTATTTCGAATTTATATTTTTTTTAATGGAATATGTTTTTTAATTTTTTTTTGTCCTATGGACTTATTTATTTTATAAATTGTCATTAAACCAATGATTTATAAGTATAATCTTAAAATCTTTATTAATTTTGTTATTGAAGTCTAGTCATAAATTCGCCATTTCATTTTTTGAACAATATTTCTTATCTTTTTTGCTTTATTTAAAAAGGGGCCAAATAGCCGCCCTTGAGTAGCAATTACCTACAGTTTTGAACTCTAGAAATTTTAATTAATGAATTAATAAAAGCAACAAACGAAAATTTTGCTTAATGTTGCTCAAATGTCGGTATTTGACCGAGTTTTGGATAAAAGAAAAAAGTTACGAAATATTGATCAAAAAACAAAATAGCGAATGCGTAACTAGACCTCGCTCTTATGTTATCCCCATTCGTACGAATAAAATTGAAACTGAACAATTTTTTTAATTTTACCTTTTTCCATAATCGATCACAACATGATCTTTAGCCGTTCCTGTGATGCCATCGTGATGCTGGAAAAGGGAAAGAGCTCGTCTTGCAGCAACCAATAAATGTTCCAAACCATTCGTTTTATCGATTATCCACTCTCCCCCGATTTTTCCGCTGTGATGTGCCAATGCGTGCACTGTTTCGGCGGCCCTTAAATAAGTAAAGCGCTTTTAAAAAATAGGTTATGTTAAGAATTCATGCAGACCAGTCGTGGATGTAAGAGTGTTTAGTATTTAAAGGATAGGTAATGTCCTGGAAGATATAGCTGAAAAACATAGTGCAACTGTGCTGCGCACACCGCCATATCATTGCGAACTAAATCCTATAGAACTTATATAGGCGCAAGTGAAAGGATTTGTAGCAAGACACAACCCAACATAAAAAATGAAAGCCATTAAGGAAGTGACACCAGAGAACTGGCGAAAAGTAGTCCATCATGTCATTAAAGAAGAGGAGAACATGTGGGATTTTGACCACTTGATCGATCGAACCGTCGACCCGTTAATAATAACGTCAAGAGGAGATGACAGTTCCTCAGATGACGAAGAATATTATGATTTTTTATTATTTAATTTCTGTATGATGTATTTTTTGTATTTTGTATGTTTAATAAAAAAATAAGTGTACCTAATATGTACTATGTAATAATGCACGCCTTTGTCACATCATTTTCAGTATTTGTGAATGGATAACAGTAGGCAAAACCCATAAATTGACCCAAATCCAGATGGTACTACCTGCACTTGATGAAAATGCCAAATTATGAAAGTGGCTTAAATATTCGTTGGGTCACTCTGTAGTGCCTACCTAATGAGCTTTTATTACTATACACCTTTCTGATCAAATTTTCAGAATTGACGTATATTGACGCGTAAATCACGAATCTAAAATCGAAATTTGGCGTAAAGGCTTAGTTTTCCAGATAATTTCATCTAAAGTGCTTAATTTCCAAATTCTCTTCACGTCGCGATCTCATTAAATTTACACTTCTATTTCTTTAGAATTTTACCACAAATTATTTTGCATCACACTATACTATCACGTGCTTTCAAAATATTACAAAATACATACATATAATAAGCGAAACTTCGTAATTTTTCCTCTATTATTTATTAAAAAAAATTATATAAATAATCAGGTTGTTTAGTATAAATTGCTTTATGAATATAAATGACGCACGCCTTTGGGCACGCTTATGACTTCAAATTTACACCTAATGTTTAATTTTCTTATCCATTATTCGTCTCGGTTAACTTACCATGTGTATGACAATATACAGACAGGAAATTATTTATTTGAAATAATTTCTTTTATCAATTTTTTCCCACAAACTGTTTAAATACTTCATTGTATTTTACCTGCTTTTTCTATAAATTGTTAGAAATATCCATAGTGTGATATAGAAAGAAAAACATGTTATGTACAGTATTCTCAAGGAATGATTACCGGTACATCATAACTTAAAATTGCACGAATCAATCGAAGAAATATGGTCAAAACGAAGTCTAATTTCTATTTTATTTATTTATGAAATTGACGGGAAACCCCATTTTACAAAATATATACAGGGTGTGTCAGTAAGGTGTCTGTCTTAGATAGCACCTAAACTATCAAAGATAGGGAAAAAAGTGTAATAAAAAAGTTAAAGGGTTTTTTAGGATGCATAATCTAAAAATATTTTCTAATCTACAGGATGGTCCTAAAAAGTGGTACTGAATAATAAAAAAGAAAATTAAATGGGACACCCAGTAAAATTTTCTAGAATATGATTCAATGGAATAAGAACGTTGCAACCCTATTAAATTTTTGAAGTGAAATGCAACGTTGCCAAATAATTCATTTTTTTCCGAAATTTTAGTAATTTTAAGTGTATCGTTAAAAAATCATAGCAACCTGTGGATTAACCCTAGGCAAATATAATTTACGTTATAAGTACTTTAAGGTACGATATATTGATCTATAATAATGTTGTTTAAATCTCTTATACAGAGCGTGCATTACAAGTTGGACAACTCGATAGTTTTAAAAATGCTTTATTTCAATTTTTTTAAATGGGCCCCCCTAATTTTTTTAGGCAAAAGAATTTACCTTTCGAAAACCTTACTTTTTTGTTAAACATGTCATATATCTAAATATCATAGTTTTTGAAATATTTTAGGATTTGTCTTAAATCAGGGTAAAAAAGGAAAGTTCTAATTAAACAATTTAGTCAAAATTGCTTTGGAACAAAAACTAGATAATTTTCTTTGTCACAGCTGTCATTGCAAAATTATTTCGCTAACATTTTGTGCTTTATTACTGTTTAAATTTTAGTTGCCTGAACTAACTTTATCGAAATAGAAATATATGAGTTATGAATGTTTAACAAAAAAGTAAGGTTTTCGAAAGATAAATTCTTTTGCCTAAAAAAATGGGGGGGGGGGGGGGTCCCATTTAAGAAAATTGAAATAAAGCGTTTTTAAAACTATCGAGTTTATCTATTTATTTAATTTAACTTGTAATGAACGCTCTGTATAAGAGATTTAAAAAACATTATTATAGATCAATATATCGTACCTTAAAGTACTTATAACGTAAATTATATTTGCCTAGGGTTAATCCACAGGTTGCTATGATTTTTTAACAATACACTTAAAATTACTAAAATTTCGGAAAAAAATTAATTACTTGGCAACGTTGCATTTCACTTCAAAAATTTTAATAGGGTTGCAAAGTCCTTATTCCATTGAATCATATTCTAGAAAATTATACTGGGTGTCCCATTTAATTTTCTTTTTTATTATTCAGTACCACTTTTTAGGACCATCCTGTAGATTAGAAAATATTTTTAGATTATGTATCCTAAAAAACCTTTTAACTTTTGTATTACACTTTTTTCCCTATCTTTGATAGTTTAGGTGCTATCTAAGACAGACACCTTACTGACACACCCTGTATACTGTAACACAATATTAGATTTAAATAGTGAAAGCAACAAAATAATCTACATACTATAAATATTATAATAAATGTGCCTAATGTCCCGATGTATGGATTCCTAAAAGTTGTTTAAAGTTTTGGATTAAAAATTTAAGTGTATGACAAGACCAATATTATCCATACGTTTAATAGATCGTTCAAAGCACTTTGCACAATATTTTTATCAACCAAGTATACATGAATATTTATTTTTTTAGCATATCTTCATTTAAAAAACTTTAGCCATCCCATCATCGCGACATTTAAAAGCTAGAACTTCTTACAATAAATAAATACGTATCACAAACTATTTACAGGAAACACAAGAGAACGATAATAAAAGCTCCGAAAAGTACCATTTTTACGAATAAATTAACTTTCCAGGCACAAAAAGTCAGAATGACCATAAAAAGACGATGACGTCTGAAGTAAATAGACAAAGTTCAAAAAATAACAAATTTAAATAATCAAATCAATCTGCAATCTTCCTTACAATTTTTCTCTGTCTAGCACGTTTCATAATTCACAATTTTATAAACAGTCCATTTTAATCAATTGTTTTTTCATATAATATGTAATAACAACTTTTTTTGAATGTTCCCATCACAAACTTACCTAATATAACTGAGAAGCACTCTATCCATACGTTTATAAAACGGCCTGGACGTATAATAGCCACTCCAGTAGTGATCATCACGGTCTGCGTAGGTGAAAAAATCACCTGATAATGTGGGAAATTCTGATAGTCCCTTTTCTTTTTTAACTGCATTGAAATAATCAGAAAGTGTTCCGAATTGAGCCTAAAAATAAAATTGTACTTTTACAAAAAATAAAACATTGGGTATGTTGTAAATATTTTCCGTTCTATTAGTAATATAAAAATCGTTATTCAAAGATGAACAAGATTTTTTTCACATCTTATTGTCAGGTTGCACAAAGAATTTTAATAATAATTATTTTTACTTTACTTTAAAATCCTTTATTGTCCAAAGAATATAATCTTGCTGACAAAGTAATTAAGCCTAGATATACATACTACAATTAATCGGCAAGTTTGACTGTGACATCAATGACTTTGATAGGCATCATATACTCATATTCAAAGGTGCGAGATTAGTAAATTAAAAATTAAGGTAACCGGGCCAGTGTGATTGTGAGAAAATTATTTCTGTCAATGTTACGTCTGTCACAGTCAAACTTGCCAGTTAAATTATTATTAAAATTCTTTGTGCAACCCGCCATATAACTCCTATTATTCTGGAATGACGTATCTGCTTTTTAATAGGCACTAAATTTTGACTTTGGTTGTAGTAAAAGAACAAAAAATAAAATTTTCCGTGTTTGTACTTTTTGATATTTTTAAGCCATCGCGGAGAAAATAAATAAATAAAATACTATTGGAACAAAAACAAGGACTTTATCGAATATAAGTCATGAAAACGGCAGCTTGACAATGTTACCTAAAATTTATTATTATAATACAATGACAAAGTCTGAAAAGTAATCTAATAGAAATAATTGTCCAAAACGGATTTATGCAGAAAAATAAAAAATCATCATATTATTTCCAAAATGTTATCTATATTTTGTCTTAAAATAAGTTAATACAGTTCTAAGAACAAAATATATTAATTAGCTAGTATAAAAAGTTTCACATGTGGCAACCGAAATTATTGACAGAAGACCAAGCTAATGAAATGACAGTTGAAAAAAGTCCTATCTATGGTCTATTCCTTTTCGATTGCGAACGATGACAGAAAAAAAAATTTAACAAAAATTCACCTAATTGGTTAAATCATGGACCAATTTACACTACATAAATGCATAGCCAACTTATTAAAGGTCTCCTTTTTTGAAATCACAGAAGAAGAATAGGAAATTTCCGTTCGATTGATTTCTAGCAAATATATACTAATTATAAACCTTTTAGCAATTAAAAATAACTTTTAGCTCTAGTTATATTACGAAACAATCTATTAACTTTCTGTACATAAAATCGGTTAATTTCACGTTTTTCTGCAACATAAAATAGTAAACCTATGCCTACTTTGTGTTAAAGCAAAATGGATGCCCGATTTATCGACAAAATATAGAAGGCCATGCCAAACGCCAAACATTGTAACATAACCTAAAAATTCATATTCTTAAAGGCCGCTTTACAGTTTGCAATTTTTCTTTCACGTTAGTTGTCTGTCAATAAAAATTTCACTTCGTTTTACAGCGTGCAATGACTTGCCAAGATCGTAGGTGATGTACCACTTGCCAACCATTAAAATAAAAATACATTTGATTAGGACTTACCGGCGCTTTTTGTGCATTTATTTTAACAAAACATCATTACAGGACATGAAAGCAAACCAACAAAAACAAAACGTACCCGCTATAGGTTAGAAAAAACATAAATAAATGTCAGGGATTTTTATATTTAGTTTGGTGTCTCATAAATCACCAGAAAATCCTCAGAATTGCGCTTGCAATGGCAATAAAAATACGGTCTGAGTTATATTTCTTGCAAGCAATACAAATTGCGCCAGCTGATCATTAGCCTCGTTCTGCGCATACTCCCGGGCAATCTTTTCTTGCGTGAAAGAAAAATTGCAAACTGTAAAGCGGCCTTAACAAGTGTTAATTTAAAATTCTAACCGCTATAAACAGTAAACAACAAAATGTCAGTTATGACGTAAATCCCTAACCTTACTTTTTCAACGTGTCAAAAATGAAAATTCTTGCATTTTTTTATTGTAAAACGGGGTTCTGTCATCGTTCGCAATCGAAAAGAAATAGACCATAAGTTGTTCGTCAATCTTTCTGCTCTATGAGCAAATAAATAAAAAGAACAGTTATTTTAAACAAAAGTACATCAAAATTCCACAATAATTCGGAGGTAAGTGGGATGTAAACAAAAACACCGACATGACAAGTAAAAGATCGGTAACGATGCTCACTGTACACTTTTATCGGATTGATGTCATTAAGTAATCGCGCCAGTTTTGCGTTTTTAAAAATTTGTGGAAATTGTGCATGTTTTCAATGAGCTGTAAAAAATTCAGAGTAGGACCTAGAAATAGTTTCATTGATGATAAACTCTTACTATAGACCTAACAATGTAAATGCCAAAACTATTAAATATAAGAATAGTGAAAGAGCCCATTGTGTATAGAAAACGTTTTGTGTGGCCATATTTTATAAAGGATTTTGGTTGCATTTTGTATATTTATTTAAACGCGGTAGCTCTTATTAGTTAAAATATTTGTACTACCTTATCTGTGACGAAATACTCAAAAATATGTTTTCAAAATAACTCCGCAACAATCATATAAAATAGATTATTTACACTTTAGGAAGATTTATTGTAAAAACAATTGAAATATTGGATTTAGAGGAAAGCAATTGGGGCTTTTATTTAAAAAACAACACATGTCCATTTTAACTGAAAATCGACCTCATGCAGATGCCAAAATTCGGCATGTTATGAACAGTGGCGGCTCGCGGTATTAAAAAATGATGAAGAGCTAGGTATAGTGCAGGTACTTAAAAAAACTGACTAATTTTACACTACTGAATTAACTGAAAAATAAAAACAAAACCTTTTTAATCAAACAGTAAATCACGTAAAAACGATATCTATAACCGTATAAGTTTCGCGAAGCCTCAAAATAAATACCTTAAGGTTAGGCGCACCAATGCTAAAACAATGGTGCATACGACTAATCTAGTTTTAAATTGCCCTTCATCATAATGCAAATTGTTACATGCTGCTTGCATGACTGACGTCACGTAACCATAGCAACGGTGAATATCAAAGCAATGTGGGGCGTTGAGTCTTCACATGCTTTGAGCTAACGAACACGGTCGGCTGGGGCGCGCCAAAATGTACGAGTGTTTATAAGTATTGTCTATCGGAGTTAACCGTGGCCCTATTATACATAGCTACATTCGGATTAAATTAATATTATTAATTCGAACATTATTATTTTTTAAGGGTTAAAATGGTACATTAATATTTAATATTGTCGAAAAAATTTCCTCCTGGTTTTATTTATTTTTTGGTAAAGAGCCCCATTCACTTGACAAGCCGCCACTGGTTATGGGAAACCAACAGAAGTCCCTGCGCTTTTTATTGATTATCTCAAATTTGTTTTTTTGAAAATGTGTTGTTTTTCAAATAAACGCCTCAATTTAAATTATCAGTGTGTAGCCCTGATGATGGAGTGGACAACACCGAAACGTTGGCCTTGATTTAATCAATAAATGTTGTCAAAAACGGCAGAAATCAGATCTTTAATTTATTATTACAAATTCGTGTGATGGAAAAAAGTGAAATAAAATAACCAGGCAAAATTTCAGCATCAATGTCTGAGAAAAAGAACAACAGACACAAGTGTTTTTATAAGAGTTCGTTTCTCTAATTTCAGAAATGACAGTGTAAATAAAAAATACGACTTACTTGAACATTTAAGTTTAAATTGGCGTTCATATAGTCGAATAATTTTTGATAATTTTCATATTGCACATCCCATTCTGTAGGGTGGTCGTATCGAAAATCATCTCCCAATGGGGCTATAACAACATTCGTCTTGTATAACTTTGATTTTTTCCGGTATTGATCAAGCAACAGTTCTGCCCTAAAAAATATTATAAGTTAAATAGCAGAAGTTTAGTGTCCATAATAATAATAATAATTTTAAAAAACTAGCAGCTAGCAGACAAAGGTTGTGTACAGTATTAACAGCGACTCTTTAGTTGTGCGTCATTGTTCAATGATTAAGGGGGATTTCTACTGTGATGGTAAGTATAGTAATATTCATGATAGAACTCGCGAGATCCTGGCCCAATCACGTGATATGAATGACATGCTAGTTAATTTTAGTGTATTATGTTGGTATGACTTGACGTAAATTACAGGATCGAACTTTGAAATTATAAATTTTTAATATGTAAAATGTATGTTTAAACTTTAAACGAATAATATTCTTAAAGCCACTAATAGTTATTGTTGTCATGCTAAACAAGATTGCAATAAGATGAAGGTAAAAAGTTGCAAAACAGATCAGGAAATGACAGCTTCTTTTATTCGCCTATATCCCTCGTGTTCTCTTCTATGATATTTAACAATGAGAACGTCAACGAAAGATGAAGCTACAGTCTAATTTCAATTTCAGGAGTTTAGTTAACAAAAGGAATAAATTTAAAAAATAATTACTTCGCAGCTACATTCTTCTCAGTTATAGGTTGAGGCGCAATTTTCCAAGGACACGACAGCCCATGATTTGGCAATCTTTTAAAATCAAACTGGCAGCAAATTTTTGGATCCGGTCCACAAGTGTGTGGTATATCATAACCGTAGAAGGGCATCATGTGACAGAACATATCCGTTTGGCCAGAATCATCTGAAAAAAATTATAACGAAAACTTAATACATGAGGAGAGACTCAGTTTAAGGATTCATATTTATTTGTATATCTAAAGTAAATTTCACGGACATTTTTAAAGCTGTGACGTTTCTTTTGTCAAACGCGTTGGCCAACATGTGATCTAAAAATTCCTTAATTCCGAAAAGTAAAGAAGTTATAAAGCCCAAATTAAAACAATAAAGATAGATTTACCAACTTTATTATACACGTGAACTTAAGACAAAATAAAATCACTATTTTTTCTTAGAAGATACATTTTTGTGTACGTTTATGAACTGCTCGAACTGTCTTAAGTATGATCCTACCATCTATCTCGTTTATCGTTTCTCTAACTGTAGTCTTTATATCGTCAACGTTATTTCGCTTGTAAATTCGGTTCTTTAAAACACCCCACAAAAAAACTCCAGAGGGGTTAGGTCTGGTGATCGGGGAGGCTACGGAATAGGGCCATTTGTTCCTATCCATTGATTATTAAAAATAGGACTTAGAAGTTGATAAGTACCTCTGTAGTATGGGCAGGTGCGCCATCTTCAATTTCAGTCATAAATTCCATGTATCTGTTACCAGTTAGGGTGCCTTAATAAAAAATGCATGAAGCTAATTTAATTTAATTATTTTAATTAAGAACGGTGTGACTGAGGAGAAAAACGCAAGAGGCCATTTTTATGCAGAATTGACCAGGCTAATCAGAAATAATATCCACATGGACAAATATCAGTGGCGTACCACTTGTTTTCTAAAAAATATATAATCGCTTAGTTTTAAAAATTATTCTATTGGCGATAACGCTGAAACGAAAGGAGATATCGAGCTGCGGTTTTAATATTTTTTCTACCAAATTTCATCTACTTTTCGATTATGGTATCATAATTATACCGTATGATTTATTTTTTCGGAGTAAAATAAAAAAATGTGTTATTATTGCAAATTGCGCCCTCTAGCATTTTTTTGGAGAACTATTATGGACAACTAAATACGATTGGTGAAAGTGCATACATTTCTCTTCCAAACAGTCTTTAGTTTGCTAAAATCGGATAAGTCGTTTAAAAGTTACAGCGATTTTACTGATTACACTTTCAACAGCTTCCCCCCCTCTTATTAAAGTCGGTACGCCAATGAGCATAAGACCAAAATGATGCATAGTTGTCCAAGCTTTTTAATGGTGTTATCAAAGATATACCTAAATGTGGAATTTTCGGATATGTACAATTTTAAAATTTACTTTTTAATTACGCCCTCTTACGGTAAAATGCGGAACTTAAAAATAATTTCCAGCATTTTCTCTTGGACACTTTTGTCATAAAAAAATTTACACGGATGCTGTACGATTACTAGTTTCTGAGATATGGCCGGCGGTCATTCTTAGTTGACCACCCGGTACACAACAATAAGCTGAAACCCGTCCAATTGGTTATTGTTACAGAACCTGTCATCGATGCAGTTAGTATGGGTATCTCTTTCTTACGCTTTTGCCTTCGCATATCTTTTTCCGTACTTTATCAATCCGAGTGTCTTCTCTGTGGTCTTTTAATATCACAGAGCCGGTATTCATTCGTTCACGTGTTCAATAATAAGTGCAGTATTGTTGTTGTATTTGGTATTCTTAGAGCTCATTTTGCTATTATTTTGTACATAGACTTTCTGGTTATAAACTGTTGGACTGTGTGTATCTGTGATGTGTTATTTTTATGACGTGCAAGTAAATATACATGGTGATTCCTAAGTTGATACTTCTTTTTTAGCTGTGTATAGAAGGCATTAAACATTTTTAAATACCTTTTTTTCAAAAAACTCAAAAATAAGGTACTTACATTCATTTATTACACTATGGATCAAATATGGTCCTGCCTAACTTGCCCGTTGAATAACATCAAGAAAACTTCTGGGTGTAGGATGAGCCCGCAAGGGAAAACGTTCTGCATATAATTTCGAAGCAGCAGCCGCACCTTGACGACACTCACCGTAAATTAGCACCATATCTATTAGTTCATTGTTTTCAAATTTTACCAATTTCATGTGTCACCAATTTAAAATTAACTTGCTTTAGAAAAACACACCGCAGCGTATTGCCAAATAACCACCACCGACCCGTAAATTGCATGACTAATAAGAGATAAGACCAAACAACATAAAGTATAACAGGCTACGTTTTAATAACCAGGCCCGCACTTAGATTCTTTACTTCTGTATCTAGCCTATTTTTAAGTTTTTTGAAAAAGGGTATTTGAAAATGTTGTTTATTTTAATACCTTCTATACACAGCTTAAAAAGAAGTATCAACTTAGAAATCACTATAAATAAATTGTATTAGCATATGTCCCAATTTGGGGAAAGTTAGTGAGAGCAGCGGGCAAAACATGAGCGATAAACACTTACTTACCCCATAACTGCCTCCACCTAAACTCCAATTGTTGGGTTTTAGCTAGTTCCTTCTTAATATTATAATGTACCCTTTGTATAAGCATATTCTCTAATCCACTGCCTTTGAGTATAGCGGGTTGCGTCAAACTCATCCCAAACGGATCGATCGCCCAATGACTGACCGGCGTGTAGTTTAAGTTTAGCTTCATCCAATGATGGCCCTCTGACAGTTGGTGTATTATCGAGATAAAGTGGGAGTTGGCTTCGTCGTTCATGACCCAACCTCCGGTAACTATTTCTAGTTGGTTGTTTTGTAGCAAACTTAAATATAAAACTTTCATAAGAATTTTATATACAGTGTGTTCAAAAAAGTATATAAAATATGGGAAATTTTTTTATAACCGATTTCTCAGAAAATGTTATTCTTGATAAAAGTTGGTGCATGCCTTAAAACTATAAACGCATATTTCAGATTCAACCTGCGGCTAATAGTAAGGAGCAAATGCCATTTTTTTTCGAAATTTAACTTTTGTATCTCGATTTTTAGTTTTTTTCCTTAAACCCTCCCTTTCCCTTAACCTTACACCTCTGGTCGATTTTTTGTTAACGCAATTTTAACATAGTTATCAAATAATTTAACCATGGGTTTATAATAAAAAGCATTTAAATGATACCTGTTGGTATATAGTATATGGGTCGTTCTTGAAAAAAGCTGCATTTTTAGTGGGTGCATTTTGTTTACATCGTACCCTTACCGTTCCCGTACCCCAACTGTACCTTTACGTTGTTAGCTTTGTATTGACACATTACGGAGAATCAACATGCATGCATGCGCCGACTTGCAGCGCCTTTAGTGTTTGATACGAAGCATTATAATCTGATAACGGTAATGATGCCAGTAGTTAGTTACACGTAAAAAGATTTATATTTTTTTAGTTTCCACAACTTAAATTGATATTAATTGATCGGAAATAAACAATTTAACCTATATGCAACAATTAGAAGTAGTAAAATTTAGGAATTTGTAGGTAGAATTATTTTTCTTGTAAGTTATCTTTCACAAATATGGTTGGTTACGATAACGGAGTATGGCATTTGGGAGAGTTTCATACAAAAACAGAAACAACAAATTATATTTAGGTAAAAGTAATAAGGGTGGAGAATAAACATCATTTGTATTAATTTTGTGATTAGGAAAAAAAATTAATATATTTAAAAAAAAGTAATTTTTTACTGGTTACCTCAAATTGAAGCTTTTTTCAAGAATGACACATAAACACCAATTCAGTGGCGTGTATACAATATAGACAAAAAAAGCCATGCCTACCCTGGGAACAATAAAACAAACAGAACCAATTTTTTTTGTATTTTAGTTTTTATCTACATTAATATAATAAATAATTTATATGACCGAAAAATTAATCTCATATCATTTCCACGAACGCATTCTTTGCTTATTATATAGTAAACTAGATCCCTGAATAAGCATTCCGTAAGACCGTTCTAAAAGCAAAGATCTCGAAGTACATTAGCGTCTTATGCAAAAGGACCGCTTTTGTAGGAGTGGAAGCAAGCGAGAGAGCTGGTAGGGGTAGAAAAAGATGTAACAAATAAACCCGTCGCAACCTTCGACCTTCCTTTATCTTTATGATTCCACCTAGAGCAATGCAAAACAGAAATATACGGCGAACCACTGCCGCTCATCCATATGTTGTTCAGCTTAGTACTCCTCGAACTTCATTGTTCAAGAATTCTTTCATCTGGAGAACGTCATCTTTGTGGAATGATCTTCCTGAGGTCGTGTTTCCCAATGAATACAATCTTCAACGTTTCAGGACCAACGTTAATCGCTTTCTTCGCACACGCACCGCTCCCAGAGCGCCTTAAAGGATTTTTCCTACAGTGCAGGTGTTTTATTATAAAAAAAATCTATCAGCCCGCGCCTAGAAAGCACGCGTTTGGTAAATGCACTGGTGCCAATCTTCAAGTTTTACCGTAGTTTGGAAAATGCTTCGCTTTCTCAATATAAAATATGAAACACGCCTCTATAAGTTTTATTATTAATTAGTTTAGTTAAAATATTTTTAAAGGGATAACGGATAAGGTATCGTAAAATAAAGAGCACTTTTGTGACAATTAAAGTAATTTTTGCTGATAGGTTTATAATATTTAATAATCTCAATAAGAAAGCATATTTCACATAATAATTGACTTCGTTTTTGGCAATATTGGTTCAATCAGGTGGATGATAGATTTTTAATTTATAATTAGTGTTTTCGCCATTTTGCTAGACTTCGCGCCGGCGGGTTTTTGGAGGCGTTAATTGTTACTATTCCGGCTAGCAGCGCGTCTGCAGAACGATCCTGTTCTGGATTAAAAATAATTCATACCTATTTACGAAATACACAGGGAGAGACACGCTTAAGTGAATTAATAATATCTCTGGAGATCGACCTTTTGCAGGATTTAAAAAGCAAACCCATTTTTTATGACGACGTTTTAAAAGAACCGCTGTGTTGAACTAACTTACAAATAATGTCGTTATATTATGATAAAGGGCAATTTAAATATAGATCAGTCGTATGCACCATTGTTTTAGCATTGGTTCGCCTAACCTTAAGGTTGGACCGATGAGGATAAGAGAGACGTTTTGTTAAACAGGCTTTTAGTCAATGTTTGTTTAAATACCCGCACTATACCTAGCTCTTCACCACTGTTTAAGACCGCGAGCCGCCACTGCGCTGAAACCCCTTTAGGTTGTATATCTAGGTTTCCTTAGTTTATGTTTTCACATACCTTTTTACGAGTTCCCGCTTCTCCTCATCCAAATCGTCCCACCACATAGAAAAGAACGAAATCTCCGCCCATATAAACTTCCTCCTACGATCTTCCGGCAGTTTGTCCAACATATAATTTAGAATGTGCTTCGTCTGGGAAACGTAATATTCGTCCAACGTCCGCGTCCAACCCGGGTCGTTGTGCGAATGCGGCACGACGTACACTTTCAATTTATTCTGTCTGTTCCAGTCTTTCTCGTCCACCTCGATTCGCCAACCCTGCTTCCAAACGCCGCCATCTTGATTGTCAAATGTCAAAATTTTGTACAGGTCCAGCATTTGGACGTTTGTTTTGGGCTTGTAAATGATGTGGAATGGACATGTGGAACTGTAAGAGCAAAAAAGGAGGTCATTATACCAGTTAGGGATATCAATTCCGGGATCTCGGAATACCGGAAGGAAAACCTGTCTCGAAAATACCGGGATTCAGTGGCGTAGCCAGAAAATATGCTCGGGAGGGGGGGGGGGGGGGAGGAGGGGTGTAGGGACTTAGTGGGCGTAAGTAGGATATTTTTTTTTCGGGGCCACCCCAAAGTTTATTTAAATCTCACCTGACTACTATCAAATTTCGAAAATTAAATTAATCCCTATCCCCCTCTGCATGGTTGGATTAAATTTGTTTTTGTAAATGTTTTTTTTTACTTTTTTTTTGATATTCCTCTTTATTTAAAAAAAAACATTTTTTATATTTGTGAAAAATATTAATACTAATTTAATGAACAATTTTTTTTTTGTATAATATTTTCATTGTAACTGTTTACTGCAATTTTTAAAGATAGTTTTATATCATATAATGCTGTATAAAAGGCTGAAGGACTTCGGTCAATGGCCAATTGATTGATATCAATAAAGCACGTCATAATAATATTATTAATATTAGTGTCAATCCGAAATTTTAACATAAGACGTATGTATGACTCTAACAAGCATTTTTCGGGCTCGGTTCTTCATGATTAAAAATAAAGTAAACATCGCTCACCATGCCAAAATTGATGATTTTTTCAGAAATCATGTATTTTAGAAGCGTTTTTGTTTAGAGAGCAGTTTTTGGTGCAAATGCTTAGGTTTTGAAATACTCCTTCTTAAGTGCCGTTTTATATATTCATAGTTTTAATAATATATTTTTTTATTATAAATTATTACACTTCTTCCATAAAAAAATTTTCAATTAAAATTTTTTACTTTAATTTTTCTCTTTAAAAATAAATACCTAATATTTTTGTTTTTGTTGTAACATTTTTTTATTGCATTGGGTTATATTTTTGTTGATTTAAAATAGCTCTAAAAAAGGGAAAACGGAACAGACAAGTATATAATAGAAAAATACTATCAAATATTATTCTTTTTACTCGTTTTCATTTAAAATTGCATCATAATTCAATAACTAAAACGATATGCTACTGAAACCTTAATCTCTATATAAAACAGGACTTTTGGAAGGAAAATTTTAAAAACTAAACGTTTCCTACAAGACCTTTGTAATCTAAGCCAAGAATACATTATTAAAAAATTTAAATTAAGAGAGTCCAAGCGAGACGAAAAATTAGGTTGCAATTAGACCAGAGCTCCTAGGCTCGGGGGGACGCATAATAGACGCACTATTATTTTTGCGGTATTTTTTTAAATTTATGAACTTAAAACTGGTATCTACAAAACACTTCTTCAAGTTCGTTTAGGGAGTTTTTGTTGATAAATTTTGTGTTTAGGGTTAAAACAATAAAGTTTTTGAATGTTATCTGATTTTTTTCGGTACATTTAATCCCGCCATCCCGGGATTAATAGTACAAATCTGGAAAATCCCTGGATTAAGAACACCTTTCGGGATTAGCATCCCTAATACCAGCCCTTGCATGTTTTAAGATTTTTATTGTAGAGCTAAAACGTTTAAGATTAAAAGAATTTTAAGTTTCCATAATTAAGGGTGTTTTGCAGACCCTACACGATCATTCCGATTGACAGTCCTTCCAGTCCTCCATTCGGCTTAACATCAGGATTAGTGTCATTCCCTTATTAAGAGTGTCAGTCTGAATCATTGTGTAGAGTCTGCATCTTATCAACAATCCTTGCGGCATAACATTACTATTTTTTGCGAGGTTTCGTTTCTCTAGTTGTTCACATTTTAAATTAAAAAAATATTTTTTTCTGAAAATTACTAAGAATGCCAAATTTCTTTGAGCAATTGCAGGTCCCAAACTCCTATTTTAGTGTTTTGGTCCGTTGCTGTAACTTTCTCGCAAAGGCTAGGGGGGTATGGGGGGGGGGGGGGGGGGGTGCAAATAAACAATTTACCGAAAACACTTGTACAACTGTTATACCTGGAATTGTGTTACAATAATAATTATTAAGATCATAAATATTAAATTAGAACGTACTTAACTCTAACCAATTATCTCTTATATCTTATACTTAAATAATCCTTTACCTAAAAATATACCCTACCATTAAATGTCAGCAGTGGCGATGGCGGTAAAAAATTTAAGGTGTTCAGGAAGCTTGCTAAAGGTTTTAAAAAACTAAATATGTTGTTGAATTCTTGCAATAGTTCTGCAGTTTATGGCAAACGAAAATTGTTAGTTAACAGATAAATGTTTTCACCAAAGCCAATATGAGGATAAAGTTTATTGAAAATGCGACTACTACAAAAAAAAATCAACTGCAATGCTCGTATGACAACTCTTAATAACATTTTCAAAGAACGGGGCACCTATAACCATGTAACAGACGCTAAAAGAAGTTAGCAACATCATCGCCCAACCGGCCAAAAATCATTAGTATTAAAAGGTTCATTCGAATTACCCCAGGTTTTTTAGACGGTCGGTTAAAAAAATTAAGTATGAAGTGTTCTCAGGCCCAAGGAGTTACCCATTCAAAATATAATGAGTCAATTCCATGCACCCTGCATACTGGGTCAAGAATTTCTTGGTCTTATTGAACTTTTATATTAATTTAAATTTTGGTAGCTGTATCGAAAACAAAATTCCCGGTCGGTTTTTGAAAATTTCCTGGCTGGGGTTTCCTAAATTAACTACACTTTCGTTGTTATATTTTAAAACATTTATTTGAAAAACACATGGCTTAAACACAACCAATAATATAGTTACTTTTTAATTTTACGATTTCTTGTTCTATAGCTGCCAAATCTTTTTGTGATTGTTCGATAATTTTTTTCTTTTTAGTTTCCAGTTCTTCTGCTTGCTTTTGAAGCTTCATTTTTCTGCTTTTTTCAAGTCGCTGTCAACCTCTTTTGCCTTTTTATCTTTTTGTGCTGTGTTGCACCTTGAATAGGCATTTCTCATGGAAAGTATCATGGATTTTGTAATGTCCATAGTTTGAACTCCTCCAATTTTTTGTAGTGAATCGTACATTAATCTTTGGCCTATAAGTGACTCTTCTTTTAAATTTTCCACCAAAATCTCCTTATTTAGAGAAAATCCCCTTTCTGCTGTGGCATTTCCATGAGAAATTGTTAGAAGAAGTTGCACCATCATTTGTGAGGTTTTCATTCAAAAGTCATCTACTCTTACATCTGATCAGTAAGAATGTCTCTAAATGCTCTATCTGCCGCTTCCAATTTAGTCGCATTGTTTGAATTTAACAAAATTTCAAATGCTTTGGACATCAGTTGCAAGGATTTTTTTGGATCTCTGCTTGTTTTATTGGGGTTAAGGAAACTTATAGCTTCAGTTAATTTATATGCTAACGGACATTTTTCCAAAAGTTTTGAAACTGTATACATCAACCAGTTTCGACAATCCTGGCGAAAGATCATCATTTCTTTATCTTAACTCCGACGCATTTTTTGATAGCCGTTTTAGTCCCACATCCTAGATCAATCTCTTGGACTTTTTTAAGCTTGCAATATAAACCATTCTTGTCTTTTTTCAAATGCAGTTTATAGAAATAAATAGGTACCTACTTCAAATTTTTAAGTTCGAAATTATCTGCTCATTCAAAATTCCCGGCTTAATCTTGATTTTCCCGTCGAATCCTCGGTTTTTCCGGCTTTGTAAAATTCCCGTTTTCCCGGCTCCTAGACACCCTGATTTTAAAAGAACAGAGGCCACCCTGTAGGTTTGAATGGACTAGTCCTAAAATAAATTGATGAATCATACCCGGCATTTAAACCATGCATCAATTAAAAACACCATGTAGTATTTTTATTTTAGACATTAAGCTTTTTATACTATTTTTAAGTATAATAATACCTAATTTTGTATATCAAAAAATTATACAATTATACACATACTTCATATTATCGCCATAAAAGCTGGGTAGGTAAAATGATTGAGCTACCTACTATGATTCATAAACTAATATCACTGAGATATGAGATATCTTACAATACCTACTATTCTAAATATTCAAATAATGAATGATTAAGATAAATGAAAGATTTTTTAAATTTCATAGTTAAAAAAATAAATTACAACAATGTGCAAATACACGCAAACCCACAGGTCTGATACAAAATTACAAATAAAATTAACAGAATAGCACACAAAATCGTCCAGTCAGATGGTCAAAGTAACGGCTTCCTTTAAAAAACCTTCAATGGAGTATTCAATAAAAAGATTTTGAGTTTCTTTTTAAAAAGATTATTACTTAGGCCCCTTATTGTTTGGGGTAAAATATTATAAAGTTGAATATTTACTGAGTTTTTCTACATTTTGTAAGCCTCAAATTCGTTGGAATTTCGTCCCAGAAGAGTAACCACACAAAGTCACACCATACGCAAGACGAAAGTGGAATAAAGCAAAATAGGCACTTCTAAGAGCATTTCCAGAAAGCCTGCTCTTCAATTGTCAAAAGAAACACCACACCAGACAGTCCTCCACAGAGTACATTAATGTGATTCTTCCAGGTTAGTGAACCATCCAACATGATGCCAAGCATCTGTAAGTACTGGCTGATTATCAGGCCTTGCAAAAACCGAAAATGTATGTCAACATCTGGGATTTCTCAGGATTCCATTTTAAAGAATTTAATGCAAACCATGTACTGGCTATCGTCATAGCATTCTGCATACCACTATCCAGATTAGATGTCTTTGTTCAGGTTACAACAATAGTGGAATTGTCTGCATATAATTAAAAAGTCATTCAAGTATATGTATTAAGAATAACAGACACCTGTATGGTACACAGTGCTGTATTCCTATAAAGAAAAAGCTTCTTAAAGACAATAAAAGTTTAAAAAGTTATTCGAAATTTTTTACCTTACCTTAATTTATATTCCTGCTCCACTTTTGTCTCAGAAAAAATGAGGTACTTGGCCAAGAAATAAGTAATAATAATTTCAAATAAAATAAGACAACTAAAAAGAATTACTGTCCTTTTAAATAATTTCATTCTTTGAAAAAAAAGCATAATGAAATAAAAACTTATCTTATGTTAATTAAAAACGTATCTGGATTAAACAGAAATTAAAATAAGCATTAAAACCTATATCCACATTCGAATAAATAACAGTTTTAAACATTTTCTTCTGTCAATTTTGATTTGCTTTTGATGTGACATTGATAACCAGTTGACAATCTAGTTCACTTGGTTGTTGAAGTCAGCTGAGTCCTAAAGCATGTCAAATAAATCCATTTTTTGCACTCTCCTGTCACTGAATTTCTCCAAATTGTCCATTTCAGTTTAAATTGAAAAATTTAAGTTTTTCATGTAATGGATTTTCACATTTAACTTTAGTTTTCGAAATATTCAGTAACTTGTACTCTAGTACAAATTTACCCTCTTAAGGATTTATTTTCTCCCAACAAAAGCCCTAAATTAGAAATATATTACAAGACAAAAAAGTTTCAACCTTTAGCTTTCTGGCGATACTAAATTTATACTTGCTTAATTATATTTTACTGGTAATATTCAGTAACACCCAAGTGCTTACTGTAGATAGCCACTTCTTCTGTGCTACCTAAAGCAGGTGCTAAAGATGTGACTTGTTATTTATTTATGTTAGAGGTATGTTAGGTGTAGAATAGTTATAATTGTAATGTCATTTAAGTCAGTTGATCAGTTGGTTTAACATTAAAGTGTTCATTTCTACTACTTTCCCAATAATCTAACAACCATACTTACAATACAACTTACTTACAACATGGTCGACTCTTAAGAAAAACAGAGTGTAAACATGGATATTTACTTATAGTATGCTGCAAATGTACTGATAAAGAAGAGTTTATATTGTTGTATAATATATAAAAAACGGGCCTATAGTTAAATGAAAACTATGTTAGGACTTCTACCAATGTTTGAACACAATATGCATCTGCAGGTATAGGTATCAAAGTTAAGTCTACTTTGAGCATTAAAGAGCATACAAAGACTTACCTATAGACCATTTCTGAAATCTCAATTTGTGGTTTTATAGGATATGGTGCCATTTGCTTGTTTTGATTCGAGTTTGTGCTTGAACTAAGCATGTTTTGCATTGCAACTTTGATTTCGGCGACAGCATTGTGGTGTTTACTTAGGTCATCTTCGAGTTGCTTTATTCGATCTTCAAAATGTAACCACTGATTCTAATACAAAAAAAATTGTTATGGAACCCAACTAATAATAATAAATATGTTTATTTTATCTTCTTCAATAAACTTTTTCTTCAATCCCCTGAAGACTTGATTGTTAGGGGCAAATCTTATTATTTTAAGTATTTAAATATATATTAAAATATTTTTTTAAATATTTGTTTACATTACATGGCAAATAAAAAACGTTTAAGTATATGTATATAAAGATTAGGCAATGAAAATATTTATTTTGTTTGGCTCCTATTTGTTCAGGAAATATTATCGTTTATAATATGTTTATAACATACAGTAACTAAATAACATTTAAAAACTTACATCATTGTATTCCTGTGTAATGGTAGTCTTCTTTACAGAAAGGGTCAAGTCCTTAGCAGTGTAAATAGTGAACATAATTAAAAGAACAATAACAGAACCGAAAACAGCTACAGCCCTTTTTAATTTCATTTTTCTATGTGGAATTTTACAGGCCAATAAAATTATAACACAGTGGTATAATACTACCACTTATCTTAGCAATTCAAGCGTATCAACATGAACTCATAAAATAAAGTTATGAAAATACATTATGGTTAGTACAAGTGTGTCGAGCATTGCACCTATGCTTAATTAACACATCGCAAAGCACAGTTAAAAATTTTTAATCAATTTTTTGATTTTGATCTATTTTATTGCATGTTCATATACTCGAGAGTCGAGAGAGATCTTTTCATCGGTTCTGCCGCCATCTATAATTCAAGAGCTAAAGCACAAGGTTTTTAAATTCTGCAAATCCTTCGCTGGGATTTGAGGAGCGAGTGAAAAGGAATGTCCTCGCGTTTTTAATCACAGAGGAATGATAGGTCGTCGCCTTCGATAATTGAACAGGTATTGTGTGTGATTGATCAAAAGTCAATTCATTGTCTTTGCTTCTATTAATCAGCTGACTTTTAACCAATTATAATTCCCCTATGTCGGCGTTTTTTGCCCGTGCGGATCCACATACACAGGGACCACAGGTAAAAACTATGTTGGTTTTAGTTTGTTTTCATCGTTTACAGTTTTATATACTGTTAACAAGATATAGAAATACCTTCGTGGCTTCCAAACCCGAACCAACCACAATATAAATCATGGGCTTCTCGATGGAAGTGAAGACAAAAAAACACTGTCCTTTTTTTATATAAATTATAAATAGTAACAGAGAACTTATGGTTGTAGTAGAAAGAAGTCGAGAACGATTAACGATATCGGTCGATCGACGGGTGAGATGTAAGCGAATGACAGGGCCATGGGTGAATTTAATGGAGTTTTCGCATTACATTAGTATATTTGAAAATCGAATAAGAGGGTGGTTTGTAAATGTGAATCAAAGACATTCCGGTTATTCGAATATTCTGACTGCAATAAATACACTTTGCATTTTGATCGCTAGTTTTCTCGAAATGATTCCATATAATACTACGACAACGACGATTCATTTTTATGATAAATTAACACTAAAAACGTGATAAATAAACGTTAGCCGAGGAGTTTTTTAAATAAAAAGTCCGTTTCCTGAAGAAATAACTATTTTTTTTCCATACATAGATACACACACGTACTATATACAATTTGACTCAGGGCTGACTTAATCTTATTTTGTTTTATAATACTGACAAACTATAATAAACAATAAACCAATAACGCTCATATTTCCTTCTGTATGCGAAAACTTTATTAAATTTCCATACCGATTTAAGAAATTCCATGAACTGCTGTGAATCACCTTAATTTTGCACGCTGCCAAATGTATCATTCTGCGTGCGGCGACGTTGCCGCCGATCTAAACAGTAATCGCACGTCGCACGCTTTACATTTTAGTTATTAGTTCGCGAACTAGTTCAGTAAAAAGAACGAATAAGCTCATCTCTAGTAGGAAAAACTGAACATTCTCGGATGACCGTAAAAATTGTCGAGACGCAAGCAGAGACTGAAAATACGTCCGGGAATGTGGTTTTTCTACGAAGTATCATACTATTTTTCCATAAATCGAAAATTATTGAAAGGACATAAATAACTTATTACAATCAATCAATTTGTTAAAATGTTGAAATAAATATTTTTTTGTTCACAAATAAAGGATGCCATTAAATATTTGTGTTGTACCTATGGAAACACAGTAATATTGAATTAACTGTCAAGCTTAACACATATTTTAAGTTTACAAGTAGCCGTACAGAAATAATTCCTTACAGTAAAATAATAAATATTTCCTAACAGTTATATTCCGTTGCCTAGCAACGACTAATCGAACAAGCCGTCATAATCAAGTCCACAAACGAAACCGTCCGTTGTAAAATTTTGGGGCGCGTTTACAAGTATTTGTCGGGCGCGCACTGGGACTCAATTCTGGAATCTCGCTTTGAAATGTGCATGAATATCGCATTGGAAAAATGTCGTCGTAACTCGAGAATCGGGTCCCCAAAGCGCGCCCGACGTCAACTGTGAACGCGACCCTGGGTAGAATAGTTAGCTAGATTTAAATTCAGAGTAACGAAAAGCCAAAAGTAACGACTCGTTACTTTTAGTGATCACATAGTAACGCTTTTACTCTGTAACGAGTCCTTATTTATTTTACATCACTGGTTAAGATTGTGGTTCAGATTCGCAAAATAAAAAATCAGATGGAAACTAAAAGAAACACGACTTGTTTGTTTATTGTTTGTCATTTGTCAAAATTTGAATTGTCTTTTTGACATATTTGCTGACTTCTGTGAAATTTTGTAGTTATGTGCTGAAATCTGTGTCTAAAATTTTGAAGATTGTTAAGAAGAAAAGTTTTATTTTAGAGTAGTCAATATAAAAAATGTCTTGTAATCACTGTGATACTAAATTTAATTTTTTTCACAAAGAAGTGAGTTTTTACACTTATAAAGAAGAATGAGTGACTAATAAATTTTAAATTACATTACACAATTAATGTTTTAAACCTTGCTATAGTATAATGTGGGTCTCTTGTGGTGCCATGCTAAGGACATATTTCTGGTGCAGAAGGGCATTATACTATAAGGAATCATGCGCCTGTTAGGTTAGGATTATTGTTGTGTGACCTCAAAATATAGGACTTCTTCACAAATTAAACATTATATAAAAGCTGGGGGCAGCAACCTTCTTTTTAAGAAGTCAATCCACTGAGCACCTAGTCATGACCACATTAAACATTTTTTTATCATAAAAAGGTTCACCATCCTTGTTATAAGTGTATCTCTTTTTATTTTTTTAGTTGGGTTGTGCAAATTGTGGCCTCTCTTTTTGTAACAAGTGCCTGAAACAAAAATGCAAGTTGCCATCAAAAGGTTCAGTAGAATTCAATGTTTGTCGAGTGTGTTATTCAAAACTAACCTCAGGACAACTAGAAGACAAAGACATTATTATACCACCTGATAGGTTTTTAAAGTAAGCCGAAGTATATGTATAAGATGATAGAGAGTTTGTATGTTTGAAACAAAAACTAGTAAATTTAAAAATTACAAATGACATTTTTTGTGATCTGTTTATTCTAATGGTACCTACAGTGGTAACATTTCTACATTTACAAATTGGTTATCAAGAATATAATTATTTGGGAAAAAGTTTTACTTGACTCTTGTTGTTAACTTTCTGTTGATAACTTATATAGGTACTTTTAACTAAAATAGGAAAATTGATTTTAGTTTTTTTAAAAATAAAGCTTATTAGAGGAAATTTTGAATTAAATAGGGCTTTCAATATCCTTTCATTTGGTGTTTAGTTTCTCTAAAAGTTATATAAGCAAGTAGTTCCAAAATGCATGTTTTTCTAGGAGGTTAGAAACCTTAGAGAACCCAGCAGCTCCTCCTATAACAGTATATAAACAAAATCCTAAAATAAACGCCTTGAAGGCCGGTTTATCATCAGCTGATCAGGAACTAGTTGACAGGCTAGAAAAACTGAGAGAAAAACAAGTTGTGCCGCCATCAGACAGTGAATTAAGAGAGAGGCTGGCCAAATTAAAAGGAGATAGGTTTGGAACTACTTCCGAAGATAAAAAACATGTAAGTATACCAACAGTTAGGGAGATTCTGTACCCATAGCCATAATGACTCTAGTTGTTACAGCGTTTTCACACGGCACCGTATATCGCGCGCGACAAATGGTCGCAATATTGCTTTTACACCAAATTATGTGTTTTCTATTGAGCCATTTTCACACACAAGCGATATTAGAGAACACATAATTTGGTGTAAAGCAATGTTGCGACCATTTATCGCGCGCGATATATGGTGCCGTGTGAAAACGCTCTTCTAGTCATAATAAAATATCATAGAATAAAACGAATTATTGGTATAGATAGAACATTGTTAACATTATCCAATAAACATATACTGGGTCTCCCAAAAGTCCCGCATAAAATTAATATCAATTAAAGGAAAAAGATCTAAGAAAAACGCTCGGACCCGTGAATTTTTATTTTTAATTGTGAATTTTTTGACATAAAAAAATATTTTACAGGGCGTTTCATAGAACTGCCGTCCCGTCTTTGACAATTTTTTTTAATGGAACACCCTATATATTGTATTATTTTCTGATTCCCCACAAAATTCTATGCTTATGTTGTAAATGTCATGTGTCTAAATTCAATAGTTTTTGAGATATTGATGTTTAAAATATGGAATTTTTGACTTTGACAGGCTGTAACATTGGAACGGTTCATCTTAGAGAAAAATGGTTTTCACCTCCCCATCTTAGTTTTTTATTCTCTATCCAAAGAAACCAACCTCCAATTTACCGTGTTAAACCAGAGGTTAGTTTCTTTGGATAGAGAATAAAAAACTAAGGGAGGTGAAAACCATTTTTCTCTAAGATGAACCGTTCCAATGTTACAACCTGTCAAAGTCAAAAAATGCCATATTTTAAACGTCAATATCTCAAAAACTATTGAATTTAGACACATGACATTTACAACATAAGCGTAGAATTTTGTTGGAAATCAGAAAATAATACAATATATAGGGTGTTTCATTAAAAAAAATTGTCAAAGACGTGACGACAGTTCTCTAAGACACCCTGTATAATATTTTTTTATGTCAAAAAATCCACAATTAAAAATAAAAATTTACGGGTCCGAGCGTTTTTCCTAGATCTTTTTCCTTTAATTGATATTAATTTTATATGGGACTTTTGGGAAACCCAGTAGAGAAATTAAATATCTTATTAAAAAAATTGAAATTAATAATAATATACAGGGGGTGGCGCATCGAAAACGAAACAGAGACTCAGACCCGTCGATTCTGTTTTCGAGGGGGACATAAAATTGGCAAAAAATCACGTTTACACGTGCAGCCTCCTGGGCGGGGGTGGTACCACCCTTAAAATCTTAAATGGAAAGGGGGTCGAGTGATACCTTTTTTTAAAGGTCTTTCAATTCCCTTTATAATGATGTAAAAAATACATGAATTTTATATATCATTACAGATCCTAGATTTAGAAAAAATATAGCATCACATATTATGTGGCAAGTTATATTAGTTTAAGAGTTTATTTAAAAAAAAAATTTCTTAAGGTTTTTCTGCCAGACACACGAAGTGATCAAGAGAAAGTCGATTCCATACTGGAACAGTTTTCTTCCGAGCAAGGCATTGAAATGTCTCATAGATCACAGGATGACTTGGGGCAAAGACTGGCAACATTGAAAGGGGAAGAATATAAGAAAAACAATGTGTATCCTAATTTGGAAGAGGATGATGATTCTGAGGATGAAGTTGAGAAAATCAACAAAAAGGTAATGTTCATTTAATCAAAGAAAATTTTATACTTTATGGATTAGTTGAATCCTCGGTTGAATCCCTGACTCCTTAACTACTGTTCTTCCTGACAATGATATGTACAGGGTGATTCCTAAGTTATACTTCTTTTTTAGCTATGTATACATGTTACAAATTCGACATACCAGCATTGGAATCTCGGAAACCATAGGAGTTAGAGAAACGGTTAAATGGGGGCAAAGTTGTGCAATTCGGTGCTGATTATAATGCCGCTTTAAAAGTTTTCAAATTCCGAATACTTCCAATTTTATTCGAAAAAAACCGAAATTTTGCAAAATCGTTTTTACTTTTTCCTGAACTCATTTGACTAGTTACTATTTAAAAATAAATGACACTTTGTTATTGCTACTTTTTCTCCTCTACAAAATGACGTTACTAAACTAAAGATCCGCCGTTTCGTCTCCGAGCGGCCATCACCAACTTTACTTTTTTAAATACGGACTTGGATTTTTTTAAACCGATTTTTAAACCCTCCTACCCTTAAAATGTAATGGCGATATTACTTTCTTATAATGATGAATTATCCCTTGCCTAATTTTTAAATTCATATTTTTTAAAATTGCATTTGCAAGGTTGCATTTGGTAGGAAAGGAGAAGATCGGTTGAAACGGGTTGAAAGGGCTGTCGCCAAAATTGGAAGAAAAATCGATCGTTTTATTGAGCAAAACGGCAATCTTTTTGAACATTTAGAAAATTAGGATTTAGAATTATTAGAAAATTCGTATAAAATAAATTATATTACTTATGTATGAATGTTTTAAATAAAATAAAGTTTTTAACTAATATTATAAATCGTTGCCAGGACCGGACTGACAAGAAGTGTAAAAAATATAAATTTAAAAATATAAGCAAAGACAATTCATCATTAGGAGAAAGTAATATCGCCATTACATTTTGAGGGTAGGAGGGTTTAAAAATCGGTTAAAAAAAATCCAGGTCCGTATTTAAAAAAGTAAAGTTAGTGAAGGCCGCTTGGAGACGAAACAGCGGATCTTTAGTTTAGTAACGTCATTTTGTAGAGGAGAAAAAGTGGCAATGACAAAGGGTCAATTATTTTTAAATAGCTAGTCGAATGAGCTCAGGAAAAAATAAAAACGAATTTGCAAAATTTCGGTTTTTTTCGAATAAAATCTGAAGTAAGGCTTATTTGGAATTTGAAAACTTTTAAAGCGGCATTATAATAAGCACCGAATTGCACAACTTTGCCCCCATTTAATCGTTTCTACAACTCCTATGGTTTCCGAGATTCCAATGCTGGTATGTCGAATTTGTAACACCCTGTAGAAGGCATTAAAATAAACAACATTTTCAAATACTATTTTCAAAAAACTCAAAAATAAGGTACTTACATTCATTTATTACACTATGAATTAAATACGGTCCTGCCTAACTTAAAAAATGTTTTCAATGTTCTGGGTGTTGGATGAGCCTGCAAGGGAAAGCGTTCTGCGTATAATCTCGAAGCAGCAGCCGCACTTTGACGACACTCACCGTAAATTATCACCATATCTACTAGTTCATTGTTTTCAAATTCTGCCATTTTCACGTGTCACCAATTTAAAATTAACTTGCTTCAGAAAAACAAACCGCAGCGGATAGAAAAATAACTCACCACCGACCCGTAAATTGCACGACTAATAAGAGATAAGGCAAACAACATAAAGTATAGCAGGCTACGTTATGATGACCAGGCCCGCACTTAGATATTTACTTCTGTATCTCGCCTATTTTAAAGTGTTTTGAAAAAGGTATTTTAAAATGTTGTTTATTTTAATCAAGCCTTTTATACACAGCTAAAAAAGAAGTATCAACTGAAAAATCACCCTGTATAATTTGTACAAGCAAGTTATAAAGTTTTATTGCTTGATTCCCTGGACACTTTTAACACCTTTTTAGTTGACAATAAAATGACAATAATCAGAAAACACATACATTGTTCTATGTAGGATGTTATGGAAATAATTACTTACGTATTGTACTAAATGTGTGAATCATTGGATGCCCTAAAGAAACAGTTCAACCTTTTTTTAATTGACTTTAAAACGACGGGTCTACAGATGTGCTCTAGGGAACGTTTCCAATTTCCAGAGACATTCTCGGAAATGTCTCCAGCACAGTGGCTATACATTGCTTCAATTGCCTAAACAAATAAATTATATTTAATAAAGATTATCTTTATCCTTTAATAAAATTATATTCCGAAACAAGAAAAATGAATATTAGACAACTTTACATTTATAATATCTTAATATACATATTTAAAAATAAAAATCTTATACAGTTTAATAACCATAATCATAATACACGTCACAAAAATAAAATAACCATAAAACCTAAAATAAATAAGTCCATAGGACAAATAATTTCAAATAAATATGTTTTTATTTAAACGATTATTTACCAACAAAAATTAAAAAATATATTTCATTAAAAAAATATAAAGTCGAAATAAAAGCATGGATATTGGAAACGGATAATTTAAAAATATTTTTGGAAGTGTTTTAATTGACATTGTTATGAATAATATATTTTTCGAAATTTTATTCTATATCTTCAAAAAACTGCGTTTATATTTTACATATACTTAAACGTTTTTTATTTACAATTTAACTTTTATATAATATTAACAAATATTTAAACAAAATATTTTAATATTCTCATATATTTATAATTTAAAATATTAAGATTTGCCCTTAACAAGCACGTCTTCGGGGGATCAAAGAATAAGTTTATTAAGGAAGATAAATAAACAAATTTATTATATTATCATAAATATTGAAAATAACTTATTATTATTATTTTTACAGCGGGTTGCATACAGAAATATAGTTCTCAATTAGCTTAACGGTGTATTAAAAAGACAAAATTTAATCAGAGGCTGGCAAGGCCAACTTCGTATTTGTGCGAAATAACCTTATAGAACCCAAACTGAAATGTTATTTTGCTCAAAAACGTTTGTAAGCAGACGACATCTTCCTTTTCCTCACAAAGGAATTTGTTGCAGATAATGGCGGAAATAGCGCTCGACCAAAGATGCCCAGTAGATAGTGGTTCCAAACCAACCGAAGGCGAGGATGAGGACGAAATACTTCGTCCGACTTCGCCAGAACTTCCATGGTGTGTGCTTTGTAACAACGACGCTAAATACCAATGTCTAGACTGCGATGGCGACCTCTATTGCGGTTCGTGTAACACCGAAGTCCACAAAACGTGGGGTGATACTGATCATAGAGTAGTACCCTATCAACCTAAATAATTTTAAACAGTGTCATTTTTTTATGTTGTTTTATACGATGAATTATTAATTGCACAAACTTATTGCTAATATTATCAGGTAATGCCAGTGGCGGCTCGTGGTCTTAAAAAATGGTGAAGGGCTAGGTATAGTGCGGGTACTTAAACAAACATTGACTAAAAACCCGTGTAACGAAACATCTCTCTTATCCTCATCTGTCCAACGACTAAATGGAGTTTTCAACAAATTACAAACTATGTCATTAATTGGGTTCATTTTTAAAATACACAATACAAATTAAACTGTAGGCACGTACACTACTGAATTAACTGAAAAATAAAAACAAAACTTTTTAATCACACAGTAAATCACGATATCTATAAAACCGTAAGTTTCGCGAAGCCTAAAAATAATGACGTTAAGGTTAGGCGAACCAATGCTAAAATAATGGTGCATACGACTGATCTATTTTTAAATTGCCCTTCATCATAATGCAAATTGTTACATGCTATTTGCGTGACTGAGATTACGTAACCATAGCAACGGTGAATATCAAAGCCATGTTGGGCGTTCGGTCTTCACTTGCTTTGAGCTAACGGACACGGTCGGCTGGGGCGTGCCAAGTACACGATTGTTTATAATATTTATTGTCCATCGGAGTTAACCTTGGCCCTATTATGCATAGCTATATTCGGATTAAATTAATAGTATTAATTCGAACATAATTATTTTTTAAGGGCTAAAATGGTAGCTATATTGGTACATATATTTATTATTGTCGAAAAACTTTTCTCCTGGTTTTATTTTTTTTGAAGAGCCCCTTCACCTACTTCACCTGACGATCCGCCACTGGGTAATGTTACTCTTAATTTATGTTTGAGTTACATTTCTATCAAAGTTAACAGATGTTATTCTATAAACTTTGCTTGAAAACATAAAAAAAGGTGTTGTTATGCCCTTTGAGTATGTCACCATAAAGTTGATAATTTAGTTTATCGGAACGTTTATGTCAATATATCGTCTGCATTCTATTTTTATTTTACAAAAAAGATCTATCAGGTATATTTATTTTGTAAAGCAAGATGAAGTGATTCTATCTGTCAAATATTTTTACCAGCTTCAATTTTTACATTAGAAACAGCCTGTTTGATACATAGAACACATATAAACAGTGGCGGCACGTGGATATTGAGTATGGGAGGGCGCAGATCTAGGTAGATACGCAACTTTGAGTGCCTGCGGGTATATTTCTAATTTTTTGGAGGAAATGCATAACGTACAATTTTCTATCGAAAACATTAGCTAGGAAAATTGGCCACGATATGATTCATGTTTTTAAGAGCATCCTAACAATATTTCTAAATTCTTTTCCAAAGTTACCATGCGAAATTATATCTACATACAGTGTGTCCACGAATAGAGTTTGGAAGACGAAAAACTGTTTTATTAGTAGGTATAGAAGAAAAAGCCATTCTTTATAAAAATAAACGTCTGCTTGTGCTGAAACTATAATTTCAAATATCAGATTTACTTACTATACAGGGTTCGTCAGAAAAAACATTTTTAGTTTTTTGGATTTCATTTACAATAAATTTACGTAAAAACAAACAGCTATTGTTGCCTTCTAACTTAGAATGTGATTTTACATCTAGCCGGATAACGATTTTATTGTAATAAATCTATTTTCCTTTGTCTACTTTGAAGTATTTTTATTAATACATATCATATTTCTTTAATTTATTCAATCATAAATTATAAAAAATTAAAAATGTTGTTTCTGTCCAACCCTGTATAGTTATCGCAAATCTGATATTCGAAATTGTAGTTTCAGAACAAGCAAAATTGATTTAATCAAGGAATTAAAAAAAATCCAAAATACTAAAAATTTTATTTCTGACGAACCCTGTATAGTAATCGCAAATCTGATATTCGAAATTGTAGTTTTAGCACAAGCAGACGTTTTTATAAAGAATGACTTTTTCTTCTATACATATTAATAAAAAAGTTTTTCCTCTTTCAATTTGTATCTGTGGACACACTGTATATATTAAAAACATTAGGTTCACTTGAACCGATTTCTGGCTAATTTTGTTAATAAATATTTGAAAACTTTTTAAATTTTAACTCACGATACACAGATATTGAGGAGTGTGAAAAAGTAATTTTCATTAAAAAAATAATTTTAACAATACAATGAAATTAAATAATAATTATAATGGTTTCACTGGCTTATATTTATTTGCCACGGGTCCATTCGTAAAAAAAAAACTTACTTAGTTTTTTTTGTAATTCGGGTAAAAAAAGCCGCTATTTTACATGAAAAATTTTAACGCGGCCGTATCCACTTTACGTTACGCTTTGCCGCGATGAATCATGAATAAACCAACGAGTTTCAGCGTGTTTTCAGTTACACAGCGGGTGGAATAGGCCCGTGCGAGGTCACTGATTTTACGCGTTCGTCAGGAACGGCCGCAGCACCGAGCCTCAACCGAACGCATTACATGATTGCGCGTGGATTAGTAGGTAACAAGGGTGGTAAGAGACTTGCCAATCCTCCTCAATTATCGGTAAATCTATTAAATTTATTTATTTTTTCCCGATGAATTAAATAATAAATAAACATGATGAAATAAAATGATCGTATTTTTAACATGCGGCAGGGGGGGGGGTGCTCAAGGGGGAGCCGCCACTGCATATAAATAATATTATTTTACCTAGTTATAATACAAGACAAGATTTTAGTTTGCTTATTCTTCAAGTAATTTAAATAAATCCATAGTTTATTAAGTTTCAAATGTTTTAAAATTATTTTCCTGTTTATATTAACAAATATAAAATGTTATTAATGTATTATTGGAACAAGCTTTTTTTACTGTAGTAATCTGTTTCAATTATTTGCATTTTTTAAAATTATATTATATTTTGTTGGAACTTAAAATGTATAGAAGCTTCGTTGATAAAGGTATTATATATCTCTAAATCTCTAATATTTTATATATAATAAATAATTAAAATAATGTACAGCACATAGATCTAAAATATATACCGGGTGACAACATTTTTCCCGTAATTTTAGTAGTAAAAATTTAAAAATGTGAGACATTAATAAGTGTGGAAATGCCATTTTTCGACCAATTCAAACCTTCGAAATCACTTCCGGTTTAACTGAAAGGGAATTCAATTTTAAATTTCAAATGAAAACCCCTTATTTCTATTCTTTATTTAAATTATATAGAAAATTATCTTTTTAATCACATATAACACTTTATCACTTGTTTTAAAAATAGATGTTACCCGGTATAGGTCAATCAGACCATCCTTTGAGTGAGCATTGCTGTGTACGGAAGTGAATAAGAGGAATAATGATTACGGACAGGCGTGGTCATATAAATAGCACACTTTGAATTTTAAAGAATTGGACTTAAACTAAAATTGTACGGTAAATTATGTATATGTTATATTTGTTCCCCTTGTTAATAACGTAAAAAAAAAAATAGTTTTATTTCAACCAATAACAAAACATAAAATAAATTCTAAAACATTGTGACATATAAATAGCACACTCTTAAAAAAAATCACTTTTGTCCATTAAAATAGGGAACAACGTTTATATTTTGTTGGATATCCCTTATTTTGAATAACAGCTCTAAGTTTTGATGGAATTGCCTCCACTAAAGTTTTACAATATGCAGCTGAAATCTGGTTCCAGGCCTGTTGGACATTTTTCCAAAGTTCCAAAGGATTTTTGTCAACAAGGTTTCGTTTCACATGGTGCCACAAATTCTCTGTAGGAGTGATGTCTGGATTTTGGACTGGCCAATCCAAAACATCAATCGCATTGTCCAGAAGCCACTGTTTGACAAGTCTTGCAGAATGTTTGGGATTTACGTCATTCATAAAAATAAACGTAACGGGCATAAACTCCTCTGAATAGGGTTCCATGACATTCTGTAGGGTGTCTCTGTATCGAAACATCCATAATACCATTAATGTTGTAAAGCGGTCCAATTCCATGCCATAACATCGCTCCCCATGCCAAAACATTGCTCCCCATGCCATACTCGGTCATTCACCATGTTTTACGGTTTTAATGGCATATTTGGGATCCCCACATTTATTTGGAAGACGTCGAATATACAATTTACCATCATTTCCAAACCGGTTAAATTTAGATTCATCGCTCCAAAGAATTTTTTTCTAAAAATTTACATCCCTATCCAAGTACTTCTTGGTAAATTGTAATCTTTTCAATCGATTCTTTTTTGACACAAGTGTTTTTTTTCTGGCAATGTATCCTCGAAGGTTGTTTTTAGTTAACCTTCTCCTTACAATTCTAGCCGATAGCTGGATACTATATTCGGTCACTATCTTTTGTCTAACTTGCCTGGAATTCAGAAAAGGGTTGGAAGTGCTAATTTTTTAAATTATTTTATTTTTTCTTTTGGTGGTTTTACGTCTTCTCGGAGCCCTAATATTATTCATTGTGCTGTTTGTGGTTGCGTAAAGTGCAAGAGCATTGTACACGTTTTCTGAAACACTTCAGATTTTTTGAAATCTGAGAAACCGATGGAAATATAAGAAATGGTGGATTATTTCTTAACTTAACAAAATGCACGCTTTTCTGGTCTACAGTGTTTTTTTCTACCCACTGAAATGATTTTAAATTGTTACAACAATCAAAATTCATCAAAAGAAAAAAAACTACTTACTTACTGCTACAGAAATATCAAAATTTCAAATATTTTTACTGAATATCGGAATGTGTACTATTTATTTGTCCACTGCTCAACAAGTAAAATTACTCTTAATATATTAAATCAATACTTCCGTAAATTTAATCTGGATAAATAGTCGTCATATGCAAGTCCAAATTTGCTGATAATTAAATTCCCGAATATCACCGTTTTTGTTAGTTTTTTCTAAAATATTACAAGTATGCTATTTATATGACCACAACTGTAGTTGCAGAGCGAGAACTCATACTCCAGCTTCAAATGGCGCGCGAAATCAGACAATGTGATGTCTTTCAGTTTGACTTGTAAATAAATAATGTATTTACTTATTCACTTCTTCCCATGCATTGCAAGTTAAACCAGATATTACTGGTTTAAGGAAGGAATGGAACTTTAAATAATATGTTTTTATATGTAATAGTATATTACGTAATAAGTGTTGTAAAAAGCAATTTACGCACAAATAGAAAAGTTACGCACGACGCCGCGTAGCGGCGAGTGCGTAATTCTATGAGTGCGTAATTGCATTACAACACGTATTACGTACCATACTTTACCTACGACCTACTTATTCACACAACATCATTTAGTTTTAGTTTTTCATCTTAACTGGTAATAATATTATTAATTTAAGAACGTGATAACATCAACGAGAAGGTATATATTGTAATAATTCTACAGTATGATTATTTAAATTTACAAATGTTATTTTTTATAATATTATTTATTCTCATTACAATAATTATTTATAGTTACAGAACAATTATTGAATACAAAAGGTATATCGTTTTTTTTTGCTTGTTGAAGCATAAGTAAGATTTACATTATTAGTTGCCTCAATGAAATTTTCATTAATACTATTAGTACTACTACTAGTACTTGCTATTGCAGATGATATTTTAGACGAATTCTTAGTTTGATTATTTAGGGAATTATCCACATACCCTTCAGCTACGGCTGAGGACTGCCATCCGCCGTGTCTTTTTAAATCTAATAAGTCACCACCCGCGTCAACAAGAATAGTCGCGGACGAGCGTCGAAAACAGTGTCCTGTATAATTCGCTGCTTCTGGTAGTCCCAGATATTTGGCTATTTCTTTTGGAACCTTTCCTAACTTGTTAATACCAACAGACTGTTTGGTACATTTTCCGTTTATATAGTTTAGAAAAAAAGGTAAATTTGGAGCTGTACTTACTGCAGAGCGAATGTTTATATATTTTTTAACCTTTGGGTAAAAATATTCTGACACCACAAAAGAACGTTGCCGTTTAGTTTTTGAATCGGGAATATTAATAATTAGATTCTTCCCTGTGTCTTGGATATCTGACGGTTTTATATTACGCAACTCTTGTTTCCTGCATGCACCGCTTATACCAATTATAAGAGCAACCTAAAAGACGATTTGAAATAAATTTACACATTTAACATTATATTGAGCTCAATATATTACCTTCATAAACAAATGTTTATCATCTGGTGCGTTTTCTAGAAAATCGTTTATATTCTTGCTTGTCAAAATCTTGGATTTTTTGGATTTAAAGCCGTCCGATTTTCTCTTCAGAAGAGCTTGTAATTTGGAGTAGTTTGCAATATCGACATTGTGATTTATATTAATTGTGGCCTTAAACATTGAGTAAAATGACCAAAGCGAGGAAGGCTTCATCGTTTTTGATAGTTCTTGGAAATATGCCATCATTACATTCTCGGAAAATGATTTAACGTCGTTTTTTAATCTCCATTCCATAAATCTTTGGTAAGTAAATTTGTATCGATATTCAGATTTCGCCGGTAACAAGTTGTTTTTAGCAGCTTCTGCAATTTCGCTAATATTGGGTGGAGTTAAATTTTCTATTTCACTGTCACTCGACATTTTTTATGTACCTAATCAAACTAATTTCACTTTATAATATTACTCACATACAAATTTGATCTACGATTATGTCAGTTTTTGAATAAGTTTGTTTGTATTGACCGTTGCTAAGCGGTTGCTAGGAAAACTGTGCGATTTTTTTACCAAGCTGTGCGATTTTTTTACCGTGCGTAATGGGAATCTTACATTGATCGGAAACGGTGTGTTTTTAAGTATTTACAGTAGTGGTCGTAGGTAAAGGTAGTTATTTTACTTTATAATTACACTTAGCTTTTAATGTGATAAATCAGTATAAATTAATATATTATTTTTCTCTGTTAAAAAAGTGTTTTTATTGCAGATACATAATTTTTAGAACTTATATAGAAACCAAAATAGATTATTTTTCATTGATCAAAAAGTGCGCGAATCGTCAACATGCGACAAATACAGATCTTGAATGATAGAAGAGTTTTGGATTTGCATTTGTCTTTATTTGCTTTACAACACAACGTTTCAACTGGTAAGTATCGTCTTCAATACTAAATAAGTAGTAAGTAGGAGAGTAACTACAGCTCTATTTATACTAGCTAGATACAGTGGAGCATAGCTGAGATGGGAACAGTCATGCGTTCAGTTCGTGTGCGGTATTTTAAGTTTACATCAACTTAACAAAGGTTTCCAGATATTTCTTATATCTAATGAGGGCTTACTAAAACAATCTGGGTTCTGGTGTATGGTAGAAGCTTCCTTGAACTTCCTCCAGTGTGGATTTCATAAAACGATGTTCGTGTAAATTTGCTGTAGCTAATAGTTTCTTCTTTATCAAATTATCTTCAAATTCAATTTTGGTGGTTAACCAGTCGATCATTTCTTGTTTTCTCCAAAATGAAGTTGGAGTCTTGTCTGTGCGTCGTGAATGATAGCTTGCGTTATCCATAACTATTACTGAATCAGCTGGAAGATATTTTATTATTTCACCAAAATAGTCCTCAAAAACATTTGAATTCATGTCCTCGTGGTAATTTCCCGAATTGAATTACGCAATAACTTCTTTTAATATTACAAATAATATAAACAAAAGAAGCTTAGCGACAAGCGGACAGAGTAGTGCGTCTATCTTTTGCATTAAATTACACAGGGACTCCAAAGGTAATGGAATCCCTGGGGCACAGGTAGACAATGACAGGCTGTTTCGTTCTTGTTAGAACTCATCAGAAAGTCATAACCCGGAAGTGACCCCCAGGACAGCGAGCCTGTTCTTTCAAGGCGTTTTTAAGAAATAAAAACGCGTTGAAAACCCAGTAACGCCATCATAAGGAATCAACTCAATGCAAAAGATATAGCCATCTAACGTGAAAACGTAGAAATATAAATAAATCTAAATAAATCAAGCACTGAACGGCCACTTCACCAGTATAGGAAACATTTTTCGCTTCTCCATACATCTCCAAGCTTTGTGTGGATTCAGATCTAGATTGCGCTGCAGTCACCCACTGGTTTTGCAGCACTATTCCGTAAATGCCGTGTGTAAGTATAAATAAAATAGTAGAATTTAGTGTCCGTTAAAATATATAAACAAAAGAAGCTTAGCGGCAAGCGGACAGAGTAGTGAGTCTATCTTTTGCATTAAAGTACACAGGGACTCCAAAGGTAATGGAATCCCTGGGGCACAGGTAGACAATGACAGGCTGTTTCGTTCTTGTTAGAACTCATCAAAAAGTCATAACCCGTAAGCGTAAGCAACCCCCAGTACAGCGAGCCTGTTCTTTCAAGACGTTTTTAAGAAATAAAAACGCGATGAAAACCCAGTAACGCCATCATACGAACCACGATCCTCAGTCATGCGACACCCCCCAAGAGCTATCAATCCTCGATTTATTGCCATTACATGACCTACCGATCGGGAATGTGTGCCTTCTTCCGCACCCCACGAGATGTCCGATCTCATCCGGCCTGGTTACCGGCGTGAATGAGGTGCATTGGAAGATGATACATTTTACACTTTTTCCTGCAATTTTAAACCTGTTAAATTTCGGACATACTTCTTTTATTGTGCGTATGCCTATTCCGAGGATCGAACCGGTAATACAATAGATAATTTAAGAATGCGATTCGAAAGAATATAGCTATTCTTCAAAACTGAGCGTTTTCGACGAAAATCGTAATAGTAGATATTTACCAACATACAACAAGGAATAGTTTTCGTATTTTTTACTTTTTCGCGTTATGCTTGATCCTATAAATTATTATTGTAACTATACAAATGCCATAAACCAGTTGCATTGTAAGTACTACCAGTTAATCATTAGTCAACGTCAAATTTAAAATCCACTTTTACAATGTAACAGGTAACATCGTTTTCACGATGGACGCAGCCATCAGAAACATCGATATTGACCTCAAAATTAAATGGTTACGCAGGCAAAGCAGAGCAATCGTTGAAACTACAAGAACCCTGACCAGAATCAAAAGAGACATAATCACGAAACTAGAAGAAACGAAGCAAACCATTAGAATGTTTACCTCCATGAAGGACCCGACTGGTCAAGAAGTAAAACCATCAATTTTAACCAGGGAACAGACGGTGTCATTGTTAGACGTGTAAGTTTTTTGACAATCTGTCAAATCGTGTGCGCAGTTTTATTTTTTTGAAAGTGATAATTGATGATGCACGAGTCAGGTTCTGAAGCGCTAGCGCTGATAGGAGAGATCAAAAAAGAGTTCGATAGGAGTCTGTCGTTGTTAGTTTTAGAAGTGCTAGATGGAGATTTTGACATTCCTGAGTAAGTTATAAGATACAGGGTGCTGATAAAGTTTGGAATAATAATAAAGTTTTCAGGTAAATTCACCATCTGGGCATAAAACGTTCAGATACGTCCCATTTTATTTTTTTTGTATTTTAAATCATTTAATTGTTTGCTGTTTCACCACGATACACCGACACCGCTGCCTATGCGCATGCATATTCTTCCCTTTCATTCATTATTGTTTAAAAGTGGTTTGAATATTCGACTCCATAAATATTCGTGGCTTAGATTACAAAGGTCTTGTAGGAAAAGTTTAATTTTTATACTTTTCCTTCTAAAAGTCCTGTTTTATATAGAGATTAAGGTTTTAGACGCATATCGTTTTAGTTATTGACTTTTGATGCAATTTTAAAGGAAAACGAGTAAAAATAATACTATTTTATAGTATTTTTCTATTATATACTTGTCTGTTCCGTTTTCCCTTTTTTAGAGCTATTTTAAATCAACAAAAATATAACCCAATGCAATAAAATATTTTTACAACAAACCAAAAAACAATTAGGTATTTATTTTTAAAGAGAAAAATTAAGGTACAAATTTTAATTGAAACATTTTTTATGAAAGAAGTGTGATAATTTATAATAAAAAAAATAATGCGGAAAGAAACGAGAATGCTTTAGTATAAATATACAAAACAGCACTTAAGAAGGAGTATTTCAAAACCTAAGCATTTGCATCAAAAACTGCTCTTAGATCTATGCTCCTAAAATACATGATTTCTGAAAAAATCATCAAAATTGGCGGGGTCAGCGATATTTACTTTATTTTTAATCATGAAAAACCGAGCCAGAAAAACGCTGGTTAAAGTCATACATACATCTTATATTAAAATTTCGGATTGACACCAATATTCATATTTTTCACAACTATAAAAAATGTTTTTTTAAAAATAAAGAGCCAGCTAAGAATATCAAAAAAAAACATTACAGAAACAAATTTAATCCAACCATGCAGAGGGGAGAGGTAATAATTTAATTTTCGAAATTTGATAGTAGTTAGGTGAATTTTAAACGAACTTTGGGCGTGGCCCCGAAAATTTTTCGTCTGCGGCGCTTTTTCGCCTTCTGTACTAGGTACAATGTCATGAAATACATGTAATCCAGATTGTCCCCCTCTCCAAAAAAAAATGTCCTACTTACGCCCACTTAGCCCCCCGAGCATATTTTCTGGCTACGCCACTGGTTGTAGGTGTATCGTGTGGTTCTCTTTAAATTGGATAACCTCTTTTACTTTGGCACTATCAGGACATTCTGGAGGTATATCCATACAGGGTCGGTTTAGTTTGACCAAAATATCTACCCTTAAATAGTGTAAATTCAATGGATTGCTCACTGCTGATATCTTGGGGAACTGTATACAATGGGATTTTGTAATTTTGTAATCAAGGCACATGTTACTGTAAATATTAGAAACTTAGTGACAACGGCTCTCTTCCGGTAAGTGTGGATGGATGATTGATATGATGTAGTTGGGATTAAACAGATCACATAATAATTTTATTTTTAAATGTTGATGAACCATTTTTTAAACTTTTGGAAATACACATAAGGTATCCTTATATTTTTAGAGATATCAGCCACATTCAAAACCTTCACGATGTCGTGGTTCACGACCTGGACGCTCTCAAAAAAAGTCTCGACAGCCACGTGGCTATTGTAGAGAAAACCGAACTTATCATGAATATTCTAAACTACAAACAATACGAAATACAATACATATTTCGTACGCAACTTGACAAATTGCAAAAGAGAAAGGAAAGTCTAATGAAAATTTCCTTGAGCGGACAAGAATCGAATGCGGCTTTGCAGATAGTCGAGGTTGATGACGAAATTTCGGTATTGGAGCAGAATCAACAGAAGGAATTGGATTGTGTCAAAGAACAAAAAATAGTAAGTTATTTTAAAAGTATGTTATTAATCTATCTATATAGTCTATTTTAGAAAGGTGTAGAGCAGCCTTTCCCAAAGTGGGCGATAACGCCTCCTTGTGGGCGCTGCAGCAGTAAGGGGGGCGGTAAGAGACCCAGAAAAAAAATGGGGGTGTTGTGTCTACACAGCCTCTAGGCTTGGGGGGCGATTTGTAATTTCATCTAGCTAGGAGGACTCTTAGACACCGACTGAGCTCTCAACTCTCGACTACAACTTGTGAATATCTTAATATTAGTAAGATTGCTCAAACTCGGTTCGATATTTCTCTCCGCGTAGTTCATATATCTGTCCTATTTTATTGAATAAATAAAATAAAAATGTCAATCGGTCGCTCCGTTTCGAAATGAAAGTAGATACAAAGAAAAAAATAAAAAGGCAACAGACACACTATCGCATTTTCATTATTATTAGTATTTCTAGATAGGTAATTTTCGCAGATAATAAACCGCGGGCAATCATCTTTTATCAAGTTTTTGTTAAATAACCCGATTTGTGCATTCCTGTATCAATCGGCTGGTTTATGGAATTCTTGTCTGAATACTATAAAGTTGCGTTTCAATAATCATTCTCATTGGCAGGTGTAGCCCGTAAGAGTAAACTTGAGACCTGAGCGCCGTTGTGTACTACCTACTGCGCTCAGGTCTCAAGTTAACTCTTGCAGGTTATAGTAAAAGTCTCGTTTAGAATGAATGTTTAATCTCCGCTAATATAGCTTACAATAATTAATTTAATTTGAAGTTATAGTGGTTTTTAAGTAGGTGAAAAATGGGGGCGCTAAAAAATAATTTATTCTCAAAGTGGGCAGTAGACAAAATAAGTTTGGGAACCCCTGGTGTAGAGTAATAAAAAAATTAGGTATGTAAAGGGACTACAGAGTGACCCAACGAATATTTAAGCCACTTTCATAATTTGGCATTGATTTCATTGTACCATTCTTTCTTTTAATCAAGTTCAGGTACTACCACCCGGGTTTGGGTCAATTTATGGGTTTTGCCTATTGTTATCGATTCACAAACACTGAAAATGGTGTGACAAAGACGTGCATTATGTACATAGTATTAGGTACACTTTTTTTTATTAAACATTAAAAAATACATTATACAGAAATTAATTTATAAAAAATCATAATATTCTTCGTCATCTCCTCTTGACGTTATAATTAACAGGGCGACGGTCCGATCGATCAGGTGGTCAAGATCCCACATTTTCTTCATTAATGACATGATGGACTGCTTTTGGCCAGTTCTCTGGTGTTACTTCCTTAATGGCTTGATCAAATAGCTTAACGTCTTTCATTTTGAATGTTGTGCTGTGTCTTGCTAGAAATCCTTTCACTTACCTTGCGCTCATATAAGTTCTATAATATTTAGTTCGTAATGATATGGTGGTGTGCGCAGCACAGTTGCACTATGTTTTTCAGCTATATCTTCCACGGCATATTTCATAAAACGATGTTTGTGTAAATTTGCTATAGATAATAGTTCCTTCTTTATCAAATTATCTTCTTTTTTTTCTTTGTTTAGTTTTCATAAATAATTTAATGCACAAAATTTACCTACGCCTATGGGATTAAATTTGTTTTTGTAAATGTTTTTTTTTTAATATTCCTATCTGGCTCTAAAAAACCATTTTTTATATTTGTGAAAAATTAATATTGTGTCAATCCAAAATTTAAATATAAGACGTATGTATGACTCTAACCAGGAATTTTCGGGCTCGGTTTTTCATGATTAAAAATAAAGTAAATATCGCTCACCACGCCAAAATTGATGATTTTTGATGTATAAAATTGCATCAATAACTAAAACGATATGCGTCCGAAACCTTAACTTCTATATAAAACAGGACTTTTAGAAAGAAAAATTTAAAAACGAAAGTTTCCTACAAGACCTTTGTAATCTAAGCCAAGAATACATTATTTAAAAATTTAAATTAAGAGTTCAAGCATGAGACGAAAAATTAGGTTGCAATTAGACTTTTAGACCCGAGCTCCTAGGCTCAGGGAGGGGGGCTACAGCCCCCCCCCCCCCCACGATACACCTATAACGGTATGCCGATAAGCAAGTTAAAATTTGAACATCGCTGTGCATGTCGTCACGAGCCAAAATAACACATTTTCAGTAAATTTACACCTGATAGAAAAAAGGGTACAAAGTACATGTTTTATAAAGATATTAGAGCACCTGTCCCCTTAGAAAATTCGCCGAAAGCGGCTCGTTTTTTAATTTGGACGCGTGCTATAAAATAATGCTTTATGAAACGTGTAATTTAACATACTATTTTATTCATTAAATATACTATTGGAATGGTTGATAAAACGGGTTAGATTGTCGAAGTATAACTTAGTAGACTACGGCCTTAAGAAGTGGTTAGATAAATAAGAATAACATATTTTTAGGATGCACAGAAATCTTACGAGAGAGCTTGCCAAACCATGGACTACAACTTTCAGAAAATGTCCATAGGTTTTAATAAACTACTTTTGTTAATCGAGGCTGAAAAGTCGACTCTCGGCGCGTCTCAAAGTAAACTTGTCGACTCGAAATTTCACACTGAAGTCGATTCGTTTAGGAAAAGCATCGAACAATTCACCGATTTGCAGACGACAGGATGGAAGATAATGTATGCCGAGGAGAAAATTTCAGGTAGTTTTAAACGATTGATAGAAGCGTTTAGAAAAATAAGCTGTTGTATGTTTAATAAACAAGTAAATTTATTGATTAGTGTACCGTGAGAATAAACTATGATATTGTTATGGATCGCACATCTGTTTGAAAAGTACTCATTTTTATCGTTGGAGGAAAACAAAATATAATTAAGTCGCAACTGGAACAATTAATATTATTTGTGAGCTACGTAATGTATCATTCAAAGAATTATCACATTATATTCTAGATAAATGGGCAGTTCTACGCGGCATCAGTGGCGCAATCAGAAAATGTGTTCGGGGGGGAAGGGGGCTCAGTGGGCGTAACTAGGATATTTTTTTTCTGGGGTAAGGGGCAGTCGGGACTACATGTATTTCATAATATTGTACCTAGTGGAGAAGGTGGAAAAGCTCCGCAGGCGAAAGATTTTCGGGGCCACGCCCAAAGTTCGTGGATTTTTTGTTCAATTCCTTGATTTATTAAATCAATTTTGCTTGTTCTGAAACTACAATTTCGAATATCAGATTTGCGATAACTATACAGGGTTGGACAAAAAAACATTTTTAATTTATGATTGAATAAATTAAAGAAATAAAATAAATTAATAAAAATACTTCAAAAGTAGATAAAGAAAAATAGTTTTCTTACAACAAAATCGTTGTCTATAAATCATATTCTTAGTAAGAAGGCAACAATAGCTGTTTGTTTTTATTTATTTTAAACGAAATCCAAAAAACTAAAAATGTTTTTTCTGACGAACCCTGTATAGTAAATCTGATGTTTGAAATTGTAGTTTCAGCACAACAGACGTTTTTTATAAAGAAAGAGTTTTTCTTCTATACCTACAAATAAAAAAGGGTTTCCTCTTCCAAACTCTATCCGTCCGTGGACACACTAACTACTTACAAGTGCTGTCAATCTCGCATTATAAAATGACCATTTTTGACACTTTTTCGATTTATATTGGCCATGGCACCCAGAACTGCCCAAATACAAATAAATGATATACTTAATTATTTGGTTGTATGGCGTTCTTTAGAAAACTAACAATGAAAAAAAAATTCTATTTAAGACCATAATTTTATTACAAACGATTAAGATATTTTAAAAGCTTTTCTTGAGATGTGATTCATTATTATAGGTAGCTGCATCTTTTTTTTCGTTTTACAAAAACCATGTATATATATTTTTGAAATAAATCGAAATAAATTAATTTTTTATTTGGTTGTTCGTTTTTTTTGTCTTATTTGTTGACTTAGTCTCGAAATTAGTGCTTGAATGAGAGCATCAAATTCGCTACTCGAGACGCAGTCTTGAATTGCGATGATGCCAAAGCTACAGTCGTTGCAACGATTTCTATCATCAGACAACAGCAGTAATTTGTCATCGATCAGCTGATGTCGGGACCTCATAATTTTCTCAGATTTTTAGTGAGCCGTAATTAGCCCATACGTCACGTTGCGAATTGTGTTATAGGAAGTAACCATACCCGAATTCACGTGTCTTTGACGCCATGCGAGAGTACTCAAAAAATCTACTATATTAGGTGCAAGGCACATGAAACGTGGAGTATATATACAGGGTGTTCATTTGAAAACTTCCCACCACGGACTTATCGAAAACCACTGATTAAAAGGAAAAACGTCGAGACATGTCAAAAGATGTGCCAAAGGGGACAACTTTTTAACCAAAAACTATTTAACCCCCTTTTACCCTCTGCCCCCCGGGCCCATCCCCTTAAAAATTTTAAATGACAAAGGGTATCAAGTAATAGCTTGTTTGAAAGGTCTTTCAAAGTGCTTTATTTTGACGTTTGATTTTTTAAAATAGGTCGATTCGTTTTCGAGAAAATTAGAAAAATCTTTATTTATCTTAATTTGTTCAGATAGAAAAAAAACACACGAAAATATCACTTTTTATTTCAAAATGTTGCCCGTTATTGGCCAAACAATGATATAGGCGATGTTCAAATTCCTGACGGACATTTTCAAAAACATGTGGGAGATCATGGCAGCTTTCGATGATGCGTTGACGAAGTTCATCCAAGTTTCAGGTTGGGGAGTGAACACAATAGATTTTAAATGGCCCCATAGAAAAAAGTCTAATGGCGTCAAGTCAGGAGATCTAGCAGGCCATTCTATAGGCCCTCTTCGCCCTATCCATTTATATGGAAACTCGTCGTCTAGCCATTGCCGAACCGGAAGAACATTGCTGGAAATATATTTTAGCCTCATTAAGTAAAGGGTTTTCGTCTTCGATTTGGTTTTCAATGGTTTCAGCGATAACCGGATTGATGGTATTTTCCAACATATCTAAATAAATGCCTCCATTTAAATTCCCATTAATAAACAATGGCCCAATCACTTTGTTTCCTAAAATGCCTGCCCATACATTAAGTTTTTGGGGGTACTGAGTATGCTCTTCTACAAAAGCATGAGGATTTTCATTGCTCCAATACCTGCAGTTATGCTTATTAACAAATCCATTTAGATAAAATTTGCATTCATCACTGAAGCAGATATTCTTTACATGAATGGTATTATCATTAATCGCTGCAGTCATTTGTTCACAAAACTCAACTCGCCTATCGAAATCAACTTCGGTTAACTCTTGCAATATTTTCATTTTGAATGGATGAAATTTATGTAATTTAGTAACTGTGTGTACAGAGCCTATTGAAATACCAGTCGCATCAACAATTTTGCGTAATGAAGTATTAGGATTTATGCCAAAATGACCCAAAACTTCAACTTGAGCGGCTTCATTCAAAACTACGATGATTACGTTTTTTATTTGCAACAGATCCAGTTTGAGTAAATTTAGTAACAAGGTCCAAAACATACCTATGCGAAGTTATCTTTTCCGGATGTCTGGCGTTAAATGTGACGGCAGTTTACCGAGCACATTGATTTTGGGCACCATAAATTAGAATCATTTCCACTCTTTCGGCTAGTCTGTAAACCATTTTGGAAATAAAATGTGAATCAATAAATTAATTTTCACTATCCCGAGATTGTCACTGGTAACTGGCAGCAAATTAAATTCTTTCTTTTCCTTAGCAACTATAAAAAAACTAAACAGGTATAAGAATAAATACAGTTCGCCCATGTTATCTGTGTTGATAAAAAGAAGGCGGAAAAAAATTCTGGTTATTTGGTTGCTGTCACGTATAATCTTCCGAGTTGCTGTTTATGTTGGTTTTTGAACACTTATTGAAATAAAAAGTGATATTTTCGTGTTTTTTTTTCTATCTGAACAAATTAAGATTAATAAAGATTTTTCTAATTTTCTCGAAAACGAATCGACCGATTTTAAAAATCAAACGTCAAAATAAAGCACTTTGAAAGACCTTTCAAACAAGCTATTGATACCCCTTGTCATTTAAAATTTTTAAGGGGATGACCCCGGGGGGAAGAGGGTAAAGTAGTTTTTGGTTAAAAAGTTGTCCCCTTTGACACATCTTTTGACGTGTCTCGGCGTTTTTCCTTTTAATCAGTGGTTTTCGATAAATCCGTGGTGGGAAGTTTTCAAATAAACATTCTGTATATAGATACAACAAATAGAAGATAATATTTAGCATGCTCAAAAGGGTCCGACGCGCGCGTGACGTCAGACGGTGAGTACCTATAATTTGAATCATAAGCGCTTAGGGAATTCATTCATTTCATAACGTTTTTCGAAAGTTTGTGGCCCGGTTGGACAAGCTTTAAATTCCTGTTGGGGTCGTACAAATAAAGTTTAAGCTTGGTTTTACGCTGAACTAAGCTTAAGCCGTAATTGTGCTACTAGATCTAAGTGTCTCACAACCTTATTTGATAATGTTGATTATAATAAATGTGTGTATTCTGCGTTACTATTGGCCCCTTGTCGTTTCCAACATTCAGCCAGCTTGCTCTTGGACCTACAGCTTAACGTAGGCTCCGAATCACGATACTCAGTCATGCGACACCCCCCAAGGGCTACAAACCTTGGTTTATTGCCATTGCATGACTTACCAATTGGGGAGTGTGTACCTTCTTCCGCACCCCACTAGACGTCCGATCTCATCCGACCTGGTTACCGACGTGAATTAGGAGAAGATACATTTTACACTCTTTCCTGCATTCTTAAACCTACTAAATTTCGAACATACTTTATTTTTATTGTGCGTGTGCCCACTCCGAGGATCGCCACAATCAAATACCAGTAACTTACCTCTGAGCCACCGACACGGCTAATGTGTAAACAAGCAAAAATTAATAAAGAAATATAGTTTATTTAGAAGTCAACAGTTAGTGGAAGAAGGGTCAGATTTCGGCCTCAGATATCATCCATTGTTAATCCGTCGCTGAAAGAAATAATCTCATAATTGCAATTCGAATACGCGCGAAAAATGATCATCGTGTGACGCAGACGAATGCCGCCTCACATGCGCAATATCATATTATCTTCCGTTTGTTGTATCTTGGGAAAATTCGCTAAATTTTAATTAAGTTGTAATGTAAAAAGGAATATAACTAAATCATAATTTAAAAATACTAAAATAAGAAAAAAACAGTAAATATTTACTTTTCTGTCGGAAAAAGGAGTAATGGCTTGATTTATATCAATGTCTCTCGCTCAATCCATTTATTAGATAAGTAGACGCTGTTGTTACGTTTTAAATTAACCGTATATTGCTGGGCCACATCACGCCCTACCCCTACTAGTTACGCTACTGCAAATATAAAGTGAAGTGATATCACACACAGGCATACTACGTGCGATGCGGCATTCCTAATGAAACAAAAACTTATGCAAATGTTGCAAATACAATCCGCATGTTGTAATAAGTTGTTCTTTGTGTAACGTAAACTTTTGCTTGCAATTCACCGAGCGGATTAACTGTTTTCCATAAATGCCTATTGAACGTGCTTGAACCACGACCGGATTTGTCTCTTCTTAACTTCCGAGAGCCCGTATTTCTGTTTCGCTCTTGGTTACCAATTTATTTATGTAATCTTTTAATTTAATATAAACCCATAAGGTCAACCGTGAGCCAAACTAAAATACGGCCGAGCGGAGCGCTTCAATCTATGTATTTTGGGGAGTTTTCTTACGATACACTTTGGAATATTTGCATTCTTTGAATAATCATTCTTTATTTGTTTTAAAATATAAATTAATTAGGTGGGTCACTGGCTAAATGATGAAATTGTGTGGTGTGGCGAGCAGCACCATATCCTTCCTAAATGCCCCCACAATAGGACCCTGTAGATTACCTCGTGTATAGGGGCAAATACACGCTATATAGAGCTGTCAATATTACATATCGTGTAGGGTATACTTAATAAAGTTAGAAGGTCGAAAATACATTACTACAAAATAATGTATATAAATTATTTACCCTAATTTTCAGGTTTGTAAATTCTTTTTTCTAGAAATGTTACAGCAGCATGGACTTAAAATCCTCCATTCAGGAGTACTGATTACAGAGGAAGGACAAACTATAACGTTTAGACAGGCCAAAGCAAAACTAATAGAGGATATGAGCCCTCAAGCTTTGGAGGAACTAAAGGCGAACATCATCCATAATGGAGATAACGACACTAACGCTTCTTGTAATTGTATTTAAAATAAAAAGTATTTTCTATTGCGAACATACAGAATGCGCAACAAAAGGAAAAATATACTTTGAAAGACCTTTGTATAAGATTCGAGAAAAAATGTTAAAACAAAGTATAATTTTCACATATTTACGAACAATATATGGGCAATGGTATGCAGCCAAGCATTCGCAATAAGTAGTATAAACAGCACATTTTAACCAGATGATGCATCGACGTGAACAGAACTGGATCCTTTATTATTTTCGTGAGATTTTTAAATATCTTATTTTTATTGTAAAAAACTATTAAAAATAATTTATATTACTTCTCTGCCGACACTGTTTAATATTTACATTAAATAAAGTGAACTATGCAAATTCTGTATTCCGGATTAGTCATACATCTGGGTCATAGTCTTGTATTTGCCATTAGCAATATATTGGTTTCAAATATGTAGTCCCCCACATAGACCTTCCATCCAATTTGTTTTGACATTTTTTTTTCGATTTTATTTAAGGTGAAGTGGGGATCTGGGGCAAGTGGGTTTTTTTGTAATTGTAAAAAAATACTTTTAAAAACTAAAATTACAATAAAATGGTTTTTTGGACTTTTATAGATCCCAACATATTACCAAAATTTTAATATTTTTTTTAAAGTAACACAGCTTATGTCAAATGTATCTAAACTTCGTCCATAGTGACAAGTTACGGCAAAAATGTTTAACATTTTTTATCTGTACTAATTTAAAACTTAGGTTCAAAGTTTTTACATCCTCAAAGTTGTAATCACTAACGTTTTCTGTTGTATTTTTTTACCACTTCAATTTTTCAGGTTTTAGGTCCATAGTTCCCATTTGCCCCGCTTTTTTTGTTAGGGGGGTAAGTGGGGATTAGTTCTCACTTGTCCCATTTAAATTTTTTATATTAATAAAATTCAAAGTGAAAAGTTTTAAGAAGTTGAAAAGTGAGATTGTGCGTAATCTGCAAAAACTATAAAGTAAATAAAAACTTAAAAACCGTATTACGTAGTTTTAAAAAAAGAAATCTCTAACATATAAACTACTTTATTTTTAGGAATTTTTTAAATCTGAAAAAGCCTGTTGGAAGTCGCAATAGATTAACGCATTTGCTCCAGTTGAATATAACATTACTCAAACGCGATTTATAAGTTGAAAACCCACTTACCCCAGTACCTGACGCAGGTGTGTTCTGTGGGTACATTTTCATAACAATTATTTGTTTAAATGAACTTCTTGGGTAAATAATTAAACACATTTTGTTGTAATTGTAAATATCACTAATTACTTCCTGGCTAAAGCGCATCTCTGTAACACCATTTTTAAAAAAGTTATGTAGTTTCAAAGGCGACCTTTTATATTTTTAATCCCCACCTCACCTTATACGATTTTAATGACGCATAGGCAATAACAAAAAGATCGGACTCGTTAAGTTTTATAAATCGTTTATTTTAGAATTTAAAAAACAGTACAAATAATTGTATTATTACTACTGGACAGTTAAAACTATGCTATCGGGCGCACCGCTGTCAACTTTAAAAACAAATTTTACCTTGCACCAGTAAACGAACCACCGACGATCGATATTAAGACAGATAAAGAAATACCGAGGAGTTAAAACTAGATAATGTGTAGTAGGGCAAGCTTATGCAAACGTGCTGTTAATCTAACCTCACACACTTAGTAAAAGTAGGATTGTTTCGCCCAGCTTATATAATTTCAATCGCCTACCACGTCTACATCTGTGTAATCTCTCTCTAAAGGAGTCTACACACGTTCAGTCGGCCGCCTGTTAGCGATAGTCGCACTACACCTTCAATTTTGTTCACCGATAATGACTGGCAGTTCTGGGCCGGTTTCGATTGCGGCCTTTATTTCACTATACACGCACAGTTTTTTTTCTTTAGTTCAAACATGTCACAACAAGAGAGCGCAGCGGCAATTGTCATTATATCACAAGAACATAGAAAAAGGGAAGGAAAAACAATTTTGATTAGAGTAATTAAAAAGACGTTGCACTTTCTCCCACATGGAGTTTGTATGAGAACTCAGACAATCGAGTGAGAGTAATTTGAAAAACTTTCTTAGGATGAATAATATTTGAGGTATTTATTATATTCTGCTTCTTTTTTATATTTTAACCTTTTTAAGTTTCTTTCTGAATGCATTTCTCATATTATGTATCTTATATTCCACAGATTCTACACTATCTACTGTTTTATACATTATACAGTAAAAATAATTATTTATAAGCCATCGTTCACAGAAGCTCTGTTGACATATAAAGTCTTTTATTTTCCACGAATATTTATTTTTGCGGTACAAATCAATAAAATCTTTGATATTTTAAACAACATTTTCAATAACATAATTTTCGTCTGAAGTAAAAGTTGGCTTGCAGTCAAATGCCGGCCGGCACTGGCCCGTCTTTTAACTGTGCGTGTAGCGGACTCGGCAGGCCGACTGAACGTGAATAGGTTAATTTATATTGATTACGACGACGTTTCTACTCATCAAGATGATTTTATTTGTCATAATTTGAAGAATCTAAAAATCTCCTACTATTGAAGTTGTTCAATTGTCAAAATGTCAATTTTACTTGCCATTATAAAAAAAAGATTACCTATATTTGTTTATTTGACTTCAGCTAAGCCTTTGAACAAGGACTAGGAGTTCAAATACTATTTTCGTATTGGTACAGGCTCCGACTGAAATAAAACAATTTTAAAATATCACTGTAAAGTAATTGTTGATAAGTTGAGTCAGAAGCTGACATTTATCTTGGCATCTTCATGCCATAAGTGTTTTTTTTTAAATATTGAAGGATGGATAAAAAAATGAACGGAAATATATCTAGCACTGAGATATATTTCACACTGACTGAGACCGCGGCGAATATACCATCCTATTTATTTTTAATTACTTAATCTCGCCTCACACCCAAGAACATATTTTCGCAAATTTTCTCAGAATTATACTATTTAGATAATTTTTTTCCCCCTGGGATATGATTTTATGTTAAATGATGGAGATTTAAATTCATAAGATTGACATACGGAGGTGGAGTGGAGCAACATATCGATCGTCGGTGTTTTTTCCACTGCTCTCTCGACTAAACATACACACTGAATCACTGAGTTTATGTTTTTTTTCTTTTATGTGTTTCTTGACAAGTTGCGGTAGAATCGGAACTCTTCAGTCATGGTCTGAAAATCAATAGAAACAATTCTAAAAATACATAATAAATATTCTAATTTAACTAAGGGATATAAATATAGGGTGATTCCTAAGTTGATACTTCTTTTTTAGCTGTGTATAGAAGGCATTAAAATAAACAACATTTTCAAATACCTTTTTTCAAAAAACTTAAAAATAAGGTACTTACATTTATTTATTACACTATGGATCAAATACGGTCCTGCCTAACTTAAACGCACTTTGACGACTCTCACCGTAAATTAGCACCATATCTACTAGTTCATTTTTTACTTCTGAATCTCGGATATTTTTAAGTTTTTTGAAAAAAGGTATTTGAAAATGTTTATTTTGATGCCTTCTATACACAACTAAATTATAAGTATCAACTTAGGAGTCACCCTGTATATCTATTAAGGATGTCAAAAAGCTTGGAATATTAATAAGAGTTCAAAAACTACTGAATATAATTTTTTTGACACTTAAGAAATTTACCAAATGAATGTGTGAAAGACATCAGACCAATTACCATAGACAAAGTATTTCATTCATCAAACATTGCTGTGCGATCACGGTTAGTCATATTTGAGATACAAGTAAGTCTCCCATCCCAATTTTATAAAGTCCTTTTAAAGCTACGTTTAAACCGAAGAATAAGTCTAAAACCGTAAAAATGGTCGATTTATAATGTGGAATTGACAGCAAAGTTCAATTTAAGAGTAATCAACCTAGTCACAACTTGTTATGTTATTGTCTGTTTAAAGGTTGGAAACAATGATGTTTCTTGAACGGCAGTAGAGTTTTGGACTTGCATTGTCTTTATTTGTTTTGAATCACAACGTTTCAACTGGTAAGTCGCCTTCAGGTGAATACTGTACTAGGATATTATTAATTTTACGAAAATCTGATGGAAAGAATATAGTCTGAATAAAGAGAGAGAACTTTATGCTAACCGGCGTAGATATTTGTGGATAGTCAAAGCACACCCAAATATCTGATTTTTGTGACTAACTCTGTACAACTACAGAAACGGTTTTTATCGTTCCTAGGAGTGTCAATTTCCAAAAAAATATATACTCAGTAGTTTTTAAAATATTTCCAATATTTTAGACGTTTTTGCAGGGGCGTGCAATGAAATTTGGGAGGGAAGCGATTTTTAAAAAATTACCTATTTAGTGTAATTATTGTATTCTTCTATCGTTTTCTGCAAACGTCTAAGCCTGCATTGCTAAACCCTTAGGCATAAATTTACACCTGTTTATTATCGTCAATTTTTCAATAAAACTTAACGCATAAAATTGTACATTCAACAAATACACACAACTGTACAGGTCCAACCGCCGACGCTAAACAAGATTTTTTTAAGGCGTATTGCGTATCTATATAATCAATCCCAAACTGCTTATTTCGAATTAGCCTGGTCAATTCTGCAAAAAAATGGTCTCTTGCGTTTTTCTCCTCAGCACACCGTGCTTAACTAAAATAATTAAATTACATTAGACGGGCGGAAGCATGCCTATTAAGTGAAGGTGGTCATTTCCAACAATTTTTATAAAACAAAATTTTTCATTATCAATGTTAATAATAAATAGTAGATTTAATTTTTTTAATTAAGAACGGTGTGCCTGAGGAGAGAAGCGCAAGAGACCATTTTTATGCAGAATTGACCAGGCTAATCCGAAGTAATATCCACATGGAAAAATATCAGTGGCGTCCCACTTTTTTTCTAAAAAATATATAACCCGATTCTTCATTTAAAGATTTCAAAATTATTCTATTGGCGATAACGCTAAAACGACCAGATATATCGAGCTGCGGTTTTAATATTTTTTCTAGCAAATTTTATCTACTTTTCGATTATGGTATCATAATTATACCGTATGATTTATTTTTTCAGAGTAAAATCAATAAATGTGTTGGTATTGCAAATTGCGCCCTCTAGCAATTTTTTTGAGAACTATTATGGACAATTAAATACGATTGGTGAAAGTGCACACATTTCTCTTCCAAACAGTCTTTAGTTTGCCAAAATCGGATAAGTCGTTTATAACTTACAGCAATTGAACTGATTACACTTTCAACAGTTTCCCCCCCTCTTATTAAAGTCGGTACGCCAATGAGCATAAGACCAAAATGATGCAAAATTGTCCAAGCTTTTTAATGGTGTTATCAAAGATATACCTTAATGTGGAATTTTCGGAGATATGTAAAATTTACTATTCAATTACGCCCTCTTGTGGCAAAATGCGGAACTTAAAAATTATTTCCAGGATTTTCTCATGGCCACTTTGGTTATAATTTTTTTTCCTGAATTGAGATATGGCCGCTCGTCACCCTTAATTAATCACCCGGTATATTGCGAAAAATTGCTTACCTTGCTTTAAATCTTATTGCACGCCCCTGTTCTTCTAATTAATCGATAATTCTAAAAAACGATTTTCCTTATCATCATTTAGCTAAATCGGATGTATCCACCGGCAGTAAGATGATAGCTTCCGAAGACGTAAACTACTTGAAAGAATGCCTGGGAAAGCCTCTTACGCTTGCAGTCGCGGAAATAACCGCAGTACAACCGAGGGACCCTATACACTACCTCGGCCATTGGCTTTTTAAATACCGCTACAATCAGCAAATGCAGGATGTCAATAGTATCGATTTTGAAATACTAAATGATAAAAGAGCGAAATTGGCAAAAGAAAGATGGGTATGTATAGAAAAGAATAGCGGATGAACTGTCGGCGTTGACGTCATGTCTAGCATGGCTGTCAAAGTCTCTTTTCCACAAGACACTGGTCTATAAGCTAAACTCCTTTAAAAGTTTATTACTTAAATCGCGACCTCATTGCTGTTTTAAATTTTTAATTAAATCTTATATTATTGATTAAAATTTATTTTTTTGTATATTGTATAAAGTGATTACTGCTTGCGAGATAATATTTAACATTTCAAATTTTATCTTGACGTGACCATGGCGTTAAGTTCTTTTCCACTCCTATATTAGTAAACATTGTTTTATGTACAGTTTACTCTATATTCAGTAAATCCATTCTTACTCACAACTGTACGTAAAGAATAAAAACGCATAACCGTGCGTTATGATTCATAAAAACCCACAACTATGCGTTATGATGCCTAGTATAACAATCAAGTTAGCCTTGAACCACTCAAATCGTGACATTTATCTATTTTGCGTTTTGAAGTTCAATTCAATACTTAAATTATAAACAGTTTTTTAATTTATTAGTAAGAGTCCTAGAAAAAGTATATTACGTATTGCGTGTTGTAAAGCAATTACGCACTCATGTAATTCCCGCACTCGCTGCTACGCGGCTCGTTCTCAACTTTCCATTCGTGCGTAATATGCTTTTAACCACACTTATAAGTAATGTACTATACAATTTTTTTTAGTCTATTACATGTATTTCTAAAGAAAATTCGCCCTAAAATTCTAAATAGATACATAACACAAACCTTCCGTTTGTTCTATTTTAGCATCAATTCGTCGAGGAAGAAGCAAGAGCCGCTGTCATAGACATGATAGTTCACGCTGAAGAAATAGGAATGATGAACGAACTACATAGGATCCAGGAAGAAGCAAATGCTATGGAAGAAATGGAAAACTACGATGACGAAGCTAGAGATACACTGGGTCCTTACAACGGACCACCAACGGGACAGATGCCTTTGTAATAAAGCTCACCTCACAATATATATTTAAAGATCAACTTAATCTGCCTTTTAATAACTTTAAATCAGGACTATTCCTTTCAAATGGGGTTGGGCATCAAACATCTATTAGTGTTGTGCGAACAATGTTAAAACGAGGGATAAATTGTAACGAGCGGAGATTTGGATGAAACGGAGACTAATTGTAAAGTGCATCGGCCACAGGTAATGCACATGGCCGACTTTGTTCTTTGTGAAATGTTATCTCCAGACTTACATGGCTTAATTTTCTGCACATTTTAAAGTGACGTGCCACTTTATCATAATATACCGTATAATTAATAAAATACCACTTTAAATAAAGTCACAATATACAGGGTGATTCCTAAGTTGATCCTTTTTTTTTAGCTGTGTATAGAAGGCATTAAAATAAACATTTTCAAATACCTTTTTTTTTAAACTCAAAAATAGGCGAGATACAGAAGTAAAAAATCTAAGTGCGGGCCTGGTCATCAAAACATAGCCTGCTGTACTTTATGTTGTTTACCTTATCTCTTATTAGTCATGCAATTTACGGGTCGGTCGTAAGTTATTTGGCAATACGCTGCGGTGTGTTTTCTGAAGCAAGTTAATTTTAAATTGGTGACACGCTAAAATGGTAAAATTTGAAAACAATGATCTAGTAGATATGGTGCTAATTTACGGCGAGTGTCGTCAAAGGGCGGCCGCTGCTTCAAGATTATACGCAGAACGCTTTCCCTTGCAGGTTCATCCTATACCCAGTTTTTTTAATGCTATTCAACGGGCAAGTTAGGCGGGACCGTATTTGATCCATAGTGTAATAAATGAATGTAAGTATCTTATTTTTGAGTTTTTTTGAAAAAGGGCATTTAAAAATGTTTATTTTAATGCCTTCTATACACAGCTAAAAAAGAAGTATCAACTTAGTAATCACCCTGTATAAAAAGCTCACTTCAAATATTGCATGATGAAAACAGTCTCATGTGTCTGACCGCTGGTCGTCCCACTGATTAATTGGAAGGCCACTAGAAAAGACAGGCAACCATCAGATCGCAAATATAACATACGTGACGTTGTCATGTTGACAAACTTGAGAAATAATAGTTTTTTTGCCATAAGGATGACAGTAGTACTTTCAAAGTATTGTAGTTTGTTAAAAAATGTTAAAAGTAAAATAAGGTGTTACAGAAATATTTATTGTTTTTACATGAACATTTTTTTTGCGTATGTGCGTCTTCATTTACCAACTAATTATATATTTAGTGCAGGTCGGCAACGCTGTTTTGCTATCACAATCTTATAATTTACAATGCGTAAAGTCTTATCCTGTAAACATCGGGCGTCCTTAAGGGGAAATAGTTTTGTCTATGTAAATTGGTCCGCAATTCCCAAGTCTCGAATTAAAATGCCTCAATCGACAAGTTACAATTATCAGAAATTAGTAGAAAAATCGCGGTGAAAAATTATTTACGAGCAAAACCGAACAAGGCAAGTACAAACTTTCATTTTGATGAAGCATTGTCAATAAATTTTATAAAAATTGGTGTATGCATAAGATCTGGGATAAATGTTTTGGTTTAAATAATAAATCACAAACCAGACAGATTTGCTTCTTTTTAAAATACTCCTAACCTCACTTTTGCTTAAGTGTCATAAAACGACGCGTAAATTGTGCTTATTTGTCATCATTCTTAAGTTATAATGATCTGACCACTGTGAATGGTCAATTTCGTATCCTAACAAGAATGGATATAAAATTATACTCGTTCAGTTAACTGCTATAGCCCCTTTAACAAGTCACTTGGTTATAAAGGAAACAGACAATATCCATGGGGGAGTAGAACAAAACTTTACAATGTGTTCGAGTAATCTTACCTCAAACTTTTCTCCACCTAGTCACAGAGATTCTCTACACCTCCTTCACTTGGTTAGAAGAAATCCGCGTATGAAGTCCCTCTAAACTATACTTCCTTCTCTTCAAGTAAAATCCCTATAAAATACACAGATACATCAAAACTTTTGAAAGTAATCATAAAACATTCAAAATAAAGGCATATACGCTATATAATAACCAGAATTATCGCGCAGTTTTGTTAGCCATTCTTCCGCGCATTGATTGGTGTAATTGTGCAAATGCGCAAATAAGAATCCATAGATCACTCTGCTTAGAAAACACCGTGATAGGAATGGAACATTGAGAGTTAAAGTTGTTTCAGTAACGTAAAATCGAAGATTCGTAACCATTAACAGTTAATTTAATTGTTTGAAAGATGTAAAATTATTTATTTACCAGTAACACTACATTTTTTATTAGAACCGATTCGAGGTATGATTATCGGACAGTCTTTTTATACAGGGTGGCCAATTTGTCTGACAAAATAATATACCGTCTCTACTATTAAAGATATTAAAAAAAAGTTTGTATAAAAGTTATGAGGTATAAAAAAATATATGTTCTTAAATTATTTTTAAATATACAGAATGGTCCAGAAAAGTGGGACAATCAAGAGATACATTTTTTAAAATGGAACACCATATATATTTTTGCATTTTTTGTTTCCTTACAAAATTATCCATATGATGTCATATTTAGTTTTTTAATTTTTTCAACTTTGCCAAACGCAAAATTCTTAAAATTTTGGAAAAAACATGATAGAAATTACCTGTATTTCTCAATAAGAGTATCGAAAATCAAAATTTTTTTGTAAGTTCTTAAGTTTAGCAACAGTCTAAAATATTTAAGTACCTAAAATTTTGTACAGGGTGTTTTCTCTGTTGACCTCCAAATATACAAACTTTTAAAATACAATAACTCTGTTTTTTTAAATAAAACACCCTATATTTAATAGGTTCGTGTTTTTGAATTGTGTATAACAACACCGTTAGACTGAACTCACGAAAGACGAGGTTTCGCGTCGTTTGTTCTCAGTTTAGTGATAGTCGATAAATCATTTAGCTCATTTTCTTCAGTTCAAACAGTATTTTTTCTATTCCGTTTATGGTCATAGTCACGCTTCCTGTTCTGTCAAACCTGTCCATTAATTTTTCCAAAGCTGGTTTATTGGGTTGTCTATCTGGATATTTTCCATGACAAAGTTTTGTTGCCAACAATGTATTTTTGTCACTTACACCAAGAATGTAAATCATATAGCATTTCGGTACTTGAAATTTTTTTTTACATAAATGTTAAAATTAACTGCCAAGATTATAAGACCTCGTCGAAAGAATATTACTATTTTACGTATTTTAATTTGACATTCTATTCAATTACATTTGTTTTGACTTTGCTGGTCATGGCTAACTACAAAAATAAAACTAGGTTTTTACGAAAATTTAAATAAAAATCGAAATATTAGCAAAACTAGTAAATTTAGGTATAGGTATGACTCAACAATAATAAAAGATACTTACAATATCTATCAGACAAGCCTAATAAATATAGGGTGTTTCATTTAAAAAACATAATTATTGTATTTTAAAATTTTGTATATTTGGAGGTCAACAGAAAACACCCTGTACAAAATGTTAGATATTTAAAGATTTTAGACAGCCTTTCTATACCTAAACTTGAGAGATTACAAGAGATTTTCGATACTCTTATTGAGAAATACAGGTTTTTTAATATCCTGTTTTTTCCCAAAATTTTACATTTTGTTTGGTAACGTTGCAAAAAATCAAAAAAACTAAATACGGTCATGTGGATAATTTTGTAAGGAAACAAAATATGTTAAAATATATAGGGTGTTCCATTTAAAAAAAGGTATCTTTTTATTGTCCTACTTTCGGGGCCATCCGGTATGTTAAAATATAATTTTAGAACATATATTTTTTTATACCTCACAACTTTTATAAAAACTTTTTTTTTATATCTTTAACAGCAGAGACGGTATATTACTTTGTCAGACAAATGGGCCACCCTGTATATTGCGATATGTCCCCCATAGTTCGGCGTAGTAGACGAAGAATATTCGACATTTTTTTTATATAGGCCTTTATTTCAATGTTTTAAATAAAATTTCTAAAACCCGCTCAAGTTCCAAAACTAAGAAAATTGTCTAGAATACAAACTTAAAACATACCTTGACGACGTGTGGCGGACGATGTTATGTATAAAATGCGCAATGGCCGCATAACGAATCGTACTAGGGGGCCATTCCTTCAGTCGCTTGGCCATCGCATTTGCCGCTATCAGAGCGTTTCATTCCGTTGCGTACGCTATAGCGCAGTTACTGTTTCGTACAAACGCACTTCCTATCCAATATCCAAATCCGCAATGGCGTACTCGTGTCATGTTGCGTATAAAGTTTTCATAAAACGAATCGAGCTTTCATTTATGGCATACTCGTTCTCTCGTGAGTTTTCAGATGGCGTATTTACGATATCGTAAAGAACACTAGGCGTATCAAGTATTCCGCATGATGTACTATCCAAAATTCCATTTTTCCCATAGGGGGCGCATAGGGTCTTCTTGTAATAAAACGCATCCTATTTTAAACTCTTTTTCTGTTGCGTAAGGCGGTGCACTACATCAAACGTTGGTTTATTTGCATAGATATCCCTTATCTTGATCTGTTAATATGATGTGTGCTAGATCTGATGTAATCTTCTGAAATTTGGCGCTTTATCGAATCATTAAATATATCTATAGGATAACTGACACTGTAACACTTACATGTTATTTTGCAACGAAATTTTATAATATTAATGAAACCAAAACATATTTTTTTTGTTTAAGAACATAACTCGCTCTGACAAAAGTACTGTACAGGGTGTCCCAAATTCGATGCTCATCATAGGTATCTCGGAAACTATAGAAGATATAGCATCGGTTAAATGGTTGCAAAGTTGCAGCATTTTGTGTCCAGTAATATCGAAAAAAATTAAAATTTTGAGTTTTTGTTTTTTTAAATTTATCTAACTTATTTTAACCGCTACAGAAAAACATAAAAGACTTTGTAAAAGCAACTTTTTTAGCTTTATACTACCGTGTTTTTAGAATTACGGTACAACTTTTCGTTTTTGCGGAACTGTAATCAACTTTAATTTTTTAAATACGGACATGCAGGCGAAAAATTTTTAAATTTCGTTTAAAAGTCACCCAACGACTATAAAATTTCGAAAATTAAAATAAAAAATGCAGGTCTGTATTTAAAAAATTAAAGTTGATAACAGTTCCGCAAAAATAAAACGTACCGGAATTCTAAAAACACGATAGTCTAAAGCTAAAAAAGTTGCTTTCACAAAGTCGTATTTGTTTTTCTGTAGTGGTTAAAATAAGTCAGGTAAATTAAAAAAAACAAAAACCAAAAATTTTAGTTTTTTTTGAATATTTCAAAAAGTAAAAAATAAAGCTCAATTGGAGGTTAACTGTTAAATACTATTCAGCGTCTGTTTAATTACAGGGTCGCGTTCACAGTTGACGTCGGACGTGCGTCGGGCGCGCTCTGGGGACTTAATTCTCGAGTTACGACGACATTCTTCGAATGCGATATTCATGGACATTCTTAGGCAAGATTCCAGAGTGCGCCCAACAATCGATCGTAAACTCGTTCCACATGTGCTTCTCACAACTAATATTCCAGTCAAAATAGACATTCCACCTCGGAAAAAAATCATACTGAGCTGCGAAATGGTACAGATTGCCATCATTACGAGTAAAATATCAAAAATCCCCATATCCCACTGTGCTTAAAATGTTTTTCTAAGTTCAAAGGTTAAAAAGTAAGCTTTTTTTGCAAGCACAAATTGAAAGGTAATTGTGAACTCAAAAATAGTTATAACAAGGTTTGTAGATGCGATCAATTATAAAAACGGTCTCTGTTTCTATTCCTATGAATAAATTTTCGTGCAATATCGCGATTTCAAAAAATGCAAATAAATACTTCGTTTGCCCCCTATATTTTTGAGAAAAATATATCTACATTTTCTGATATCCTTTTTGATAGTTTTATGACTGTTCCAACAACCCAATAGCAATTGCTTGCTCTACAAGACTTATGTGCCACACAAAGTATAAGGAATCGAAAAATAAAACAATTTAAATCAACTGATTTTTCAATTTTAATCGTGATTTAAATCAAATTATAAATTGCTGTAAAAACAAGTCGCTGAAGCAAATAACTTATCAGGAAATTCAAAAAAAGAAAGATAGTTTATTTAAAATGAAGTGTTTAGATACATTATGTAAGTGTAAAAACATTTATTTCATCCTGTCCAGTAAATTTACTTACCCTGTACTCATTTGCGGCCGGTAAATAGAACATTACAGTATCAGATACTGTAATGGGTTGCCCCTAGCAACAATGGTATGATTTTAGAAACAATGACTGGTTACTTTCGATCTTTGACAAGTTGTCACTTAAAAGGTAATATGACATATTTGTTTATTCTTTTTAAAAAGGAATATAAAGACAGAATGAAATAAAATATCATACAATACACGTCCGTTAGGTGTTATTACAGCACTTATTTATATTCCAGACTCGGCTCCTACGTCGCCTCGTCCGTAAACCAACACGTACTGTAATAAGTCACCTACCGGCCTTGTAACGTAAAATACTAAACTAATCGTCATCAGTCCAGCGTAAAAAATATTCATAAATTACGCTGCACGCTGCCGATAATTTTCATGTCAATACAAGTTATTTTGCATGTCGCCGTGGATATTTTCTAACTGTAAATCTAGACAACAAATATTTTTGGGCAAATAGAGACAAAATAATGAAAATAAGTGATTTTTAAGTTCATTATTGCCATATTTAAGCAAAAAAAAACAGTATCAAAAAAATTAAGCTTTAATCGAAAAATCAAATTTATTGATTTTTTCAAAAAAATCGTGATTTAACGCAACACTGCTGTATATGGAAGCATATTGTACGATGCCGGTTTAGATTTTCATTGAACATCGTACAAGAAGTGGTTGGGGTTGGTTGTATAGGCCGTATTTCTGGTTCATGCATTTCAGGCTAATAAAAGAAGGAAGACCTTACTGTGAAGACAAAAATCAATTTGCTGTAGTAACTGGTACAGATTATATTACACTAAAAGTCACATATCCTAACTTGCACTGAGTTAACGTATCATTAGGACATATAGAAATCTTTCATCAATTATCATCCATTTATTTAACGAAATATCACTTTTTGGTGAGTATCTGAAGTTGAATCCAAAGCGTATTAACAAAGCCAAAAAGTCCCTTTATTTTTGGGCACCAACAAATGAAACTAATTTAAACGGGCAAAACACTCAATTTCACTTAAAAATCCCATTCTCGTGGGACGGAAGAAAAATGAATCATTGAACCTGTTCACTCAAACAGATCAGCAGGCACTCGTTTCCCCGTACGAAAGTCCCGTGTAGAGGATCATAAAAAATGAACTATTCTGCCTGAATAACCAGCAAGCACTGGTCCACGTAACATGAAACCAAGAAGACCCAACCAACACCCCCCAGAAGAATCCCCCAACAGCCAATTAAATTAGTTGGTGGGAGACGCTACCTAGGAACCATTATGATAAGGGTGGTCCTGGCTGTGACGTGGACCAATAGGCAGGCCCGCGCCGTACATAAGGGCAAAGTCGTGTGGTGCACGACGGCGCCGAGGCGCCGAAAAGCCTTAAAACTCAAAAGTAAAAAAAAGATAAAGCAACAAACAACATTGTCAAAACAAAATTTATAATGATAAAAAAACAGTAAGGAATTGCTAGCTATTACATTGTTTTTTATTTGTTTATTATTTTATTTTTTCTCTTTGAGACGAGGGATGAGAGATTCAAATTACTTTCTTCTTACTCTAATAATTTCGCGTTTTTATGGAATATTGATAAATTTAAAAATTATTCTGAAAACGAACAATTAGAATTATGTCAAAAAGTAGAAAATTTATTAAATGACAAAACTCGCAATGAACGAGACATAACTGCCGTGAAACTTGTTAAAGAATTGCAATATTTACAAAATTTTGATGAAAAAGTTATTACGTCTCCAGAAGAAACTTTAAATTATATAACAATTAACAACTTAGCGGATTCTTTTCCTAATACGAGCATAATACTTCGTATTTTATTAACAATGCCGGTTTCGGTTGCTACCGCAGAACGATCTTTTTCAAAACTCAAAATAATAAAAAATTATTTAAGATCGACCATGGGGCAAAACCGACTAAGCTATCATTTCAATAGAATCGGACCAGCTAAAAGAATTAGACACCGAAGATTTAATTAAACAATTTGCAAAAATTAAAGCACGAAAAGCTCAATTCACTTAGCTAAAATATTAATAACAATACCTAATACCTCGATATTAACCTTAAAAAGGTGACATGTTGCATTATTAAAATAATATATTGTTTTGTTTTTATTTGTCGATCAGTTTCGTCCTGTGATATATAAACGAGTATTTTTTATGTTTTAAATATTTTTTTTATTTCTTGTGCTTTTGTATCATAATAATATATTACATTTGAAACTAAAATACAAAAATTTTGAGTTGTAATACTGTTAGAATATATTTCTGTTTTCTATAAGTTTATAATTATGTTATGTATCTCAATGAGAAAATACTTGTATGGCTTGTACTTGTAAAATATAAAAATAAATTTATGAATATACTTTTTAAAATTATTGTTCAATTCAATAGTGGATAATAATACCTAACTTAACCCGTATCTGTACTCACATATGAACGTTGAACGAATTTGGGGCGTTATTTTAAATTTGCACAAGGGCGCCAAAAGTGCTAGGCGCCGGCCTGCCAATAGGTTGCTGATATGTTATATTGGCAACCGTGAAGATAATTTATGCGTATTTCTTTGAATTATTGCCGATTTGGGATAAATTTGCATAAAGAAAGTTTTCTAGGTAGATGATTTTACATGTTCAAATTAACTGCATAGTAAAGAATTATATTTTATAAAAAGTACAGTTGACATCATAAATGATTTTAACTGTTTCTCCAACACATATTTTCCTGAAATGTATCTTATAATGCAGTATACTTATACTGTAGACTTCTGCATATAAATGAAATTCCTACCTTAAGTCGTATGGAAGCTATAAAAGATTCTAGCTCCTTGTGTGAAAAGTGGAAAATAATGCATATTATAAAAAATATATGCCCAATTTTTAAATTTCCGATATCTTACAAAAAATGACTTGTAGGAAAACAAATTACAGACCTTTTTTTTGTAGAGGATCGCATTATCTAAGCAACACAACTTTGTTATAAGTGTTATTACGATAACTAGAGTTATTTGCAAAAAACTATTTTTTAACCTTGGAATACATTTAAAAAAAAAAGCGCAATTGATGGAATTTTTCTATTCTATTTGTAATGATGTTTTTAAAGACCTGTACCCATTTTCAGCTTTGTGCGATTTTTTTTCTTTTGCCTATTTTAAATGTAATACTAACATTTTTTCCACATAACGTAAAACGCTACTCAAGTAACTAACTCGAACCAGTATAGGTGTCTACTCCCTTACATGTCTATTTCTACAATGATATTCAAAGGTTACAAACATCAAACGCAATTTCCATGTACTCATTTATTTGACTGGCGTACACATCCATAGTTAGATATAAAATGGAATCATTGTTACAAATAAAAAGATACCTACACAAAACGTTTTTTACAATGCGACGGTCACTAGATAAAATCAATCTTCTCCTAATTTCTGTAGTACGTTGAACCATAAAAAATACACTTAACACTACATTTAATATCACTAACTATCTATTATGTGGTAATTTTGAGATAACGGAATAAAATTGATACTTCAATGCGTGTCAAAGTCTTAATGTAGTAGTTTGTACGCTTGTACGTTATTATAAAATAATATAAAGCGCCTATATATAAAGTTTGTCCTTCGGAATAGGGCGCCTAAAATTAGTATCGTCTTCCGCCGCCAGGTGCACCGCCTCCACGTCCACCGCCGCTTCCGTAACTACAATACAAAATTAGACATGTGTCATTAACGTCAAATACGCAAATGAACCTATGGCACAAAATTCATTGGCTTCTTAGGTTATTTGGCAAAAATGCCTCATCTTTTAGAGCTGACCAATGACGAGGTCATCTAATTTAGTCTTGATATGATGTATGTACGTACCAGCACCATTATAATGGTCTTGCGGCTATTAATGATGTAAAGTATCGGGAATTACTTTAAAAAAAAAGTATTATTATATCTAATATAGTTAGTTCATCCAATTACTGGCTGGATGCATGTCGCAACTCGCAAATACATAATCATAACATGAACAAAAAATAAGGTAGGTCTTTTAATAATTAACGGGTCCTGTCAATTGACGTAAAATTCGTTTTGACATCCTTTGTTATTTCGAAAACTTAAAAGTAATTTGAAAGCGAAAAATAATTAATTGGAACATAATATGTCTCATTCAGCAAAAGAAGACATGCTCATTTTGATATTTAATTAAATACTGACAGAATTGAAAAAATATACGATTTAATCAACGACATGACTCGAATCGAAAATTACGTCAGAAGCTGTGACGTGCATCCAGCCATTAATTGTACGGATTTTACCAGGTAATCAGACAATCCCTTTATCACATTTGTTCTAAAGATTAGTGTTTATAAATTCAAAACTTAGTAGAGATTTAAATATTTATTTCAACAGTTTAACAGTGGACTTACGAGTGTCTTACTTCATCCCATTTAAATTTTCACGCCACTTTAAGTAAGCACCATTTATGCGTTCAGTCATAATAATAAATCAATAATCTTAAATGACTTGGTTGCAACCTTTCAAATCAAGCGTATTTAATTCCCAAAAAAACCTAAAGTCCATTACGCATTGGTTAGCGGCGCTGAATACAACTCAATAACGCATTTAACTCAAGTATTCTTCCTATTACGCTTCCTGTTTACGCAAACGCTTATCACACTAAACGCTAGCGATTGTTTTCGTAACGCAACGGTAAATTTCACCAAATAACATTTGAAAGATGCCACAGAAAGATGCACACAGTAGGTTCATTTTCTTTCTTGTTATAGTGTGTTTCCAGGACCACAGACTAATAGGTAAAGAAAGACAGAGCTATTTACCTCTGGCAATAATTTTGTTCTCATTCCGGTGTGTATTTAATATTCCCAATTTATTCTTGTATGATTATGAAGTTTAGTGTTTGTTACGTTTGAAGACACGACAATGACTTCGATTTAGCCCAAATAACCGGGTAAACAATAAGTCCGGTCTTGTCGATCTATTCAAAACGGAAAATAAAGATATCACAGTGCGCACACTTCTATCCGGAGAACTTTGTTTATACGCCCGAAGCTGTAGATTTGCCGCTTTTGCCATGATAGTTTAGAGATCCAGATGGATAGAAGTCAAAATAGCTTTGTCTCTTTAACCTTTTTGTCTGAGGACCTAAGTATACTTTGCAATCTTTATTTTGCATTTCAAAGAAAAAATCATTAATAAAAAATTTGTCTATTCCAAAAAGTTAATAGGTTTAGTTTAAATTTCGAACTACTATACAGGGTGGGTATAAAACAAGAAAACGAGAAATTTAGTCACAAATAAACTAACTATTTAACTGGAAAAAAGTAAATAAGTTACAATAAAAGGATGTTTCCAATGCCAATAAACATATTAGACTATAAATAAAAATTTTGAAGCGGCTTGCAGGTGATCGAAGAAGACAAACGGACAATATTACGATTTTTAAAACGGTCTTTTGGGATTCTTAGTAGAAGAGCATACGGTTAAATTTGGGGGTCGCAGGTATTTCTTGATTTGCCTATTTACTTGTTGCTAGTTCGATTTTGCCGATTCGATGCTGTTGATATTCGTAGAAAATTGAAAAAATGTCCGGACGAATAAGTGTTTTTTTGGAAATATTTCCTTAAGAATGATAAATCGGTAAGTTGTAAGACATCAAGTGCTAAATGCAAGATGTGTGAAGCTATAATTTCTTTGGACGGCGCGCCGTTGAAAAAACCGCAAATACCTCAAAGTTCTTTTTCCGTTGTTGATAACAACTTGCTTCGTTGATTATATTATATATATCTTCCGACAACAAAGCATATTTGAGTTTGATAACAACTTGTTTCGTTGTCGGTCCTCTAACATTTTTTCTGTATTTTGTAATAAAAAACATTTTTTTTGCTTTACAATTATTATTTTTCTACAACATGTATTATAGGTAAAATATATCGGTCAGAATGCCGATATACCTTCCGTATATCGGCCGATATCGATAATCAGCAGGGTTCAACTGAGTTGTTTCAATTTTAATCGTGATTTAAATCAAATTATAAATTGCTGTAAAAACAAGTGGCCCAAGCAAATAACTCAACAGGAAATTTAAAAAAAGGAAGATAGTTTATTTAAAACCAAGTGTTTAGTTACATTATGTAAGTGTAAAAACATAATTAATTGTCATCAGTCCAGCATAAAAAATATTCATAACTGAAGCTGCCGAAAATTTTCATGTCAATACAAGTTATTTTCTATGTCGCCGAGGAGATTTTCTAACAGTAAATCTAGACAACAAATATTTTTGGGCGAATAGAGACAAAATAATAAAAATAAGTGATTTCAAAATTCATATTTAAGGAAAAAATCAGCATAAATTAATAAAAAAAAACACGATTTAATAAAAAAAAATCAGATTTATTGATTTTTTCAAAAAAATCGTGATTTATTGCAACTCTGATAATCAGCCTTTACGCCGATATAACAGTATCCGTTAATCATTAATTTAACTTTTAGACCATTATACGAAAACACCACTTTGAAAACAATAGTTTTTTTGTACGTTTGTTCTCTTGGACCATATATTCTGGGACACATTAACTCGAAATTTTGAAAATGGCTGTGGACTTTTTTTAACATAAGCAAATCTTTTTATAAACAATTATATCTCCTAAAATGAAAGATAAGAAAGTATACAAAGGCCCTAGCGGGGACACACTGTATATTCTATGATTATTGTTTTAATAGAACAGAAGGTAGTAGTTATATGTAATAGGCAGGTTCTGATCCTTATAACATAATATAATTTCGATTGGCTTGTTGCAAAAATCCGATAAATAGAAGAATACATTAAATAAATCAGTAATTATTATAAAATAATAAAATAACAATATCTAGATTGATAAATACACTGATGTTATAAATTGGTTATAGATTTTGTATTTTAGATGATTACCTATAGAGAATGTACGAAACAAGCAGAGTTTATCTTTTTGAATCATTGGGATAAGTAAAAACAAAGTAATTTTTAACAGACTAACTTCAAAAAAGAAAGTTGAACCAATAATTGGACATGCAGTGTGTATGATGAAAGGCGTTTAAAACCGACATACGTTAAAACCTCGTTTTTGACAAGAGATTTATAAAGTAAAACGACGATATAGCGTATTTATAATGTGAATGCGGCGGGTCATAAATTTCAAAAGACCAATGACGAACTTATTTTAGTAAAGCGACATATACAAATAATTTTCTGTAATGTGTTTTTATATCAGGATTTAAGAGTTTAAATTATGCAAAAAAGAAAAAATACAGGGCGATTTCTAAGTTGATACTTCTTTTTTAGCTGTTTATAGAAGGCATTAAAATAAACATTTTCAAATACTTACCTTTTTTCAAAAAACTAAAAATAAGGAACTTTATTCATTTATTACACTGTGTATTAAATACGGTCCTGCCTAACTTAAACAATGTTTTTTTACGACGCCGTAATTAACTTGCTTCAGAAAAATACGCCGCAGCGGATTGCCAAATAACCGACCCGTAAATTGCATGACTAATAAGAGATAAGACAAACAACATAAAGTATAGCAGGCTACGTTTTGATGACCAGGCCCGCACTTAGATTTTTTACTTCTGTATCTCGCCTATTTTTAGGTTTTTTGAAAATTTTGTTTATTTTAATGTCTTCTATACACAGCTAAATAAGAAGTATCAACTTAGGAATCACCATGTATAACTTAACCTGAAAAATTTTTATAATATAAAAATAATTTTTACAAAAAACTCACGTCTTTTATTTTTTCGCCTTCTTTTTAATATAAGGTATTTCCATAAAGGAGTCTACACACGTTCAGTCTGCCCGCACGCTAGACATAATTTTTCAAAATGATAACTCTACTTGTTTTAAAACTAGATTAGATAACCGATATTGTTTATGGAATAGTTTTTCTATCTTTCAACTTTCTTTTGTCAGCGAAAATATTTCTTCACTCAATATAATATCGCCTTAGAATCATTGTTCTATGCGTACAAATTTACCAGAAGAGGATTTCATTTTTGTAGCGTTCTATGGCGGCGTCGAGGTTCTATTTGCGTTTCCTCCAAAGTACTCTAAGATTGACCGATAGACGATAGTTAAAAACGCGTTTCGGAAAAAACGCCCCTATAAAACATTTGTGTCATAAGACGACGATTAACCCCCGCATATGCAGATAATTAAACTCACCCTCGTTGAGCAGGTAGAGGTGGGTAAGCAGAGTCATAACCTCCACCGCCTCCTCCCCCTCGAGCCGCACCCGCTCCTCCGCCGTAACCGGCATCGTCGTAGCCCCCAGCTCCGCCACCTGCGCCATAACCCCCAGCAGCACCGCCTCCATAGCTGTCACTAAAAAAATTGTTGATATTTACATTTTTATACAGTTTCACTATAAAAATAAAATTCTATAGGTACCTTTACCTAAAAGAGATTAAACCTACCTGTCACCGTATCCACCGCCTGCGGCTCCGCCAGAGCTGTATCCACCGCTACCATAGCCACCTCCAGCGGCCGCACCACCTCCATAGCCACCTTGGGAAGCGCCGCCGTAACCACCCCCACCGGATGCTCCGTAGCCATTGGCGCCGCCACCGCCTCCGTAGCGATCGTATCCGCCGCCCCTAAAGAGAGGACAAAGAATTTGTAAAATAAAAATCCAAAAAAACATTTCTGGGCCATCTGAGGGCAGGGATGTCTTATAATATAACTTGGACACAGTGCAATGTATCATTCTGAAAATGTCGCCTAGTTTCCATTCTCGATCTCAAATGAAAATATCGCGTTTGATACTGAACTGTAGTTATGTAATAATTTTAAGTTGCTTTGTTTTGTTAATGAGAAGTTCTTATGATAATAAAACTATATTTAATTTGATAAATTTCACAAAAAATGGAGTATGAATGCATGAGGCAAGACCGTGTCGCTTAAAATGTGTTAATACAATTTTGTATACATATCCACGCCTGAAACTAATTTTAATTGTAAGATATCAGTAACATCATCTGGGCACTGTTTCAAAATTTTCGTCAAGGTGAGAAAAATTCAGTACCGTACAAGAGGACCTGTGATTGAACAAACTGGTAGAGCCTATATATAATGTGACTAATTTTTTTTCCGACAATTCTTAACCATTTGCCAAAATCCCTGGGAGAAAAATTGTTTTTTGAAAAAGTAGTATTTGAAATGTTTATAAAGGAAGTATCGGAATAAATAAATTTTTTTAATATGGTACCCTTTTTTACAACTACAATACTATAAGTGTCTGTGTTTATGAATGTATAAAATTGGTGCTGGGGTAGTTTATTAAAACATAGTTTTATCTACAGTATCCACAAATAATGATTAGTCAATTCAACAGAGATTATTTTAATTGAACGAATATTTTTAATCATTACGTTCCTATCTTTATAACAATAATAGATTGAATCAATCTTTGTGACTATTAGTTGTCCATAGTTGGAGTTAGGTAAGTTGCAGCAATTATGCTATTACTAAGGGTATAAAAAAAAAGGAATAGGACATTACCGCAATAATGCAACGGACACATGAGGTTATAAGTTATAAGATATAAATATTTGGATGGTATAAATTATAAACCCCTCCTTTAGTAAATACGGGTGTAAAAGTTTTTACTAATTTTCATAACATTTTTGCCTGTCGTAAATAGATATTAATTTACTTACCTTACAATATTATACCTTGCTATTTTATGTAGTTTTTACTAATTCTTTTTGTTTGTTTACGCCGAAAACTTTATTAATTGCTTTACCAAATTTTCCTCTTTGGGGCGTTTTTTAAAATAAATAGAAAAAAATCAATTTTTTTACAGATATATTTTCAAGTTAATAAAATTTTTCACAAATTTTCGTATATTTGAAACCATCGCGTTATCTCACTCTTAAGCCACCCATTACCCAATGAAAAATATTTCTCCCCCTCCCCGAAAATGTTTCTTCAGACGCCCATGCTTAGTAATAGTTTTTAACTTTTCGCACCTTGGAGGCCATATATTTTTTTCTTTGTTATTGTTTTATGCCACAAGGCCAGTAAAATTATTTGTCTCCCTAGAGATATTCTACTGCAAATGCTGTGCTAGCATAGAAAGTACCTCAAATACCGGAGGCATTAGTATGTACCACTTTTTATGCAATCATCCTTCACTGGTTGGCTGGTAATAAAGTAATTTTTTTTAACAATTCCCAAATTTTTCTTCGGGTTTGAAATGCAGTATGCTTACATTGGTTTAGGTCCTGGTTCCCTTCGGCTGTATAATTCAGCTACTCCTCCTGCAGGTACCCTGGCAGGTGGCCCGGCGCTCCTAAATAAAAGTTCTCCTTACAATATTGCTAGACACACCTTAATTTATTACACATAATTTCTTTTCATCATAAATCACAACACAAAGAAAGAAAACTTAGAAAAATACTATTATTAGTATATGTTATTTTGACAAGCTAAGAAAACTTATACAATACATAAAGAATAAAATGTATAAAAAACTTACAACAGTGGAGATAAGTCCCTCCGTTTAAACTAGACGTTAGTGTTAATAGCACAAAAATTCACATGATAAAAAGAGCTACATAAGCACCGCTTATGTCAGAAATTTTCACTTGACAATTGAAACGAATGTTTTGGCAGTATCTCTTGCCGATGGTATAGCCGCAAACCGCAACATAACGCATGAAAACTATTGCCGATGATTTTCAGTAACTGATCGACTCCGCAAAAATGAAAACGAATGTTGGACCATTTATGTGAGGTAGTACCAGTTCTTTTTGGATATTTAGTCAGGAAAACAACAAAATATCATTCTAAATCTAAGGTGACAGATAACAAGGACGGCGCACTTAAATTTTGTAAAATGGATTTACCTTTATTGAATAAATAAACGTAAATATATTTTCTTCTTAATTTCTATGATATTAAGCAATGTATGTTTGAGGTGGGAGTGATCATATTAAAAAATTTAGTGCAATATCAATTTTAAAACGTCTATAGGACATTCATAAAGGCCGTTTTACATTAGATGCAATGCATTCTCATTTAAAACTACCATTGATTTTCACTTGCATCTAATGTAAAATGGCCTTTGGAGCACACTTTTTATTTTTAGAGCCGCGTTCATTTTGTACATAAACAGTTCCTCTCATGTGCGTTGTATACTCCAAATAATGTAAATTTCTAGTGAATTGACATTGTGAATACATGTTTACTGAGTGATATATTTTGCAGTATACAGTGGTGGCCTTAAGTATGAAAACTTTCATTTTTGTAGTGCTAAAACTTCTTACGGCATTTTTACATTAGGTGCAATTTAAAAAAAAAATGCCTGAAAGCATGCGCTTTAACGACGATTTAAGTTTTAAATGGGAAAACTTGCATCAGCTGATTAAAACATCGTTAAAGCGCATGCTTTCAGGCAATTTTTTTTGAAATTACACCTAATGTAAAAAGGCCTTAATACCCTAAGATATTGTGTATCACTGAATGTGAACAAATTCCAAGAAAATGCAGATAAAAACAACTATTGCGCGTTATGTGCATCGAATATTTTAGTTTTTTGTGGTCATAAATGGGGAAACTCAAACAACTATCTGAATGTGTGTGTGATCGAATGGCATGGTACCCAATGCTTGATAAGAAATATTTTTCCACCTATTTCAAAAATAAGATAATTGAATTATACTGGGCGGGCCAGGTTCACTACTATTAGTAAAAACTTATTCATTCTGAAAATATATTCAAAAAATATACGCAAATACAAGGATCGGGGAACTGTCGTCACAGCACAAATGCATGGTCGCCTTGAAAGCTGTCTGAGAGGCATGAAAAAATTAGAATTTCCATGGCAGATCCCAATGAAAGGTTCCACAGTTATTTCACGGGAACTGGCAAAAATAGGAATTTTTGTGTCAGCATGCACTGTCAGAAGAAGACTGAGCAAGGGTTACTTGGACGAGTCGCCATCAAGAAGCCTTGTATGCAAAATTTCCATACTTATGACCACTGTATGTTACCAATCTATACGAATTTTATAAGCAGTTTTTACCATAACCTACAAGTTATTTCTTTATGGAATTTAACTTTTTATATTTATTTTTACTGATTGCGGATATCCTTTTGACTTGCTTTTGTATTTAATGATTCTTTTTGCATGTTGTAGAGTTGATTAGCTAGATGGTCCTGTGGTAGACTTTAAAACACACAGGGAAGGGGAAAATTGTAGTAAAATGTTAATCAAATTTGACTGACCAAACTGAAAGTTCATAAGGTTACTAAAAATGGGTATCATTGACAGTTATTAAATTGGAAGCTGGTATAGACTATAGTAGTTCTTATTTAGGAGTAAACACTGTTCTTTAGGAAATTAAATGACTTGCTGTGTTTGGGGTGTAATTTGTGTTTAAAATAATTAGTGATTCAAAAAGGATGAAATATCTGAACAGAACAACCCACAGACACCATTACTTAAATTCACAAGTCCCTTTCAAACTATTACATATCAGCAAAATTTTCATGCTGTACAAAATATATATTTTCCATTCCCTTTCAAAAGTTCCTCAAATCACTACCATTTAAATAACTATTTTTTCAATAATTAGCTGATAAAAAGGGGAAGTTTCAGTCTGTATAATTTTTTTTGGAATTACTTTTTGTATGTGATAACTTTTTAGATTTTTTTAGGAATCAGCCCACCACCCATGTGAGAATGGTCAGTGTCTGACAACATTTTTCATATTGCACCTGGCGATCTCATATCAAAAAACTGAGTCACCAGTTGCCACCTATAATTGAATTGCTTATTGTTGAAAGGGGACAAGCAACATCTTTTAGGTATTTTGAGTTAAAAGAAATATTCGGCTGCACTGATCTTCCAGCATAATTTGGTAGAAGGATCCTTGATGCAGATGTAATAATAAAAACACATGAAAAAATTGTTGCAGACAGTTTTTTACAGTTTTCTGAAAACTAAGAAAATGTCACTTGGCCCCTTTTAACAATAAGCAATTCAATTATAAATATGTTAAGCCATCTGTACCAAATATTCATAACTGTTGTTTGTTCAAGACAAGTTTGTTTTGGCACTCGTTTTTGTAAAATCTTAGATGAATAAAGATTATTTTGCTCTGTCTAAGTAAAAATATCACTTTTTTACACTTAGGTTAAACTTTTTAAAAAACAAACTTATATCAGTTTTATAACATGTTCAAAACCTTACCTTCGGTCATCAAAGCCACCACCTCCACGTGGACCATCACCATATCCTCCTCTGTCATCAAAACCACCACCTCTTTGGCCCCCATAACCTCCATCATAGCCCCTATCTCCTCCATATCCACCGCCGCCACCTCTTCTGTCATCGAAACCTCCTCGGCGACCACCAAAGCCACCTCCTCGGCCTGCAAAATTTAATCCTTACATTGTAGACAAATTTTCTTTTTAAGTTGTTGAATAATGTGTTTGTAATAATAGACTAATATATTATTTAATTAAAAATTAGTTACAATATTGGAAATAATAATCGCATATTATACAAAAATGCATATTTCTCCAACACATTTTATTCAAACTGTATTTTTTAAAAATATTTCCTCTCATTATAATTATTAGTACATCACAAAAATCAGAAAATACTTAATATTGTGTTGTTAAATAAACATAAATATTACCTCCTCCACGTCCACCAAACCCTCCTCTTGGTGGTCCTCGGCCAAAGTCTCTTCCACCACCTCTAGAGTATGGTCCTCCTCTGTCCCTACCACCTCGCATTGGCCCACCAGGACCACGGCGTGGTTTTACACGACCTTTTTCAACAGAAATTCTACCTCCCATAAATTCGGTGCCATTAAGTTCAGAGATAGCTTTTTCAGCCAAAGTGGCATCTTCTAAATGTAAAAATCCACACCTATTTGAAATATCGCATTCGGCAATAGAGCCATAGGGTTCGAAAAGTTTACGGAGATCTTCAGGGGTGACGCCGGCTGGAAGGCTTCCCACGAAAACTTTTGTGGTATTCTCGCTTCTACCTCGAGTTTGCTGGGAAATTATATCAAATTTTAGGATTAGATATTGGGGAAGCAAAAAATGACTAGAAAACTTACCATTTTGAAAAAAAGTTAATTATTTATTACAAAGTCACAAGCACGACACCACTTTACTCACGTAGCCAACAGACCGCCAACGAAAATGGAAAGAAAATGGCGGATTGAAGTTGAAGAAAAGAATCAAAAATCAAACTCAGGTAGGGATGTGCGCGATACGATCGGCTATTTTGGAGTATCGATACTTTACGTCTCATTGGCCAGTTTTTGCCAACCAGCCAAATCCCGCTATAATACTGCGTTCGGTTTTGATAAAATCAAGCTGAGGCAGATGTAATGTCACGTGATATTCGAGCTAAACGAGCGCGTAGCGTTTACCGATCTGATCGATCCCATGTTAGAGAAACCCTTTTTTCTTCTGTGTGGTAGAGTCCATGATAGCGAACGCCGAGCAGATTCAGCAGATGCACCTTAGGTCGTAGACACCGGCGTATACAAGGGGGGGGTAATAGGGGTAATTACCCCCCCCCAAGATTCGATGGAATTGACGACGAAAAAAAAAATCACATGGAGACGTTACTTTTTACTTTATGATTTAGATAAATAATAACGAAATATTATTAATAATATAATTAATAATGACGCGGTTATTGTCAGAGCCTAATATTATTAAAAAGAGGTCGGCCCGTCTGTAACGTGCCATGTACTGCTGCGACGTGGCTGCGGTGCGATCTAAACAGGCTGCGGCTGACGCTTGATCCCAGTCTTGTCTCTCTCTTATAGACAGAACTTATTTTCTATAGTGTGCACAGTGCCCGCATGCGCATGCCATTTAAAAGTTTTTGGGGAATCCCAGAATTCGGTTTCACGGTTTCGTCGTTTTGTTATTCACTTTTAGATGAGGCGGTCGACGTCAGACAGCTTGTGATTGTGTTTACTGCTTATTCTAACTTAAATACCTAATTATAAATACCATAATCGCGACAGTGCCGACAGTCAAGTGGCGAGGTGGATATAAAGGTAAGAAAATTATATATAATTAGCTACATAAATATATTGCAGAACTAGAGTATTTTTTTGAGGGCCGATGGATTACCCCCCTCCCAGACGCATGAGCTGGATACGCCGTTGGTCGTAGATCTATTAAAACAAAGAACGAAGGCAAAACTACACCAATGGGTAGGCCGAGGAGACAGATTAGAATTAAAAGAACGCAGTATATAGTTGCATTTTGCAGCGATAATAATTAAAGTTCGTTACAAAGTAAGCGTTACAATGTGATCACTAAAAGTAACGAGTCCTAAATTGTATAAAAGAAAAAGACTCGGTACTTTTGGCTTTTCGTTACTTACATTGAATTTAAATCTCCCAGAATTTGCAACGGACCGCTTCGTTCGTGAGCTTGATAGCAAACGACGGACAAAACGCATCATAATTATTTTTCGTGCTGATAATTTCACATTGTTGGGCGACCGATATGAAATATGATACGTTATAATACTATGAATAAAGATATATTTTGATGATGGACGACCGACGGCGCGTTGTTCTATTTTATGTTATATTGTATGTTTTTATATATGTGTTTTAATCACATATTTGATAATTGACATACAGTCGCAATCGATCAAAGCTATAACATACCATAACACGCCCCGGGCCAATTCATAAAAAAAACAAGTGAAACTTTGACGTTCACCACATGTGTCGCGTTCACACTGTTCACAGTTGTTTGTCGGGCGCGCTCTGAGACTTGATTCTGGAATCTCGCTTAAAAAGTCCATGAATGTCGCATTAGAAAAACGTCGACGTAATTCGAGAATCGAGTCCCCAGAGCGCGCCCGTAGAACGTCCGACGTCAAGTGTAAAAAACCTAGTTCTCAGAACTACGTTCTGTCGCTGGCGACACGTGTGTGACTAATAAAAAATGAGTATTTTGACATGTGACTCCAATACTCATTTTCTATTGGTTACATTACGTGTCGCCAGCGACAGAACGAAGTTCTGAGAACTAGGCTTTTTAAACGCGACCATGGGTGACGTAGGTTGCCAGCTACCAAACTAACCGTTATCGTCAAAATTAATTGTGAAGCTGAATCAAAACTTGTCATGATTTGACAGATAAAATTAACCTCAAATCATTTAGTTCTGGCTGTTGACATGGAGAGGTCATCAATGTCCATTAGAGCCCCCCTCAAAGATACCCCCGCAGCCTGATTCTTTAAAGCAAAGAAAACTTATAGGGTCTTTAAAGTGCACAAATGAAAGGGCAAGAAATTGTGTCTCGCTCACATTTTAAATCCAGAAGGCTATATGGAAAGGGATAGAGATGGAGAACTATCGATGTTGGGTAGGGCTCGACATATCATCGATAGTAAAAGTGACAAATTATCGATATATCGATAATATCGATGGTCCCATAAAAAGGCCCTTTTAGAAGAAAAAACTCTTTTCTCCATCAAACATTATTTCTAAAAAATAAACTGCCCCCAATCCAAAACTGACTTTTAACAAGAAAGGCTTGTACCAGTCCAAACTGAGTCCTAAAGAAAAAACCTGCCTATTGTCAAAATATCTATAGTTACCGTTCTGGCCCCCAGTGGCGGTTCGTGACCTTTTAAAAAAACAGTGCTGCAGAGCGTAGGATAATCAATAAAAATTTAAAAACATAAAAACTGCGGTTTTATATATTGGGTCTCTGGGTTCTGTCTATTTATTTTTGTTACATGTTTCGATGGAAACTACCATCATCAGATTTAATAAACAGTTTTATTATTTTAAAAACCAACATAAACGCATCACACTAACATAACTAGAATAATATTTCAGTTACCTATTTTTTACTCGGGAGCTGTTTGGAATTTATATTCACCAATAAAAGTACGCACACAAAACAAAATAGACTCTTCTTTTATCTCTCCCTTTGTTGTTGTAAATCGTGCAATGCAAATTGTAGTTATTAGTAACAAAAACGTACCTAATTAATAAAAATATTTACTATACATTTTATATTCCAAAATAATAATTTGACCTTCAAATGTGGTTTCCCCTACCCCCACTTCCGCCTTGTTTAGTTTAAAACCGCTACGTTTCGCGGTGTTAACATCGCAATTAATTTCGTCAAAGTCACAGCGGCATCTATCATTAAACATGTTAATAGCGTTTTTCTTTGTTCCAGTTCTGTGGTTTACATGTTCTACAAAATTATGTGAAATGCGCAAACTCTGCAGCAGGGGTATGAAACTTGGATACGAAAAGGCGCATCAAGTGTCACTTGTCTTCCACTACTTTTGCTGTCATCGTTCGACCAATCACGTTGCTCCATTTTTTAAAACCAACCGTTGAAGTTTTTCCTTGTGTTCGGCTTTGAAGGATGTTTGAAGGTGAAGGTATTTTTCATGACATGGCCCTTTGTTTAGAAATTATTTATGTTTTTATCGCAAATATCTCAAGATCGTGATTTTAAAATGCAAAAGAAAGTCTTATTGCATGTCTGGGTAAGAAGTTATATTAATATATTTAAGAAAAAAATCTGAAAACTGAGTTCAAACTATTTTCTAGCGGCAAAGGTCGATGACCCTAAATTTTAAAACAATTTTTTACTTTTCTGCCATAAATAATTTAAGTATCTTGGTATGAATTTGTTGATTAAGCGATTTAAAAAAACGTCTCTATTTTCACAAAATAATATTTTTTAATAAAAACTTCAAGTCAGTTTCTTATCGAGGTTGTTTAAAAATAAAGGCTCGATGTTATTGAACATATTCCGGGTAGGTAGTACATTACCTAATTTTTGCTTTGCAACATGATATAAGATATAACTACTGATATTATCAAGTTGACTGTCTATTTAAGGGTTTACAAGAATTTAAGTGAATAAAATAACAAAGTTAATAAGTTCTGGTCACTTTCACTTTAAATATACAAAAGTTTTAGTAAAAGCAAAATAAACAATAAAATCTTAAAGTTACTTAAATTGTTCTTTCTTTGCCCCTTTTTTGTCTTTGTATTTGAATGTGTGATAACTAGTCGTAAGAGAAATAATTTGCCAATATAAGATTTTTGTCGCTGTTCTCTTGTTTCATGCTAAATCCTTCAGAATGTTGATGAACATGATGTTGATGATGCCCTTCACCGATACTGACCTTCACTGTAATAAGACCTCGACCTGATTTATTCATCTCTACTGGTACTGGATCTCGACATATGATTATGACCCTAAACTTATTTGTGTACATAGATGTGTGATCTCAGTTATTTATTTTCTTAATAAATTTATTTATGCGGCCGGTGTTTGTAGAGGGTGGTATGTCTATGTAGTAGTTTGAGAACACTTTTAAGGAGGGTTAATCCTTGGCCTCTGCTTTTGTATGGGTTAAGGAATCCTTCAAGACTTTATTTTATATAAATTAAATGATTTTGTGCAATAATTTGTGTTAAATAATTTTTATTAAAAATACGTTGTTGTTACAAATCGTGCAGTGCAAATTGTATTTATTAGTAACAAAAACGTAATTAATAAAAATATTTACTACAAATTTTAAATTTCAAAATATTAATTTTGACCTTCAAAAAAATAAAAACATATGGTGGCTTCCCCTGCCCCCCTTCCGCCAACATTAGTTCAAACGCACTACACTTTGGCGTTAGCATCGCCATTTAAAAGTCACAGCGGCATCTATCATTTAACACTTTAATAACTTTTCTCTTTGTTCTAGTTCTGTGCTCTGCAGTCTGCATCTCTTTTAGTCTTCCTTCATATCACAAATCTTGTACATGGATCTGGCGAAATGAAAAGGAAAATCTTCGTCTTTATAAAAAATATTGCTTGATCTTTGATTGTAAGTTTCAATATGTTATTCAATTTCATTCATTTTACATTATTATACCTAATAATTGATAAATAAATAATTTTGAGCAATGTCGCCATGCATTCACGATTGCATCATTTTATCATTTATTTATCAGTAAGTGAAAAATAAATATTTTAAAATGTCGACCAGTGTTATCCCCCCCCCCCCCCCCGTATCGTGGTGCCCTGGGCAGTTTCCCCGTTTGCTTCCTCCTAGGGCCGGCCTTGCGTCTCGGTATAATATATGGCTGCTGCATTGTAAAAGGAACCTACAGGAATTAATTTGTCTTTCATCTTTTTGCTCAAAGATTTTCAGCTTAAAATAAAATAAAGTTTTGGCATCATGCACCGACTTTCTCGCTTGGAACATCGGCGACGATAATTTCGGAACAAAATTAATTATTAATTAGGAAGCCGGCTTTGGTCACTGTGCGGTGCAAGCATAACATTACGGTGTCCTTTTTACTTTACATTTTAAAAATAACTAAAATATTTAGGTTATTATAGTAATTATTATAAAACCAATATTATATTTTACAATTATTTGGGCCTGGAGAGGAGGAGGTGGACGGCTCGACGATTCCTCTGGATTAAGCGCTGCTCTTTCTTCTTCCATTGTTCTTTGTCAGATTTGCTATAGGGCGTCCACTTATTATTTAGGAGTTGTACTCCTCGCCAGATGCAAATTTACAAATTCTATAACCAGTTAGGCAAGAGTAACTGAAGAGTAGTTTTTGTTTACAGTAAAAGTTACATAGTAGTCGTATTTATTTTAAACTGGCACCGATAGTAAATAATAAACCTAACCGCAAGACGCTCGATGCGATCGGTACAGGACTGCATTCAGCTTTCGCATTTGAATAAACACGTTCTCCAATAATTATATTTTAGCTTTATTTTGCACCACAAGACAAGCACTGCACAATGAAAATCCAAAATGCCAAAATCAAAATAAGTTTTCAAGTAATATAGAACCAGTGGCGGCTCACAGTCTTAAAAAATGGTGAAGAGCTTGGTATAGTGCTGGTACCTAAACAAACACTGACTAATTTTATACTATCTACTGAATTAACTGAAAAATAAAAACAAAACTTTTTAATCACACAGTAATAAATTACGTAAAAATGATATCTACACGGTAATTCCTAAGTTAATACTTCTTTTTTAGCTGCGTATAGAAGGCATTAAAATAAACAACATTTTCAAATACCTTTTTTCAAAAAACCAAAAAATTAAGTACTTACATTCATTTATTAAACTACAAATCAAATACGGTTCTGAAGAAGATGTTCCCTTTCGTTTCGCCAGATCCATCTCTAGACGCGTATCGTCATATCATGACTCATCAGTAGAGCTAGGATCCGACGAAAAGAAAAGGGAACTCGAAGCTACTTAGGCAGCACTTGGTGAGACACACCAGTAAGATGTGGCACAGAGCGCCATCTGTGTCGTTGTTAGACACTCTTGAGCATACCAGCACCTCTAACAAACAGAAATAAGTAAACAATGTTAAGAGGAAATTACAGGAGTCCCGCTAGGCAGCGCTAACTCGCATCGGTTTATTTAACCGAAAACAATAAGTAAAGAAGAAAAAATACGGTTCTGCCTAACTTGCCCATCGAATAACATTAAGAAAACTTCTGGGTGTAAAGAAGAAACATCCGCACTTTTACGACACTCACAATAAATTAGCACCATAATTAGTTCATTGTTTTTAAATTTTACCATTTTCACCAATTTATTAAAATTAATTTGCTTTAGGAAACCACACCGTGCAGCGAATTGCCAAAATAAATAACTGACGACCGATCCGTACAATGCATGACTAACAGTACAAAAAACGGAGGATGACAATATAAAGTAAAGGGCTACGTTTTGATTACCAGGCCCGCACTTAGATGTCTTCTCCTGTAACTCAGCTATTTTAAAGTTTTTTGAAAAAGTTGATTATTTTAATGCCTTCTATACACAGCTAAAAAAGAAGTATCAACTTAGGAATCACCCTGTATAACCGTAAGTTTCGCGAAGCTTCAAAATAAATACCTTAAGGTAAGGCGAACCAATGCTAAAACAATGGTGCATACGACTGATCTATTGATAGGTTATTGTTTACTAGAAGTGCCAGTTGAAAATAAATACAATATACGGTGCAGATGCTGACCATAAAGTAAGCGCCACAAATATAACATTATTGTTTACGCAGATCGTACACTATCAGTCGGAATGACAGTCCTAATAAGGGAATGACAGTAATACTGATGGTGTAAGGGCAAATTTCAAGGTCAGACTGATGTACATTTTCCTAAGAAAAAACACTGATGATTAATATCATTCAGGACTGTCAGTCCGTCTGATAGTTGTAGGGTCTGCTTAACATATCTGTCTTGTATATAAAAACTTCAGCAAAACTGCTGCCTGTTTGTGAATAAGACGCGATAGATTATTGGATTTTTATATTTTGTACAGCTACAATCATATACAGGGTGATTCCTAAGTTAATACTTCTGTTTTAGCTGTGTATAGATGGCATTAAAATAAACAACATTTTCAAATACATTTTTTCAAAAAACTCAAAAATAAGGTAGGTACTTTCATTTATTACACTATGGATCAAAAATACGGTTCTGCCTAACTTGACAATTGAATAACATTAAGAAAACTTCTGGGTGTAGGATGAGCCCGCAAGGGAAAGCGTTCTGCGTATAATCTCGAAGTAGCAGTCGCACTTTGACGACACTCATCCTAAATTAGCACTATATCTACTAGTTCATTGTTTTTAAATTTTACTGTTTTCACGTCAGTGTCACCAATTTAAAATTAACTTGCTTCAGAAAAACAAACCGCAGCGTATTGCCAAATAACTGACCACCGACCCGGAAATCGCATGACTAATAAGACAAACAACATAAAGTATAGCAGGCCCGCACTTAGATTTTTTACTTTTGTATCTCACCTATTTTTAGGTTTTTTGAAAAAAAGTAGGTATTTGAAAATGTCTTTTAGACACAGCCAAAAAAGAAGTATCAACTTAGTAATCACCCTGTATATATAAAAACAAATAAATATAACAATATTTGTCGCTTCCTTTGTTAAGAGTTTTATACAGAATACGGAAAGGTTAACAACAATGTTATATTTGTGGCGGGTACTTTAGTATAGAATTTATCGAACAAAAGTTAGGTAAACTATTGGAGTTGCTTCATCTCACATGGTGGCGTGGTTCATAATGTTTATTAAAATAGCTTGTAAGCATTTGTGATGGTCGTTCTTAAAGCAAATAAATAAACATTTTCTGACTTATTTTTATTGAGCATAACAGCTGCACAGAAAATAAATATTTTGTATTGCAACCAGTGGCAATCGGTGGTCAGTAAAAAATATGAGGGCAAAACAAGTTATTTATAAAGTATATTTATTTTAAGACACTTGATACCATAAAAAAATGAAAACATATACAGGGTGCTACAAATTCGTGTGCGTACAATGGGATCTCGAAAACGGTAAGAGATACGAAGCTGGTCAAATTGAGGCAAAGTTGCGTATTTTAGGCCTTAATAATTTGGTGAAAAAAAAATCTAATTATTCCGATTGGTTTCGGAGATATCCGAAAAAAACCGAAATTTTCATTATTGGTTTTTAATTTTTTGATCTTTCATTTTTGACTTGGGAAAAAAATAAAAAACACTTTTTCATAGCCGTTGTTCATGTTCTATAAGACGGCGTTATTAGTTTTCGAAGTTTCATTCTTTAGTTACCAACCTCAAGTCAAATTTTTTAAATACGGACCTGGAATTTTAAATACAATTTTAGGAATTTATAAGCTTTAGAAATTTAATACAATGTACAAGTTTTTAAAATTTTAACGTTTTGTCATCTAATAACACATTTTTCAAATTATCTTTTTCCTTTCATTACGGTCCTGAATATTTAGAGCCAAACTAAAAAAAAAAAAACAAAAGATTTATGATTCAAAAAATCCGTTCATTTTTACACAAAGTCGCCTAATATTTGATATTTTGTACGAAAAGAGATCCAAAGTCTCGATCTCAAATATTTTTCTGTCTCTTTGTTTTTGTTTCATGTTTCGCCTGAAACTAGCATCATCAAATTGTTAATCAAATTTTGAAATTCTTTTTAAAACAAACGTAAGCGCGCATCACAGTAACATAACTAGACTAACACTCCATTTACCTTTTCTTTACTCGGGAGCATTATTTTTTTTTCTGTTTTACAGTATTTTGGTCTAGGTCTAAGGCAAAAAGCATAGGACTTAAGATATACATAATATTAATAAAATAAATAAAATACTAATAAAAAATAAAATTACTTCTCATGCCTTAAAAACTTGCTTACTTCCTAGAGTATTGTGACGGTAAATCTTATTAAAAAAATAAACGGAATAAACACTAAAACTTCCTCTAATGTAATTTTAATATTTAAGTAATCTTAAAAATAATTGCAGGGGCCGTAATAGTAAAGAAAGGATAATTTAAAATGCTAGTGATGTGTTATTTCTTGACAAAACGTTAAAACTTTAAAAACCCTTAAATTGAATTAAATTTCCAAAGCTTAGAAGTCCTTAAAACTGTTTTAAAAATTCCAGGTCCGTATTTAAAAAAATGAATTGAGGTTGGTATCTAAAGAACGAAACGTCCAATTAGAAAACTATAATGCCATATTGTAGAACATAAAACACGGCTATGAGAAAGTGTTTTTTGTTTCTTTCCTAAGTCTAAAATATAGGCGCAAAAAAAAAAAATTTCGGTTTTTTTCGGATATCTCCGAAGGTATTCGGAATATTTACAATTTTTTTTCACCAAATTATTAAGCCCCAAAATACGCAACTTTGCCTCAATTTAACCATCTTCGTATCTCTTACCATTCTCGAGATAACCTGGTACGCAAGCGAATTTTTAGCACCCTGTATAAGAGAAATCTAAAATTACGTTTTGTATATAGTCTTTTCTCTTGTTGCACTTGATCGCTAACGATTGTATTATTAAAACATAAAATTACTTAGAAGAATACATTTATAACCATTTAACCTTTCTTGTTCACGCAGTAGCGAGGTAAAAGCAGCACATTCATGAATTTCAGCTTAAAAATTTGCTCCATATTTATTATTTTGCGTCACTCAAGAGACTAGAGTAGCGTGGCGAACAGCATTCCGAGTCGCAGATACTCGGGTTGCCGGGTCTCCAGTCGCCGCAATTTAGTGATAGCGCCATGTGAGTAGGACCATTATAATGTACTCTCCTTTTAGCATATTGTTTCTGTGTTCCTTGATCCTTGTTTCGAGTGGCCTTAGTGTACTCTAAAAGTGTACAGGAAACCTACGCATACAGGTCAATATCTGAATTACACCTCAAGTCACTCAAAACAACACAAGACATGGTATAGTAAGAACGCTTGTGGATAGAGCAAATACTATCTGTAATTCAAATAAAGCCTTCAAAGAAGAAACTAACTACATAAAGACCGACCACACAGAGTTGCTCACTTAAAACTTACATAGGTACGTTGCTATTTCAAGTAAGTTCAAGAGAAACAATTTCCGCTTTACAGTCAACCTAGGTAAAAAGAGAAATAAACAATTTAATACTAAAATAAACATTACAAATACCACTTACTCATTGGCTGGAAACTGTTTTGGTTCTGACATTATGGTTTACATGATTTAGAGAGACTTAAATGACCAAACGGGCAGAGGTTACCCTTACACTTGAATACGTTAAACAACTCCACTGAGTAAGTGTTTCTTTGAGGTTTTATAATCCCTACCAAAATAGAGAAGGAGTTCCTTTTTGCTGTGTCAGGAATTATTAGCAATCCTTGATAAGAGAGAAAATTCTTCAATGTACTATTCAAAATGGAACCCTTTCTTCAATCAATTACAAACAGTTATTTATAAACATTTGTCCTCCTACGAAACTAGAAATGTATTTGTCCTTGTTCTATGCACTATTTTTCCACTGTATCACCCCTTAAGAGTCTTAACTTCACAGCAAAGTATTAGGTGAGTAATCCATCCTTAAAGATACCATTCCATATCCGACAATTATCAAGTGGAGAAAGGCTCAAATCTTGTATAAAGAACCACACTGGAAAAAGAGGAAGTTTAAGGAAGCCGCAATCATACACCAAAACGAGAATGGTTTTAGTAAGTCCTCATTAGATATAAGAAATATCTGGAAACATTTGTTAAGTGGATGTTAACTAAAAATACCACGCACGAACTGAACGCATGACTATACCCAACTCAGTTATGCTACAGTGCACCTAGCTAGTATAAATTTACAAATTTGGTAAATATTAATACATCACTAAAAATGCGTTTTCTGATTTATTCAGTTTAATTGTAAAGCGTTCTATAATTTGAAACATATTTTATGTTTGTACCGTCGACTATATTATGCATATTAAGTCAAATTTTAACATTAAAAATACCTGTACAAATACTTAATATCTACTTATAATAATTTGTTAGGCACCTGACATCAGTATAAGTTTTAAAAAAATAGACAGTTCTTGCCAGCCACCAAAATTTCGCTAAACGATAATTCAAACGCGAATTTCTCTGCTGCACAAACAATTTGGTAAAAACCTGTTTCACATTTATTAGCGGCAAATATATTATCATTCTTTCTAGCGAACCGAAATTCACGTTTGAATGCCGAGATATTAGCATTTGAGAATTGAGAATACGTTTTATTGGTTTTGTCTGAAAGTAATGCTGAATCTGCTAAAACTATTATAGTTCAGATTTTTTTTTCAGTACCTCGTAAATCGCAACCAGGTCTTTAAATATAGTTTACGTAATTAGGAAACATTTAAATGTATTGAAGCGAGTAATCCTAATCTATTAGGAATTTTTTTGGAAAACCTCTATTGAATTCCTTCAACGTAAATTTCTCGGAAACAGAACTTGCCCTTAAAACAACATTCTCGGTTCGCGGGTAAATAGTGTGTATGACGCGACGGTGTTAACAAGATTTATACACATTTAACGGTTTAATTAACTTTTATTAACGGTTGACAAAATCTCTCTATTATGTTTGTTATATTGTTATTCTGTCTATGATTCAAAATAATAATTCCTGTTAATTATTATTGTATTTAGCACTCTCGCACCTTGGAAGTTCGCACTATAAACATTGTTTTCTTGTAAAAGGTGAACCACACCATTGGGCTCAATAAGCTTTAGCAGACAGACTTGCGCGACTCCTCGAAGGGTTTGGCCGTCGTTATCGCTGTTTCCGACGTCGCGACGCGCCGTAGTTTCGTCTCGACGGTCATACGCCCGTGTTATGCGGTGCTATAATCTCGTCGGCTTTCCGAACACGTCGTGATCGCGATGGGGGACGGTCACAACACTTCCGTGATCCGGTGCACCCACGGCCTAATGCTGCCCTGTTGGCAGCCCTTGGATAATGTTTCCCTCATCGACAAAACCGGTCGCGGATTGGTTTACTTCTTCTTTATGGCATTCCTCTTCATTGGTGTCTCTATTGTCTCTGACCGGTTTATGGCTGCTATTGAAGTTATTACTTCTCAAGAAAGGGAAGTGTCTATCAGGAAACCTAACGGGGAAAAACAAATTGTTGTTGTAAGACTCTGGAATGAAACTGTCGCTAACTTAACTTTAATGGCTTTGGGCTCTAGTGCACCTGAAATTCTTCTTTCTGTCATAGAAATTTACGCAAGAAACTTTGTTGCGGGCGAACTTGGTCCTGGAACCATTGTAGGATCTGCGGCATATAATTTATTCGTCATCATTGCAATTTGCGTCTGGGTCATTCCCAAAGGCGAAGTTAGAAGAATTAAACATTTAGGAGTGTTCTTTGTCACTGCCACTTGGTCTGTATTCGCTTACGTATGGCTCTATCTTATTCTCTGCGTATTTTCTCCTGAAGAAGTAGAAATTTGGGAGGGACTGGTAACTTTCCTTTTCTTTCCAACCACGGTTATAACTGCCTATGCCGCAGACAGACAAATTCACAAATTTATTAGAAAAGACTTCAGGATGAACAGGCGGGGAGTTATCGTCCAAGCTGAAGGAGTTGATAACTTGGAGATGGTAAATACAGAACTGTTAGTTTTAGATGATGTTCATGACGACATTAAACATGAGTATATAGCTACTTTAAAAGAGCTTCGCCAAACGCACCCCCATACCGACATCGATGTTTTAGAGAAAATGGCCCACGAAATTCTTCTAAACAAAGGGCCTAAATCTAGAGCCTTCTACCGGATTCAAGCAACGAGAAAATTAATGGGCAGTGGAGACTTAATGCGAAGAATATCTGAAAGAGCCCAAAGTGACCTTAGTGAGGTCAAAGCAGAATTGCAGAGGGAAAGCGGCATTAACGAATTCACTCAAACGGGTTCCAGAGTATTCTTTGAACCCTGCAAGTACACCGTCCTGGAAAGCTGTGGCCAATTTGAAGTCACAGTAGTGCGAACTGGAAACATCGACACACCTTTGTCTGTAGAATACACTACGGAAGACGGAACTGCCCAAGCGGGAAGTGACTACGTCAAGGCGAAAGGTACTTTAAACTTTCATTCAGGGGAAAAAGAAAAACGTATTGCTCTGGAAGTTATCGATGATGATGTATTTGAGCCAGACGAACATTTTTACGTGAGGTTATGCTCCAGCCAACCGACCGGTTGTCTGGGCTCGCCCATGTTGGCAACAGTGATTATTCTGGATGACGATCATGGCGGATTGTTCAAGTTCGAAGCGCAAAATCATGAGCTGGTTGAAAGTATCGGGACTTACGAGTTAAAAGTGATTCGGTGTTCGGGAGCGAGAGGAAGAGTTATTCTTCCCTTCTATACTGAAGATGGAACTGCCAAGAGTGGAAAGGAATTCGACGGTCAACAAGGCGAGCTAATTTTTGAAAACAATGAGTCTGAGTAAGTAATGTTAATAATACAAACTATATTTGCTATGGCTATGAGGCAACGTAACCAAATATTTCTGACCTTTAACGTAATAAATTAATTACAAGTAGGTGTGAAACAAAAAGCATGTAATGTTCATAGGTTGGTACTCTTTTTATGTACAGCAAGCAAATATGTAGAAAAAATGGTCCATACTTAAGTGGAGTGAAAATTTAGAAGGTAAGAAATAAGAACACATGCAAAGTCTTCCTCCAGTGTTATATTAAAGAAATATTTTAAGTAAGTATTTTAAGAAACTTCTTTACATGTTTCGAACGCAGGAGCATTCATCATCAGGAGAATAAATAAATAGAAGAAAAACCAGCAGATATTACCCTTACTGAGCGACAAAATTGTAGGTTCGGTGAAAAAAAAAATGAGTAGAACGGTGAGAAAATAGGTGCACACGTTGCATTGTGAAAAGAAAAATATGTGAGTTTCAGGCTCAAGGCACTTTTCACACACAGATGTCAAATTTTTATTCCACATTCAATTTCTTATAGTGCCTTGAGCCTTAAACCCACATATTTTTCTTTTCACAATGCAACGTGTGCGTGCATCTATTTTCTCACCGTTCTACTCATTTTTTCACCGAACCTACAATTTTATCGCTCAGTTAGGGTGATATCTACTTGTTTTTTTTCTTTTTATTTATTCTCCTGATAATGAATGCTTTTGCGTTCGAAACATGTACATGTAGAGAAGTTTCTTAAAATATTTATTTAAAAGTATTTCTTTAATATTACAGTGGAGGAAGACTTTATGTTCTTATTTCATACCTTCTAAATATGTAATATGTTTTTATTCGGATTCTTAATTTATTTCCTTATCCACTCGTGATTGGCTAGATGCTGCTTGCCGGTAGACGTTGTGACTTATTGTAGTTAAAATGTTAGAAACTACTATTTCCCTCTCACAATTTCGTGTTTATCAGAGTTTAATAATGTGGCTTTTAGGAAACAGCCACCAGCCTCATGCGCAATTGTCAGATTGTAAAAAAAATAATAAATAGTGGAATAATAGCAAATAAGGAAATAAATTAAGAATCCGAATGAAAACATGTTACATATTTGCTTGCTGTAAATTAAAAGTTACTATTTAAGTAATAAACCAAGAAAATATGTAAGAGAGCAAGAATTACTAGAGAGGCTCAGCCTCTCCTGCCTCCTTCGAGAAGCCGCCTCTGGTCTCCTTAATGTTCTTAAAATTATCACGAAAGACCCTAATAAAAGTTAAACTGGAATTTAACATTATTGCAGTAATTTCCAAATCTATTGTTAACAGATTGTTATGTATTTAAGTTAAACTTATGCGTTCTAACACTGCACATTGAAAAATTTATGAAGCGTATGTCAGTATTTTTTTTTAGTAAAAATTGAAGAATGACGAAATTAGGGATGGGTGAGATAATAAAATCGTGTATAATATTAGTTTAAATGTTTGTTTAATTATATTAATTCATTATTTGCATTTGCTTCAAAGCGTAATGAGCAGCTAAAAATAAAATAGTCAAAATTAAATATTGTGGATGGCGTTGAGTTTTTTGGGCACCCTAGATGGCTGGGCCCCCTAGATGGCTGCCCCCCCCCCCCGTGGTTGCGGATGTGTAATTTACGCCACTGTATTGGAATTCATAGCATCTAAACTATTAAATATTTTTCCATAACAGAGCTATAGGGAGGCATTAATAATTCTACAATCTAAAATTGTTTTAAATTATAAAGGGTGGTCCAAACAGTTACCGTAAAACTGCGTGTGAAAATACGCCATCTAAAATTATAAAAAATGTTAATAATATACTGGAAAATCTATTACCAGACAAAACAAACCGCGCTGAGGAGAGTGTATCATTTCAACCCTTAAAAAATTAAAAACTTGAGGGTTCTACAGGGTGCTGAAGTTACCCCCTCAAAAAAAAACTTAACTTGCTGGCGGAATTCAAATAAATTTTTCTATTCATGACAAAAATAATATTGACCCAGATTCTTCAATTGTAAGCATGTAGTTATAGCCCACACTAGAATAAAGTCAAACTCGAGTAACTGTTAAAATGGCGCGAGATTAAAATTTTTTTTTGAAAATATACCATTTTTTTGTATTTTAAGGGCCGTAACATTTTCTGTAATATCGCAAAATACTTGATTCTAGAGGGGGCTATAACCACTTGTATTCTGAGCATATTAAGACCAAAATCATTAAATTCTGATAATTTGAACATACCGAAGTACTTTCCGCCAGCGCGAAAAACAGGGTTTCGAGAAAAACAACTTTAAAGTTTGAACAGTGGCTCACAATAAAATAGTCTCACTGTCAGTTAGTCTGCGATGCCTGGCCCGTAGTGTGCCTTCCTGGAAAAACGATAAACGAGCGGATTCTTTGCGAGCCTGGCCTGACGATCTTGATTGGTCGAGATTATGTCGCTGGCGACAGAACGTAGCTCTGAGAACGCGGCTTAACTCAAAAGCGGCTAGTGCATGGTGAGAACTGACCGGCAATCATAAAATTGGATGTAACTTTTTTTTGGAATAGATTTGGTAAAAACGTTTACACACGGTTATTTTAGAGGCTATAGAGAGTCGAAAAACGTCGGAAACAAAATTTCGATTTTTTGAAAACCATCACAGTAGAAATCCCCATCAAATCTTTATTGGTAGCGATAGCGTAGATAATAGAGCTCTAGCCTACAGATCGCAAGGTCACAGGTTTAAATCCCATCAGGAGTATTTGACTTTTTTTTATAAAAATATTAAATAATTTATAGAATTATTTTGAATTGAAATCTTCCTTGTTGGGTGGATTTTTTAAATTTATGTTTAATGCATATTTCCTTGATTAAATTTAAAATTTTTCATTCTGGTTAATCTAGAAGTCAATCCAGGATTAGTTCTTCCCATAATATGTATATTAAATATGAAAAAATATAAAAGTTACTACTAAAAATAAAGGAAAAGCCTATTAACAAACTATGAAACCAGATATTAAGTGGAACATAATCCTAAGTATGTTTATTTCAACACTAGCTTGATATTTTTTTTTCAACACTAGTGTTGAAATATTTTTTTTTACAAATCAAAGGCTTTTTTAATAATTCTTTGTGGTCGTAGGAAAAATAGTGTAGGTCCTACATTACTCGTGTGAAAGTGATTATTCTAAAACTTGGAGAATTTCCGCACTTGGCGGACGCCTCGTGATAAATATCTCCTCGTTTGAAAAGTATCACTTTCATCACTTGTTATGTAATATACTATTCTCTACGATAAGCCGTCACAATAGTACAGCCGGTTAAAGTCTGAATATGCCATATTTTTTAAAAGCCAATATCTCAAAACAATTGAATTTAGACACACTACATTTTATACAAAATAAGAGTAGAATTTTGTATTTGTAAATAGAAAATAATATAATATGGTGTCCCATTTAAAAAAAAGTATATTTGATATGCCCTGATTATTTGGGATACTCTGGATAATTTTAAATAATTTTAGATTGTGAAAATAACGCCTCCATATAACTCTATTTTTAAAAATTATTAAAAAGTAGTTTTGATGCTGTTAAATCCTGAGTTGAGAGTGGGCCACCCTGTAGTAATAAAATTATATAAATATTTTTATGATTATAAAACGAAAATATCAGATTGAGGATTAGGTTATGATGTCAAAATGTAATAATTTTTATGGCCAAATATTAGAAATGGATTAAAAAGTTAAATGATTTTTTTTTCTGTAGCCCAACAGTTTGGTTATTTATTTAGCATTCCTCAGTCAGAGCACAAGCATTTAGTTTTAATAGTCAAAATTAGTAAATATTATTAACTAAGTGTTTAAATAAAATTTAAAATACGAGATACAAGTAAATAAGAATGCGGAGTTACGGGCACCTACTGTGTAGATGCTCAATAGCTCAAGCACCCACTGGAAATAAATAGTGGGTGCGGAGCACCCATAATCTCGTTACACTCTCTCTTGATTCTTACCTGTCTATTACACTGAAGAAAATTGCTCTAAATATAGAAAGATCTGCGTTCTATATTGTTCAGTTTGGCATTTCTTTAACTATTCTCTTCTCTTCTGTATCTCTATATTTATAAAATACAAAATCTTTCTGTTCTACTGCATGTCTGTTTGCATTTCTCGCTTTTTCGCACCCCGCCAGTTCTTTTAAATGATGAGTCATCACAATACCATTAGTCTTCATCAGCACCCACGAGGTTTTTGCGTGGAGTAGCACAAAAAACCCCAACACAGCCAAAAGATGGGATTAAAGAAAAACATTTTTTTTTGTTTGGCATTCCCACCCATTCCTACAATTTAATTTATCAATCAAGAAATCATTCCTAATAAAATATAATTATTCTCTGTTTGAAGGTTAGAGACAATGATGTTTCTTGAATGACTGAAGAGGTTTGGACTTGCATTGTTTTTATTTGTTTTCAATTACAACTAGTATTCACCTGAAGACGACTGGAGATGTTTACCAGTTGAAACGTTGTGAATCAAAACAACTAAAGACAATTCCAGTCCAAAACTCTTCTGTCATTCAAAATATAGTTATATTTCAGTCCGATTATATTTTGTGTTTTTCTTTACATCCTATACATTATGCATCGATCTCGTATAATTTTTGAAGAGGTTGAATATTGACCTACCTTAATCATTTTGGTAAAAATTATTATTGACAGTTATTAAAGAGCCCCAAGACCAAGAGCCTATTTCCGTTTAACTAGTTATGATGAAGACCTTAACAATAATCTTATTGACACTTCGTAATTTATTACTTACCCTGAATTATTTGACACATTTAAAAATTGCATTTAATTTCCTATGTCCAGCCTAAAGATGCAACATTATATACATTATATATTTTTTATTTACCATTATGTAATAAGTATTTATAGTTTTTTTAAAGTTAAGAGTGTTTTGCACTGTCGTTTACGTGATATCTAATAATTTGTATTGAATGAATATTTTGAAGTGCCCACTGATAGCAAAGGAAAGGTGTGTAATTGCTGACTGCGAATATCTATTCGAAATATTCTCCTCGCGAAAACTGAATAGTCGGTTTTCTTGGGTTGGCGCCAAGCGTTGTTTATTTTTTTCATTACAGTTTAGAAAAATCGCAGTCGAATCGAAAAGGGTAAAACATAATTCCTGAAATATCGCGAGTATCGAAACTTTCCGAAAGACTTGACAGTGGCGCTGTGACCGGGACGCGTAAAGTGTTTTTTGTTCTTACTGCGCAGTGTTTTTACAGTGTCAGAAACCAGTTGTGACTACCATGGGGGACACTGATAATATTTCCGTCATTCTCTGCACCGAGGGACTTATTATGCCATGTTGGTACCCCTTGGAAAACGTGTCCGGGATCGAAAAAGCATTTCGAGGATTATTATATTTCCTCTTTATGGTCTGGCTCTTTATCGGAGTGGCTATTGTTTGCGACCAGTTCATGGCGGCCATTGAAAAGATCACTTCTCAAGAACGAGAAGTCTCTGTTAGAAAATCAAACGGCGAAAAGCAGATCGTTGTTGTCAAAATATGGAATGAAACCGTCGCTAACTTAACGTTGATGGCTCTAGGATCCAGTGCACCAGAGATACTTTTATCCATTATTGAAATTTACGCAAAAAACTATGAGGCTGGTGAATTAGGACCTGGCACAATAGTAGGATCCGCGGCATATAACCTATTTGTTATCATTGCCATATGCGTGGTAGTTATTCCCAAAGGAGAAGTCAAACGAATCAAACACCTGGATGTCTTCTTCGTAACTACCGCGTGGTCAATTTTCGCCTACATCTGGATGTACCTTATTATCAGCGGATTCTCCCCTGGAGAGGTAGAAATATGGGAAGGACTCCTAACGCTTTTCTTCTTTTTTGCCACCGTATTTACTGCTTATGCCGCGGACAGAAAAATGTATAAGAACAAAAAGTTGGGAAAGTTTTACACAATGAACAGACGAGGTACCATTGTTGAATCAGAAGCGGCCGATAACTTGGAAATGGAGAAAGCGAAGCCTTTACTTTTGAATGACGTCCACGATGTCCATGATGATCTTAAAGAAGAGTACATCAATACTTTAAAAGAGCTTCGTCAGAGGCATCCCCATACCGATATCCAAGTATTAGAAAATATGGCACAGGAACTACTCCTGGCCAACGGTCACAAGTCAAGAGCCTTTTACCGTATTCAGGGTACTCGGAAGTTAATAGGTAGTGATTTAATGCGAAAGAAAGTACAAAGCGACCTTACCGAGATAAAAACAGAGCTGCCGGAGGAAAATAACGATAATAATTTTAAGCAAATGGATTCCAAAGTATTCTTTGCACCAAGCACGTATATTGTCCTTGAGAACTGTGGTACATTCGAGGTTAGAGTGGTCCGAACTGGAAATATCCATACACCTTTGTCTGTGAAGTATACTACAGAAGATGGAACAGCCCAAGTTGGAAACGATTATGTTAAAGCCGAAGGAACACTATATTTTAACCCAGGGGAAATAGATAAACGCATAACCGTGGAAATCATTGATGACGATGTATTTGAACTAGACCAACATTTCTATGTAAAGTTATCTTCAACCAAACCAGTAGATTGCCTTGGTGCTCCCATGTTGGCAACGGTGATAGTTCTCGATGATGATCACGGTGGATTGTTTAAATTCGAAACGCAAGACCACGAACTTGTTGAGAGTATTGGAACTTACGAGTTAAAAGTAATACGGCGTACGGGAGTAAAAGGTCGGGTAATTATTCCATATTATACAGAAGATGGTACTGCCAAGAGTGGAAAGGATTACGAGGTTGAGCACGGGGAACTTGTTTTTGAAAATGATGAATCTGAGTAAGTTATACTAGTTAATATACCGGGTGATTCACGACTACTGAAAATATTTTTTTGAAAATCTGTAGGTTCAAGTTTATCGATATGCTCTCTTAAACTAAAATATTAATATGTTTCTGTCACTTCCGGTTATACCGGAAATAGCTTCAACTTTCATTTTTTAAATACAACATAGCATTTTTTATTATATTTTTGGTTTTTGCATTAAATTTTAATAACATTTTATGGAACACGTTTTTTACCTAAGTCTACTCATTTCTGAGATATCTGTATATTTTGTAATGATTTCGTAAATGCATAGCGATGAAATTATCCGTATATATTTTTTACCTTAACTCTTGGACTAAACATTTTTTGTTTGTTTATGGTTAAAGAATCAACAAATCTCAAGAAACAATTAAACTTGGCATAAAATATACAGGGAGGTCACAATTAAGTGCTCATTGTAAAAAACTTTAAACATTAAAAACTTTCTTATTTTAAATGGAACACCCTGTATATTTTTATTTTATATGATGGTAAATTAACTGCTCCTTAAAATTGCTATAACCTTTTCTATACCTATATCAACGCGTTTTCTTAGAATATCAAGTTTTATTTTTAAATAGGATTTTTTCAAGCGTGCCACGAAAACAAATGTACATGGATACTCCATAGTGATATTTATAAGGGAAACATTGTTAGCGGCAATGTTTTCTAGAATGCTTTGACAAGAAAAACAGTTGCATTAAATTATTGGTTGCGTATTTTAAGAATGTCAATTCTGGTTTTGTAAAATGTCACGCTTGGGATTTTCAAACAAATATTTTAAAAATGTATTAAGTGTTTATATTAAATATGGCAACACCTGATATTATTAGAAGACTAAATAATAATTGCTTAAAATATTTCCCTTATAAATATCACTATGAAGTATCCATGTACATTTGTTCTTATGGCACGCTTGAAAAAACCGTATTTAAAAATAAATTCATAGCAATTTTAAGGAGCAGTTAATTTACCATCATATAAAATAAAAATATACAGGGTGTTCCATTTAACATAAGAAAGTTTATAATGTTTAAAAACCTCCCTGTATATTTTATGGCAAGTTTAATTATTTCTTGAGATTTGTTGATTCTGTAACTATACACAAACAAAAAATGTTTAGTCCAGGAGCTAAGGTAAAAAATATATACGGATAATTTCATCGCTATGCATTTACGAAATCATTACAAAATATGCAGATATCCCAGAAATGAGTAGACTTAGGTAAAAAACGTGTTCCATAAAATGTTATTAAAATTTAATGCAAAAACCAAAAATATAATAAAAAATGTTGTATTTAAAAAATGAAACTTGAAGCTACTTCCGATATGACCGGAAGTGACAGAAACATATTATTATTTTAGTTTAAGAGAGCATATCGATAAACTTAAACCTACAGATTTTCAAAAAAATATTTTCAGTAGTTTCCTCAAAAGTTCTAAAGCAAGCTCGTCGTAAATCACCCGGTATACAAAGCTTAATGTAATATATTTATTAGGAACAGGGCGAGATTATATTAGGTTAGGTAAGTACCAGAATATGTTGTTTGTAATAAATTACAAAAAGTAAAAATAGTTGTGATCCCTGAATAAGATCATATTATTTCTATATGTAGTTTTCGTACAACTAATGGTCAGTGTAGCGGCCTCACAGATCGAAGGTCCCGGGTACTATCCCCGGGGCCGGCAACGTCGATGTTAAATTTGGAATTTAGTTTAAGAGGTGCACCGTCTTTCGGAAGAGACGTTAAACTGTGGGTCCCGTGTCATGGATGTTGGCACGTTAAAGAACCCTACCCTCGACAAAGAGGGATTCGGCAAAATTAACAGATAGTGTGTGACAAATTCCCTGGCGTCGATTATTGGCCTCGCTGCGGAACTAGGCCGAGGTAAAATAAAAAAAAAAGTTTTGTCGAGATTTATATTAAATCACTAGGTTTTAAGGTTATGTTATTTCGTTTTATTTTGCACAGAAAAAAGGGTTCGTTCGGGTTGATTGCGCAAGCAGGCAAAGGCTATGGTTTAGAAAAAGAAATTATCCACTTTTATTAATAAATATATTGCCTTTTGTCTGTTATTCTGAAAAAGACTGAATATGAGAAAGATAAACATACTCAAAGTAATTGTGTGTAAATATAAGAAATTACCCAAATCGACAAATATGTTACAGTATAATTTGGTTTATGGATTAGATAGATAAGCAAAACAAATTTGTAAAATTCACAAAGTTTGAAATACGTCATAAAATGTTACAAAAATACATATATTATAAATTTTACAAACAACAAAAAATTGTAAAATACACTTAAATTTATACCAGGTACCTAATCACAAATTTTGTTTTTTATAATCAAGATATTCCTAAATTGTATAAGGTTCAATATTATTAATTTAAACAAATAATTCTTTTTTGAAATTATTTAAATTATTTATGCACTTTATATGCTGTGGCAAAATAATAAAAAAAGTGATGGCAGCATAGTGACAGCTGTGCTCCGTCAATGTTAAAGAGTGTTTTGGAAAATTATAATCAAAAAGTCTACCTCTCGTATCATGTGTGTGTTCTTTTTTTAAATGAGTGAATTTACCTTGATTCTTTTTGAAAAACAAAATACATTCATAAATATAAATACCCGGAGTTGTTAACAATTTTTGCGTTTTAAATACTCCACGACAACTGTGAATATAACTCATGTTTAGTAGAATTCTTAAAGCTTTCTTTTGATAGATAAAGACTTTTCCCAAACCCGATGTGTGACCCCAGAATATTATACCGAAACGGAGTAAGGATAAAAAGTTGCTATGATATATCATACGAGAAATACTAAAGTTTAAATATCTAGACACTATTCTCAGCATATAATAAGATGTGGCAAGGTTTTTACAAAGGGCGTCTGTATGGGTATTCCATTTAAGATTTGCATCGATGTGCATACCCAAAAATGTGCAAGTCTCAACAATATCAACATTGGAACTATCTATAGTAATAGAATTGGGAGTATCTTTCTTATTTTTAGATGTCTTAAAAATTAAGCATTGGGTTTTTTCTGTATTGAGAATAAGGCCATTGTCGTGGAACCATTTTTTTACTATTAAGAATTGTTCTCTCGGGATACTTAATAAATCAATGATATTTTTCTTTCTAATTAGTAGATTGGTGTTGTCGGCATAATTTACGATGGATACAAGTGGGCTTAATAAAATTGTAGGTAGGTCATTTAGATAAATAATAAACAGAAGTGGCCCTAGAATGCTTTGCTGTGGTACACCAAGGTTAATTTTCAACTTATCAGAGACGAACTGTTGACGATGCTTATCCTTAACAACAACTTTTTGGGTTCTATTTTTTAGGTAGGATTTTATTCACGACAATGCCGATTGGCTAACGAAATGAATTTTTCTTTAATTGCTTTTCATTATATCTCTAAAGTTCATGACCAACTTAAAAGACAAGTTATGATGCCTAATTTAAATAATTTTTTAAACATTTTTAATATAAAGTACGGAAGTTGAGTTGTAGACAAAATATGCTGTACAACTCGAGTGAATTGTCTATATTGCGCTCGGAACTTTGAGCATTCCGCCTACGGTGTCGGGCTCCATTAATTTTCTCGTGCGATATGAACATTATATCTACTTTTAATGTACTATTGTGCCGATAAAAAACTGGGACAAGAGATTTACAAAAACAATGTAAGAAATACATATCCCCTAGACTATAAAAGGTGTCTAGAGCTAAAAAGGAAAAACATCCAAAATTTAAAAAGTAACCTAGGTTACATAATGGAATGTTTTGTATTTTTCGATACGGGGTGGTTAAATTTGAGAGACATCATATAATATGGATAAAGTAAATTTATTAGATTTTTTTAAAGTCAAATATTTTATAAATTATTATATTTACCATTACCACAAAATAATAAATAAAGCTAATACAGGTAATAAAATACATTTAATAAAAAGAAAAAAATTGCGAACACAAAGTTTGTCAAAACAACACAAAATTAATATTTGGTCATAGAACCATTTCTGTTTATTACTTTTTGGAGCCTTTGTGGCATACTTAAAACTAAGTTTCTACATAATTCGACAGTTATTTCATCCCAAGCTTGATTTATCCTATGACGTAATTCATCCCTGTTTCTAGGTTGAAAATCATGTTTATACATAGATTTGACCATGGCACCCCAAATGTTTTCTATCGGGTTCAAATCGGGACTCTTCGAAGCCCAGGGAAGAACTGCTATGTTATTTTCTTGGAGAAAATTTTGTACAATGCGCGCTGTGTGTATTGGAGCATTATCATGCTGAAATGTGTAATTTTGACCGTATACAGCGTTTACCGATGGTATCATCACTTCGTTTAGTATATTAACGTATACTGCTGCAGTTAGTCTTCCTTCGACGATTTGGCAAAGTCCTGGTCCTCTAGCGCTAATCCAGCCCCAAACATTTATGGAGAAACGCCAACTTTGGTTGGTTTTGTGGGTGTATCTCTCATCATACCGCATGCCGGAAGGCCTATACACCCGAATTCTCCCATTATTGCATGACTGAAAAGTTTTCTCGTCAGAAAATATAACTGTTTCCCATAAATTTATTTGATTAATATATTCATGTGCAAATTCTAACCTGCCCTGTTTATTTATTTCCGTTAAAAATTTTTTATTGGCAGCACAACGGCTTCGTATATCGGAATTTCGAACCCTGTCTCTAGCGGTATTTGCAGAACCTGGAAAATTCGTCTCTTCTTTTGCCTTGATTGCAGTTTCGAAGGGATGATCCCTTAGATAATTAACCAGTCTTCTATCATGATCATCAGAAGAAATTTTAGGGGGACCAGAACCTGCATTCCTAATAATAGTCCCATGTCTTGCTATTTTTTGTTTTGCCAATAGCACGGTATTCTTGCTTACTCCCAGTTCATCTGCAATATCCCTAATAGCAACACTATCTCGCAACCGACTATAAATAATTGCCTTTTGCTGGGGGGTTAATTGTGGCATATTTACAAATAATATATGATTGTATGTTTGACGAGTCAATCATAAACTGACAATCTTTATTGACATGCAAATTTTCATGACTGGTACCAGGCTTGATGTAAAATTATTCTTAATAGTCTAGGAGAAAATAGAAAAATTTCCTGTCCCAGTTTTTTATCGGCGCGACTGTACAAACTTTTATTATAATTTATTTGTTAATAATGTTAGCTGTTAAAACGATGCTGCTTTATGAATAAACATTTCCGATTAACTTAAGTTATACACTTGCGTGCACAAAAAACATCCCTTACAAAATTTTGATTAAGTTGTAGGCGTGATAACTTTTTTATTTTTAGTCCGATTTTAGTGATTTTTTAAAGAACTGCAGGTGCATCTATCAATCTTAAACTGACTTTTGCAAATTTTAACTAACATTGGTTATTCGATATATTATACAAAGAATCGGAATGTTGCTTTTTTACACGCTGTGGTATAATCAAGTTGCAAAATTATTTCAAAATACCAGTTTTTGTTTAAAGTCATCTATTCTTTAAGATTTGTTTTTTGGCTCATATCAATCATCATGTATTGACTACATTGAAGATGAATTTCTTTTTATGTATGACAATGCGAAGTCGGACACCTCAAGAATCGTGCAAGCTTATTATTACGGAAGTCGGTTTTCGGATTATGGAGTGGCCAGCATATAGTCTGGACCTAAATCCGATCGAACATTTATGGGATGAGCTAAAACGAAGAATTTATGCTAGACTTCGCGCCCCAACCTCGATCCCAGAGTTTATCGTTGCAGTAGAAGAAGAGTGGCTTAACATCCCACAAAAAACAGTAACAATCGAAATAAGATTTATTACCTATCTAATATATTAATAAGATCTAGGCCTAATCGTATTATTAGAAAAGAGAGGGTTATCCCCATTATTAAAACTTAATTAATTTAAGGTTTTGGAAGTAGTCCATTTCTGTGGTGAGTAATGAAAATCTGTCACACACCACTATGAATTTATTTAAACATTGATCTAAAAGGGGACATGTTTCGACACTAGCAAGTGTCATCCTCAGCCCTAAATATATTGTATTGGACCTGGTTCATTTATCTTAAAATGAGGCGTTTCATTCGGTGTGAAATTTCTTTTATAAAATTAAGGTTGAAGTTAAAATTAAAATTAATGGTAATGTAAGTAAACATTTTTATTTTAATTCCTTTTGTGAAACATTGTATTGGAAAATTTTCTAATTTTCCATAAAGTCATCCCGCCAACGGAGCACGTTTTTAAAAGAAAATTAAAAAATTTTCCAATACAATGTTTCACAAAAGGAAGAAAAATAAGAATGTTTACTTACATTACCATTAATTTTAATTTTAACTTACCTTAATTTTATAAAAGAAATTTCACACCAAATAAAACTCCTCATTTTAAGATAAATGAACCAGGTCCAATACAATATATTTAGGGCTGAGGATGACACTTGCTAGTGTCGAAACATGTCCCCTTTAAGATCAATCAATAAATTCATAGTGGTGTGTGACAGACTTTCATTACTTAATTAATTTACTTAGTTAATTCAGATAATTGTGATTAAACCAGTTTTTTGGTAATAATAAACTGCTGGACAATTGCTTTCGAGCAAGAAAAATTTCGCCTAAATTTAACAGTTAATATTTTCTGAACCAGATATGATATCGACCTACGGTTTTGAATGGTTGATAGATTCATCCCTTGGGAAACAATTGTCAATGTTGGATTTTCTTTAACTGTCAGAAAATGGTATATACAGGGTGTTAAAGAAGACGATGATTTTTGCTCCAATTTTAATGGCGTGTAGCTTTCACAATCATATTTTTAAATTTTATCACTCTACGTCAATTGAATCACTGGTTCATAGCAAAGGAAATATTTTGTCAAATTTTTGATATCTGCTATATTTTAAGAAATACCGATTTTTTTGGAAAACCTTGCTTTATTTCAACTTATTGGTAGCTAGATCTCACTGTGCGTTGTATCGTGCAAACTTTGTGAGTGATTATTATACCTTATGAAAAGCTTGATTATGTTCAGTAACAATAGTTGTACCTAAATGTTATGATGTACAGTGGGGTACTTATAAACACACAATATAAAAAAATTATCTTTGTTAAAATTTTGTAAACATACTGTATAATATACCTCTAGTGCAATATGAAAAACTAAAAAATAAGAAAAAATTCATCTAATCTAGGGGCGAGTACTTTCCAATATAAAACAATCGTGAAAAATTGTGAGATACTCATAAACCATAGACATATAGGTGTTTATAAGTACGCCACTGTACATCATAACATTTAGGTACAACTATTGTTACTGAACATAATCAAGCTTTTTATAAGGTATAATAATCACTCGTAAAGTTTGCACGATACAATGCACAGTGAGATCTAGCTACCAATAAGTTTAAATGAAGCAAGGTTTTCCAAAAAAAATCGGTATTTCTTAAAATATAGCAGATATCAAAAATTTGACAAATAGCTTTCTTTGCTATGAATCAGTGATTCAATTGACGTAGAGTGATAAAATTTAAAAATATTATTGTGAAAGTTACACGCCATTAAAATTGGAGCAAAAATCATCGTCTTCTTTAACATCCTGTATATACAATTTTTTGACAGTTAAAGAAAATCCAACATTGACAATTGTTTCCCAAGGGATGAATCTATCAACCATTCAATACCGTAGGTCGATATCATATCTGGTGCAGAAAATATTAACTGTTAAATTAAGGCGAAATTTTTCTTGCTCGAAAGCAATTGTCGAGCAGTTTAGTTAATTGTTTCATGCATTAATTTAATTTATTCATAAAAAGGGCCATTTTGCATTTGTGGAGAATAAATTCATGTACTGACATGATTCAAAAAACAAAATGTAAAGAAAAGACGACTCCAAACAAAAACTGATATTTTGAAATAACTTTGTTACTAGATTATATCCTCGATTATACCACAGGGTGCTTTGAAATTAGGTAAAAAACATTTCGATTGTCCTTGTATAATATGCTGAATAACCAATGTTACTTAAAATTTGCAAAAGTAAAGGTAAAACTGCTAATTGTATCTACAATTCTCTAAAAAAATCACTAAAATCGGACTAAAAATAAAAAAGTTATCAAGCCAAACAACTTAATCAAAATTTTGTTAGGGCCGTTTTTCTGTCCGAGAGTGTATAATGAGTCAAACTCAATTTTTCAACGCTAAACAAATACGATCAGTTGTTTATTATAAATAATGTATTTAAAAAACATCATGAACCTATTACTGGCTTCCAAAAAGGAGGTGTGATAATTATTAACGTTTCACACGTATTATATTATTAATACCTTCGCCAAAAATAACTTTCATGCTTTTTTATATGTAACAGATTTGTAGAGTAAGAACCACAAATATAACATTCTTGTTTACTAGTGTCTGTTTGAAGGTTGGTGACAATGATGTTTCTTAAACGACAAAGGAGTTTTGAAATTGCATTATTTTTTTTTTTAAACAAAACGTTTTAACTGGAGATATTTACCAAAACGTTGTGATTCGAAACAAATAAAGACAATGCAAGTCCAAAACTCTTTTGTCGTTTTTGTTGTTATTTGTTCTGGGTTACTGATGGCCACTTCTCTTTTCGAATATTCAGCCAGCTAGTTTTGGGATCTACAGCTTAACGTGGGTTCCGAACCACGATCCTCAGTCATGCGACCCCCTCGGTTTCTTACCATTGCATAACCTACCGATTGGGGAGTGCGTACCCCCCACACCCCATGAGATATCCGATCTGATCCGGCCTGGTTACCGGCGTAAATGGGGTGGGTTGGGAGATAATACATTTTTTCTACTCCCACATGGAAATTTGCTGTTTCCTTTACACTTAAGTGGCGAGTAAAGTAGGCTATTCCAGTTAACTATGCGGGAATACCTCATATCCATCCTAGATAGGTAATCAAACTGACCAATCACAGTAGTCAATTACAGAGAAGCCATTGTTGTTTTTAAAAGTACTGACCAATCACAGTATATTATTTTTACTGAGGCTCCGCCTTCTTTTTTAAGACACTAAATTATATAATTTAAATGCATATGGTACAATGTATTATTAATTTGTTCAATATAAAAAAATCTAGACGCATTTATAATAGATTTATCAATAATGCAACCTGCTGAATGTGCATAGAAAATTAATTTCATGTAGCATCATTTATCAGTTGGTTTTCCAAAAATTAACTAAACGCTTGAATAGACGTTAGAGTGTGTCGTAAGTTCGAGCCCGGCAACCTACAAACCTTTTATCTACATTTTTTAGCATAAGGTCGTAGAAAAAATATACCGTTCAACTCCAGTGGATTGTCCATATTGCCCTCGGAAGTTTGAGCACTCCGCCTACGGCGTCGTGCTCAATTTACTTCCTCGTGCGATATGGACATCATATCCATTCTTGTTGTACAAACTACTATTACACTCTTTCCTGCATTCTTAAACCTTCTAAATTTCGAACATACTTTTTTATTGTGTGTATGCCCACTGCGAGGATCGAACTCGGACGGCCACGGTCGAATAACAGTAACTCACCTCTGAGCTACTGCCGCGGTCTCTTCTATCGTTTATTCTTGTTTACATTTCCGTCTTCCGTAAAAAAACAATTAAGCGACAATACTACCTGTTGATTATTCAGTAAATTAATATAACTAATATTATATACAGTGTGTCCAAAAAAGTATGCAACATATGTAAAAGTTTTTTACTACCGATTTCTCAGAAAATTTTATTCTTGATAAAAGTTGGTGCATACCTTGAAACTATAAATGCATATTTCACATTTCACCTGCGGCTAATAGTAAGGGACCAAATGCCATTTTTTCAAAATTGCATTAAGAGTAAAGTACCTTAGTTATTAGAAATACAGCAAAATTTTATATGGAAATGTTATTACAAATTAAAAACATAGCCCAAATATGAAATTTGAGTTAAGTGTCTCAATTTTTTTTTATATTTTATATAAATTTTTTTAAAGTTGGTTTTTGGACTTTAGCGTACTGGGTGAAAATGACAAATTAGTAGTTATTTCCAGTACTATGAATAGGGTTGAATTTTATTATAATTTAGTTTTGAACAGAAGTTGGCTAAAATGTGTTTAAGTAGGCGTGCAACACGCTTACTTATATCTAAACCGACCCGGTTCATTGAAAAGTTTTTAAAAGTTTGCAACTACTTAATGCATTTTTATTATAAACCCACGTTTAAGTTATTTGATAAATATATGAAAATTGCGTAAACGAAAAATCGACCAGAGGCGTACCGTTTAGGGGAAATTAAAGATTAGAAATAAAAAATAAAAATAGAGATATGTAACTCAAATTTCGTATTTGGGCTATGTTTTTAATTTGCAATAACATTTCCATATAAAATTTTGCTGTATTTCTAATAACTATGGTACTTTACTCTTAATGCAATTTCAAAAAAATGGCATTTGCTCCCTTACTATTAGCCGCAGGTGAAATGTGAAATATGCATTTATAGTTTCAAGGTATGCACCAACTTTTATCAAGAATACAATTTTCTGAGAAATCGGTAATAAAAAACTTTTACATATGTTGCATACTTTTTTGGACACACTGTATATTATTAATCAGTTCATATTATATCCTACCTTTTATAAGATAATAGATTCTCTCCTACACAAATTAACTACTAGGACACCCCCTGGAAAAATCATCCTTTACATTTTTCACCTTCATGACATAGATTTTTATCGGGAGCCACCATGACAAAAAGCCAAATCGTTTTCGAACCCTGTATAAGGAAAAATCTATTATTAGTCAAATTCGATTAGAAGTATAAAGTGTTGAAGTGATGAAAATTTCCTGCTTAAAATGGATGATATTTTAGAGTCCGTTGGGGCCATAAATAAGCTATTATAGCAGGAGTTTATTAGTTGTTTATTATGTCAGGTTTTAATAAACCAAAGCAGATCGGTGCTGAGATAAAAAAGCACTTATTGATGAAATTAAATGTGATTTAATGCTTGATTTATGTATTTACACACTCATTGAAATAACTAGAAAATTGAATAAAACATGACAAGATAGGTAAAACATTTTTAAAAGGTGTTTGTTGATGATTATCTCATATCTCATAGGTATAGCTTATTTTTTTATTTATATCAAATGACGCACATTTTTTAGTAGTAGAGTACCTACATATATCTACTAGTAGTACAGGACAAGTTTTTAAAGTGTGATATGGCAATTTTTCAAAAAACAGTTTAAAATATTTTCATGAAACTTTATAAACAAAAGTACACCATGCTATTTGAACGTTAGTACAAGCCAATAGAGAAGGTTAACAAGATTTACATGGGACTTGCCGTGGTATACACTCGGTATACAAGGTGTTTCATTAATATTGCAAAAAAATTGACTTACGCACATTTGTCTAAATGATCAGATTGGGACAATTTTTAAAAAACTCTATAAGCTATCCAACCGTAAATAATATATTTTTTTTTAAATGTAATAAAATCGACTTTTGAATTGAAATTGAAAATTACTTTTTCAAACAGCTTTACCTTATTATTTTTTTATATAATTCTCTCATCTTTATGTAGTTGTGTGTTTGTATGTCAAATCGATTATTTTATCCTTATCCTTCTATCCAATCTTTCGTCGGATCCTACCTCCACTGATGAGCCATGATATGGCGAAACGCGTCTAGGGATGGATTTGATGAAACGAAAGAAAATTCTTCTTCTGTTCTATCTTCTTGTTTGGAAACATCACACATCACATTATATGAAAATCGAAAAAACTAAAGATCTATGTTTTGGTTAAAAGCTTACAAAAGTGTAAATATTTCGCTTTAATCGCTCAAAAATTTTGTAGATAAGTTTTTTAAATAAAAAACTAATTTTATATTTCATATCTCAAACACTGTTGTTATTAACAAAAGTTACTTAGGTTTTGTTAAGGTATCCAAGAATGCTAAACTATACAGGTTATTTTGGTCTTATTTAGCTTACCGATTTTATTGAATATTATGAACAGCTAAAATTATTTTAATTGTTACAAAAGTGCTTCTTATACGATACCTGATCCGTAATCCCTTTAAAAATATCCTAACTAAACTAATTAATAATAAAACTTATAGAGGCGTGTTTCATATTTTATATTGAGAAAGCGAAGTATTTTCCAAACTACGGTAAAATTTGAAGATTGGCACCAATGCACTTACCAAACGCTTTCTCGGCGCGGGCCGCTGAAGGAAGGTAGAAGGTTGCGACGGGTTTATTTGTTATTGTGTTATCTCTTTCTACCCTAATGCCTACCGGCTCTCTCGCTTGCTTCCACTCCTACAAAAGCAGTGCTTTTGTTTTTGCATAGAATGCTAATGTACAGCGATATCTTTGCTTTTAAAACGGTCTAACGGAATACTTATACAGGGATCTACTTTACGATAATAATAAGCAAATAATGCGTTCGTGGAAATGATAATATGGGATTTATTTTTCGGTCCTATATTGTTTTTTATTTTATTAATGTAGAGATAAATTGCCAAAGTTGAATTACTCGGATAAAAACTAATATAATATAAAGAAAATTGTTTCTGTTTGTTTTATTGTTCCCAGAGTAGACAATGCTTTTTTGCCTATATTATATGCACGCCACTGCCACTCAACGTAAATCACCCTGTATAAACAGTGGTGGAAAAGTAGTCATGTCTCTTTCCTGTATTTCGAAAGGTAAAAATAAAAATATTCAGGCTATTTTAGTAATTTTTTGTCTATGATAGAAACCCAAAGTGTTTTTCCGATCTACCTAAACTACATACATACAATCAGCTCGGTATGATCTAGTTATTTTTAGCCGTCTCTGACGACACAGGTGGCGAAAATGCATTAATTAATTAATGTATTTTGTATAATTTACATTTTACCGGCGTGGAAAAACCGCACACGTATTATAATATAATAATACGATTTCTAAAATAATAGGCATACATTTAACAACTAAGCAAACGTTGCCAATATCATATTTAATTATTATGTCGTTATTGAAAATCAGAAGTTGCAGAAGTTGCAAAAATAAAATTTTACAGGAAATGAAATTAAAACTTTTAAAGACCACATTACAAATTCGTGTGCTTACAAGGGGATCTCGAAAACGGTAAGAGATACGAAGATGGGTAAATTGAGGCAAAGTTGCGTATTTTGGGGCTTAATAATTTGGTGAAAGAAACTTGTAAATATTCCGAATGCTTTCGGAGATATCCGAAAAAGAAACGAACATTTTATTTTTGGGTTTTAATTTTTGCGCTCTCATTTTTAACTTGGGAAAAAAAATAAAAAACACTTTTTCATAGCCGTTTTTTATGTTCTACAAGATGACGTTATCAGTTTTCAAATTTAAAGTTTCGTTCTTGAGTTACCAACCTCAAGTCAATTTTTTTAAATACAGACCTGGATTTTTAAATACAGTTTTAAGGAATTATAAGCTTTAGAAAGTAATACAATGTACAAGTTTTTAAAATTTTAACGTTTTGTCATCTAATAATTATCTTTTTTCTTTCATTACGGTCCTGAACATTTAGAGCCAAACTAAAAAAAAAAAACAAAAGATTACTGATTCGAAAAATCCGTTCATTTTTATACAAAGTAGCTGGATATTTGTTATTTTGTAAGAAAAGAGACCCAACGTCTCGGTCTCAAATATTTTTCTGTCTCTTTGTTTTTGTTTCATGTTTCGCCTGAAACTAGCATCATTATATCGTATAAACAGTAAAAAAAAATTGAAATTCTTTTTGAATCAAACGTAAGCGCATCACAGTAACATAACTAGAGTAACACTCCAGCAGAACGGAAAGTTATTTCAGAAAAGTAACTAGTTACTTTTTCGATACTTTTGCACAAATGTATCTAGATACTTATAAGGAATAGTTACTTTTACCTAAAAGTAACTTAGTTCCTAGTTACTTAATTAAAGTAACTATTTATAGTAACTAAGATGCTTTTGAACTAGATACCATAAATTTACCAGGTAGTGATAATATAAAGTGTATAACGAATACGAATTTATTATACTTACAAACTTAATACATTTCTAATAAAAGTAGAAAGAAAAGATAAGTAATAAAAAACCTATTAAATAAATATAAGTGACAAAACTAAATAAATATAAATGAAGTAACAAATCCAAATTAGTAGGAACTTTTATAAGGAACCAAAAAAATTCAGAACGTTTTTAAAAGGCCCCGTTGGCCTTTAAAAGTACCAACCTTTCAAAATTCTCATCTAAGAGGGCATGTCTGCGAGGAGCATTAATGAAAGTGGCATATAATTATATTTGAGAAAAACCTTGTTAATGTCAGGATATTTTTGTAGCGACTTGCCGCTCGTCCCTTTGTGAAAATCTGATTAACAGCCGTCGATCGTCCCTTGGTCATCATCTGATGGACGGCACGTGTGCATTATTGGTATCCTAGAGGAACTTTAAAAGTACCTAAAGTAACTAAGTAACTTAGTTACTTTAAAAGGAACTTAGTGACTTTAAAAGGAACTTAGTTACTTTAAAAATATCTAAGTTACTTTTAAAGTATCTAGTTACTTTTTAAGTGTATAGTTACTCCTAAAAAGTAACTAGATACAAGTTACTTTTCAAAAGTAACGAAGTTACAGTTCCTTTTGGCATGATTCAAAAAAGAACTAAGTTACTAACTATCTAGTTACTTTAAGTTACTCACAGCTCTGCACTCCAGTTACCTTTTTTCACTCAGGAGCATTATTTTTTTTCTGTTTTATAGTATTCTGGTATATGTTTAAGGCAAAAAACCATAGAACTTAAGATATACGTTGTATTAAAAAAATATATAAAATATTTTAATAAAAAATAAAATTACTTCTCATGCTGTAAAAACTTGCTTACTTCCTAGAGTATTGTGACGATAAATCTTTTTGAAAAAATAAACGGTCTTAACACCATAACTTCCTATAAGTAAGTCATTTTAATATTTAAGTAATCCAAAAAATAATTGCCAGGGCAGTAATAGTAAAGAGAGGATAATTTAAAATATTAGTGATGTTATTTGACGACAAAACGTTAACATTTTAAAAACGTTTAAATTTTATTAAATTTCCAAAGCTTGGAAGTCCTTAAAACTGTTGTTAAAATTCCAGGTCTGTATTAAAAAAAAACTAATTGAGAATTGAGGTTGGTATCTAAAGAACGAAACGTCCAATTTAAAGACTAATAACGCCATATTGTAGAATTTAAAACACTGCTATAAGAAACTGTTTTTTTGTTTCTTTCGTAAGTCTAAAATAAAGGCGCAAAAAATTAAAATACAAAATTAAAAATTCTGGATCTTTTCAGATATCTCCGAAGGTATTTACAATTTTCTTTTAACAAATTATTAAGCCCCAAAATACGCAACTTTGCCAGGGTCGTAATAGTAAAGAGAGGATAATTTACAATACTAGTGATGTGTTATTTGACGACAAAACGTTAACATTTTAAAAACGTTTAAATTGTATTAAATTTCCAAAGCTTGGAAGTCCTTAAAACTGTTGTTAAAATTCCAGGTCTGTATTAAAAAAAACTAATTGAGGTTGGTATCTAAAGAACGAAACGTCCAATTTAAAAACTAATAACGCCATATTGTAGAATATAAAAAACGGCTATAAGAAACTGTTTTTTTGTTTCTTTCGTAAGTCTAAAATAAAGGCGCAAAAAATTTAAATACAAAATTAAAAATTCCGGATTTTTTCAGATATCTCCGAAGGTATTTACAATTTTCTTTCAATAAATTATTAAGCCCCAAAATACGCAACTTTGCCTCAATTTAATCATTTTCGTATCTCTTATCGTTTTTGAGATCCCTTGTACGCCCAAAAATTTGTGGCACCCTGTATACATAATAATTTGTTAAAAGAAAATTGTATATATTCCGAATACCGTCGAAAGAATTAGAAATTTTTAGTTTTTGTTTCTTTGTTGTTTGTTTTTGGACCTACCGGGCTTTTCGAGTTTGCCGGGCTTTTCGGGCCTTTCCGTCTTGGTAAAGTCAAATTTTTTTAAGAAAACGCCAAGTCACTTGTCATTTATGGCACCCTGTTGACGTCTGGTCTATTTTACGTTTAGAGGTTGGCTAAAAAGACAGGACCGGACTATTTTTATGTTCCATGTTTCCAAACTAAAATTTTTTTTTAAATATTAAGTTCCTTATCTCCCATTTTAATTTATCAAATTTTTCTATTTAAATCATCGTTCTTAACTAAAGTTGTCAAGAAACTTTTGGAGATGTTATCCAAATTGGAACAAAAGTCAAGAATCTATTAGGTATCCACTGAATACTACCTAGATATTGTGATAGGAATTACTTACAATAAAGTAATGTACTAGTAACATAAATATTATCGACAAAGCTTTTAAAAAATTTAACTTATCGACACACTACTCTCCTTTGCTCGTGAATATTAAAGAATGTAATAAATGCCGGTAATACTGCACCAGCTAGGTAGAATACGTAAAACATGGTATATATGGTTAAAATATTGGTATACAAAACAATCACTATGCTTCATTTTAGTTATGACTCTAACTTTCAATCAGAAAACTCTATATACTTACACTATATAAAAAACCGCCACAAAAATACTAAAAACACCAAAAAACAACGAAAATAATAGGACGCGAACTGACATGTGAACTTGTTACGGTCCACACTAAATCTAGTAACTTTTCGGCGGAACTAGAATCAGCTGTGAATGTCATCTGTGGCTTTCAACTGTCGAAACGCCGTTTTCTATCGCGATATGATCTCTAGACGAGTTGGATCGGACCGGGTGAAATTCCGGCCCGTGCAGGTCTCTAATAGGTGGAGTTGCGTCTTTATATTGCCAATTTTAAAGTTATTCTTGGCTTATGTTAATTGGAAAACACTGATCTAAATTAAAATATTTCCTGTTGGACAAGTTGACTTTTTATTACGATAAAGATCATATAAGATGTTTTAATTTACTGTATATAAAGAAAGATAACTTCGACGCCCCTATCAGAGCCGAAGGAGGTTCGAACGATTTGTGAAATTTTTAGTATTGTGTTATCTACTATGTTATCATTATGTATCCGATTTAAGTTGTTATTTTTAAAGAAATAATTTAGCAATATTAGCCTGATGACGATCTCTTATAGACGAAACGTCTAATTACATTTTAAAATATGAATTGATAGAGAATTACAAATTTCTCATATAAGGTTTCCGATATTTCCATAAAATTAACTGGCTATTACTGGCAATACATATTGGACCGGTTATATGTCAAAAACGAGTAGAAACATCAAATTTGAGCAAATGACTCTTACAATTCAACGGACTTATGAAATATGATACTTTCAAGGTTCCTGCCATCGGTGGACATTTTTATGACGTCGCGACGTCTGGGTAATCATTGGCGTCGGATATCGATATCATTGGCATATTATCCAAAAAAAGCGATATTTTTTTTAGGCAGACTTCTCTCACCATTTGCTTATTTTTATAGGTTTGTTGGAGGGCTGGGTATGCATTGGTAGTGTCCAACTTCGACACTGATGGCGCCGCAGGCTCCATCCTAGATGGCTTTTACGCCTAAACTATTTGATATAGTTGCGTGCACGTTCCCTTCTTTTATCAGATTATGTGGCCTCAGTGATGAGCCATAATATGGAGAAACGCGTTTGGGGATGGATCTATAGAAATTTAAGGAAACTCTTCTCTTTCTTCTGCAAATATGAATTATTGTTGGCTAGGCGAGGATTGTACCAAAATATATTCAATTTTTGAAAATATTTATAACATAATAGGCATAAGTTCCTAGGGGACCCGCCCTCTGCCCTAAGCCCTAAGCGACAATATACTTATTTATAATATAGTAGAAGACACAAACATACTTTATTTGAGTTGCAGAACTTATGAAGGAAAGAGACTCTTTGACGTTGTGAGGGGCCTCCGATTATAGCCCGGCAGACCCGTCAAGCCCGGGCTGACTCGAAATACCTGCTGGCCATAAAAGTCCGGCATCGTCATGCTCAACCGATCCGTCAGGCCCGGCAAAAATTGTTAGAACCCGAAAACCCGAACTTAACAAGTGGCCCAGCCCGACCCGAGCCCGAGAGTCGTCCAAGGCGAGATGAAATTCCGGCCCGAGATGTAAACCCGGCCCGCGCAGGTCTCTACCTCAGATTGCGTACTAGGCCTAGGACATAGGACCCTCTATAATAATAAATAGGCACTACTTACCTAGAAAAAAATTAGCACTGCAGGACATCCTGACCATTATTTCCTTGAAATGGTCCAGCAACAATAATAAATAATTAAATACCTACCTGTCTATTTTCTAATTGTGCCAGCACTGCCAGCCAGCATTGAGCTGCTGGCTGGTGACTAATTTTAGCATAGGTAATGGTCATTGCCGTCAATGCCGATTATAATAGCTCAATTATAGTTATTTTAATTCTGGACGTAAATATAATAGAACGTACCTACTACAATAGTAGTTTTTCTACTCCCACACGCATATTTGCTGTTTCCTTTACATTAAAGTGATTGGATAAGTGGGCTATTCTGGTTAACTAAACATATATTCATCCTAGTTAGGATATGAAACTGATTCAAAGCGATCAATTACAAAGGAACCAAATTTACACGTTGGAAATTTTACGCGTCGTTTTATGACACTTTACAAAAGTGAGGTTGATAATATATACAGTGGCGGAACAACGTAGCCACGGACCCGTGTGCGAAAACTTTGCCGGGCCCCCATTGTGATACGGAGTATTATTATTGATAACCATATTAATTTATGAATTTTGAGTAGGTACACAAAAAAGCAATAATTGTTATGCTAATAAGTAGTTAATAGTTATGTTCGAAAAATATCTACAAGTACAAATCAAAAGCAATGTGTCATAAGAATAATAACTACTGTATACAGGGTGCTACAAATTCGTGTGCGTACAAGGGGATCTCGAAAACGGTAAGAGATACGAAGATGGTTAAATTAAGGCAAAGTTGCGTATTTTAGGGCTTAATAATTTGCTGAAAGAAAATTGTAAATATTCCGAATACTTTTGGAGATATCCGAAAAAAACCGAAATTTCCATTTCTGGTTTTTAATTTTTTGCGCTTTCATTTTTAAGTAAAAAATAAAAAACGCATTTTTATAGCCGTTTTTTATGTTCTACAAGATGGCGTTATTAGTTTTTAAATTTGACGTTCTTTAATTACCAACCTCAAGTCAATTTCTTTAAATACGGATCTGGAATTTTAAATACAGTTTTAGGCATTTCTAAGCTTTAGAAATTTAATACAATGTACAAATTTTTGAAATTTTAACGTTTTGTCATCTAATTTTTCAAATTATCTTTTTCATTTCATTAGGGTCCTGAACATTTTGAGCCAAACTAAAAACAAAATAATTCTGATTTAAAAAATTCATACATTTTTACTCAAAGAGGTCTAATATTTGATATTTTGTAAGAGAAAAGACCCAAAGTCACGGCCTCAAATATCTAGGTCTGTTTATATTTGTTACATCTTTTGCCTGAAACTAGCATCATCAGATCTTCTAAACAGTAAAAAAATTTTAAATTGTTTTTGAAACAAACATAAGCGCATCACAGTAACATAACTAGACTAACACTCCAGTTAACTTTTCTTCACTCGGGAGCATTATTTTTTTCTGTTTTACAGTATTTCGTTCTAGGTCTAAGGTAAAAATAGGACTTAAGATACCTATATATGCCTTAAAAACTTGCTTACTCCTAGCTTAGAGTATTGTGACGGTTAATCTTATTGAAAAAATGAACATCCTAAACACCATAACTTTTAATATTTAAGTAATTATAAAAATAATTGCCAGGGCCGTAATAGTAAATAATCTATGATATCATTTTTTTCTATGAGAACATTTTGTTTTACATTTCTATGTTTTGTGGCTACACTCCCGGGCCCCTCTTTAGGCCCGTGTGCTTCGCACTCATTGAACACCGGTAGTTCCGCCACTGAATATACATCAAAAAGATACAAATCTGGCAGTCAAATTTGTTATTTATTTATTTGAATCAAAACATTTATCACAGCCTATGCATATATCAACTTTTCCTAAAGAGTGCACAAAATGGTGTGAAAATTGAAGGTATAAAAGTTCTAACCGAGATAAAAATTTGTACACAAGTGCAATTTCTTATTTCAAACGCCTTCTGTTTTTCACTCATTTCTAGACAATTACTACCAGATTTAATGCATAAAATTAACATTTGGAAGTATACATAATAAATGAATGTTTGCTGCTTGCAAATGAATAAGACTGACTTCCCTCTCCCTTTTTTTAAATGAAACCCTATATATTGTATTATTTTCTGATTCCCCACAAAATTCTATGCTTAGTTTGTAAATGTCATATGTCTAAATTCAATAGTTTTCGAGATATTGTCGCGTCTCAAAATGATAGGCGACGGGAACGTGTAGCTTAGATAGTTTAAAATTAAGTGTTAATTTATTTAATTTGTTGTGTTTTATTAAAGCGAAGCAAAGCAAAAGCAATTGACGATTACATAATAATGAATAACATAGAAGTCTTTGGAAATAAAAATAAAGTTATTAAAGTAGTAAATTTAGAGAGTTTTCTCTAAAGAAGAGTTGTTTCCTTAAACCTCACATACGACGCTATTTCTTTTAAGTTCAAGAGAAACAATTTCTACTTTACAGTCAACTCAGGCCAAAAGAGAAATAAACAATTTAACAATTTAAATAAACATTATCAAGATCACTTACTCACTGGCTGGAAACTGCTCTGATCTGAGATTATGATTCTACATCTTTACTTGAATGACCAAATGGGCAGAGGTTACTAATTTATCCTTAAGGGTACCAATCCATATCCGACAATATTGTCGTTTAAAATATGGCATTTTCAGACTTTGACAGGCTGTAACGTTGGAATGGTTCATCTTAGAGAAAAATGGTTTTCACCTCTCTATCTTAGTTTTTTATTCTCTATCCAACAGTTACAAGTTTCGATTTACCATGTTAAACCAAAGAAACGATTTTAACGGTTGTGTAACTACTATTTAAAACTAGTAGAAATGTTGCCTGCCTTACTATACGATTATGTTAAATAAATAATTATATTATATAAAATAAATAATTTTAGGTTATATATTCTTAGCTAATAAAATAACAAAAAATAATTTAAAAAATGCATTATTCAAAGTGGTTTTCCGACTTTCTCATTATACGCATTTTCTACATATATATCCTGTTGTCGTTGCAAATTGAAAGCCATTATTAAATTTTCAGCAAGTACATTTTCTAATATTTTTCTTAGTATATTTGACGTAACGTGAAATCTTTGGATCCCTATAGAGATAGAAATATTAGTATATTTATTTATATTTATATCAATTAGGGATGTTACTATGGTCTATTTCTTTTCGATTGCGAACGATGACAGAAACCCGTTTTACAATAAAAAAATGCAAGAATTTTCATTTTTGACAAGTTGAAAAAGTAAGGTTAGGGATTTACATCATAACTGACATTTTGTTGTTTACTGTTTATAGCGGTTAGAATTTTAAATTAACACTTGTTAAGGCCGCTTTACAGTTTGCAATTTTTCTTTCACGCAAGAAAAGATTGCCCGGGAGTATGCGCAGAACGAGGCTAATGATCAGCTGGCGCAATTTGTATTGCTTGCAAGAAATATAACTCGGACCGTATTTTTATTGCCATTGCAAGCGCAATTCTGAGGATTTTCTGGTGATTTATGAGACACCAAACTAAATATAAAAATCTCTGACATTTATTTATGTTTTTTTTTAACCTATAGCGGGTACGTTTTGTTTTTGTTGGTTTCCTTTCATGTCCTGTAATGATGTTTTGTTAAAATGAATGCACAAAAAGCGCCGGTAAGTCCTAACCAAATGTATTTTTATTTTAATGGTTGGCAAGTGGTACATCACCTACGATCTTGGCAAGTCATTGCACTCTGTAAAACGAAGTGAAATTTTTATTTCCGCAATATTAATTGCTGCAAGACAACTTGCGTGAAAGGAAAATTGCAAACTGTAAAGCGGCCTTTAAGAAGATGAATTTTTAGGGTATGTCACACGGTTTGGCGTTTGGCATGGCCTTCTATATTTTGTCGATAAATCGGGCATTCTTTTCGCTTCAGCACAAAGTAGGCATAGATTTACTATTTTATGTTGCAGAAAAACGTGAAATTAACCGATTTTATGTACAGAAAGTTAATAGATTGTTTGTTTCGTAATATAACTAGAGCTAAAAGTTATTTTTAATTGCTAAAAGGTTTATAATTAGCATATATTTGCTAGAAATCAATCGAACGGAAATTTCTTATTCTTCTTCTGTGATTAAAAAAAAAGACCTCTAATAAGTTGGCTATGCATTTATGTAGTGTAAATTGGTTAATGATTCAACCAATTAGGTGAATTTTTGTTCAATTTTTTTTCTGTCATCGTTCGCAATTGAAAAGAAATAGACCATAGAACTGTAGTAGTTCCAAAGCATCATTCGCTATTCACAGTAAATCCAATTTAGTTAAAACTCAACTAGTATAACCATGGCCTATTTCTCGTTATAAGGGGGCCCTAGTCCCGTTACGTAATCATGAGCGCCCATAAAACCAATTTCTGGCGAGGAGGGTAACCACCAAAAAATATGTGGCTGCGACAGAGGCGTAGCCAGAAAATATGCTCAGGGGGGCTCAGTGGGCGTAAGTAGAAATTTTTTTTCTGGAGAGAGGGACAGTCGGGACTATAATGTATTTCATAATATTGTACCTAGTAAAGAAGGTGAAAAAGCGCCGCAGGCGAATCATTTTCGAGGCCACGCTCAAAGTTCGATTAAAATTCACCTAACTACTATCAAATTTCGGAAATTAAATTATTACCTCTCCCCCTCTGCATGGTTGGATTAATTTATTTTTGAAAACGTTTTTTTTTTCTTTTTTTTGATAGTCCTAGATGGCTCTTTATAAAAAAAACAACTTTTTTTATATTTGTGAAAAATATGAAAATTTTAACATAAGACGTATGTATGACTCTAACCAGCGTTTTTCGGTCTCGGTTTTTCATGATTAAAAATAAAGTAATTATCGCTCACCACGCCAAAATTGATGATTTTTTCAGAAATCATGTATTTAAGAACGTAGATCTAAGAGCAGTTTTTGTTGCAAATGCTTAGGTTTTAAAATACTCCTTGCTAAGTGCCGCTTTGTATATTCATAATAAAGAATTCTCGTTTCTTCCCGCATCATTTTTTTTAGTATAAATTATCACATTTCTTCAATAAAAAATGTTTCAATTAAAAATTTTACTTTAATTTTTCTTTTTAAAAATAAATACCTAATTCTTTTTTGTTTTTGTTGTAAAAATATTTTATTGCATTGGGTTATATTTTTGTTGATTTAAAATAGCTCTAAAAAGGGGAAACGGAACAGACAAGTATATAATAGAAAAATACTATAAAATATTATTCTTTTTATTCGTTTTCCTTTAAAATTGCATCATAAATCAATAACTAAAACGATATGCGTCTGAAACCTTAATATCTAAATAAAACAAGACTTTTAGAAGGAAAAGTTGAAAAACTAAACATTTCCTACTTTAATCTAAGCCAAGAATACATTATTTAAAGATTTAAATTTAGAGTCCAAGCGTGAGACGAAAAATTAGGTTGCTAGTAGAATTTTAGACCATAGCTCCTTATTCTCAGGGGGGGGGGCTACATCCTAGCCCCCCCCCCCCCATCAAATACGCCACTGGGCCGTGGTATGCGGTGTCAAATACTTTCCCGATCAAGAGAGAGAATCCCCTGGATCGGAGCACGCTTCATAACCATATGGGCCACTCACAACTTCATAGTGTTTCTTCTTTAATAAGTTACGCCATAACAATTTATTATGCTTTAATGATATTATAAAGAAAAATACAAAAATAAAAATAAACTAGTATTTATTAAGTCTGGAAAACATAAATTTAATAAATGGTTAAATAAATATGGCATACAAAAAAGCCGACATTAAAGTACAAATTGGGCTTTCCGCCTCTGGCCTGCTAGACTAGTAAGCGGCACAATCTTTGTCGGATCCTTTGATCTATTCGCCTGAAAATTAGTGTTTGTTCGGCTTGCAAGACCGATACTTTAAATTAAAGGGTTAAGGGTACAAACATACTAGTCCAGTTTTTGCCAATCAAAAAAATCAGGCTAAACCATATTTCAAAGGCGAATTTCTCTGAAACTGCAAACACAATTTAGTAAAAACCAGTTATTGAGCGGCAAGTACCATTCTTTCTAACGAAGCCAAATTCGGGTTTCAAGAGACAGCGGTTGCCGAAATTTTAGCGTCTGAAAAATCGAATAGCGGGATTTTTTTGATTGGCAAAAACTGGTTAATGAAGCGGCTACGCGCCAAATCAAGTAGCTCGACGCGCTCTACTATTTTTATAGCCATCATAGTCTCGGTCTCGCAAGTCGCAAGCCGAGAGTGAAACACTACCGAAAATCATGGGATTTGCTTCGAGATTGCAATCCCTAGAATAGCGACAGCGACAACCTATCATTCCTTTGTGCCCGGGTTAATTTTTTGTGATGATAAACGTGTATTTTTGTACAATTTTTAGCTGTTGGGTTGCTTTTATGGCAAGAAACAACTATTTTTAGGTATCCTAATAAACTGCTGTGGTTAATATGGTTCCTTTTACATTCTGTGCATGTAATTTATAACCTTCATGTACCGGCCCTGTTCACTATTTACATGAACCACAAAATGAGGAAGCTCTGCATCTCCTCTTAGTCCTCCATCAGATCAGAAATCTTTAACATGCTATTAGCATTGTTGCCACAAAATTTTTTTCAATCGTAACAGATTTGTTTAAAAACCGTAACAGATTTAGTAAAATAGTAACAGCATTTAGAATATCTCTCCTCCCAAACCAGAGTAACATCTAAAAATAAAGGTCCTATCCGATGTACTGTAACCTCTCCTCCCAATCCAAAGTCACTTCGAAAAAAAAGTTCCATGCTATGTATTGTGTATCTTCTCCCCCGTCCACAGTCACTTCAAAATGCTCCCCTGTGTATATGAAAGTCCTTCCCAGTCCACTGTGACATACCCTACATCCAAAAATCACAGTTCAAAAAAACGTAACAGATTGCTTAAAGGCGTAACAGCGTAACAGATCCTTTAAAAACGTAACAGATCGGCAAAATATTGGTTATATATATGGCTATTTCTAGTAATTTCATAATCATCGCATGACTGAAATCGTGGTTCGGAACCCACGTTAAGCTGTAGGTCCAAGAGCAAGCTGGCTAAATGTTCAATGGATAGGTGGCCATCAGTAACCCAGAACAAACAACAACAACAACTTTTCTTATAAATACTAACAGCAATAGAAAAATAAAACTTCTTAGGCCAAACATATAATGTCCCGGATAACTCCTATGGTAGCTTTTGTGCAAAAAATTGCATTCAGTATCGTGTCTGTAACAGTTACTTTCTAGCACGCCTTAGGCTTTAAGGACTAGAAAATGTTTTTGAATTGCTCACGAACATGCAACATTTCCTCTAGCGTGAAAATGATCCAATTTAAAAAATTACCTGCCTCGTAACTTCAAATGACCAGATAAATGAAATGGATACTTATCTCGAGAATGGAACAGTTGAAATGAAAATACTCGTTTACGTGGGTTCTAGTATCAACGTAAGCAGTGGCGCACCTAAGATTTTATTGGGGTGGGATAGGGGGTTGCATTTTGCTTATTTTAAAGATAGAAAAAATGAAAATAACCGTTTTCAATAATATAAGATGATGATGATGATGATGATGATGATGATGATGATGATGATGATGATGATGATGATGATGATGATGATGATGATGACACTCAGAAGTTTTACCAGCAGGTCAAAACTAATACTGCTTAAGATCCACTATTTCAAATTTCTGTTAATGGAACTATTTTAAATTGACTATAGATTCCGAGTTAAGACTTTCTGATTCTTTCAAGTCATTAATTCAAAAAACCTTTAAACTTAAACTTACTAGGTTACGCTTATCTAATTCTCTAGTCTTATCACATTTAGCCCATTGTGATGTTGTTTACTAGCCCGCTCTCTTATAGAGAGTTAAGAATAGTCTCCATAAACTTCAAAAATACTGCCTTAGATTCTGTTATAATGGTCGTAAATTTGACCACATCACTCCCTATTTGAATCAGGTTGGCTTACGCTTAAAGAAAGGTTTAAACTGCATCTTTACATCTTGTGTATAAAGTTAGAACTAACAAAATTCCTAAATATTTCATGAAGTATAGTCCATTCTCACAGTGGTCAATAATTAAATTATCCATTAGTTAAAATTACAATTCCTAAATATTTGTTTGATAGGCTAGTTAAGGGTTTGGATGTTCACAGTGTCCAAACAAGACATCGTGATTTGTATAGTGTTCACACACTCTTCGCTCTTTTCTAGCATTCCCTTATACGTGGCAGTTGACGCGTTCAATTCTTTACCCAATAATATTGGAAGGGCTTTAAGCTCGGATGCTTTTTGTAAACGCTGTAAGGAATTTTTGCGTTCTAGGCGTAGACCGCACAACATTTTACATATCTTGGTGAATCAGTCGTCACTACCCTACACTACGTAGTCGTCAGCGACTAGCTACCACGGAGGAAAACTTACCTTTGGGCTTCTAGCGTCAATAGGGTTGCCAGGATTGATTTTAAGTCTCCAGGTTTGGTTTGGAGGCTCCAGGTTGAAGCGGTGTACCCAGTCCAGGTCGAAACCCTTTGGCTTCAGGGCACGGGTATCGGGGAGAAGGGTTACGCGTGCAGATTACCATTTTTTGTAGAAGTTACTTTTGATTGGGAAGTACCATAAGAACGTGGGAGGGGGGCGAGCTTTTTTTTTACAAATTGGCAACCCTAAGCGTCATATCAGAAGAAAGCAGGGTTTTATAATTTATGCTTGGCAACAATAATCGGAACTTCGAAAGCTTATTTAGATTTTGATATAATTTTATTGTAAATGTTTGTGAACTGTGCTTGCAATATGCAAACAATCATTGTGTGGAGAATTGATGATGGATGCTGGGGAAGCTGGGAGGGGAATGGGGCAAACTAGTTACGCCAATGGCAATAATATAAATCTTGTAATTAGATTTCCTTGTTAAATTTATCTATTTATAAATTTTCACAATAGAAATGTTCCCAAATAGACGGGTCTTATGCCCCGTTATTTAGACATGCTCCAATAACTTCTTTAGCGATGAAAACTTTATTGTTCGGTTCAAGTTTTATTGCACTATTTTGAGCTTTATAAACAAATATTACCACAAATTTAGGTATTTGTATACAGGCAGTGGTGTACGATTTTTTAACTAAATCTTAGAATTGTTAAATAAATGTTAACTACAGAAGTAACATTTTATAATAAAGTAACCGCTTTACGTTTTACCGTTTACAAATACAAACAATGAATAGTAGATTCTGTAACGAGGTTGGAATGAAAATTTGATCCGAGTGGAAGAATTTTTTGGATACCTAATTTTCCTTTTCTCATTCGCTTAATCAGAAATTAACTGAATCATGCAAAACCAATGTTGTAGAAAACATACGGTTACGCCTTTCTTAGCCTGAAGAAGGGGCAATAACTAAAATAAATAAGCCGTTGAAGGGATGACCCAGGAGTGTCAGGGAGAGGATTCAAAAATATTATCGCCTAATAGCCGGGCCCGCTTTGACACCTTCTCAATCGCCAGAAATATGGCACAAAGTCACCCCTATTCCGTGTCTAGTAATGATGAATGTGTTCATGAGTTTTGAGTAGATTCTGATTTTCTTTTACGTATAAAAGATTCTGCAAAACAAAAATAAACTGTAGGGTAAGTATACCAGGATCTGCATTCTGCAAAGGCACTTTTAGAGTCTTCTCTAAATTCCAAATTTGCTAAAATTCTAATAGCCTTTCTCTGAAGGCCAAAGAAACGGTCAATGCCAGAGGATAGTGTCCCCAGATAAGGGTTATAAAAGATGTGACTGAAATATACCAAAGTACGCTGTTTTTAACATCTCCGGGAGATTCCGCAAGGCCACGTAGAAGATACAGAATTTTTGCAAACCTGCAGCAACTTGTTTGTCCCACAAAAGTCGCTGGTCGACATATACTTCCAGAAACTTCATTTCGTCAACTCCCTGATCAATCGCACCCAGAACCCTCATGGAGAACACCACCCTAACAGTTTTACTCTCATTTAATAGTAATTCATTTCTGCAAAACCAAGACAAGGCCCTCTCCTGTGCCGTCAGGGATTTCCACAATGATTTTTCTAGTGTATCCCCACTGACATACACCGTTGTGTAACGGGAAAATATTGTAAATTCAGACATGGAATCACAAGACTGTATGTCATTTATATACAGGGTGTGTCAATAAGGTGTCGGGCTTTGATAGCACCTAAATTATCAAAGATAGGAAAAAAAGTGTAATATAAAAGTTAAATGGTTTGTTAGGATGCATAACCTAAAAATATTTTAAAATCTACAGGGTGGTCCTAAAAAGTGGTACTGAATAATAAAAAAGAAAATTAAATGGGACACCCAGTATAATTTTCCAGAATATGATTCAATAGAATAAGGACTTTGCAACCATCTTAAAATTTTTGAACTATAATGCAACGTTGCCAAGTAATTAATTTTTTTCCGAAATTTTAGTAATATTAAGGGTACCGTAAAAAAATCATAGTAACCTGTAGATTACCCCTAGGCAAATATAATTTACATTGTGGGTACTTTAAGGTACGATATATTGACCGATAACAATGTTTTTTAAATCTCTTATACAGAGCGTTCGGTATAAGTTGGACAACTCGACAGTTTTAAAAATGCTTTATTTCAATTTTTTTAAATGGGACCCCCCTAATTTTTTTAGGCAAAAGAATTTATCTTTCGAAAACCTTACTTTTTTATTAGTCATGTCATATATCTAAATATTATAGTTTTTGAATTATTTAGGATTTGTCTTAAATCAGGGTAAAAAAGGAAAGTTCTAATTAAACTATTTAGTCATAATTGCTTTGGAACAAAAAATAAATAATTTTCTTTATCACAGCTGTCATTGCAAAATTATTTCGTTAACATTTTTGTTTAAAATTTAGTGTCCCGAACTAACTTTATCGAAATAGAAAAATATGAGTTATGATAAAGTTAGTTCAGGAACTAACATTTAAACAGTAATTAAGCACAAAATGTTGGCGAAATAATTTTGCAATGACAGCTGTGACAAAGAAAATTATTTATTTTTTGTTCCAAAGCAATCTTGACTAAATTGTTTAATTAGAACTTTCCTTTTTTACCCTAAGTTAAGACAAATCCTAAAATATTTCAAAAATTATGATATTTAGATATATGACATGTTTAACAAAAAAGTAAGGTTTTCGAAAGATACATCCTTTTGCCTAAAAAAATTAGTGGGGTCCCATTTAAAAAAATTGAAATAAAGCATTTTTAAAACTGTCGAATTGTCCAACTTATACCGAACGCTCTGTATAAGAGATTTAAAAAACATTGTTATCGATCAATATATCGTACCTTAAACTACCCACAATGTAAATTATATTTGCCTAGGGGTAATCCACAGGTTACTATGATTTTTTAACGATACCCTTAAAATTTCTAAAATTTCGGAAAAAAATTAATTACTTGGCAACGTTGCATTTTAGTTCAAAAATATTAAGATGGTTGCAAAGTCCTTATTCTATTGAATCATATTCTGGAAAATTATACTGGGTGTCCCATTTAATTTTCTTTTTTATTAATCAGTACCACTTTTTAGGACCACCCTGTAGATTTTAAAATATTTTTAGGTTATGCATCCTAACAAACCATTTAACTTTTGTATTACACTTTTTCCCCTATCTTTGATAGTTTAGGTGCTATCTAAGACAGACACCTTACTGACACACCCTGTATATTAAAAATTGGATCGGGCCCAGAATGAATCCTTGTGGTACCCCAATAGTCCTTACCTTAAGGTAATCGTCGTTAAATTTAAATAGAACCAAGAGTTTTAGTTATAGTTTCCGTCAACTATAATTCATAGTTTAGTTAAAAAAACAGAAATACTTAATATATAAATTAATTTTGTGTCAATTTAAAAAAATTCCGAAAATTGTGATATTATCGATTATGCTGCTATGAAACCCACTCTCCTCCTCGTTTTCGAGGATGAAAAATATAGGAAAGTGTTAATTACAGCTTTGTGTTAGGTACTTACTGTTCCCTTTGCAGCGCACTAGCGTTTGTGTCAAATAAGATGGCGAAACGCGCCTGGGAATGAATCTGACAAAATGAAAGAAAATTCTTTTTTTTCCAATGATAAACAAATTTTTCCCTATGGAGCGAAAATGCCAACGGTCACAGTAGCTTTAGTTTCTTCCTAAGTATTTTTACATGTTTTTTATTCATGCCATATTTCTTTTTGCCAATATTTATTTACTAATTCTACGATAAAACAAATATTTATGGAAAAAGCAAATTTTGATAAACTAAACTGCCAAAATTAAATTACTAATTGGATTCGACTGAAATTGAGCATAAAATTATTATGAAATGAAACGGATTTCAAAATTAAATCAAACGTTTAATTAAATAATAATTTTGTACATTTCTATCACAACGGCAGTTATTTTTTGTCAATGAAAATTTGAACATTCTTTAAAGTAATTTAGGCAACAATCCACGAGCACAGTCATTCCTAGAAAAAATAGTCTGCTTTTATATAGATACAGCGGTGTAGCTATGGTAGGACAAACCTGGGCAGTGCCCCTTGATGATCCCAAGACCCATAGGAACCCCTGCTGTGATCTAACTGATTTTATATTCCGAAGTGTCATAATAACATTATTATGGATAAAGAAAAGATGCTTAGCGGCAAGCGGACAGAGTAGTGCGTCTATCTTTTGCATTAAAGTACACAGGGACTCCACAGGTAATGGAATCCCTGGGGCACAGGTAGACAATGACAGGCTGTTTCGTTCTTGTTAGAACTCATCAGAAAGTCATAACCCGTAAGCGACCCCCAGTACAGCGAGCCTGTTCTTTCAAGGCGTTTTGAAGAAATAAGAACGCGATGAAAACCCAGTAACGCCATCAGAAGGAATCAACTCAATGCAAAAGATAGCCATCTAACGTGAAAACGTAGAAATATAAATAATAGCACGGAACGGCCACTTCACCAGTATATGAAACATTTTTTCGCTTCTCTATACATCTCAACGCTTTGTGGATTCAAATCTAGATCGCGCTGCAGTCGTCGTCCACTGGTTTGCAGCACTATTCCTTAAATGCCGTGTGTAAGTATAAATAAATATTTTAACGGACACTAAATGCCACTATTTATTATTATGGATTTCATTTTCAGTGTTAAAATGACATACTTTATAGAACTGAGTACTGAAAACCACCACCCAACATTCCCTCAGTTCAATCGCAAATGTCTGAAATCGTGTTTCGTCAGCGTCTTGTTAAACGGATTCTTAAAGGACTCGACGTCAATAAAGCTTCTGGTCCAGACGAAATTCCTATCATTGTTCTCAAGACATGCGCCGATGAACTTACACCAGTATTTTGTAGACTTTTCAACTTATCCTACAAAAAAGGAATATTTCCATCCTGCTGGAAGTCGGCGCGTGTCCAGCCCATCCCAAAGAAAGGTAAAAAGACCCTGCCCAGCAACTACCGACCCGTCGCATTGCTTTCAGTAATTTCAAAAGTAATGGAGAAAGCTATTAACCAACAACTCCTAAAGTACCTGGAAGGGCTTAACATTATCAGCGACCATCAATACGGTTTTCGTAAGTCCAGATCAACAGGTGACCTTCTGGCATATGTCACCCATCTTTGGAGCCACACCATCGAACATCATGGAGAATCCCGGGCTGTTGCACTGGACATCTCTAGGGCTTTTGATCGTGTTTGGCACGATGGACTTCTAAGTAAATTGCGATCGTACGGTATGCCTAATGGATTCTGTTTATGGCTAACCAGCTTCCTTAAGAACCGTTCTCTGCAAGTGGCGATTGACGGGTTTCTCTCAGACACCTTCACCATCAATGCCGGTGTTCCTCAAGGGTCCATATTGTCGCCTACCCTCTTTTTACTGTATATTAACGACCTTCTAGTGAAAACCCAAAATCCAATTTATAGCTTTGCTGATGACAGCACACTTGTCTCATCTTTTACCTTGACTCCCCAAACATCCGCTGCCGACGCACATCTTCGCAGGCAGCATGAAGTATTGCGCCTCAACAAAGACCTGGAAGAAATTTTGGCTTGGGGTGACAATAACCAAGTCGAATTTAATGCTAAGAAAACCCAGGCAGCAGTCTTCTCCAAAAAGGTTAACATTAGAGAACCGGATATAGTCATGGCAGGACACGCAATTCCCCTGGCACCGTCTATTAATTTGCTGGGGGTCAATCTGGGAGGTAATATGTCTTGGCATGATCACGTTGCCGCAATTGCCAAGGCAGCTGCACAGAAGCTTGGTGTACTTTTTCGCACCAAAAGGTTGTACACACCTCATCAACTTTTGACACTCTACAAAGCCCAGATTCGACCATCATTAGAATATTGCTCTCATGTCTGGAGCTCTGCACCCAAGCACACCCTTCGGCTGCTGGATTCCATTCAAAGGAGAGCCATTCGTCTGATCGGCGACCCCAAGCTGACCAAGACCCTCGATAGCCTGGAGCATCGAAGACAGGTTGGTGATTTGGCTCTCTTTTACAGATATTTCCATGGCAGGTGTTCGACTGACATTGCCCACTTGATTCCACCTAGAGCAATTCAAAACAGAAATACACGGCAAACCACTGCCGCTCATCCATATGTTGTTCAGCTTAGTACTCCTCGAACTTCATTGTTCAAGAATTCTTTCATCTGGAGAACGTCATCTTTGTGGAATGATCTTCCTGAGGTCGTGTTTCCCAATGAATACAATCTTCAACGTTTCAAGACCAACGTTAATCGCTTTTTTCGCACTCGCACCGCTCCCAGAGCGCCTTAAAGGATTTTTCCTACAGTGCAGGTGTTTTATCATAAAAAAAAAAAAAAAAAAAAACTATAATGAAAAATAGGCGCAAAAATGAAAAAATGTATTTAAAACAAAATGGAACAAAATTTAATGATTAAATTTAAAAGTAACATTATTACAATTCGTTAAATTGATGTTGGACATAGGAGTTGAAATTGTTGCATAATTGTGATTTTTACTTTCTATGGTTTCTGTTTCTTCTGAGGGAACGACAGCCGATGAAACACTTGATAATGATTTCTTTCCGAGAATGGCTGATGAAATTCTTTTCTTGTTTTCGCAAGAGTTCTCTATATATATATCCTTCAGCAACTGTGTCACTTTTCCAGCCACCATGGCGTTTAATAGTGTGAAGATCGACTCCTGAATCAGCCAGCAGTAAAGCTGAAGACCTCCGGAAACAGTGACCTGCGTATTCGGCGGAATGGGGTAACTTTAAAAAATCAGCGATTGTCTTGCACATATAGTATGTATACCCACTGGTTGCTTTGTACATTTGTTGTCTCTAAATGATAGAAAAAAAACGAGAAACGTCGGCATCGGAGGTCTCATTGCTAGATAGGTTCGAACAAGCTGCACCATATTTATTCCTTCGACATCGGCAGGCGTTACGTAAAATTCTCGGGGAACGTTGGTTCTCTTGTACTAGGTATGAAAATTCGAAAAACAACCCCCTCATCGTGTACATCTTCTATCCTTAAGTTTTTTAACTCCACTCTTCGACATGTTCCACCTATACCTATTATCATTGACACTTTTAATAGCAAGTATGCCTCTTGTAAAAACTTTTCAATATTTTCTTTAGTCAAAATCCTGGATTTTTTGGGTGTATAAGAATCAGACTCTCGTTTTAAAAAGGCTATTAATTGATTGAACTTACTTATGTCGACGTTTTTCTTCAGTAATAGTGTACTCCTTAACATAGAGTAATAACTCCATAAACTCGAAGACTTTTTCTTCATTGATTCTTCCTTGAAATATGCCAAAAGTACCTTTTCGTGTACGATATTGATAACCTTTTTCTGGGAACACCAAGTTTTGTAATTGGTATAAGTTTTTTTATATATGCCTTTAGACTTTTCGGGCAACAAACCAACAACTGCTTTATTGGACAATTCTTCGATTTTTGATGGCAAATTATCCATATTATATTATATAAACGTTAAAATTAAAAATTCAATTCTGACAATGACAATACAAACAAATATTTCTATAGTTACCTGATTTTATTAAAATCAAGCTATTAGTTTACTGACGAAAACTTAAAATTCATTAAAAAAATTACAAAAATCGTCGGAATATAAAATATTGTATGAAATTCGGATCAAAATAACGATCATTATGGTACTAGCCGTGAGTATTATTGGACGAGGCGTTAGCCGAGTCTAATAACACGGCTTATAACATAAATATCTATTATGTAATAAAATGGTTGATTATCTGAGCAACCGAATTTTTGAAGACACGTATTACCAGTTTTCCATAAACGTCTAACGTTCCATGCACCGTAAAACTCCCTGAATATAGGTGATTTAATTTTTGAAATTTGATGGTCAATTAGTTAAGTCAATAAATAAAATATTAATATAGTAACCATATTTTTAGTTAATTTATGGCCTCAAAACGGCGCCTTCAGGAGACTTTAAATGAAATGAAATGTCGTATCCTCTACCTCAATCTGCAGAAGTATTAGTTGAAAGAGAGTAGTAGTTATTTACGATATAAGTGTTGTAAAGATTCATATTACAACACGAGATGTTAAAGTTGTCGGCGTCAGCCGAGTTTAATAAAACATCGAGTATAGTAATATGAATTTACAACAAGAATATTGTACAAAATTTTATCTACTTTGATCTATGAATAAAAATATTTGGCAAAAGGTATTTTTTTAAATAAAAATACACCTGCTATTAAGTTTACTAATCAAGTTTTTTATGTTACCTTTTGCATAGTTACTGTTTCGCATGGTTACTGCCGAAACTTTGTCAAACAAATTTAAAAATATAGAAAGCGTTTTTCAAAATGAGCGATTCTAATGGAAGTTTACCCTCTGATATAGAAGCAGCGGCAAGCGAAGCGATCTCAAGTTTAGTTCCGACAAAATCCAAGGCGCGGTATGAGTTGGAGTATCAGAAGTTTGAAGATTGGTGCAAAGCTAACAAAATAAAGGAGGTGTCTAAGAAAATTCTTTTGGGTTATTTTTCCATAAAGCAACACTCCCAGAAACCATCTACACTACTACTCAACGTTGAGAACTATGATTTCAGTCAAGAAAAATCAAGATATAAGCAGATTTTCTTAATTAATCGCATTTTTGAAAAGAAGTTCAGAGGGTTACAAGGCCAAAAAGTCCAATGTTTTCACAAAGGAAGACGTATGTAAGTTTCTTAGTACTGCAGATGATGAAACATATTTACTTATGAAGGTTGTTATGATAATCGGCATTTTTGGGGCTTGTCGGCGCGAAGAACTAGCTAAGTTAATGTTGGATCATATTGAACACAATGATTTGTATATAAAAATTGTGATTCCATTCTCGAAAACCAAAATTATGCGAGAATTTGTTATAACAGAAGGAAATGTGACAGGTGTCAACTGTTTAAGTATTTTTCGAAAGTATAACTTCGTCCTCTTAATGCAACTCGCAGGCGTATTCTATGGAAAAGGAAAATGCACCTCACAGCCTGTCGGAATTAATAGTTTTGGAAGTATACCAAAAAATATTTCAACAAAATTTGGATTGAATAATCCCGAAGGATACAGTGGACACTGTTTTAGGAGGTCCTCAGCCACCATTCTAGTTGATGGTGGTGCAGATATTCAGATGTAAAAGCGTCATGGGGGCTGGAAATCCTCTTCTACGGCAGAAGGCTACGTTAAGAATTCTTTAGAAAATAAGAAACAAATAGCAAAAAAGATCATGAGGTCAGACACGGATTTAATGATTGGAAATTCAAACGTAAAGGGCTCCATCAAATCCACTTCTTTCTAAAAAGTGTGTTTTTATTTAACAGCAAAATTTTAATAAAACCGTTTTTCCATTACAGCACTAGTGCTGTAAGGGCATCTATTACAGTACTGGTGCTGTAATAGATGCTGTAGAACTGTAAAATTCATATTACTAAATGAAAGTAGATAAAGTACTAATAGAGCACCCCTACGAAAAATCCATGGTTTAAAAAAATAAGTAATAGGTAAACCACTCCTAATAATAAATTGCATTGCCTTTATTTGTTTTGAATCACAACGTTTCAACTGGTAAGAATCTCCAGTCGTCTTCAGGTGAATACTTAAAACTGCATTATTGTATACTGTATACGACTGGAGATTCTTAATAGTTGAAACGTTGTGATTCAAAACAAATACAGACAATGCAAGTCAAAAACTCTTTTATCAATCAAGAAACATCATTGCCCCAACCTTCAAACAAATTATTGTATAACTTAATGTCTTGACCTTTTTTGTAAATATATGTTCGGCCAGATTTAGAAACGTTTATTATTTAAAAGTGTGTTTCTTGACATATTCACCGACAAATATCGTATTAAGGTGAGTTCCGCTTTTAGGTACTTTGAATTATTTAAGGCATAGCCTGGATTGATAGTCAAATCAATAGAAACAATACTATTCTTTTAAAAATTTACACGTGTTGTCTGACCAGTGGCGGAAATCTTGCTGGTACATTTGGGTACTATTTTTTTACTTTTTTTAGGGTCTCTATTCTCTCTGCCTACATTGATTTATGGGTCAAAAAGGCATGTATATTAACCGCGCAATTTTTTTATTTGCGAGTCGTGCAACCGATTACATTGTTATCTTTGTTACGATAACTTAAATAGAAAAGAACAGATTAGAAATAGAACACCAGTCTCGATAGATTAGTCAGGTCGGAGATCGGTCAGAGCGTGTCGAATGCAGGCTGTCCCGGGTTGCCCATTTGTCGGTTTTGTTTTGACATCGGTACTTTCTTCCGCATGTTTTAATTAGGGAGGGTATATAGGCATGTTATGTATAAATGGAAAGAAAAAAAAACATGCATTTTGAGACTTACCGCTTCTACGTTAGTGACACTTTGTTATTTAATGTTTCTATAAAAAAAGTCAACCACTCCTAACGGGATTTGAACCTGTGACCTTGCGATCTGTAGGCTAGAGCTCTATTCTCTACGCTATGGCTACCGATAAACATTTTGTTGTTTAATACGTGACACTCTCTTCAGCACGATTTGTTTTTTCTGGTAATAGATTTTCCAGTATATTATTAACGTTTTTTATAATTTCAGATGGAGTATTTTCACACTCTAATTCTGAATCATTCGACAAATACATGGTAAATAAGTTAAACTCTTTACAATTACTGCTTTCTAAAATTTGTTCTTTTTAATAAATAGGGGTGGTCGATCAAATTGGTTCCACATGTTTAAAATAAATACTGTGCCTTGATATTTCAACACTAGTGTTGAAAATTTTTTTTCAACACTCGTGTGATATATTATATAAATATAAATTAACCGTGATTTTTTTCTCATTTTCATAGGTGGTCGTAGGAAAAAAATAATTCATTGTATAATGTAATAAAATTCAAGTTTTATGTATTATAAAATTGTTTTGAATTTATAAATAATATTTTTATTGCTAAACTGCTAAACCCCCTTGTAAGAGGTCTATCGTTTTCTTTAAGACAGTCAGACATTCTGCTTTATGCAGCAAGCATCCAAGAATGTTACCCAGCAAGACAAGGAGTCCTGCAAAATGTACTTTATTTTACTAGTGCGTAAAAAAAATAAAATAAAAGCGACTATCGTATTAACTACAATCACAATATTGATAATGTATCAACATAATATTCAAAATCTCGTTGTACTGGCATTATACTGTTCGGTCCAGTGGTGTAGCCAGAAAATATGCTCGGGGGGGAGGGGGCTTAGTGGGCGTAAGTACGACATTTTTTTTCTGGATAGAAGGGCCAGTCAGGACCATATGTATTTCATGATATTGTACCCAGAGAAGAAGGCGGAAAAGCGCCGCAGGCGAAAAATTTTCATGGCCACGCCCAAGGTTTGATTAAAATTCACCTAACAATCAAATTTCAAAAATTAAATTATTACCTCTCCCCCTCTGCAAGGATGGATAAAATTTATTTTTGTAAATTTTTTTTACTTTTTTTTTGATATTCCTAGCTGGCTCTTTATTTAAAAAAACATTTTTATATTATTTGTGAAAAATAGTGGTGTTAATCCAAAATTTTAACATAAGACGCATGTATTCAATTAAAATTTTTACTTTCATTTTTCTCTTTAAAAATAAATACCTAATTGTTTTTGTGTTTGTTGTAAAAATATTTTATTGCATAGGTTATATGTTAATTTAAAATAGCTCTAAAAAGGGAAAACGGAACAGACAAGTATATAATAGAAAAATACTATAAAATATTATTCTTTTTACTCGTTTTTCTATAAAATTGCATTATAAATGAATAACTAAAACGATATGCGTCTGAAACCCTAATCTCTATATAAAACAGGACTTTTAGAAGAATAAGTTAAAAAACTTAACGTTTCCTACACGACCTTTGTAATCTAAGCCAAGAATCTATTATTTAAAAATTTAAATTAAGAGTCTAAGCGTGAAACGAAAAATTAGGTTGTAATTAGACTTTTAGACCAGAGCTCCAAGGCTCGCTACTGGTTCGGTCTGTTGTTTGTACAGATTAAATAACTATTATTCAATCGTCATCGTGACATATAATTAACCGTTTTTATTTATTAAAATAAAAGAAATAAAATTGGTGAATGCAGAAAAATATCTTAATAGGGCCAAAATTGGCATTGCGTCCAAATCTTGAGCGTCAAGTCTTAATGTTGTAAGCATCAGCAGTAGTTTCATCAGTTGGCTGAATCATGATATCTCTTCCCCCTTGAATGTTTTTAGTATGCCCCTGACTCGATACTTTTATAACAAATGTAATTTTATTCCGTTTACTCCACCCCTTTAACTATTTAATTGTTTAAAATCGGCTTTTTTGACCTTGATATCGGAGAAAATTGTGCACACACATAACATAAAAGAATACAAGTTAAATTGATAATCTTCTCCTTTTTTGAAGTCTGTTAAAAATATAATTGCCTTACCCATATCTTGTTTTTAAAAATAAAATAATACGTCCATTTTTATTAAACGTCCTATAATTACTAGATAACGTTTCGATTATCTTTAGATCATAAAAACTCTTTGATTTCTGTAGACACATTGTCAAATTATTAACGTATAAATCAATAAAACGCTTAATTTTTTTATATGTTATATAGGTTGAATTTGATTAGATCATAATAAAAATGGGTTATTCTGAGCTAATATAAAATAGTATTGTTGGCCAGGAAAAAACTAAAGATAAGGTAAAAAAATGTTTTTATTTTGTGAACAAGATTTCTGATTTTTTGATAATTTTATTTTTCAACATTTATCACATAGGCTGCAATGTATTTTGGAAAAAAATAGTTTCTTTAAAAGTGACTATTTTGCCAAAAAAATGAAGTTCCTTTAAAAAGTATTTGTAATTCGGCTAAAATAAATGTTAAGCTTTTATGAATGATAACTGCCTACTGGCAATGAAAAAATGTTCCTTGAAGAATAGCTGTATTCTGGCAAAAAATGAAGTTTCTTTAAAAAGTATAGTATATTACATAACAAGTGATGAAAGTGATACTTTTCAAATGAGGAGATATTTAGCACGAAGCGTCAGCCGAGTGCGAAAATTCTCCGAGTTTTAGAATAATCACTTTCACACGAGTAATGTACACTATTTTTCCTACGACCACAAAGAATTATTAAAAAAACCTTTGATTTGTGAAAAAAATATTTCAACTCTAGAGCTGAAAAAAAATATTTCAACTCTAGAGTGGAAATATAAGGCACACTATTTAATTTAAACATATGATGCCAATTTAATAGATCGAAAGGTCACAGGTTCAAAAAACATTAAATAAATTATAAAATTATTTTGAATTGAAATCTTCCTTCTTGAATGATTTTTTTTTATTTAATCAAGGAAAGATGCATTAAAAATAAATTTAAAAAATTCACCCAACAAGGATGATTTCAATTTAAAATAATTCTATAAATTATTTAATGTTTTCATAAAAAAAAAGTCAAGTGCTGCTGATGGGATTTGAACCTGTGACCTTTGGATTCGTAGGTCATGGCTCTAGTCTCTAGGCTATGGCGACACATAAACATTTTCTGCTTAAGTTTAAAATATGACATTTTCTTCAGGGCTTGTTTTGACTGGTAATAGATTTTCCAGTATATTCCTAATTTTTTTATAATTTCAGAAGGCGTTTTTTCACACTCTAATTCTGAATCACTCGACAAATACGTGATAAATAAACTAAACTGCTTTCTAAAATTTGTTCTTTTTAATAAATAGGTGTGGTCTGTCAAATTGACATCATATGCCTAAATTAAATAGTGTGCCTTGTATTTCCACTCTAGAGTTGAAATATTTTCTTTCAACACGCGTGTGATATTCGGCGCTTTCGAGCCAAGTTAACCATGCTTTTTTTCTCATTTTCGTAGGTGGTCGTAGGAAAACTATATTTTTGCAATTAATTGAAGTTTGTTTAAAAAGTACCTAAATATATTTTGGTAAAAGATTGAAGTTTCTTTAAAAAGTAACTGTTATCTGGAAAAAAAAATTGAAGTTCTTTTGACAAGTAACGCTATTTAAAAAAAATAAATTGAAACTTTCCTTAAAATAAACTATTTTGGTCAAAACAAATTAAAGTTGTGTGTGTCGTTCCGTCCAACATCTTAGCGGTGTGTCCCACCAAATACTGCTGAAGCAGTTTTAAGTTGTTTCTTTCTGTCGTCAAGTCCTAGCTCTACTGATGAGCCATGATATGGCGAAACGCGTCTAGGAAAGGATCTGACGAAATGAAGGGAAAATCTTTATTGTTTTAAATTATAGTTTACTTCAAAAGTAACGGTATTCCCACAAAAAAAGGAGTTTTCATGAAAAGTAATAAGTTAAAAAAAAAGGAAAAAGGGGAAAAAAAGAGAAGAAAAAAAAAATGACAATAAGAAAAGTTATTTCTGTAAAATGCCAAATTTCAAGAGAGAAACTGGCTATTTGGTTTCAACCAGAGCCATAAAACAAACACACACCCTCTCTCACACACCCATACCCTCACATTAAAAAGTGACGGTATTCTGAAAAGAAAATTAAAGTCTCCCTGAAAATGAACTATTCTGGGAATAATAAATTAAAGTTTCTGTAACAAGTAACAGTACTAGTCTCACAAGAAAAATTATATTTTCATAAAAAGTAGGTAACTATTCTAGTAAAAAATTGAAGTTTCTTTGAAAAAAAAAATTCGAACAAAAAAATAAGGTTTCTTTGTAAAAGGGACCTATTCTGGAAAAAACAAATTGAAGTTTCTTTAAAAAGTAAAAAAAGTTTTCATGAAAAGCAACTATTTTATTCAAAAAATTAAAGTATTATTAAAAATTAACTGTATTAAATTGAAGTGTTTTTGAATAGTAACTGTATTTTGGCAATAAAATTGATCTTTATTTAAAAAGTACTATTTAATTGAAAAAATTAACGACTGCATACGAATTACACATTAGTCCGGAATGACCCAAATATATGTTCGTGTGGCAGGAACAATACCGACCGTTTTATTTATGCATAATTTATTTTATCAGAACCAGGACTATTTACATTACATAATATTTATGAAACTTACTGGGAGGATAATTACAGGGTATTTATCTAATGCTAATGTTTTCTACGTATGCAGGTTTTTCTAGTAGTTTCAAAGTAAAATAAGTTTAAAACTGCAATAGGCGAAAAGCTAGAAGAAATATCTATGTACTTCTATACGATGTTAATCAATGAGGACCGAGCAAGATAAATAATGACATTGTCTTTATCTTTATCATATTTTTGGATTTTTCTCAAGAATTTAAACAAATCTTGTATCAGTGGCGGCTCGCGTTCTTAATAAATGGTGAAGAGCTAGGTATAGTGCGGGTACTTAAACAAACATTGACTAAAAACCCGTGTAACAAAACGTCTCTCTTATCCTCATCTATCTAGCGACTGAATGGAGTTTCCAACAAATTACAAACTATGTCATTAATTGGGTCCATTTTTAAAATACACAACTAAGTAGGTACGTAGGTACACTACTGAATTAACTGAAAAATAAAAACAAAACTTTTTAATCACACAGTAAATCATGTAAAAACGATATCTATAACCGTAAGTTTTGTGAAGCCTCAAAATAAATACCTTAAGGTTAGGCGAACCAATGCTAAAACTATGGTGCATACGACTGATCTATTTTTAAATTGCCCTTCATCATAATGCAAATTTTTACTTGCTGTTTGTGTGACTGACGTCACGTAACCATAGCAACGGTGAATATCAAAGCCATGTTGGGCGTTGGGTCTTCACTTGCTTTGACCTAACGGACACGGTCGGCTGGGGCGCGCCAAAATGTACGAGTGTTTATAACTATAGTTAATCGGAGTTAACCGTGGCCCTATTATGCATAGCTACATTCGAATTAAATTAATATTATTAATTCGAACATAATTATTTTTTAAGGGCCAAAATGGTAGCTGTATTGGTACCTACATTAATAAATATTTAATATTGTCGAAAAACTTTCCTCCTGGTTTTATTAATTTTTTTAATGAAGAGCCCTTCACCTACTTCATCTGACAAGCCGCCACTGTCTCATGTCCGTTTTAAATTTTTTTTAAAAAAGCATGGAACAACCCTTAAATGCAAATTTGACTATAACTTGCCCACTTTTTATTATTATTTATGTAAAGAATTATTATTTTGTCTTGAAATCTATAAGGTTCTTTAGATTTTTTAAACCGTTTTAAACCATTTTCATGTATTATGTGTATTATTCCATTTCTTGGACACAATACAGATATTATCTCTATTTATCATAAATACTTTTCTTAAAAAACAAATCTACCCCAAAACATTTCTTTTTTCTTTTCCTTATTGTGTTATTTACTTCCTTTTATAAGAAAGTTTAGATAAGGTTAGATTAGCATAGAATCAGATTGGATTTAGCTCAAATCGCTGGTGTTTCCCAACCATCCGAAATTTTGAAATGCTTCTCAGTAAGAGAGGAAATTTTTGGGCATTAAATAATTTATAAAGTAGAGAGTTTAATATCCGTAAGGGTAAATAGAAAAAAAGTTTTTTAGCGGCAGGCGGATAAAGTGCAGGTGCAACTATCTTTTGCATAAAAGTACACAGGGACGCCAAATGTAATGGGTTCCCTGGGGCATAGGTAGCCAATTACAGGCTGTTTCTTCCTTGTTAGGGCTCATCAGAAAGCCAAAACCCGTAGCACGTTTGATGGCTATCTTTTGAATTGAGTTGATTCCTACGGATGGCGTTACTATAGGTTTTTATCACATTTTTATTCTTAAAAATATCTTGAAAGAATATTCTTGCTGTACTGGGACTTGCTACGGGTTTTGACAGAGGCGGATCATAGTACAAGCTGAACAAGCCTAGGCTTGTAGCGCCAAATCTAAAAGGGGCGCCACATTTTCCAGCGCCAAGACTCCAAGAGAGACTAAAATAACCAAACAAGATATGAAACTAAGCGATTTCAACCGTGGTTAGAAAAAAACGGCGTTTGATTTACCAGTTAATTTTTCTTCTCTACCAAGCAGGTGTGCGACCTTTAAAATTTCGATTTAACCCCCTCAAATCCCTACTGAAAGTTGACACAATAATTTTTTTTTGGCGATAGCGGTCAAAACTTACAGATTAAAAGAGTTTTTTAAAGTCTGGCCTATTGCCGCAGATTAAGCTTTACGGTTATTTAAACCCAAAAAAGGGGGTGGCACCCAAAAAATTTTCGCTTGCGGCGCAATAAAGCGACTTTGGCGCAATTTTACAGGGTTTCAGTTTTTAAATTTTACTAAGAAAATAATTAAACAAAATACACTCTTTAATAAAAACACGCGTAACTACTTACCTACGTCACAACAATTCCAAGCAATGGCCCCAGCCGATCGCTCTGTAAACTTCGCACTCCTACCTACAGGGCTGAGGTTTCGAGTCTGATTTTCTAAACTATCTTTGTCAAATCAATAACAATACAATCGGTCGCACGACTGACAAATAAAATAATTGCACAGTTAACAGGATTACGTACATTTCTTCATTATCTTATGTTTCTAAACTTCCTGCTTTCGCGCCGTGTACTTCTGTCGTCTGTCGGAAAACGAGAGAATTGGGTGGACATACTATACTACTATACTACTCATCTAGTATCAAAAGTGACTTTTAAAAAAAGGCTCAAGGAAGAGCAATTGCCCTCTGGATCCGCTTATGCTATCGCAGCCAGGTTGTTGCCCTGGATACGCCAGTGGTATTCTTTGATGCAATTCAAAGTTTTGATCTCGACGGGAAATAGTCCTTTTATCTAATACCTCTTATAAAGCCACAGCCAAAAAATATATTCCTTATCATAAATCTCTCCCCTTTTTAAGCAAACAACAGACCGCAAAATATTTCTTTTTTTTCCTTTTTCTTTTGGTATATTTACTCCCTTCTCGTTTGGATTATGTTCAATCTCGATGCTTTTCGATATTAAGCTAAAACGTGGCCGAGATATCATCGCCTGTGAAATAGTGCCAAAAGGGCCTTTGCCAATAGTGACACGGGTTGATTTCGCGTGGGATATCTTTATCTATTGTATAACAGTGGGGTAGCATTTTTCGCTATATTTTAAAAGCAAAAAATCTTATCGACATGGGATCCTATAAGGGCCTTCCTAAGTCATCATATACACTCACATATTTTGCCTAAAATACATTGTTAATCTAGAGAGAGGGAACGTCGCGAATAATATACAGGCTGTCTGTTATTACCATAACCGTTCCTCTATTGGAATATCGGAAACCTTACCTAGGTGATATTAGGACGCAATTTCCGTTGTTTTGTCGACATGTTTATTTATTTAAGACATAATTGGCGGCTTTGTGGATAGAAATGGTAGAAACACGATACACTAAGAGCGTTTTCACACGGCACCATATATCGCGCGCGATAAATGGTCGCAATATTGCTTTACACCAAATTATGTGTTCTCTAATCTCGCTTGTGTGTGAAAATGGCTCATTAGAAAACACATAATTTGGTGTAAAAGCAATATTGCGACCATTTATCGCGCGCGATATATGGTGCCGTGTGAAAACGCTCTAACACCTGTAGGACAATGAGTTTGCGTAATTTTGAAGAATTTTGAAAAAGTTATAAGTTTTATATTGTTCTAGACAGTAATTCTGGACCTGGAGTATGGACTCAGACAGTGGAGGATCAAGAATTTGGTTGAGGGGGAGGAGAGGAGGGGAGGCGACTAAAAAAAATTACCTCTAAAAAAAGAGCGTATATCCCGGCTCTAAATATCTGTCTTCTCTCCTGAGCGACTTCTAAAAAAAATACTGACCCTCGACATGCTCTACAATTTTTAAGGCTTTGAGCCATTCATTTGGTAAGGTTTAGGGGATGGGGGCGAAACTGTCTTCGTTTAAAATAAGTTTTTTATTAATATAACACTGGAGAAAGACTTTGAGTTCTTATTTCTTGCCTTCTAAATATCCACTCTCTACTCCACTTTAAGTATAGAATATTTCTTAAAGTTAAAAATATAGTTGTAAAAGCGTCATCCCGGATATAAATTGTTCAGGAATATTTGCCAGATGTACCACTGCTTTCCCAGCCTGTCATTACCCGTTGGGGAGCCTGGATTGATACAGCATTCTCCTATTATAGTTACTTTGATAACGTCAATAGTACAAAAATTAGACTTTAGGAAAGGCCTTGTTGTTTCACAAGTTCAACAAGTGCTTCCCGATCCAACTATTAAACAAGACGACATTTGTACACGGCCATTTTAAAAAAATATTTATTTGTCGCAATCTAAAACTTTATTGAATATCGAGTGACTATATTCTAAAACGAATGCAGTAAATATTGTTCATGAAGTTCGCCACTATATTTTTCAATTATCAGGAGAGGCCACTGAGCATATACAAACAAAATTCGACATGGTTTTAACCAATAACCCAAGATTTATTGTCGATCTTTTCACCGGTCAAGAAGTCGAGTTCTCTAGGGCAAATATGATCTCGTAGCGATATCGTCTATAAAAAACTATTAATATTTTAAGTACGCCTCTGTTATTTTTGTGGATGTGGAACGATCCTTTTTAGTTTACATGCTGACCGGTTACCACTTTTGGTAAGATATTCTAATATTCATATTTATGAACGTGGTACTAATTCCGCCCCTGGAATTTGCGTCATGACCTATTCAAATCCGGTCTTTAGTAATAAGTAATAACCTTATTATTATACCGCTTGTTATTTTTTTAAAGATGGTAATAATATAAATCAATTGTTTTATTCCGTTGTGACGTCTGGCATGGCCTCTTGTGACATTTTAATGAAATTTTCAAGGGAAGACAAGAGATTTGGTATAGAGGAATGATAGGGGTCAATGTTTGTCTCTGGATATTTGATAGAAATGCCCTTTAAATATAAAATAAGACACTTCTTGGGCTGGCAGCTTTCCAATTTTCATTTTGAAGTCTTGTATAATTTGTTATGTATTTTTTCTGGTAAATATTAATACAAGCTCATAATATTGACTATTTTTTTTTTTTTTTTTTTTTTTTTAAATAAGCTAGTAAAACATTTTCAGTAAATTTACACTAAGATTGTGAATGTGTTTTTTTCCTATACCTTCCGGAATTTCTCTGGTAAAAAATTTCAATGCAAATTGTATACACGCAAATTTTTTAGGTTACTCAGTTTTTGTCAGTGGCGCTCCCACTCTGGCTTTTTTTCCTCTCAGACGTTTCGGTGGAGGGGGGAGGGGGGAGGGAAGGGAAGATTCGACCCCCCTGCGTGTGCCACTACTTATTTACAATATTCCTTAACTGAGGGGGAGTTAAACTTAAATGCAATATCTTGCTTAGTTAGTTTTTTGTAATTCGGGTAAAAAAACCGCTATTTTACCTGGCAAATTTTAACGTGGTTGGATCCACTTTCCGCGTCTCTCACTTTACGCTGGTGCTTTACGGTTGGCCGCGATACCTTTGCGAATAAATCAACGAGATTTCAGCTACACAGCGGGCAGACTAGGGCCATCTGAGGTCGCTGCTGTTACGCGTTCGTCAGAAAGGAGCTCCCCAGAGAATTCGGTACCGAAGTAGTTTTATTACCACACAAAGTCTGTTCAGAAAAATACATTCTCCTAACAGTGGCGGCCCGCGGTCTTAAAAAATAGTGACGTACAGTCGTGTTCATAAAAAAGCTGTACAAGTAGTAAAGGAGAGGTGACATAAATCATGACAAGATATATGACATATTGCACCTCTCATTTTAATGCTGTACGGCTCCTTATCAAATACGACCGTACTTACATAGCTAGTTTTTGTAAATCAGATTCTTCGGTTGAGGTCTAGCATTTTCTTTCAAAGCATCGGCAATAGTATTTTGATTTTGTTCAAAATTTCTTAACATTAACTGACATTTTAAGTGTTCTCCAGAATCCCCTTGTTTACGTAACGATCGAGTAATATTTAAAAAATCTGTAAACACGACCAACAAAACAATTTTTGTAAGGAGGCACTACTACATAGCCAATTATATTCTGAAAACCAGGAACATTAAAAATTAATCTTATAGGATCTGCCACTTTTTTAAAATTCTTTTCAAAATCTATGTTTAAGATTCCAGTAAGCCGCCCGTGTAACAAAACGTCTCTCTTATCCTCATCTGTCCAACAACTGAATGGAGTTTCCAACAAATTACAAACTATGTCATTAATTGGGTTCATTTTTAAAACACACAACAAAAATTAAATTAAGCACCACTAAATTAACTAAAAAATAAAAATACAATTTTTTAATCACACAGTAAATCACGTAAAAACGATATCTATAATCGTAAGTTTCGCGAAGCCTCAAAATAAATGCCGCGAACCAATGCTAAAACAATGGTGCATACGACTGACCTATTTTTAAATTGCCCTTCATCATAATGCAGATTCTTACATGCTGGCGCGTGACTGACGTCACGTAACCAGAGCGATGGTGAAATCAAAGCCACTTGACTGTATGTTTGCTCTTCACTGATGCTTTGAGCTCACCGATGCGGTCGGCTGGGGCGCACCAAAATGCACGAGTGTTTAGAAATTATTGTCCATCGGAGTTAACCGTGGCCCTATTATGCATAGCATTCGGGTTAAATAAATAATATTAATTCGGACATAATCATTTTTTAAGGGCTAAAATGGTAGCTGTATTGGTACATTAATATTTAATATTGTCGAAAAAATATCCCCCTGGTTTTATTTTTTTTGGTAAAGAGCCCCTTCACATACGTCACCTGACGAACCGCCACTGTCTCCTAATAGAGTAATGTACTTAGCTGTCCTCTATTTAACAAAACATTTTCGCTATGGTTGCTTATATTTTCGCAAGGACAGGGCCGGATTTACCATTTTGCCACCCATATGCTATTATAGAAGAATTTCGCATAGTAATTTATTGCATTTGTTACAATGAAATTTTTCTGCCCTGGGCTGAAGCCCACTCGGCCTGTCTGTTGGCTATGCGCAAGGGATAGAAACAGATTTTTTCTACTTTCACATGGAAATTTGCTGTTTCCTTTACACTTAAGTTTCGAGTCAAGTAGGCTGTCACAGTAGGCTATTCCAGTTAACTGTGCGGCAAAATTTTATAACAATCCTAGATAGGTAATGAAATTGACCAATCACAGTAGTCAATTACAGAGAAGCCATTGTTGTTCTTAAAAGTACTGACCAATCACAGTATATTATTTTTACTGAGGCTCTGCCTTCTTTTTCAAGACACTAAATTATATAATTTAAATGCATATTGTACAATTTGTTATTAATTTGTTCAATATAATAAAATCTATACGCATTTATAATATATTTATCAATAACGCAACATGCTGAATGTGCATAGAAAATTAATTTCATGTAGCATCATTTATCACTTGGTTTTCCTATAATTAGTCTAACTTTTCGATAGTCGAGAGGTAGAGCGTTTTATTATGGAACCAATGGTCGTGAGTTCGAGCCCAGCAACCAAAAAATTTTTTCTTACATTTTTTAGCATAAGGTTTGTAAGTTTGGTCGTAGAAAAAGTATTCTGTTCAACTCGAATGGATTGTCCATATGGCCTTCGGAAGTTTGAGCACTCCGCCTACGGCGTCGTGCTCAATTTACTTCCTCGTGCGATATGGATATCATATCCACTTTTGTTGTACAAACTACTATTCTCAGTGTAAGTTTACCAAAAATATACTATGAGCTATTCTAAAATAATGAGCGGTAGATGAAAAATGGAGCTACATTTTTTGAAACTAATATGCCTTATATTGTAATCTTTTCAAAATGCCAGCCTGTCTTGGCATAATATGGCGCACATAAATAATTCATGCAAGGCGTCATCATGATGGAATGGTAAAGTCCCAGTTGCATTTTCATTTCCGTACGTTCTAGCGTCTTTCTATTATAATCTTAGCGGATTTGTCTTGTCTCAGCTAATATTAAATAAATCATGAGTTAATTGATGGATAAGCCTGATGATGAGTTTCATTAGGGAGTTTGTGTATTAAAATGAAAACTGATTTAAGTCCCATGATTAGACACAGGCGGTGGACGAGAATACAGAGGTAGTACGGAGGTGTAGAGATGATAATAATATGTTGTTTTCAGCAGCAACTCCTGATCTTTTAAAGAGACAGTGCTGCAGAGCATAGCAAACATTAATACACTCTTAATAATGGCCTAGTATAACATACCAAAATCTTAGTTTCCGTGACAAGAAAAGTTAGTTAAAATATCCTCAAGAGGAAACTTAGTAACGATACTACATTTTATGCTAGGCCGATATAGTATATTTCAGAAATGTGTAGAGCAAATTTTCTATAGCTCATTAGGTATGCAAAGGGACTACAGAGTGACCCAACGAATATTTAAGCCACTGTCATAATTTGGCATTGATTTCATTGCAAGATTCTTTATTTTCATCAAGTGCAGGTAGTTTCACCCGGGTTTGGGTTAATTTATGAGTTTTGCCTATTGTTATTCATTCACAAACACTGCAAATGGTGTGACAAAGGCGTGCATTATAAACGTAGTACCAATTAGGTACAATTATTTTTTTTAAACATTATAAAAAATACAAAATACAAAAAATACATTATACAGAAATTAAATTATAAAAAATCATAATATTCTTCGTCATCTGAGGAACTGTTATCTCCTCTTGACGTTATAATTAACGGGTTGACAGTGCGATCGATCAGGTGGTTAAGTCCCCACATTTTCTCCCCTTCTTTAATAACATGATGGACTGCTTTTCGCCAGTTCTTTAGTGTTACTTCCTTAAGGGCATGAACAGTAGCTTAACGTCTTTCATTTTGAATGTTGTATTGTGTTATTTGTGTTACTACAAATCCTTTCACTTCCGCCCATATAAGTTCTATAGAATTTAGTTCGTAACGATATGGCGGTGTGCGCAGCACAGTTACACTATATTTTTCAGCTATATCTTCGACGGCATATTTCATAAAACTTCATAAAACAATGTTAGTGTAAATTTGCTATAGCTAATAGTTCCTTCTTTTTTATTTGGTTAGTTATCATAAATAATTTAATGCACAAAATTTACCTGCGCCTATAGTAAGTAGGATATTTTTTTTTCTGGAGAAAGGGACAGTCTGGACTACATGTATTACATTATATTGAAGAAGGCGATAAAGCGGCGCAGGTAAAAAATTTTATTAAAATTTGTTTTTGTAATTTTTTTTAATATTTGTGAAAAATATGAATATTGGTGTCAATCCAAAATTTTAACATAAGACGTATGTATGACTAACCAGAGTTTTTCGGGCTCGGTTTATCATGATGAAAAATAAAGTAAATATTGATGAATTTTCAGAAATCATGTATTTTAGGAGCGTAGATCTACGAGCAGTTTTTGGTAAAAATGCTTAGGTTTTGAAATACTCCTTCTTAAGTGCCGTTTTGTATATTTATAATAAAGCATTCTCGTTTTTTCCCGCCCTATTTTATTATTATAAATTATTACACTTCTTCAAAAAAAAAGGTTTCAATTAAAATTTTTACTTTAATTTTTCTCTTTAAAAATAAATACCTAACTGTTTTTTGTTCTTTTAAAAATATTTTATTGCATTGGGTATATTATTGTGGATTTAAAATAGCTTTAAAAAAGAGAAAACGGAACAGACAAGTATATATTAGGAAAATACTATAAAATATTATTCTTTTTACTCGTTTTCCTATAAAATTGCATCATAAATCAATAACTAAAACGATATGCTTCCGAAACCTTAATCTTTATTCAGGGTGTTTTTTTATTGAGTGCCGATACTTAAGATTGTGAATCCTTGGATGATTAAGAAGAAAACTTAATATTATCATATGTCCTAAAGCTCTTAATTTTTGAGCTACAGGGTGTTAATATTTTTTAAAAAATATAATTTTTTTATCATAATTATTATATCACTCTTAGATATTTTTAATGAAATTTTGTACATATCTCTTAATCATTAAGGAGCATTTTTTGACTTTAAAGATTTTTTTTAAATTTTCACCAGTGACGTCCGTACGAGGTTTGAACTGAATATTTTTAAAGAAAAAAATGGTACGCTACTGATTTTTCTAAATGTGTGGTGCATCATACGAAAGTAAGTCTATAGACCAAATTTGCTCAAAAATAATTGAGGATTTTAAATATAAGTTTGGTTTTTAGAAAAATCAGTGGCGTAGCATTTTTTCTTTAAAAATATTCAATTCAAACCTCGTACGGACGTCACTGGTAAAAATTAAAAAAAATCTTTTAAGTCAAAAAATGCTCCTTAATGATTAAGAGGTATGTACAAAATTTCATAAAAATATCTAAGAGTGATATAATATTTATGATAAAAAAATTATATTTTTAAAAAAATATTAACACCCTGTAGCTCAAAAATGAAGAGCTTTAGGACATATGTTAATATTAACTTTTCTTCTTAAAATCTCTCAAGGATTCACAACCTTAAGTATCGGGCACTCAATTAAAAAACACCCTGTAAAAAACAGGACTTTTAGAAAGAAAAGTTTAAAAATTAAACGTTTCCTACAAGACTTTTGTAATCTAAGCCAACAATACATTATTTAAAAATTGAAATTAAGAGTCCAAGCGTGAGACGAAAAATTTGGTTGCAATTAGACTTTTAGACCCCAAGCTCCTAAGCTCGGGGGGGGGGGCAGTCCGGCAGCCCCCCTCCCTTAATACGCCACCGTTGACTAGTGACAAAGCTGCAGAGTTAGTAAAAACAGTTTTTTTTTGTGCTTCTCTTTCTGGGTGTTATGATCCCCATGACTCCCTCCACCCCTGGATCCGTGCTTAGTTATTGCATAAATACTCTTATTATTAGTGGGCTCGTTAACACCAAAGATTAATACAGCTTCAATAACATAGGTACAACTCTGGCAACAAAGTTATAGTGTAGTTTGAAACATGATAATGTGGTCATACTAACATTAATAAGTAGTTATATTGGAATTATGACCCTAAAATTATGGTAATGACTTAGTCATTATATGTTATTACGATATTCCCATCATAGTCGGACCATAAAAAAGATTAACCCATTAATAAATTGATTTGGTAATAGAGTCCCTATTAATTGCCAATAACGTTGAAAAAAATTGTTATTGGCCATTCAGACTGGGCTAGGCATTAAGAATTTCATTTATTTAATGGGATTTGTTGACGTAAAAAGTATACGTTCTTAAGTCTTCATATTTGAAAGTCTTATTGGTAATAGAAAAGAAGGTTTTTTAGTGGCAGGCGGACAAAGTAGTGCATCTATCTTTTGCATTAAGTACACAGGGACGCCAAATGCAATGGGTTATCTGGGGTACAGGAAGACAATGACAGGCTGTTTCGTTCTTATTAGAACTCATCAGAGAGCCATAACCTGTAAGCGACCCCCAGTACAGCGATACTATGCTTTCAAGGCATTTTTAAGAAATAAAAACGCGAAGAAACCCCAGTAACGCCATCTATAGGAATCAACTCAATGTAAAAGATAGTCGTCGACGACTGTGATTGTCTACCTGTGCCCCAGGGAATCCATCGCATTTGGCGTCCCTGTGTACTTAATGCAAAAGATAGATGCATTACTTTGTCCTCCTGCCGCTAAAAAACCTTCTTTTCTATTTATTATACGGACACTAAACTCTACTACTTTACTTATTGGTAATGTTTGCGGGTCGTTTTTTAAATACACGTTGTCTCCAAAATCAACGCCGAGAAAGCGACCTGATTGATCATGGCATATTGTTGCGTAAGCTAGAGTGTTATGGTGTTCGCGGTGTGACTAATAATTTTATTAAATCATATTTGTCAAATAGGAAGATGACGGTTTGTGTCAACGACGATCAACAAACAGCATTCTCAGAAGTTATTACAGTTAAAAAGGGCGTACCACAGGGTTCCATATTGGGCCCAATATTGTTTCTGATATTTGCCAATGATCTCAATAAAAAAATTGATATTTCAACTTTGTATCAGTTTGCGGATGATACGTCATGCATATGTACAAGTAATATTCTGTTGGCGACAAAATCTACTGAGATCGTGACGAGTGTGTTGGAGTGGTCTAGAGCAAATAAGCTAATTTTAAATAGTAAAAAAACCTGCTTGATTGTTTTTCGAGGTAATAACAATTTCAATGAATCTTTATACGTTCCTATTGAAGGGAAAAGTATAGAGCAGGCACAAACTGTTAAATTTCTAGGAGTAACGTTGGATGATACTCTGCAGTGGACCCAACAGGTTAATGCTGTTGTAATTAAGATTAGCAAGGCAGCATATGCTAATATACTATTCGTTTTTTGCGTCACCAGGTTGGTTTGGACGTATTAAGAATTTTTTACATGTCCAGTGTGCAATCTGTGATTGCATATAGTATCACGTTTTGGTACCGTACTTCGGTTGCGCATGCACATAGAGTTTTTGTGACTCAAAAGAGAATAGTTAGGATCATGTTGGGGATGTATTACCGAGATTCTTGTAGAGGTAAATTTAAACAGTTAAACATCATGACTGTACCATCATTGTTTATATATAGCTGTGCTGTATTTGTAAAGACTAATGCTAATATGTTTGTTAGGAATAGCGATGTCTCCAACAATATTTATACTAGGGGTAGAAACGATTTGGTTACACCTCTTCACCGAACATCTCTTTTTCATAAGGGCCCTCTCATGAGCTGCATTAAAGTGTATAACTCTTTACCAAATGAAGTTAGGGCCATCCAGGGCAGTGAATTATTTAAGCGTCATTTAAAGAGCTTTTTGATTGAAAATGAATTTTACTCAGTTAATGATTTCTTTGACAGATAAATTTATTCATATTGGATTGACGATTTGCTGCCCTGATTTTTATTTTTGATTTTAATTTTTTATTTTGATTTTTCTTTTGCCTTATTGATTTTGATTTTTTATGTTTTCTGTCGTTTATCTACTGTTGCCTGTTTCGTTTGTAGACCGAGCATTGTTTGAGTAGTATATTTTCGCCACTTATCATGTATTAATTTGTGTACTTAGGTTAAGGTTTTGTTTTATTTTAATTATACGACTGACGTTGTCAATGTTCATTTCTGAATGTTTTTATGACAATAAAGATATTATTATTATTATTATTATTATTAAAGATAGACCCCGCATCTCATTTATAAAATTACTTTCACGACGAGCCTACAACTCACTGTTTATAAGAGGGCAATAGCATGTGTAGACTACTATGAAATCCAGGCATTGAATCGGTTATTTTGCAAACCTGACACTGTTCACCATATTGTTTTTTTATAATTAACTCCCAAAACTTTTAAACACTGAACTCTCACCACTTTTTATTTAATAAAGCTGGAAATAAATAATTTATTGTTCTTTATGTTAAAATTGTAAAGTTTTTATTTCCTTATTTTCATTTGCTACCACTAGGAGGCAAACGCAAGTTTTGCTCGATCGATCCGAAAAGTAAATTTATTATGACTGTTCGTTGACTGTATGTTAAAGGCAATTATAAAATGTCATCGTAATGCTGATACACTGTCTTTTAAAATATACAGGGTGATTCCTAAGTTGATACTTCTTTTTTAGCTGCGTATAGAAGGCATTAAAATAGACAACATTTTCAAATACCTTCTTTCAAAAAATCCAAAAATAAAGTACTTATACTCATTTATTACACTACAAATTAAATACGGTTCTGTCTAACCTGCCCGTTAAATAACATTAAGAAAACTTCTGGGTGTAGAGAAGAAACATCCGCACTTTTACGACTCACAATAAATTAGCACCATAATTAGTTCATTGCTTTCAAATTTTACCATTTTCACCAATTTATTAAAATTAATTTGCTTCAGAAAACCACACCGCGCCGCCAATTGCCAAAATAAATAACTGACGACCGATCCGTACCTTCTATACACAGCTAAAAAAGAAATATCAACTTAGGAATCACACTGTATATTTCTTTCTCGAATTCATGAAGAATATATGATTATACTCAAATCGTTTTGACAAAATAACTATTTTAAAATTAATTTTTACAGTAGTTCAGCTCAAAAGTTAGGTTAAGGGATGTCAAACTGACAATCACGTTCCAAGTTCAATTCTGTTGCGGTTTTTATTTAAATCTTGATACGGATACAATAATTACAAAATATGCCAACTCGACCTTGAATAATCGACCTCAATACCTGTGTTGGTGAAATTTTTAATTCGCTACATGGATTCAGGTCGATTTATGTAAAAAGGTACTTCATGAAAATGTGGTAAATTATTAGGAATACGAGAATACCACCTCTGGTGGCAGTCACAGAAGTTCTCTTAGCTGCCATTCACTGAGAAATTTATTTAAAATGTTTGTCGGTATTAGTATTTTAACTAGTTTGAGGTGAGAATATGTTTTAAGCAATCCAGCGATTTATTTAATTAGGGATATTCTTTTTTTTACCGGTGAGTCCACCGTTTTTTTTTTCTGAAAAGTTAATATTAAAATGTGTTAGTTAATGGCCTTTGCGATCACCCCGGAGTGGTTCCCCGCTTCGCCGACTCCTTTGGATATTCCCTGAAACAGGAATTCTGCCGATAAAATGACTTGACTTTTTTTAGTTTTAAATCATAAATATATTCCTATGTTTTAAAAATAATATTATTTAACAAACTTGTCACGATACAGGGTGTTACAAATTCGACATACCAGCATTGGAATCTCGGAAACCATAGGAGTTAGAGAAACGGTTAAATGGGGACAAAGTGGTGCAATTCGGTGCTGATTATAATGCCGCTTTAAAAGTTTTCAAATTCCGAATACTTCCGATTTTATTCGAAAAAAATCGAAATTTTGCAAAATCGTTTTTATTTTTCCCTGATCTCATTTGACTAGGTATTTAAAAATAAATGACACTTTGTCATTGCCACTTTTTCTCCTCTACAAAACGACGTTACTAAACTAAAGATCCGCCGTTTCGTCTCCGAGCGGCCATCACCAACTTTACTTTTTTAAATACGGACCTGGATTTTTTAAACCGATTTTTAAACCTACCTACGCTCAAATTGTAATGGCGATATTACTTTCTCATAATGATAAATTGTCCTTGCTTATTTTTTTAAATTCACATTTTTTAAAATTGCCTTGCAAGCTTGCATTTGGTATAAGGAGAAGATCAGTTGAAAGGGCTGTCGCCAAAATTGGAAGAGAAATCGATCGTTTTATTGAGCAAAACGTCAATCTCTTTGAACATTTAGAAAATTAGGATTTATAAAATTAGTAAATTTAGAATTATTAAAAAATTCTTATAAAAGAAATTATATTACTTATGTATGAATGTTTTAAATAAAATAAAGTTTTTAATTAATATTGTAATTCGTTGCCAGGACCGGTCTGACAAGAAGTGTAAAAAATATGAATTTAAAAAATAAGCAAAGACCATTCATCATTATAAGAAAGTAATATCGCCATTATATTTTGAGGGTAGGAGGGTTTAAAAATCGGTTAAAAGAAATCCAGGTTCGTATTTAAAAAAGTAAAGTTGGTGATGGCCGCTCGGAGACGAAACGGCAGATCTTTAGTTTAGTAACGTCATTTTGTAGAGGAGAAATAGTGGCAATGACAAATTGTCATTTATTTTTAAATAGCTAGTCGAATGAGCTCAGGAAAAAATAAAAACCATTTTGAAAAATTTCGTTTTTTTTTCGAATAAAATCTGAAGTATTTGGAATTTGAAAACTTTTAAAGCGGCATTATAATCAGCACCTAATAGCACAACTTTGCCCCCTTTTAACCGTTTCTCTAACTGCTATGGTTTCCGAGATTCCAATGCTGGTATGTCGAATTTGTAACACCCTGTATACAGATCATATTTAAAAAAAAAAATGTGCCCCTATTTATTGTCAACAATATGCCAATATTCTATCAAAGTAATATAAAACGGTATAAACAACATCAATTAAGACATCCCGCACCGCACGTTTGATAAATATTGGCCAAGTAATAATGGTCGGTTATTGATTTTAACTCGGATTTGATAAACTAACGTGCGACAAAGTTTTCCTTTTTCCTCGAGAACCAGTTAATTGCCTCTATTTCATTTACACCGTAAAATTTAAATCAAAGTAATAATAATTGACCTGTTGCACTCAATAAAATTTAAAAATATTATGAACAATGTGTATAATCTACCTTTAAAAACAGAAAAACGTTTCTACCTATCAAAATTACTTATATTATACTTGTGTTTAGTGGAAAATATGCTCTGGAGAAAGTAGGAACTACATGTATTTCATGATATTGTACCTAAGAAAGAAAGCGGAAAAGCGCCGCAGGCGAAAAATTTCGAAAATTAAATTATTACCTCTCCCCCCCCTTCATGGTTGGATTAAATTTGTTATTGTAAATGTTTTTTTTAAACTTATTTAAAAAAAAACCATTTTTTATATTTGTGAAAAATATGGAGTTTTTTGTTTATTAAAAATAAAGTAAATATTGCTCACCACGCTAAAATTGATGATTTTTTCAGAAATCATGTATTTTAAGAGCGTAGATCTAAGAGCAGTTTTTGGTGCAAATGCTTAGGTTTTGAAATACTCCTTCTTAAGTGCCGTTTTGTATATTCATAGTAAAGCATTCTCGCTTCTTCCCGTACTATTTTTTTTATTATAAATTATAACCCTTCTTCCATAAAAAATGTTTGAATTAAAATTGTTACTTTAATTTTTCTCTTTAAAAATAAATACCTAATTGTTTTTGTTTCAAAGATATTTTATTGCATTGGGTTATATTTTCTTGATTTAAAATAGCTCTAAAAGAGGGAAAACGGAGCAGACAAGTATATAAAAGAAAAATACTATAAAATATTATTCTTTTTACTCGTTAACCTATAAAATAGCATCATAAATCAATAACTAAAACGATATGCGTCCGACACCTTAATCTCTATATAAAACAGGACTTTTAGAAGGAAAAGTTAAAAATCTAACAGGCTATCGAAGAATGGTTCACCCAGAGCAGTGAACCTTCTTCTTACGAGGCCAGGGCAATCACACAAAAAATATTAAATACTTTCTTCCTCTTCCTCATCTCTGCAAGGTCTGCAGAAGTCGTTAGTGGGTATTTCCTTACGTTCGGCATATCCACCGAAGAGGCAATGTCCGGTAACAACCGCAGTAATATTTCTCACGTCTTTTCGACTGTGCCTCAATAGCTCTGCGGTTCTCTTTTTATCGAATGTAAGTGATGTTGGTATGTAATTATAATTTTAAATTACTAAACACACTATTTCTGCTAGGCATTAAACACACAAATAATAAATAGTTAGCAAGAAAGACAGAAACTGCATAAATAATTGATAAAATCTTAATTAATCAACAAAACGTTTCTAAAATTTTTCAAAATATTGAAATTTTTAATGAAATACACTCTAACTTAAAATTCATGATTTAGGGACCTCTGTCGTCCAAGCGCTACATTAAATACTATAGATTTACGAACAACTCTACGATGGCGGCCAAACCAGCTCCAACGCAGGGCTGGCAAGTTTCTCCAAAGATCTGTAATTCTTTATATGTTGATATTCAAAGACTGAAATGAATCCAGTTTTATTGGGTTTCTTATCAGGGATTTGCTACCTTAATGAAAGTCGAAAATTTTACACAAATTACATCGAAGCATATTAAAAATAATAAAGTACGTACAAGAATTAAGGAAAAGGTAACCGTAATAACAGGGCCGTTTAAAATTCTGGGGTAAACGTAGTAATTATGTTGTAAATAGTAATGGCTTGTTGGAAATAGTCAGGTGAAAACATCACTTAAATATTTTAATGGAAGCATATTATTATTAAGGTCACTGATAGTAGAAAAAGGTACACTTTACAATTGTTTTGATTACCGCTAATTAGGTTTAATTGAGTGGAATATTGAATTTATATTTAAGAGTCTTTATACGCTAGAAATTTTCGATGCAGTTTTGGTCCATTAAAAAAAAAATATATGTAAAAGCTATACTCTAAGTCCTAAATTACTTGAATGACAAAAGAGTTTTGGACTTGCGTTTCATTTATTTGTTTTAAATCACAACGTTTTAACTCGTAAGTATCTCCAGTCGTCTTCAGGTGAAAACTTTTCACTTCAGTTTTCACCAGATTAAACTGGTGATCAGTGGCGTAGCCAAAAAATATGCTCGGCGGGGGAAGGGGGACTCTGTGGGCGTAAGTAGGATATTTTTTTCTGGAGAGAGAGACAGTGAGAACTACATGTATTTCATCATATTGTACCTAGTGAAGAAGGCAGAAAAGCGCAGCAGACGAGAAATTTTCGGGCCACGCCCAAGGTCGTTTAAAATTCACCTAACTACTATCAAATTTCGAAAATTAAATTATTACATATCGCCCCTTTCGAGCGATATGTATATCTCCTCTTAATTTTAAAAATGTATGACCCGTGTCGTCGTCGTCGTACCCGATTTTTGAAATCGCGATTTTTGACATTTTCGATTTTTTTTCTCTAAAGTGGTACATTTCGCACTGCGTTTGATTATTCTGTTTTATAGAGGAATAACGGGGGCACATTTTGTGAAAAATTTCAAATATACAGGGTGTACCGGAAAAAAGCTATTAAACGTCAAAGTCGGAAAATATGCGAAATCCGTTGAAATCCATTTCAGGTCGCAAAAATTATTTTTTTCGATTTTTACTTTTGGAGGTTGGAGAGGACCGGCAGCCGCCCAACCCTATTGTTTTTGAGAAAGATTAGAAAATGGAAAGTAATTTTTTTTATTTTTTAAAAGTCGAAAAATGGCCTTCGCAGGGTCGTAGGGGGTACCGAATAACTCGAATTGGGTAAGTCGGACATTTTTCCGGTTTAAACGATCAGATGGGCCGTCTCAAATACTATCTTTTCGCAATACATCTTTTTATACCTAAAATGATTAGAAATTGTGAAAAATTGTGAAAATTTAAAAATTACGATTTTAGACCCAAAATTTTCACGGTTTTTAATTTTTTTCTCGAAAAATAATTTTTTTATTAAAATGTCGTATATCCTATCGGAAAGAGCTCGTCGAAGTACGTTTAAAATATATTTTTTCGATTTTTAATCATTTTAATTTACAGAGGACGAAACGAATGAATTTTGATTTTTTTTGGATTTTTTACAATTTTTTTTTTAGGTACTGGTCTGCTTAAATTTACCTGTGAGCCACTGTACGTAACTTTTTCAACTTTTTTTTGGACTGTTGTTTAGAGGGATAAATAGCCTTTAAAACGCATACTGTGCGCGCTCTTCGGTATGACGTTTAGTGGTTCAAAAAAAATAAAATTTAATTTTTTTACGTTTTTTTTACCAAAAGTTTTTTATAATCGACGATAGATTCTACTATAATATACTTAGAGAGTTCATTTTAGGCTTATTTTATTCCTCAATCTTTTCTCAACACGCACGTATACTTGAATATATTAATTTATTTTTTTTAATTTGTGTAAAATTGATATATTTAGAGCGAGGACAGAAAAATTCGTCAAATATCGAAATGCAACGTTTTTTAAATAGCTTGCCATGAAATCTCAAACAGGCTTCCATATTGAAATAATTACAGCTGTCAAAATTGGCCTAAAATGGGTGTTTTTGACTTCAGAAAGCGACGCTGTTTTAACGTTTCGACGTTAAAAATTGAATGTTATAGATTATTTGGGACTTTTACAATTTAATGAGACCAAAATTAAAGCTTCATATGTCCGATTAGTTATCGAATTTTTAATTTTAAAAAGACTCTGCAATTTCCGTAAAAGTTTCATTTTAACAGAATTATGACTTTTCGAAGAGATTGCTTTGGATGCATAAAACGTCATCGTGGATATTAAAAATATGAAGTGTCAAAAAAGGCCAAAAATAGCCGAAAATGGCATATTTCATCGCAAGTTTTAAAGTTATTCTAGCAGGTCGCGCTTTAAAATTTGGGATAAGAGATAGCTCGAAACTTCTACATTACAGTGCTATAAAACAGATAGCTCCAAATATAGTATTTATACATGCATTTTTCATTTTAATGTAGGTCTGCTTACCTAAATTTTGATTAATTTTTTTCAATATCGGGGATTTTCGGAATAGCCGAAAATTGCCGATAAGATTTTTTCCAAGTTTTATTCATTGTGACTGTATTTGAACAGATAAAGAAAAAATAATTTAACTTTTACATTGCCGTATTTTGTTTCCTATCATATGATGGCGTCAGATTTCGAGTAAAACGTTTCGTCATCTAGATACCATCATCAGGTTTTTATTTTTAAATATAAACTTGTAATTGTTATTGCAGTTTCGTAAATCTTGCTTCTTCTAATGTCTTTGTGCAATATTGCTTTAACCAAATATCAACGTTTCGACACTATAAAACATCTTCAATCTTTATATTCTTATATTTGGATTTGTGACTTTATTTGAAAAGATAAAGAAAAAATAATTTAACTTTTGCATTGCCGTATTTTGTTTCCTATCTTATGATGTCATCAGATTTCAAGTAAAACGTTTCGTCATCTAGATACCAACATCAGGTTTTTATTTTTAAATATAAACTTGTAATTTTTATTGCAGTTTCGTAAATCTTGCTTCTTCTAACGTATTTGTGCAATATTGCTTTAAAAAAATATTAAAGTTTCGACCCAATAAACATCTTCTATCTTTATATTCTTATATTTGGATTTGTGACTTTATTTGAAAAGATAAAGAAAAAATAATTTAACATTTTCATTGTAGTATTTTGTTTCTTATCATATGGTGTCGTCAGATTTCAAGTACAACGTTTCGTCATCGAGATACCATCATCAGGTTTTCATTTTTAAATATAAACCTGTCATTTTTATTGCAGTGTCGTAAATCTTGCTTCTTCTAACGTCTTTGTGCAATATTACTTTAACCAAATATCAACGTTTCGACCCTATAAAAAAACATCTTCAATCTTTATATTCTTACATTCGGTTTTGTGACTTTATTTGTAAAGATAAAGAAAAACTAATTAAACTTTTGCATTGCCGTATTTTGTTTCCTATCATATAATGTCATCAGATTTCAAGTAAAACGTTTCGTCATCTAGATACCATCATCAGGTTTTTATTTTTAAATATAAACTTGTAATTTTTATTGCAGTTTCGTAAATCTGGCTTCTTCTAACGTATTTGTGCAATATTGCTTTAACCAAATATTAAAGTTTCGACCCTATAAAACATCTTCAATCTTTATATTCTTATATTTGGATTTGTGACTTTATTTGAAAAGATAAAGAAAAAATAATTTAACTTTTACATTGCCGTATTTTGTTTCCTATCATATGATGGCGTCAGATTTCGAGTAAAACGTTTCGTCATCTAGATACCATCATCAGGTTTTTATTTTTAAATATAAACTTGTAATTTTTATTGCAGTTTCGTAAATCTAGCTTCTTCTAATGTCTTTGTGCAATATTGCTTTAACCAAATATCAACGTTTCGACACTATAAAACATCTTCAATCTTTATATTTTTATATTTGGATTTGTGACTTTATTTGAAAAGATAAAGAAAAAATTATTTAACTTTTGCATTGCCGTATTTTGTTTCCTATCATATGATGTCATCAGATTTCAAGTAAAACGTTTCGTCATCTAGATACCAACATCAGGTTTTTATTTTTAAATATAAACTTGTAATTTTTATTGCAGTTTCGTAAATCTTGCTTCTTCTAACGTATTTGTGCAATATTGCTTTAAAAAAATATTAAAGTTTCGACCCAATAAACATCTTCTATCTTTATATTCTTATATTTGGATTTGTGACTTTATTTGAAAAGATAAAGAAAAAATAATTTAACATTTTCATTGTAGTATTTTGTTTCTTATCATATGGTGTCGTCAGATTTCAAATACAACGTTTCGTCATCGCGATACCATCATCAGGTTTTCATTTTTAAATATAAACCTGTCATTTTTATTGCAGTGTCGTAAATCTTGCTTCTTCTAACGTCTTTGTGCAATATTACTTTAACCAAATATCAACGTTTCAACCCTATAAAAAAACATCTTCAATCTTTATATTCTTACATTCGGTTTTGTGACTTTATTTGTAAAGATAAAGAAAAACTAATTAAACTTTTGCATTGCCGTATTTTGTTTCCTATCATATAATGTCATCAGATTTCGAGTAAAACGTTTCGTCATCTAGATACCATCATCAGGTTTTTATTTTTAAATATAAACTTGTAATTTTTATTGCAGTTTCGTAAATCTGGCTTCTTCTAACGTATTTGTGCAATATTGCTTTAACCAAATATTAAGGTTTCGACCCTATAAAACATCTTCAATCTTTATATTCTTATATTTGGATTTGTGACTTTATTTGAAAAGATAAAGAAAAATTAATTTAACATTTTCATTGTAGTATTTTGTTTCTTATCATATGGTGTCGTCAGATTTCAAGTACAACGTTTCGTCATCGAGATACCATCATCAGGTTTTCATTTTTAAATATAAACCTGTCATTTTTATTGCAGTGTCGTAACTCTTGCTTCTTTTAACGTCTTTGTGCAATATTACTTTAACCAAATATCAACGTTTCGACCCTATAAAAAAACATCTTCAATCTTTATATTCTTACATTCGGATTTGTGACTTTACTTGTAAAGATAAAGAAAAACTAATTAAACTTTTGCATAGCCGTATTTTGTTTCCTATCATATAATGTCATCAGATTTCGAGTAAAACGTTTCGTCATCTAGATACCATCATCAGGTTTTTATTTTTAAATATAAACTTGCAATTTTTATTGCAGTTTCGTAAATCTTGCTTCTTCTAAAGTTTTTGTGCAATATTGCTTTAAACCAAATATCAACATTTCGATCCTATAAAACATCTTCAATCTTTATATTCGGAAAAGTATGATGGTTGTGAAATTTGAAATGGACTGCTATTATGGGTTTAGAAAAACGAATATATCCGAAGAAATTAAAGCATGAATTAAAAACTACTTATCTGGTCTGAACAAAATTTGGCGTACGAATAAAAAATGAGTTATTGTGTGGAACAAAGATTTTTTGTGTTGAAAAAGAGGTTGTTTTTTGCTAGCTGTCATTTTGACAATTTCAAAGTTCAACTATTTCAATTAAACCATTTATTATTAAGTATTAATTTTGTGAAACATAAATAAAAGGGATAAAAATGAAATACACGAGTTACAGTATTATGAGTTATATACTGTCAGCTGTCATTTTGACATTTTTTTTATGTGTATTAATCGCGTTTATAAAAAAATATTTTGTTGTGTTAGTGTAGTTCTCATATTAAGATTGAAATACTTAAATATCAAATGAAATATTTGTAAATATTTTTTGACAGGTGTTATATCGACAAATTAGGCGATATGTTTTCACATCACAGTCCGAAGGAGTGTGATACAAAATTAAATAATATAGTAAAACAGAATATTTAGAAAAAAAATTATAATAAATGAAAAAAAAAAATTAAAAAAATTAAAAATTCAAATTTTTTTAAATTCTTTTATGTAATGACTTTTACCTTTAGAGTCACGACAGTGACGATCAGGCGATATTTTTACATATCGCCCCTTTCGAGCGATATGTATATCTCCTCTTAATTTTAAAAATGTTCGACCCGTGTCGTCGTCGTCGTCGTCGTACCCGATTTTTGAAATCGCGATTTTTGACATTTTCGATTTTTTTTCTCTTAAGTGGTAAACGTCGCACCGATTTTGATTATTTGGTTTTATAGAGGAATAACGGGGGCACATTTTGTGAAAAATTTCAAATATACAGGGTGTACCGGAAAAAAGCTATTAAACGTCAAAGTCGGAAAATATGCGAAATCCGTTGAAATCCATTTCAGGTCGCAAAAATTATTTTTTTTGATTTTTACTTTTGGAGGTTCGAGAGGACCGGCAGCCGCCGAACCCTATTGTTTTTGAGAAAGATTAGAAAATGGAAAGTAATTTTTTTGATTTTTTAAAAGTCGAAAAATGGCCATCGCAGGGTCGTAGGGGGTACCGAATAACTCGAATTGGGTACGTCGGACATATTTCCGGTTTAAACGATCAGATGGGCCGTCTCAAATACTATCTTTTCACAATACATCTTTCTATACCTAAAATGATTAGAAATTGTGAAAAATTGTGAAAATCTAGAAATTACGATTTTAGACCCAAAATTTTCACGGTTTTTAATTTTTTTCTCGAAAAATAATTTTTTTATTAAAATGTCGTACATCCTATCGGAAAGAGCTCGTCGACTTACATTTAAAATATATTTTTTCGATTTTTAATCATTTTAATTTACAGAGGACGAAACGAATGAATTTTGATTTTTTTTTGATTTTTTACAATTTTTTTTTTAGGTACTGGTCCACTTAAACCCGTCTGTGAGCTACTGTAATTAACTTTTTCAACTTTTTTTTGGACTGTTGTTTAGAGGGATAAATAGGCTTTAAAACGCATACCGTGCGCGCTCTTCGGTATGACGTTTAGTGGTTCAAAAAAAATATTATTGAATTTTTTTATGTTTTTTTTACCAAAAATTTTTTATGTTCGATTATAGCTTCTACTGTAATATCCTTAAAGAGTTCATTTTGGGCTTATTTTATTCCTCAATCTTTTCTAAACACGCCTGTATACTTGAATATACCAATTTATTCTTTTAAATTTGAGTAAAATTGATATTTTTAGAGCGAGGACAGAAAAATTCGTCAAATATCGAAATGCAACGTTTTTTAAATAGCTTGCCATGAAATCTCAAACAGGCTTCCATATTGAAATAATTACAGCTGTCAAAATTGGCCTAAAATGGGTGTTTTTGACTTCAGAAAGCGACGCTGTTTTAACGTTTCGACGTTAAAAATTGAATGTTATAGATTATTTGGGACTTGTACAATCTAATGAGACCAAAATTAATGCTTCATATGTCCGATTAGTTATCGAATTTTTAATTTTAAAAAGACTCTGCAATTTCCGTAAAAGTTTCATTTTAACAGAATTATGACTTTTCGAAGAGATTGCTTTGGATGCATAAAACGTCATCGTGGATATTAAAAATATGAAGTGTCAAAAAAGGCCAAAAATAGCCGAAAATGGCATATTTCATCGCAAGTTTTTAAAGTTATTCTAGCAGGTCGCGCTTTAAAATTTGGGATAAGAGATAGCTCGAAACTTCTACATTACAGTGCTATAAAACAGATAGCTCCAAATATAGTATTTATAGATGCATTTTTCATTTTAATGTAGGTCTGCTTACCTAAATTTTGATTAATTTTTTTCAATATCGGGGATTTTCGGAATAGCCGAAAATTGCCGATAAGATTTTTTCCAAGTTTTATTCATTGTGACTGTATTTGAACAGATAAAGAAAAAATAATTTAACTTTTACATTGCCGTATTTTGTTTCCTATCATATGATGGCGTCAGATTTCGAGTAAAACGTTTCGTCATCTAGATACCATCATCAGGTTTTTATTTTTAAATATAAACTTGTAATTTTTATTGCAGTTTCGTAAATCTAGCTTCTTCTAATGTCTTTGTGCAATATTGCTTTAACCAAATATCAACGTTTCGACACTATAAAACATCTTCAATCTTTATATTCTTATATTTGGATTTGTGACTTTATTTGAAAAGATAAAGAAAAAATAATTTAACTTTTGCATTGCCGTATTTTGTTTCCTATCATATGATGTCATCAGATTTCAAGTAAAACGTTTCGTCATCTAGATACCAACATCAGGTTTTTATTTTTAAATATAAACTTGTAATTTTTATTGTAGTTTTGTAAATCTTGCTTCTTCTAACGTATTTGTGCAATATTGCTTTAAAAAAATATTAAAGTTTCGACCCAATAAACATCTTCTATCTTTATATTCTTATATTTGGATTTGTGACTTTATTTGAAAAGATAAAGAAAAAATAATTTAACTTTTGCATTGCCGTATTTTCTCTCCTATCATAAGATGTCATCAGATTTCGAGTAAAACGTTTCATCATCTAGATACCATCATCAGGTTTTTATTTTTAAATATAAACTTGTAATTTTTATTGCAGTTTCGTAAATCTTGCTTCTTCTAACGTATTTGTGCAATATTGCTTTAACCAAATATTAACGTTTCGACCCTCTAAAACATCTTCAATCTTTATATTCTTATATTTGGATTTGTGACTTTATTTGAAAAGATAAAGAAAAAATAATTTAACTTTGACATTGCCGTATTTTATTACCTATCATATAATAGCGTCAGATTTCGAGTAAAACGTTTCGTCATCTAGATATCATCATCATGTTTTTATTTTTAAATATAAACTTGTAATTTTTATTGCAGTTTCGTAAATCTTGCTTCTTCTAGCGTATTCGTGCAATATTGCTTTCACCAAATATCAACGTTTCGACATTATAAAACATCTTCAATCTTTATATTTTTATAATTGAATTTGTGAATTTATTTGTAGAGATAAAGAAAAAATAATTTAATTTTTACATTGCCGTATTTTGTTTGCTATCATATAATGTCATCAGATTTCGAGTAAAACGTTTCGTCATCTAGATACCATCATCAGATTTTTATTTTTAAATATAAACTTGTAATTTTTATTGCAGTTTCGTAAATCTTGCTTCTTCTAACGTATTTGTGCAATATTGCTTTAACCAAATATTGAAGTTTCGATCCTATAAAACATCTTCAATCGTTATATTCTTATATTTGGATTTGTGACTTTATTTAAAAAGATAAAGAAAAAATAATTTAACTTTTGCATTGCCGTACTTTCTTTCCTATCATACGATGTCATCAGATTTCAAGTAAAACGTTTCGTCATCTAGATACCAACATCAGGTTTTTATTTTTAAATATAAACTTGTAATTTTTATTGCAGTTTCGTAAATCTTGCTTCTTCTAAAGTTTTTGTGCAATATTGCTTTAACCAAATATCAACGTTTCGATCCTATAAAACATCTTCAATCTTTATATTCGGAAAAGTATGATGGTTGTGAAATTTGAAATGGACTGCTATTATGGGTTTAGAAAAACGAATATATCCGAAGAAATTAAAGCATGAATTAAAAACTACTTATCTGGTCTGAACAAAATTTGGCGTACGAATAAAAAATGAGTTATTGTGTGGAAAAAAGATTTTTTGTGTTGAAAAAGAGGTTGTTTTTTGCTAGCTGTCATTTTGACAATTTCAAAGTTCAACTATTTCAATTAAACCATTTATTATTAAGTGTTAATTTTGTGACACATAAATAAAAGGGATAAAAATGAAATACACGAGTTACAGTATTATGAGTTATATACTGTCAGCTGTCATTTTGACATTTTTTTTTATGTGTAATAATCGCGTTTATAAAAAATATTTTGTTGTGTTAGTGTAGTTCTCATATTAAGATTGAAATACTTAAATATCAAATGAAATATTTGTAAATATTTCTTGACAGGTGTTATATCGACAAATTAGGCGATATGTTTTCACATCACAGTCCGAAGGAGTGTGATACAAAAGTAAATAATATAGTAAAACACAATATTTAAAAAAAAAATTATAAAAAATGAAAAAAAAATTAAAAAAATTAAAAATTCAAATTTTTTCAAATTCTTTTATGTAATGACTTTTACCTTTAGAGTCACGACAGTGACGATCAGGCGATATGGGTTTTTACATATCGCCCCTTTCGAGCGATATGTATATCTCCCCTTTATTTTAAAAATGTGCGACCTCTGTCGTCGTCGTCGTACCCGATTTTTGAAATATCGATTTTTTGACATTTTCGATTTTTTTTCTCTTAAGTGGTAAACGTCGAATTGATTTTGATTATTTGGTTTTATAGAGGAATAACGGGGGCACATTTTGTGAAAAATTTCAAATATACAGGGTGTACCGGAAAAAAGTTATTAAACGTCAAAGTCGGGAAATGTGCGAAATTCGCTGTAACGCATTTCAGGTCGCAAAAATTATTTTTTTCGATTTTTACTTTTGGAGGTTGGAGAGGACCGGCAGCCGCCCAACCCTATTGTTTTTGAGAAAGATTAGAAAATGGAAAGTAATTTTTTTTATTTTTTAAAAGTCGAAAAATGGCCATCGCAGGGTCGTAGGGGGTACCGAATAACTCGAATTGGGTAGGTCGGACATATTTCCGGTTTAAACGATCAGATGGGCCGTCTCAAATACTATCTTTTCACAATACATCTTTCTATACCTAAAAACATTAGAAATTGTGAAAAATTGTGAAAATTTAAAAATTACGATTTTAGACCCAAAATATTCACGGTTTTTAATTTTTTTCTCGAAAAATAATTTTTTTATTAAAATGTCGTATATCCTATCGGAAAGAGCTCGTCGACTTACGTTTAAAATATATTTTTTCGATCCTTAATCTATTTTAGTTACAGAGGACGAAACGAATGAAATTTGATTTTATTTTTGATTTTTTACAATTTTTTTTTTAGGTACTGGTCTGCTTAAATTTACCTGTGAGCCACTGTACGTAACTTTTTCAACTTTTTTTTGGACTGTTGTTTAGAGGGATAAATAGCCTTTAAAACGCATACTGTGCGCGCTCTTTGGTATGACGTTTAGTGGTTCAAAAAAAATTAAATTTATTTTTTTTACGTTTTTTTTTACCAAAAGTTTTTTATATTCGATTATAGATTCTACTATAATATACTTAGAGAGTTCATTTTAGGCTTATTTTATTCCTCAATCTTTTCTCAACACGCACGTATACTTGAATATACCAATTTATTTTTTTAATTTTCAGTAAAATTGATATTTTTAGAGCGGGAACAGAAAAATTCCGCAAATCTCGAACTACATGGTTTTCGAAGAGATTGCCATGAAATGTCAAGACAGGCTTCGATATTGGAATTAATTACGGCTGTCAAAACTGGCCTAAAATGGGTGTTTTTGACTTCAGAATCTGACCTTGTTTCGACGTTTTGACGTTAAAAATTGAATGTTATAGATTATTTGGGACTTTTACAATTTAATGAGACCAAAATTAAAGCTTCATATGCCCGAATAATTATCGAAATTTCAATTTTAAAAAGACTCTGCAATTTCCGTAAAAGTTTCATTTTAACAGAATTATGACTTTTCGAAGAGATTGCTTTGGATGCATAAAACGTCATCGTGGATATTAAAAATATGAAGTGTCAAAAAAGGCCAAAAATAGCCGAAAATGGCATATTTCATCGCAAGTTTTTAAAGTTATTCTAGCAGGTCGCGCCTTAAAATTTGGGATAAGAGATAGCTCGAAACTTCTACATTACAGTGCTATAAAACAGATAGCTCCAAATATAGTATTTATAGATGCATTTTTCATTTTAATGTCGGTCTGCAAGCCCTATATTTTCAATATCGGGTATATTTGGAACAGCTGAAAATTGCCGTCAAGATTTCTTTTCATTGTGACTGTATTTGAACAGATAAAGAAAAAATAATTTAACTTTTACATTGCCGTATTTTGTTTCCTATCATATGATGGCGTCAGATTTCGAGTAAAACGTTTCGTCATCGAGATACCATCATCAGGTTTTTATTTTTAAATATAAACTTGTAATTTTTATTGCAGTTTCGTAAATCTAGCTTCTTCTAATGTCTTTGTGCAATATTGCTTTAACCAAATATCAACGTTTCGACCCTATAAAACATCTTCAATCTTTATATTCTTATATTTGGATTTGTGACTTTATTTGAAAAGATAAAGAAAAAATAATTTAACTTTTGCATTGCCGTATTTTGTTTCCTATCATATGATGTTATCAGATTTCAAGTAAAACGTTTCGTCATCTAGATACCAACATCAGGTTTTTATTTTTAAATATAAACTTGTAATTTTTATTGTAGTCTCGTAAATCTTGCTTCTTCTAACGTATTTGTGCAATATTGCTTTAAAAAAATATTAAAGTTTCGACCCAATAAACATCTTCTATCTTTATATTCTTATATTTGGATTTGTGACTTTATTTGAAAAGATAAAGAAAAAATAATTTAACATTTTCATTGTAGTATTTTGTTTCTTATCATATGGTGTCGTCAGATTTCAAGTACAACGTTTCGTCATCGAGATACCATCATCAGGTTTTCATTTTTAAATATAAACCTGTCATTTTTATTGCAGTGTCGTAAATCTTGCTTCTTCTAACGTCTTTGTGCAATATTACTTTAACCAAATATCAACGTTTCAATCCTATAAAAAAACATCTTCAATCTTTATATTCTTACATTCGGTTTTGTGTCTTTATTTGTAAAGATAAAGAAAAACTAATTAAACTTTTGCATTGCCGTATTTTGTTTCCTATCATATAATGTCATCAGATTTCGAGTAAAACGTTTCGTCATCTAGATACCATCATCAGGTTTTTATTTTTAAATAAAAACTTGTAATTTTTATTGCAGCTTCGTAAATCTGGCTTCTTCTAACGTATTTGTGCAATATTGCTTTAAAAAAATATTAAAGTTTCGACCCAATAAACATCTTCTATCTTTATATTCTTACATTCGGTTTTGTGTCTTTATTTGTAAAGATAAAGAAAAACTAATTAAACTTTTGCATTGCCGTATTTTGTTTCCTATCATATAATGTCATCAGATTTCGAGTAAAACGTTTCGTCATCTAGATACCATCATCAGGTTTTTATTTTTAAATATAAACTTGTAATTTTTATTGCAGCTTCGTAAATCTGGCTTCTTCTAACGTATTTGTGCAATATTGCTTTAACCAAATATTAAAGTTTCGACCCTATAAAACATCTTCAACCTTTATATTCTTATATTTGGATTTGTGACTTTATTTGAAAAGATAAAGAAAAAATAATTTAACATTTTCATTGTAGTAATTTGTTTCTTATCATATGGTGTCGTCAGATTTCAAGTACAACGTTTCGTCATCGAGATATCATCATCAGGTTTTCATTTTTAAATATAAACCTGTCATTTTTATTGCAGTGTCGTAAATCTTGCTTCTTCTAACGTCTTTGTGCAATATTACTTTAACCAAATATCAACGTTTCGACCCTATAAAAAAACATCTTCAATCTTTATATTCTTATATTCGGATTTGTGACTTTATTTGTAAAGATAAAGAAAAACTAATTAAACTTTTGCATAGCCGTATTTTGTTTCCTATCATATAATGTCATCAGATTTCGAGTAAAACGTTTCGTCATCTAGATACCATCATCAGGTTTTTATTTTTAAATATAAACTTGCAATTTTTATTGCAGTTTCGTAAATCTTGCTTCTTCTAAAGTTTTTGTGCAATATTGCTTTAACCAAATATCAACGTTTCGATCCTATAAAACATCTTCAATCTTTATATTCTTATATTTGGATTTGTGACTTTATTTGAAAAGATAAAGAAAAAATAATTTAACATTTTCATTGTAGTATTTCGTTTCTTATCATATGGTGTCGTCAGATTTCAAGTACAACGTTTCGTCATCGAGATACCATCATCAGGTTTTCATTTTTAAATATAAACCTGTCATTTTTATTGCAGTGTCGTAAATCTTGCTTCTTCTAACGTCTTTGTGCAATATTACTTTAACCAAATATCAACGTGTCAACCCTATAAAAAAACATCTTCAATCTTTATATTCTTACATTCGGATTTGTGACTTTATTTGTAAAGATAAAGATAAACTAATTAAACTTTTGCATTGCCGTATTTTGTGTCCTATCATATATTGTCATCAGATTTTGAGTAAAACGTTTCGTCATCTAGATACCATCATCAGGTTTTCATTTTTAAATATAAACTTGTAATTTTTATTGCAGCTTCGTAAATCTGGCTTCTTCTAACGTATTTGTGCAATATTGCTTTAAAAAAATATTAAAGTTTCGACCCAATAAACATCTTCTATCTTTATATTCTTACATTCGGTTTTGTGTCTTTATTTGTAAAGATAAAGAAAAACTAATTAAACTTTTGCATTGCCGTATTTTGTTTCCTATCATATAATGTCATCAGATTTCGAGTAAAACGTTTCGTCATCTAGATACCAACATCAGGTTTTTATTTTTAAATATAAACTTGTAATTTTTATTGCAGTTTCGTAAATCTTGCTTCTTCTAACGTATTTGTGCAATATTGCTTTAAAAAAATATTAAAGTTTCGACCCAATAAACATCTTCTATCTTTATATTCTTATATTTGGATTTGTGACTTTATTTGAAAAGATAAAGAAAAAATAATTTAACATTTTCATTGTAGTATTTTGTTTCTTATCATATGGTGTCGTCAGATTTCAAGTACAACGTTTCGTCATCGAGATACCATCATCAGGTTTTCATTTTTAAATATAAACCTGTCATTTTTATTGCAGTGTCGTAAATCTTGCTTCTTCTAACGTCTTTGTGCAATATTACTTTAACCAAATATCAACGTTTCGACCCTATAAAAAAACATCTTCAATCTTTATATTCTTACATTCGGTTTTGTGACTTTATTTGTAAAGATAAAGAAAAACTAATTAAACTTTTGCATTGCCGTATTTTGTTTCCTATCATATAATGTCATCAGATTTCGAGTAAAACGTTTCGTCATCTAGATACCATCATCAGGTTTTTATTTTTAAATATAAACTTGTAATTTTTATTGCAGTTTCGTAAATCTGGCTTCTTCTAACGTATTTGTGCAATATTGCTTTAACCAAATATTAAAGTTTCGACCCTATAAAACATCTTCAATCTTTATATTCTTATATTTGGATTTGTGACTTTATTTGAAAAGATAAAGAAAAAATAATTTAACTTTTACATTGCCGTATTTTGTTTCCTATCATATGATGGCGTCAGATTTCGAGTAAAACGTTTCGTCATCTAGATACCATCATCAGGTTTTTATTTTTAAATATAAACTTGTAATTTTTATTGCAGTTTCGTAAATCTAGCTTCTTCTAATGTCTTTGTGCAATATTGCTTTAACCAAATATCAACGTTTCGACACTATAAAACATCTTCAATCTTTATATTTTTATATTTGGATTTGTGACTTTATTTGAAAAGATAAAGAAAAAATTATTTAACTTTTGCATTGCCGTATTTTGTTTTCTATCATATGATGTCATCAGATTTCAAGTAAAACGTTTCGTCATCTAGATACCAACATCAGGTTTTTATTTTTAAATATAAACTTGTAATTTTTATTGCAGTTTCGTAAATCTTGCTTCTTCTAACGTATTTGTGCAATATTGCTTTAAAAAAATATTAAAGTTTCGACCCAATAAACATCTTCTATCTTTATATTCTTATATTTGGATTTGTGACTTTATTTGAAAAGATAAAGAAAAAATAATTTAACATTTTCATTGTAGTATTTTGTTTCTTATCATATGGTGTCGTCAGATTTCAAATACAACGTTTCGTCATCGCGATACCATCATCAGGTTTTCATTTTTAAATATAAACCTGTCATTTTTATTGCAGTGTCGTAAATCTTGCTTCTTCTAACGTCTTTGTGCAATATTACTTTAACCAAATATCAACGTTTCAACCCTATAAAAAAACATCTTCAATCTTTATATTCTTACATTCGGATTTGTGACTTTATTTGTAAAGATAAAGAAAAACTAATTAAACTTTTGCATAGCCGTATTTTGTTTCCTATCATATAATGTCATCAGATTTCGAGTAAAACGTTTCGTCATCTAGATACCATCATCAGGTTTTTATTTTTAAATATAAACTTGCAATTTTTATTGCAGTTTCGTAAATCTTGCTTCTTCTAAAGTTTTTGTGCAATATTGCTTTAAACCAAATATCAACATTTCGATCCTATAAAACATCTTCAATCTTTATATTCGGAAAAGTATGATGGTTGTGAAATTTGAAATGGACTGCTATTATGGGTTTAGAAAAACGAATATATCCGAAGAAATTAAAGCATGAATTAAAAACTACTTATCTGGTCTGAACAAAATTTGGCGTACGAATAAAAAATGAGTTATTGTGTGGAACAAAGATTTTTTGTGTTGAAAAAGAGGTTGTTTTTTGCTAGCTGTCATTTTGACAATTTCAAAGTTCAACTATTTCAATTAAACCATTTATTATTAAGTATTAATTTTGTGAAACATAAATAAAAGGGATAAAAATGAAATACACGAGTTACAGTATTATGAGTTATATACTGTCAGCTGTCATTTTGACATTTTTTTTATGTGTAATAATCGCGTTTATAAAAAAATATTTTGTTGTGTTAGTGTAGTTCTCATATTAAGATTGAAATACTTAAATATCAAATGAAATATTTGTAAATATTTCTTGACAGGTGTTATATCGACAAATTAGGCGATATGTTTTCACATCACAGTCCGAAGGAGTGTGATACAAAAGTAAATAATATAGTAAAACACAATATTTAAAAAAAAAAATTATAAAAAATGAAAAAAAAATTAAAAAAATTAAAAATTCAGTTTTTTTTAAATTCTTTTATGTAATAACTTTTACCTTTAGAGTCACGACAGTGACGATCAGGCGATATGGGTTTTTACATATCGCCCCTTTCGAGCGATATGTATATCTCCTCTTAATTTTAAAAATGTATGACCCGTGTCGTCGTCGTCGTACCCGATTTTTGAAATCGCGATTTTTGACATTTTCGATTTTTTTTCTCTAAAGTGGTACATTTCGCACTGCGTTTGATTATTCTGTTTTATAGAGGAATAACGGGGGCACATTTTGTGAAAAATTTCAAATATACAGGGTATACCGGAAAAAAGCTATTAAACGTCAAAGTCGGGAAATATGCGAAATCCGCTGTAACGCATTTCAGGTCGCAAAAATTTTTTTTTTTGATTTTCATTTCTGGAGGTTGAAGAGATCCGTCAAATAAAGAGCAAGTTCGTAGATGGAGGATATCGGAACTTGAGAAGTAATTTTTTTGATTTTTTAAAAGTCGAAAAATGGCCATTGCAGGGTCGTCTTGGGTACCGAATAACTCGAATTGGGTACGTCGGACATTTTTCCGGTTTAAACGATCAGATGGGCCGTCTCAAATACTATCTTTTCACAATACATCTTTCTATACCTAAAAACATTAGAAATTGTGAAAAATTGTGAAAATTTAAAAATTGCGATTTTAGACCCAAAATTTTTACGGTTTTTAATTTTTTTCTCGAAAAATAATTTTTTTATTAAAATGTCTTATATCCTATCGGAAAGAGCTCGTCGACTTACGTTTAAAATATATTTTTTCGATCCTTAATCTATTTTAGTTACAGAGGACGAAACGAATGTATTTTGATTTTTTTTTGGATTTTTTACAATTTTTTTTTTAGGTACTGGCTCGCTTAAACCCATCTGTGAGCTACTGTACGTAACTTTTTCAACTTTTTTTTGGACTGTTGTTTAGAGGAATAAATAGACTTTAAAATTCATGCCGTTTGCGCTCTTCGTTATGACATTTAGTGGTTCAAAAAAAATATTATTTAATTTTTTTACGTTTTTTTTATGAAAAGTTTTTTATAATCCATTATAGCTTCTACTACAATATCCTTAGAGAGTTCATTTTAGGCTTATTTTATTCCTCAATCTTTTCTAAACACGCCTGTATACTTGAATATACCAATTTATTTTTTTAAAATAGAGTAAAATTGATATTTTTAGAGTGCGAACAGAAAAATTCGTCAAATATCGAAATGCAACGTTTTTTAAATAGCTTGCCATGAAATCTCAAACAGGCTTCCATATTGAAATAATTACAGCTGTCAAAATTGGCCTAAAATGGGTGTTTTTGACTTCAGAAAGCGACGCTGTTTTAACGTTTCGACGTTAAAAATTGAATGTTATAGATTATTTGGGACTTGTACAATCTAATGAGACCAAAATTAATGCTTCATATGTCCGATTAGTTATCGAATTTTTAATTTTAAAAAGACTCTGCAATTTCCGTAAAAGTTTCATTTTAACAGAATTATGACTTTTCGAAGAGATTGCTTTGGATGCATAAAACGTCATCGTGGATATTAAAAATATGAAGTGTCAAAAAAGGCCAAAAATAGCCGAAAATGGCATATTTCATCGCAAGTTTTTAAAGTTATTCTAGCAGGTCGCGCTTTAAAATTTGGGATAAGAGATAGCTCGAAACTTCTACATTACAGTGCTATAAAACAGATAGCTCCAAATATAGTATTTATAGATGCATTTTTCATTTTAATGTAGGTCTGCTTACCTAAATTTTGATTAATTTTTTTCAATATCGGGGATTTTCGGAATAGCCGAAAATTGCCGATAAGATTTTTTCCAAGTTTTATTCATTGTGACTGTATTTGAACAGATAAAGAAAAAATAATTTAACTTTTACATTGCCGTATTTTGTTTCCTATCATATGATGGCGTCAGATTTCGAGTAAAACGTTTCGTCATCTAGATACCATCATCAGGTTTTTATTTTTAAATATAAACTTGTAATTTTTATTGCAGTTTCGTAAATCTAGCTTCTTCTAATGTCTTTGTGCAATATTGCTTTAACCAAATATCAACGTTTCGACACTATAAAACATCTTCAATCTTTATATTCTTATATTTGGATTTGTGACTTTATTTGAAAAGATAAAGAAAAAATAATTTAACTTTTGCATTGCCGTATTTTGTTTCCTATCATATGATGTCATCAGATTTCAAGTAAAACGTTTCGTCATCTAGATACCAACATCAGGTTTTTATTTTTAAATATAAACTTGTAATTTTTATTGTAGTTTTGTAAATCTTGCTTCTTCTAACGTATTTGTGCAATATTGCTTTAAAAAAATATTAAAGTTTCGACCCAATAAACATCTTCTATCTTTATATTCTTATATTTGGATTTGTGACTTTATTTGAAAAGATAAAGAAAAAATAATTTAACTTTTGCATTGCCGTATTTTCTCTCCTATCATAAGATGTCATCAGATTTCGAGTAAAACGTTTCATCATCTAGATACCATCATCAGGTTTTTATTTTTAAATATAAACTTGTAATTTTTATTGCAGTTTCGTAAATCTTGCTTCTTCTAACGTATTTGTGCAATATTGCTTTAACCAAATATTAACGTTTCGACCCTCTAAAACATCTTCAATCTTTATATTCTTATATTTGGATTTGTGACTTTATTTGAAAAGATAAAGAAAAAATAATTTAACTTTGACATTGCCGTATTTTATTACCTATCATATAATAGCGTCAGATTTCGAGTAAAACGTTTCGTCATCTAGATATCATCATCATGTTTTTATTTTTAAATATAAACTTGTAATTTTTATTGCAGTTTCGTAAATCTTGCTTCTTCTAGCGTATTCGTGCAATATTGCTTTAACCAAATATTAAAGTTTCGACCCTATAAAACATCTTCAATCTTTATATTCTTATATTTGGATTTGTGACTTTATTTGAAAAGATAAAGAAAAAATAATTTAACTTTTACATTGCCGTATTTTGTTTCCTATCATATGATGGCGTCAGATTTCGAGTAAAACGTTTCGTCATCTAGATACCATCATCAGGTTTTTATTTTTAAATATAAACCTGTCATTTTTATTGCAGTGTCGTAAATCTTGCTTCTTCTAACGTCTTTGTGCAATATTACTTTAACCAAATATCAACGTTTCGACCCTATAAAGAAACATCTTCAATCTTTATATTCTTACATTCGGATTTGTGACTTTATTTGTAAAGATAAAGAAAAACTAATTAAACTTTTGCATTGCCGTATTTTGTTTCCTATCATATAATGTCATCAGATTTCGAGTAAAACGTTTCGTCATCTAGATACCATCATCAGGTTTTTATTTTTAAATATAAACTTGTAATTTTTATTGCAGTTTCGTAAATCTGGCTTCTTCTAACGTATTTGTGCAATATTGCTTTAACCAAATATTAAAGTTTCGACCCTATAAAACATCTTCAATCTTTATATTCTTATATTTCGATTTGTGACTTTATTTGAAAAGATAAAGAAAAAATAATTTAACATTTTCATTGTAGTATTTTGTTTCTTATCATATGGTGTCGTCAGATTTCAAGTACAACGTTTCGTCATCGAGATACCATCATCAGGTTTTCATTTTTAAATATAAACCTGTCATTTTTATTGCAGTGTCGTAACTCTTGCTTCTTTTAACGTCTTTGTGCAATATTGCTTTAAAAAAATATTAAAGTTTCGACCCAATAAACATCTTCTATCTTTATATTCTTATATTTGGATTTGTGACTTTATTTGAAAAGATAAAGAAAAAATAATTTAACATTTTCATTGTAGTATTTTGTTTCCTATCATATAATGTCATCAGATTTCGAGTAAAACGTTTCGTCATCTAGATACCATCATCAGGTTTTTATTTTTAAATATAAACTTGCAATTTTTATTGCAGTTTCGTAAATCTTGCTTCTTCTAAAGTTTTTGTGCAATATTGCTTTAAACCAAATATCAACATTTCGATCCTATTAAACATCTTCAATCTTTATATTCGGAAAAGTATGATGGTTGTGAAATTTGAAATGGACTGCTATTATGGGTTTAGAAAAACGAATATATCCGAAGAAATTAAAGCATGAATTAAAAACTACTTATCTGGTCTGAACAAAATTTGGCGTACGAATAAAAAATGAGTTATTGTGTGGAACAAAGATTTTTTGTGTTGAAAAAGAGGTTGTTTTTTGCTAGCTGTCATTTTGACAATTTCAAAGTTCAACTATTTCAATTAAACCATTTATTATTAAGTATTAATTTTGTGAAACATAAATAAAAGGGATAAAAATGAAATACACGAGTTACAGTATTATGAGTTATATACTGTCAGCTGTCATTTTGACATTTTTTTTATGTGTAATAATCGCGTTTATAAAAAAATATTTTGTTGTTTTAGTGTAGTTCTCATATTAAGATTGAAATACTTAAATATCAAATGAAATATTTGTAAATATTTCTTGACAGGTGTTATATCGACAAATTAGGCGATATGTTTTCACATCACAGTCCGAAGGAGTGTGATACAAAAGTAAATAATATAGTAAAACGGAATATTTAAAAAAAAAATTATAAAAAATGAAAAAAAAATTTAAAAAATTAAAAATTCAAATTTTTTTAAATTCTTTTATGTAATAACTTTTACCTTTAGAGTCACGACAGTGACGATCAGGCGATATGGGTTTTTACATATCGCCCCTTTCGAGCGATATGTATATCTCCTCTTAATTTTAAAAATGTATGACCCGTGTCGTCGTCGTCGTACCCGATTTTTGAAATCGCGATTTTTGACATTTTCGATTTTTTTTCTCTAAAGTGGTACATTTCGCACTGCGTTTGATTATTCTGTTTTATAGAGGAATAACGGGGGCACGTTTTGTGAAAAATTTTAAATATACAGGGTGTACCGGAAAAAAGTTATTAAACGTCAAAGTCGGGAAATATGCGAAATCCGCTGTAACGCATTTCAGGTCGCAAAAATTTTTTTTTTTGATTTTCATTTCTGGAGGTTGAAGAGATCCGTCAAATAAAGAGCAAGTTCGTAGATGGAGGATATCGGAACTTGAGAAGTAATTTTTTTGATTTTTTAAAAGTCGAAAAATGGCCATTGCAGGGTCGTCTTGGGTACCGAATAACTCGAATTGGGTACGTCGGACATTTTTCCGGTTTAAACGATCAGATGGGCCGTCTCAAATACTATCTTTTCACAATACATCTTTCTATACCTAAAAACATTAGAAATTGTGAAAAATTGTGAAAATTTAAAAATTACGATTTTAGACCCAAAATTTTCACGGTTTTTAATTTTTTTCTCGAAAAATAATTTTTTTATTAAAATGTCGTACATCCTATCGGAAAGAGCTCGTCGACTTACGTTTAAAATATATTTTTTCGATCCTTAATCTATTTTAGTTACAGAGGACGAAACGAATGAAATTTGATTTTTTTTTGATTTTTTACAATTTTTTTTTTAGGTACTGGTCTGCTTAAACCCGTCTGTAAGCTATTGTAATTAACTTTTTCAACTTTTTTTTGGACTGTTGTTTAGAGGGATAAATAGACTTTAAAATTCATGCCGTGCGCGCTCCTCGTTATGACATTTAGTGGTTTAAAAAAAATATTATTTAATTTTTTTATGTTTTTTTTACCAAAATTTTTTTATGATCGATTATAGCTTCTACTGTAATATCCTTAGAGAGTTCCTTTTAGGCTTATTTTATTCCTCAATCTTTTCTAAACACGCACGTATACTTGAATATATTAATTTATTTTTTTTAATTTGAGTAAAATTGATATTTTCAGAGCGCGAACAGAAAAATTCGTCAAATATCGAAATGCAACGTTTATTAAATAGCTTGCCATGAAATCTCAAACTGGCTTCCATATTGAAATAATTACAGCTGTCAAAATTGGCCTAAAATGGGTGTTTTTGACTTCAGAATATGAGCTTGTTTTAACGTTTTGAAGGTAAAAATTGAATGTTATAGATTATTTGGGACTTTTACAATTTAATGAGACCAAAATTAAAGCTTCATATGTCAGATTAGTTATCGAATTTTTAATTTTAAAAAGACTCTGCAATTTCCGTAAAAGTTTCATTTTAACAGAATTATGACTTTTCGAAGAGATTGCTTTGGATGCATAAAACGTCATCGTGGATATTAAAAATATGAAGTGTCAAAAAAGGCCAAAAATAGCCGAAAATGGCATATTTCATCGCAAGTTTTTAAAGTTATTCTAGCAGGTCGCGCTTTAAAATTTGGGATAAGAGATAGCTCGAAACTTCTACATTACAGTGCTATAAAACAAATAGCTCCAAATATAGTATTTATAGATGCATTTTTCATTTTAATGTCGGTCTGCAAGCCCTATATTTTCAATATCGGGTATATTTGGAACAGCTGAAAATTGCCGTCAAGATTTCTTTTCATTGTGACTTTATTTGAAAAGATAAAGAAAAGATAATTTAACTTTTGCATTGCCGTATTTTGTTTGCTATCATATAATGTCATCAGATTTCGAGTAAAACGTTTCGTCATCGAGATACCATCATCAAGTTTTCATTTTAAAATATAAACTGGTAATTTTTATTGCAGTTTCGTGAATCTTGCTTCTTCTAACGTATTTGTGCAATATTGCTTTAACCAAATATCGAAGTTTCGACCCTATAAAACATCTTCAATCTTTATATTCCTATATTTGGATTTGTGACTTTATTTGAAAAGATAAAGAAAAAATAATTTAACTTTTACATTGCCGTATTTTGTTTCCTATCATATGATGGCGTCAGATTTCGAGTAAAACGTTTCGTCATCGAGATACCATCATCAAGTTTTCATTTTTAAATATAAACTGGTAATTTTTATTGCAGTTTCGTAAATCTTGCTTCTTCTAACGTATTTGTGCAATATTGCTTTAACCAAATATTAACGTTTCGACCCTATAAACATCTTCAATCTTTATATTCTTATATTTGGATTTGTGACTTTATTTGACAAGATTAAGAAAAAATAACTTAACTTTTGCATTGTCGTATTTTGTTTCCTATCATGCGATCTCATCAGATTTCGGGTAAAACGTTTCGTCATCGAGATACCAACATCAGGTTTTCATTTTTAAATATAAACCTGTCATTTTTATTGCAGTGTCGTAAATCTTGCTTCTTCTAACGTCTTTGTGCAATATTGCTTTAACCAAATATCAACGTTTCGACATTATAAAACATCTTCAATCTTTATATTTTTATAATTGAATTTGTGAATTTATTTGTAGAGATAAAGAAAAAATAATTTAATTTTTACATTGCCGTATTTTGTTTCCTATCATATGATGTCATCAGATTTCGAGTAAAACGTTTCGTTATCTAGATACCATCATCAGGTTTTTTATTTTTAAATATAAACCTGTAATTTTTATTGCAGTTTCGTAAATCTTGCTTCTTCTAACGTATTTGTGCAATATTGCTTTAAAAAAATATTAAAGTTTCGACCCAATAAACATCTTCTATCTTTATATTCTTATATTTTGATTTGTGACTTTATTTGAAAAGATAAAGAAAAAATAATTTAACTTTTGCATTGTCGTATTTTGTTTTCTATCATACGATGTCATCAGATTTCGGGTAAAACGTTTCGGCATCTAGATACCAACATCAGGTTTTTATTTTTTAATATAAACTTGTAATTTTTATTGCAGATTCGTAAATATTGCTTCTTCTAAAGTATTTGTGCAATATTGCTTTAACCAAATATCAATGTTTCGACCCTATAAAACATCTTCAATCTTTATATTCGGAAAAGTATGATAGTTGTGAAATTTAAAATGGACTGCTATTATTGTCTTAGAAAAACGAATATATCCGAAAAAGTAAAAGCATAAATTGAAAACTACTTATCTGGTCTAAACAAAATTTGGCATACGAATGAAAAATAAGTTATTGTGTGGAACAAAAATTTTGTGTGTTAAAAAAAGGTTGTTTCTTGCTAGCTGTCATTTTGACAATTTTAAAGTTCAACTATTTCAATTAAACTATTTAATATTAAGTGTTAATTTTGTGAAACATAAATAAAGAATAAAAATAAAATACACGCGTTACAGTATTATTAGTTATATATTGACAGCTGTCATTTTGACATTTTTTATGTGTAATAATCGCGTTTATAAGAAAATATTTTGTTGTTTTAGTGTAGTTCTCATATTAAGATTGAAATACTTAAATATCAAATGAAATATTTGTAAATATATCTTGACAGGTGTTATATCGACAAATTAGGCGATATGTTTTCACATCACAGTCCGAAGGAGTGTGATACAAAAGTAAATAATATAGTAAAACAGAATATTAAAAAAAAAAATTATAAAAAATGAAAAAAAAATTTAAAAAATTAAAAATTCTAATTTTTTTAAATTCTTTTATGTAATAACTTTTACCTTTAGAGTCACGACAGTGACGATCAGGCGATATGGGTTTTTACATATCGCCCCTTTCGAGCGATATGTATATCTCCCCTTAATTTTAAAAATGTGTGACCTCTGTCGTCGTCGTCGTACCCGATTTTTGAAATCGCGATTTTTGACATTTTCGATTTTTTTTCTCTAAAGTGGTACATTTTGCACTGATTTTGATTATTTGGTTTTATAGAGGAATAACGGGGGTACATTTTGTGAAAAATTTCAAATATACAGGGTGTACCGGAAAAAAGCTATTAAACGTCAAAGTCGGAAAATATGCGAAATCCGTTGAAATCCATTTCAGGTCGCAAAAATTATTTTTTTCGATTTTTACTTTTGGAGGTTCGAGAGGACCGGCAGCCGCCGAACCCTATTGTTTTTGAGAAAGATTAGAAAATTGAAAGTAATTTTTTTGATTTTTTAAAAGTCGAAAAATGGCCTTCGCAGGGTCGTAGGGGGTACCGAATAACTCGAATTGGGTACGTCGGACTTATTTCCGGTTTAAACGATCAGATGGGCCGTCTCAAATACTATCTTTTCACAATACATCTTTCTATACCTAAAAACATTAGAAATTGTGAAAAATTGTGAAAATTTAAAAATTACGATTTTAGACCCAAAATATTCACGGTTTTTAATTTTTTTCTCGAAAAATAATTTTTTTATTAAAATGTCGTATATCCTATCGGAAAGAGCTCGTCGACTTACGTTTAAAATATATTTTTTCGATCCTTAATCTATTTTAGTTACAGAGGACGAAACGAATGAAATTTGATTTTTTTTTGATTTTTTACAATTTTTTTTTTAGGTACTGGCTCGCTTAAACCCATCTGTGAGCCACTGTAATTAACTTTTTCAACTTTTTTTTGGACTATTGTTCAGAGGGATAAATAGGCTTTAAAACGCATACCGTGCGCGCTCTTCGGTATGACGTTTAGTGGTTCAAAAAAAATAAAATTAAATTTTTTTACGTTTTTTTTACCAAAAGTTTTTTATATTCGATTATAGATTCTACTATAATATACTTAGAGAGTTCCTTTTAGGCTTATTTTATTCCTCAATCTTTTCTCAACACGCCTGTATACTTGAATATACCAATTTATTTTTTTAAATTAGAGTAAAATTGATATATTTAGAGCGAGAACAGAAAAATTTGTCAAATATCAAAGTTCAACGTTTTTTAAATAGCTTGCCATGAAATCTCAAACAGGCTTCCATATTGAAATAATTACAGCTGTCAAAATTGGCCTAAAATGGGTGTTTTTGACTTCAGAATGTGACCTTGTTTCAACGTTTTGACGTTAAAAATTGAATGCTATAGATTATTTGGGACTTTTACAATTAAATGAGACCAAAATTAAAGCTTCATATGTCAGATTAGTTATCGAATTTTTAATTTTAAAAAGACTCTGCAATTTCCGTAAAAGTTTCATTTTAACAGAATTATGACTTTTCGAAGAGATTGCTTTGGATGCATAAAACGTCATCGTGGATATTAAAAATATGAAGTGTCAAAAAAGGCCAAAAATAGCCGAAAATGGCATATTTCATCGCAAGTTTTTAAAGTTATTCTAGCAGGTCGCGCTTTAAAATTTGGGATAAGAGATAGCTCGAAACTTCTACATTACAGTGCTATAAAACAGATAGCTCCAAATATAGTATTTATACATGCATTTTTCATTTTAATGTAGGTCGGCTTACCTAAATTTTGATTAATTTTTTTCAATATCGGGGATTTTCGGAATAGCCGAAAATTGCCGATAAGATTTTTTCCAAGTTTTATTCATTGTGACTGTATTTGAACAGATAAAGAAAAAATAATTTAACTTTTACATTGCCGTATTTTGTTTCCTATCATATGATGGCGTCAGATTTCGAGTAAAACGTTTCGTCATCTAGATACCATCATCAGGTTTTTATTTTTAAATATAAACTTGTAATTTTTATTGCAGTTTCGTAAATCTAGCTTCTTCTAATGTCTTTGTGCAATATTGCTTTAACCAAATATCAACGTTTCGACACTATAAAACATCTTCAATCTTTATATTCTTATATTTGGATTTGTGACTTTATTTGTAGAGTTAAAGAAAAAATAATTTAACTTTGGCATTGCCGTATTTTGTTTTCTATCATATGATGTCATCAGATTTCGAGTAAAACGTTTCGTCATTTAGATACCATCATCAGGTTTTTATTTTTAAATATAAACTGGTAATTTTTATTGTAGTCTCGTAAATCTTGCTTCTTCTAACGTATTTGTGCAATATTGCTTTAAAAAAATATTAAAGTTTCGACCCAATAAACATCTTCTATCTTTATATTCTTATATTTGGATTTGTGACTTTATTTGAAAAGATAAAGAAAAAATAATTTAACATTTTCATTGTAGTATTTTGTTTCTAATCATATGGTGTCGTCAGATTTCAAGTACAACGTTTCGTCATCGAGATACCATCATCAGGTTTTCATTTTTAAATATAAACCTGTCATTTTTATTGCAGTGTCGTAAATCTTGCTTCTTCTAACGTCTTTGTGCAATATTACTTTAACCAAATATCAACGTTTCGACCCTATAAAAAAACATCTTCAATCTTTATATTCTTACATTCGGTTTTGTGACTTTATTTGTAAAGATAAAGAAAAACTAATTAAACTTTTGCATTGCCGTATTTTGTTTCCTATCATATAATGTCATCAGATTTCAAGTAAAACGTTTCGTCATCTAGATACCATCATCAGGTTTTTATTTTTAAATATAAACTTGTAATTTTTATTGCAGTTTCGTAAATCTGGCTTCTTCTAACGTATTTGTGCAATATTGCTTTAACCAAATATTAAAGTTTCGACCCTATAAAACATCTTCAATCTTTATATTCTTATATTTGGATTTGTGACTTTATTTGAAAAGATAAAGAAAAAATAATTTAACTTTTACATTGCCGTATTTTGTTTCCTATCATATGATGGCGTCAGATTTCGAGTAAAACGTTTCGTCATCTAGATACCATCATCAGGTTTTTATTTTTAAATATAAACTTGTAATTTTTATTGCAGTTTCGTAAATCTAGCTTCTTCTAATGTCTTTGTGCAATATTGCTTTAACCAAATATCAACGTTTCGACACTATAAAACATCTTCAATCTTTATATTTTTATATTTGGATTTGTGACTTTATTTGAAAAGATAAAGAAAAAATTATTTAACTTTTGCATTGCCGTATTTTGTTTCCTATCATATGATGTCATCAGATTTCAAGTAAAACGTTTCGTCATCTAGATACCAACATCAGGTTTTTATTTTTAAATATAAACTTGTAATTTTTATTGCAGTTTCGTAAATCTTGCTTCTTCTAACGTATTTGTGCAATATTGCTTTAAAAAAATATTAAAGTTTCGACCCAATAAACATCTTCTATCTTTATATTCTTATATTTGGATTTGTGACTTTATTTGAAAAGATAAAGAAAAAATAATTTAACATTTTCATTGTAGTATTTTGTTTCTTATCATATGGTGTCGTCAGATTTCAAATACAACGGTTCGTCATCGAGATACCATCATCAGGTTTTCATTTTTAAATATAAACCTGTCATTTTTATTGCAGTGTCGTAAATCTTGCTTCTTCTAACGTCTTTGTGCAATATTACTTTAACCAAATATCAACGTTTCAACCCTATAAAAAAACATCTTCAATCTTTATATTCTTACATTCGGTTTTGTGACTTTATTTGGAAAGATAAAGAAAAACTAATTAAACTTTTGCATTGCCGTATTTTGTTTCCTATCATATAATGTCATCAGATTTCGAGTAAAACGTTTCGTCATCTAGATACCATCATCAGGTTTTTATTTTTAAATATAAACTTGTAATTTTTATTGCAGTTTCGTAAATCTGGCTTCTTCTAACGTATTTGTGCAATATTGCTTTAACCAAATATTAAGGTTTCGACCCTATAAAACATCTTCAATCTTTATATTCTTATATTTGGATTTGTGACTTTATTTGAAAAGATAAAGAAAAATTAATTTAACATTTTCATTGTAGTATTTTGTTTCTTATCATATGGTGTCGTCAGATTTCAAGTACAACGTTTCGTCATCGAGATACCATCATCAGGTTTTCATTTTTAAATATAAACCTGTCATTTTTATTGCAGTGTCGTAACTCTTGCTTCTTTTAACGTCTTTGTGCAATATTACTTTAACCAAATATCAACGTTTCGACCCTATAAAAAAACATCTTCAATCTTTATATTCTTACATTCGGATTTGTGACTTTATTTGTAAAGATAAAGAAAAACTAATTAAACTTTTGCATAGCCGTATTTTGTTTCCTATCATATAATGTCATCAGATTTCGAGTAAAACGTTTCGTCATCTAGATACCATCATCAGGTTTTTATTTTTAAATATAAACTTGCAATTTTTATTGCAGTTTCGTAAATCTTGCTTCTTCTAAAGTTTTTGTGCAATATTGCTTTAAACCAAATATCAACATTTCGATCCTATAAAACATCTTCAATCTTTATATTCGGAAAAGTATGATGGTTGTGAAATTTGAAATGGACTGCTATTATGGGTTTAGAAAAACGAATATATCCGAAGAAATTAAAGCATGAATTCAAAACTACTTATCTGGTCTGAACAAAATTTGGCGTACGAATAAAAAATGAGTTATTGTGTGGAACAAAGATTTTTTGTGTTGAAAAAGAGGTTGTTTTTTGCTAGCTGTCATTTTGACAATTTCAAAGTTCAACTATTTCAATTAAACCATTTATTATTAAGTATTAATTTTGTGAAACATAAATAAAAGGGATAAAAATGAAATACACGAGTTACAGTATTATGAGTTATATACTGTCAGCTGTCATTTTGACATTTTTTTTATGTGTAATAATCGCGTTTATAAAAAAATATTTTGTTGTGTTAGTGTAGTTCTCATATTAAGATTGAAATACTTAAATATCAAATGAAATATTTGTAAATATTTCTTGACAGGTGTTATATCGACAAATTAGGCGATATGTTTTCACATCACAGTCCGAAGGAGTGTGATACAAAAGTAAATAATATAGTAAAACGGAATATTTAAAAAAAAAATTATAAAAAATGAAAAAAAAATTTAAAAAATTAAAAATTCAAATTTTTTTAAATTCTTTTATGTAATAACTTTTACCTTTAGAGTCACGACAGTGACGATCAGGCGATATGGGTTTTACATATCGCCCCTTTCGAGCGATATGTATATCTCCTCTTAATTTTAAAAATGTTCGAGGGTTGTCGTCGTCATCGTCGTCGTCGTCGTACCCGATTTTTGAAATCGCGATTTTTGACATTTTCGATTTTTTTTCTCTAAAGTGGTACATTTCGCACCGATTTTGATTATTTGGTTTTATAGAGGAATAACGGGGGCACATTTTGTGAAAAATTTCAAATATACAGGGTGTACCGGAAAAAAGTTATTAAACGTCAAAGTCGGAAAATATGCGAAATCCGTTGAAATCCATTTCAGGTCGCAAAAATTATTTTTTTCGATTTTTACTTTTGGAGGTTGGAGAGGACCGGCAGCCGCCCAACCCTATTGTTTTTGAGAAAGATTAGAAAATGGAAAGTAATTTTTTTGATTTTTTAAAAGTCGAAAAATGGCCCGCGCAGGGTCGTAGGGGGTACCGAATAACTCGAATTGGGTACGTCGGACATATTTCCGGTTTAAACGATCGGATGGGCCGTCTCAAATACTATCTTTTCACAATACATCTTTCTATACCTAAAATGATTAGAAATTGTGAAAAATTATGAAAATTTAAAAATTACGATTTTAGACGCAAAATTTTCACGGTTTTTAATTTTTTTCTCGAAAAATAATTTTTTTATTAAAATGTCGTATATCCTATCGGAAAGAGCTCGTCGACTTACGTTTAAAATATATTTTTTCGATCCTTAATCTATTTTAGTTACAGAGGACGAAACGAATGAAATTTGATTTTTTTTTGATTTTTTACAATTTTTTTTTTAGGTACTGGTCTGCTTAAATTTACCTGTGAGCCACTGTACGTAACTTTTTCAACTTTTTTTTGGACTGTTGTTTAGAGGGATAAATAGACTTTAAAATTCATGCCGTTTGCGCTCCTCGTTATGACATTTAGTGGTTCAAAAAAAATATTATTTAATTTTTTTACGTTTTTTTTACCAAAAATTTTTATGTTCGATTATAGCTTCTACTATAATATCCTTAGAGAGTTTATTTTAGGCTTATTTTATTCCTCATTCTTTTCTAAACACGCACGTATACTTGAATATATTAATTTATTTTTTTTAATTTAAGTAAAATTGATATATTTAGAGCGAGAACAGAAAAATTTGTCAAATATCAAAATTCAACGTTTTTTAAATAGCTTGCCATGAAATCTCAAACAGGCTTCCATATTGAAATAATTACAGCTGTCAAAATTGGCCTAAAATGGGTGTTTTTGACTTCAGAATGTGACCTTGTTTCAACGTTTTGACGTTAAAAATTGAATGTTATAGATTATTTGGGACATTTACAATTTAATGAGACCAAAATTAAAGCTTCATATGTCAGATTAGTTATCGAATTTTTAATTTTAAAAAGACTCTGCAATTTCCGTAAAAGTTTCATTTTAACAGAATTATGACTTTTCGAAGAGATTGCTTTGGATGCATAAAACGTCATCGTGGATATTAAAAATATGAAGTGTCAAAAAAGGCCAAAAATAGCCGAAAATGGCATATTTCATCGCAAGTTTTTAAAGTTATTCTAGCAGGTCGCGCTTTAAAATTTGGGATAAGAGATAGCTCGAAACTTCTACATTACAGTGCTATAAAACAGATAGCTCCAAATATAGTATTTATACATGCATTTTTCATTTTAATGTAGGTCTGCTTACCTAAATTTTGATTAATTTTTTTCAATATCGGGGATTTTCGGAATAGCCGAAAATTGCCGATAAGATTTTTTCCAAGTTTTATTCATTGTGACTGTATTTGAACAGATAAAGAAAAAATAATTTAACTTTTACATTGCCGTATTTTGTTTCCTATCATATGATGGCGTCAGATTTCGAGTAAAACGTTTCGTCATCTAGATACCATCATCAGGTTTTTATTTTTAAATATAAACTTGTAATTTTTATTGCAGTTTCGTAAATCTAGCTTCTTCTAATGTCTTTGTGCAATATTGCTTTAACCAAATATCAACGTTTCGACACTATAAAACATCTTCAATCTTTATATTCTTATATTTGGATTTGTGACTTTATTTGAAAAGATAAAGAAAAAATAATTTAACTTTTGCATTGCCGTATTTTGTTTCCTATCATATGATGTCATCAGATTTCGAGTAAAACGTTTCGTCATCTAGATACCAACATCAGGTTTTTATTTTTAAATATAAACTTGTAATTTTTATTGCAGTTTCGTAAATCTTGCTTCTTCTAACGTATTTGTGCAATATTGCTTTAAAAAAATATTAAAGTTTCGACCCAATAAACATCTTCTATCTTTATATTCTTATATTTGGATTTGTGACTTTATTTGAAAAGATAAAGAAAAAATAATTTAACATTTTCATTGTAGTATTTTGTTTCTTATCATATGGTGTCGTCAGATTTCAAGTACAACGTTTCGTCATCGAGATACCATCATCAGGTTTTCATTTTTAAATATAAACCTGTCATTTTTATTGCAGTGTCGTAAATCTTGCTTCTTCTAACGTCTTTGTGCAATATTACTTTAACCAAATAACAACGTTTCAACCCTATAAAAAAAAAATCTTCAATCTTTATATTCTTACATTCGGATTTGTGACTTTATTTGTAAAGATAAAGAAAAACTAATTAAACTTTTGCATTGCCGTATTTTGTTTCCTATCATATATTGTCATCAGATTTCGAGTAAAACGTTTCGTCATCTAGAAACCATCATCAGGTTTTTATTTTTAAATATAAACTTGTAATTTTTATTGCAGTTTCGTAAATCTGGCTTCTTCTAACGTATTTGTGCAATATTGCTTTAACCAAATATTAAAGTTTCGACCCTATAAAACATCTTCAATCTTTATATTCTTATATTTGGATTTGTGACTTTATTTGAAAAGATAAAGAAAAAATAATTTAACATTTTCATTGTAGTATTTCGTTTCTTATCATATGGTGTCGTCAGATTTCAAGTACAACGTTTCGTCATCGAGATACCATCATCAGGTTTTCATTTTTAAATATAAACCTGTCATTTTTATTGCAGTGTCGTAAATCTTGCTTCTTCTAACGTCTTTGTGCAATATTACTTTAACCAAATATCAACGTTTCGACCCTATAAAAAAACATCTTCAATCTTTATATTCTTACATTCGGATTTGTGACTTTATTTGTAAAGATAAAGAAAAACTAATTAAACTTTTGCATAGCCGTATTTTGTTTCCTATCATATAATGTCATCAGATTTCGAGTAAAACGTTTCGTCATCTAGATACCATCATCAGGTTTTTATTTTTAAATATAAACTTGTAATTTTTATTGCAGTTTCGTAAATCTGGCTTCTTCTAACGTATTTGTGCAATATTGCTTTAACCAAATATTAAAGTTTCGACCCTATAAAACATCTTCAATCTTTATATTCTTATATTTGGATTTGTGACTTTATTTGAAAAGATAAAGAAAAAATAATTTAACATTTTCATTGTAGTATTTCGTTTCTTATCATATGGTGTCGTCAGATTTCAAGTACAACGTTTCGTCATCGAGATACCATCATCAGGTTTTATTTTTAAATATAAACTTGCAATTTTTATTGCAGTTTCGTAAATCTTGCTTCTTCTAAAGTTTTTGTGCAATATTGCTTTAACCAAATATCAACGTTTCGATCCTATAAAACATCTTCAATCTTTATATTCGGAAAAGTATGATGGTTGTGAAATTTGAAATGGACTGCTATTATGGGTTTAGAAAAACGAATATATCCGAAGAAATTAAAGCATGAATTAAAAACTACTTATCTGGTCTGAACAAAATTTGGCGTACGAATAAAAAATGAGTTATTGTGTGGAAAAAAGATTTTTTGTGTTGAAAAAGAGGTTGTTTTTTGCTAGCTGTCATTTTGACAATTTCAAAGTTCAACTATTTCAATTAAACCATTTATTATTAAGTGTTAATTTTGTGACACATAAATAAAAGGGATAAAAATGAAATACACGAGTTACAGTATTATGAGTTATATACTGTCAGCTGTCATTTTGACATTTTTTTTTATGTGTAATAATCGCGTTTATAAAAAAATATTTTGTTGTGTTAGTGTAGTTCTCATATTAAGATTGAAATACTTAAATATCAAATGAAATATTTGTAAATATTTCTTGACAGGTGTTATATCGACAAATTAGGCGATATGTTTTCACATCACAGTCCGAAGGAGTGTGATACAAAAGTAAATAATATAGTAAAACACAATATTTAAAAAAAAAATTATAAAAAATGAAAAAAAAATTAAAAATTTAAATTTTTTAAAATTCTTTTATGTAATAACTTTTACCTTTAGAGTCACGACAGTGACGATCAGGCGATATGCAGCTTTTACATATCGCCCCTTTCGAGCGATATGTATATCTCCCCTTAATTTTAAAAATGTTCGACCCGTGTCGTCGTCGTCGTCGTACCCGATTTTTGAAATCGCGATTTTTGACATTTTCGATTTTTTTTCTCTAAAGTGGTAAACGTCGAACTTATTTTGATTATTCTGTTTTATAGAGGAATAACGGGGGCACGTTTTGTGAAAAATTTCAAATATACAGGGTGTACCGGAAAAAAGCTATTTAACGTCAAAGTCGGAAAATATGCGAAATCCGTTGAAATCCATTTCAGGTCGCAAAAATTATTTTTTTCGATTTTTACTTTTGGAGGTTCGAGAGGACCGGCAGCCGCCGAACCCTATTGTTTTTGAGAAAGATTAGAAAATTGAAAGTAATTTTTTTGATTTTTTAAAAGTCGAAAAATGGCCATCGCAGGGTCGTCTTGGGTACCGAATAACTCGAATTGGGTACGTTGGACATATTTCCGGTTTAAACGATCCGATGGGCCGTCTCAAATACTATCTTTTCACAATACATCTTTCTATACCTAAAAACATTAGAAATTGTGAAAAATTGTGAAAATTTAAAAATTACGATTTTAGACCCAAAAAAATGACGGTTTTTAATTTTTTTCTCGAAAAATAATTTTTTTATTAAAATGTCGTACATCCTATCGGAAAGAGCTCGTCGAAGTACGTTTAAAATATATTTTTTCGATTTTTAATCATTTTAATTTACAGAGGACGAAACGAATGAAATTTGATTTTTTTTTGATTTTTTACAATTTTTTTTTTAGGTACTGGTCCGCTTAAACCCGTCTGTGAGCTACTGTAATTAACTTTTTCAACTTTTTTTTGGACTGTTGTTTAGAGGGATAAATATACTTTAAAATTCATACCGGGCGCGCTCTTCGTTATGACGTTTAGTGGTTCAAAAAAAATAAAATTTAATTTTTTTACGTTTTTTTTACCAAAAATTTTTTATGTTCGATTATAGCTTCTACTGTAATATCCTTAAAGAGTTCATTTTGGGCTTATTTTATTCCTCAATCTTTTCTAAACACGCCTGTATACTTGAATATACCAATTTATTCTTTTAAATTTGAGTAAAATTGATATTTTTAGAGCGGGAACAGAAAAATTCCGCAAATCTCGAACTACATGGTTTTCGAAGAGATTGCCATGAAATCTCAAACAGGCTTCCATATTGGAATTAATTACCGCTGTCAAAATTGGCCTAAAATGGGTGTTTTTGACTTCAGAATGTGACCTTGTTTCAACGTTTTGACGTTAAAAATTGAATGTTATAGATTATTTGGGACTTTTACAATTTAATGAGACCAAAATTAAAGCTTCATATGTCAGATTAGTTATCGAATTTTTAATTTTAAAAAGACTCTGCAATTTCCGTAAAAGTTTCATTTTAACAGAATTATGACTTTTCGAAGAGATTGCTTTGGATGCATAAAACGTCATCGTGGATATTAAAAATATGAAGTGTCAAAAAAGGCCAAAAATAGCCGAAAATGGCATATTTCATCGCAAGTTTTTAAAGTTATTCTAGCAGGTCGCGCTTTAAAATTTGGGATAAGAGATAGCTCGAAACTTCTACATTACAGTGCTATAAAACAGATAGCTCCAAATATAGTATTTATACATGCATTTTTCATTTTAATGTAGGTCTGCTTACCTAAATTTTAATTAATTTTTTTCAATATCGGGGATTTTCGGAATAGCCGAAAATTGCCGATAAGATTTTTTCCAAGTTTTATTCATTGTGACTGTATTTGAACAGATAAAGAAAAAATAATTTAACTTTTACATTGCCGTATTTTGTTTCCTATCATATGATGGCGTCAGATTTCGAGTAAAACGTTTCGTCATCTAGATACCATCATCAGGTTTTTATTTTTAAATATAAACTTATAATTTTTATTGCAGTTTCGTAAATCTAGCTTCTTCTAATGTCTTTGTGAAATATTGCTTTAACCAAATATCAACGTTTCGACACTATAAAACATCTTCAATCTTTATATTCTTATATTTGGATTTGTGACTTTATTTGAAAAGATAAAGAAAAAATAATTTAACTTTTGCATTGCCGTATTTTGTTTCCTATCTTATGATGTCATCAGATTTCAAGTAAAACGTTTCGTCATCTAGATACCAACATCAGGTTTTTATTTTTAAATATAAACTTGTAATTTTTATTGCAGTTTCGTAAATCTTGCTTCTTCTAACGTATTTGTGCAATATTGCTTTAAAAAAATATTAAAGTTTCGACCCAATAAACATCTTCTATCTTTATATTCTTATATTTGGATTTGTGACTTTATTTGAAAAGATAAAGAAAAAATAATTTAACATTTTCATTGTAGTATTTTGTTTCTTATCATATGGTGTCGTCAGATTTCAAGTACAACGTTTCGTCATCGAGATACCATCATCAGGTTTTCATTTTTAAATATAAACCTGTTATTTTTATTGCAGTGTCGTAAATCTTGCTTCTTCTAACGTCTTTGTGCAATATTACTTTAATCAAATATCAACGTTTCGACCCTATAAAAAAACATCTTCAATCTTTATATTCTTACATTCGGTTTTGTGACTTTATTTGTAAAGATAAAGAAAAACTAATTAAACTTTTGCATTGCCGTATTTTGTTTCCTATCATATAATGTCATCAGATTTCAAGTAAAACGTTTCGTCATCTAGATACCATCATCAGGTTTTTATTTTTAAATATAAACTTGTAATTTTTATTGCAGTTTCGTAAATCTGGCTTCTTCTAACGTATTTGTGCAATATTGCTTTAACCAAATATTAAAGTTTCGACCCTATAAAACATCTTCAATCTTTATATTCTTATATTTGGATTTGTGACTTTATTTGAAAAGATAAAGAAAAAATAATTTAACTTTTACATTGCCGTATTTTGTTTCCTATCATATGATGGCGTCAGATTTCGAGTAAAACGTTTCGTCATCTAGATACCATCATCAGGTTTTTATTTTTAAATATAAACTTGTAATTTTTATTGCAGTTTCGTAAATCTAGCTTCTTCTAATGTCTTTGTGCAATATTGCTTTAACCAAATATCAACGTTTCGACACTATAAAACATCTTCAATCTTTATATTTTTATATTTGGATTTGTGACTTTATTTGAAAAGATAAAGAAAAAATTATTTAACTTTTGCATTGCCGTATTTTGTTTCCTATCATATGATGTCATCAGATTTCAAGTAAAACGTTTCGTCATCTAGATACCAACATCAGGTTTTTATTTTTAAATATAAACTTGTAATTTTTATTGCAGTTTCGTAAATCTTGCTTCTTCTAACGTATTTGTGCAATATTGCTTTAAAAAAATATTAAAGTTTCGACCCAATAAACATCTTCTATCTTTATATTCTTATATTTGGATTTGTGACTTTATTTGAAAAGATAAAGAAAAAATAATTTAACATTTTCATTGTAGTATTTTGTTTCTTATCATATGGTGTCGTCAGATTTCAAATACAACGTTTCGTCATCGAGATAACATCATCAGGTTTTCATTTTTAAATATAAACCTGTCATTTTTATTGCAGTGTCGTAAATCTTGCTTCTTCTAACGTCTTTGTGCAATATTACTTTAACCAAATATCAACGTTTCAACCCTATAAAAAAACATCTTCAATCTTTATATTCTTACATTCGGTTTTGTGACTTTATTTGTAAAGATAAAGAAAAACTAATTAAACTTTTGCATTGCCGTATTTTGTTTCCTATCATATAATGTCATCAGATTTCGAGTAAAACGTTTCGTCATCTAGATACCATCATCAGGTTTTTATTTTTAAATATAAACTTGTAATTTTTATTGCAGTTTCGTAAATCTGGCTTCTTCTAACGTATTTGTGCAATATTGCTTTAACCAAATATTAAGGTTTCGACCCTATAAAACATCTTCAATCTTTATATTCTTATATTTGGATTTGTGACTTTATTTGAAAAGATAAAGAAAAATTAATTTAACATTTTCATTGTAGTATTTTGTTTCTTATCATATGGTGTCGTCAGATTTCAAGTACAACGTTTCGTCATCGAGATACCATCATCAGGTTTTCATTTTTAAATATAAACCTGTCATTTTTATTGCAGTGTCGTAACTCTTGCTTCTTTTAACGTCTTTGTGCAATATTACTTTAACCAAATATCAACGTTTCGACCCTATAAAAAAACATCTTCAATCTTTATATTCTTACATTCGGATTTGTGACTTTATTTGTAAAGATAAAGAAAAACTAATTAAACTTTTGCATAGCCGTATTTTGTTTCCTATCATATAATGTCATCAGATTTCGAGTAAAACGTTTCGTCATCTAGATACCATCATCAGGTTTTTATTTTTAAATATAAACTTGCAATTTTTATTGCAGTTTCGTAAATCTTGCTTCTTCTAAAGTTTTTGTGCAATATTGCTTTAAACCAAATATCAACATTTCGATCCTATAAAACATCTTCAATCTTTATATTCGGAAAAGTATGATGGTTGTGAAATTTGAAATGGACTGCTATTATGGGTTTAGAAAAACGAATATATCCGAAGAAATTAAAGCATGAATTAAAAACTACTTATCTGGTCTGAACAAAATTTGGCGTACGAATAAAAAATGAGTTATTGTGTGGAACAAAGATTTTTTGTGTTGAAAAAGAGGTTGTTTTTTGCTAGCTGTCATTTTGACAATTTCAAAGTTCAACTATTTCAATTAAACCATTTATTATTAAGTATTAATTTTGTGAAACATAAATAAAAGGGATAAAAATGAAATACACGAGTTACAGTATTATGAGTTATATACTGTCAGCTGTCATTTTGACATTTTTTTTATGTGTAATAATCGCGTTTATAAAAAAATATTTTGTTGTTTTAGTGTAGTTCTCATATTAAGATTGAAATACTTAAATATCAAATGAAATATTTGTAAATATTTCTTGACAGGTGTTATATCGACAAATTAGGCGATATGTTTTCACATCACAGTCCGAAGGAGTGTGATACAAAAGTAAATAATATAGTAAAACGGAATATTTAAAAAAAAAATTATAAAAAATGAAAAAAAAATTTAAAAAATTAAAAATTCAAATTTTTTTAAATTCTTTTATGTAATAACTTTTACCTTTAGAGTCACGACAGTGACGATCAGGCGATATGGGTTTTTACATATCGCCCCTTTCGAGCGATATGTATATCTCCCCTTTATTTTAAAAATGTGCGACCTCTGTCGTCGTCGTCGTACCCGATTTTTGAAATATCGATTTTTTGACATTTTCGATTTTTTTTCTCTTAAGTGGTAAACGTCGAATTGATTTTGATTATTTGGTTTTATAGAGGAATAACGGGGGCACATTTTGTGAAAAATTTCAAATATACAGGGTGTACCGGAAAAAAGTTATTAAACGTCAAAGTCGGGAAATATGCGAAATCCGCTGTAACGCATTTCAGGTCGCAAAAATTTTTTTTTTCGATTTTTACTTTTCGAGGTTTGAGAGGACCGGCAGCCGCCCAACCCTATTGTTTTTGAGAAAGATTAGAAAATGGAAAGTAATTTTTTTTATTTTTTAAAAGTCAAAAAATGGCCATTGCAGGGTCGTCTTGGGTACCGAATAACTCGAATTGGGTACGTCGGACATATTTCCAGTTTAAACGATCAGATGGGCCGTCTCAAATACTATCTTTTCACAATACATCTTTCTATACCTAAAATGATTAGAAATTGTGAAAAATTGTGAAAATTTAAAAATTACGATTTTAGACGCAAAATTTTCACGGTTTTTAATTTTTTTCTCGAAAAATAATTTTTTTATTAAAATGTCATATATCCTATCGGAAAGAGCTCGACGAAGTACGTTTAAAATATATTTTTTCGATTTTTAATCATTTTAATTTACAGAGGACGAAACGAATGAATTTTGATTTTTTTTTGGATTTTTTACAATTTTTTTTTTAGGTACTGGTCCGCTTAAACCCATCTGTGAGCCACTGTACGTAACTTTTTCAACTTTTTTTTGGACTGTTGTTTAGAGGCATAAATAGACTTTAAAATTCATGCCGTTTGCGCTCCTCGTTATGACATTTGGTGGTTTAAAAAAAATATTATTTAATTTTTTTACCAAAAATTTTTTATGTTCGATTATAGCTTCTACTATAATATCCTTAGAGAGTTCATTTTAGGCTTATTTTATTCCTCAATCTTTTCTAAACACGCACGTATACTTGAATATATTAATTTATTTTTTTTAATTAGAGTAAAATTGATATTTTCAGAGCGCGAACAGAAAAATTCGTCAAATATCGAAATGCAACGTTTTTTAAATAGCTTGCCATGAAATCTCAAACAGGCTTCCATATTGAAATAATTACAGCTGTCAAAATTGGCCTAAATTGGGTGTTTTTGACTTCAGAATGTGACGTTGTTTTAACGTTTCGACGTTAAAAATTGAATGTTATAGATTATTTGGGACTTTTACAATTTAATGAGACCAAAATTAAAGCTTCATATGTCCGAATAATTATCAAATTTTCAATTTTGAAATGTCATGTAATTTTCTTGTTTGCATTTACAAGGCTCTATTTTGATAGCAAGCCATGACGAACCACACCTAAATAAGAGTGGGGTAGGTCATGGAAATAGAAAAAACGCCATTTTGTAAATTATTCGTCATTAAATTATTTCACACTGACGCTTTCATAGTGTTGAGTGAAATTATTTTCTGATATTTGAGTTATTTTACTTAAAATTAAAAAAGTAATTCTTATTACTATTAGTGAACGAAAACTAGTGTTTTTTTTTGAAAATTGTTTTACAAGTAAGTACCTATCCATATACATATATATCTATGAAGTAAGTACCAATTTACTATTGCATGTTCTGTAAAATTATTATTCAGAAATAATGCGAAACAAACACGTAATTAATAGTAAAGAGGTTGTATTTAACCTATATATTTGGAATAGTTACATGTTATCGTATTTCTAGCAATATTGAAAACATAATTTTTAATCTATCTGTGTAAATATAATTATTTGTTTCGGTCCTCCTTGCTGTATGCAACCAGCTTAAATAAAGCATAAACATAAAATATGTCAAATATAAACCTTTTGGTGCCACCCCGTATTATCTCTAGTGTCGCGTAGTAGCGAGAAGTTAGGGGATTTCTTTATAAATTATTGGCAGTGGTCAGTAGTGCAAAAAATGACAGCGTGCTGAGCGTGCCGTGGCGGGTTTAAAGTTACACGACTTACATTTTCGGCAATCATCTAAGAATATAGTAAGTGAAACACAATTAAATCTTGTCAGTCTGTTAAGATACATTGTTGGTCACATAAATTTATTATCGTCATTACAGTTCGCGATATCGAAGACAAATAAAGCACATACCTATAACGGAAGACACGGATCATATTTCGGTGTGTTTATTTTGTGATCCGTACGAGCCACACGTTGACCATTTCTAAAATAATAGTGACCAACTACCTACCTACTTCAGGACATCAAAACAGTGCTTGTAAAAGAGTGGTTTTTCAAAAAATAATCACGTTATTGGAAATATCAAACAAAACGGCCTAAGTTCGCGTGACCGTCGCAGAGGTCGCCACACATGTGACATCTAAACACGTGCGTGGTTTCAAAACGGCTGTATAAACATTGGATATCAGTGTTATTATCAAATATATATGTGCACAATTAATTGATACAGTTTCAGTGGTTTTTTATTACATATTTGAAGGTAAGTAAGTCTCTTATGTAAATTTAATTCTTAAGTAGTTTTGATAAATTCAGAAATATCATCAAAGAATTATCAAACAGCATGGAATTTAGTAACGAAGCACTATGGAAAAAAAATTGTTAACAAAAACACATATCAAAGCTTTATATTTTAAACTACCACAAGTTCTTAGGGAAAATTTTGAATAATTTAGTTATCGGTTCATGTGTTATATTTCTCTCTATATTATCTGTTCCTTTTATTGATGTATACATTATATTTGTTATGGAATGGTACACTTGATATGCATCTATAGAAGTTTTAGCAAAATCAATATGAGTAAATTACCTTGTTACCTACAATACCTATCATTACCTATCACTTGTGTAGTCTGTGGAAAAGCACAACACAGACTATGCTTGTTACAAATTTATGAAGTTAAGTTCATACAATCGTTCAGCAAAATTAAAAAACACACAATTGTCTTGAGTGATCACAAATATAAATATTGCAAAGCATGTGTTTGCAAAAAATATTGAAAGAAACATAACACACATTGATTTTCAACAAAAAAAACAAAAATAAAACTGATAATCAAAATAATGAAGAATATAATATTGATTCTCATTTTGCTGAAACTTCATTATGTTCCATACAGAACAGACATTCGGACTACAGGAGTAGTCAAAATATATAATCACAAAAGACAACGATCTACATGTCAAATTCTCTTAGATTCAGGTTCTGAGGTTAATTTCATCACAAAAGAAACCCTAAACTCTTTAGGTATTACACAGACTTCCACAAAAATACCTATAAATGGCATAGAAAATACTACAACTCACATCACAGAGACAGTCACAGTGACTATCAAATTGAGAATAAATTCATTTAAAAAAATTCTAATTTTTATGGTGTTACCGAAGATTACAAGTAACCTTCCAGTAGTAAATATAAATTTTGAAACTTTTCATATTCTAAAAAAATATACAGCTAGCAGATTTGGAAATTCACAAGTCAAAAGAAGTGCATATACTTATTGGAGCGAAAGTTCACATGGATTTACTCTGCATTGGACAAATAAAAACAAAAAATTATCCCACACTACAGAACACAGTTTTGACATTGAATTTCATTAAATTTAAAATTGTCTTGGCTATTTTTTGCTAGGCTTTTCAGTTCCAAATCAATTTCCTCAACAATGTTTTTACCTACGCTAGTGAAGTGTTTATTTAAAACATTAACAATTTCACCCGGATCATCAACTGTTAGAGCCTTAATACTAAGTAGTCGAGTGTTTTTTATTTTTTACTAATTCGTTGATGATTTTCCATTGTTTTTTATGATCATTACCAGCTTTACTCCATTTATGTCTAAAGTGTTGATTTTTTTAAAGTTTTTATTTTATTGTTTACTTTATTTTTTATTTTTTTAAACTCTTTAGCCAGGTCATCATTATTATTATTTTCATGCACCCTTTTATACGCCTTGTCTTGTTCTTTAATTAACTGAAGTAGTTCCTGAGTTATCCAGGTATTGTTTTCTCGACATTTTATTACTTTTTCATATTCCGAATCACACTTACATAACTGGATTAAATCTATAAGTTCTTGAAATGTGTTAATACTGTTATTATGTGTTCTATGATGAAATACATTTTTAAATTTTTTGTAATTAACTGTCCTAGATTTATACGTTACTTTAGGTTTGTATACTTTTGTTTGTTCTTCGATGTCGATATTATCTGAAAAGCTCAACAACACTAGGATTATTGTGGAACTCAATTGAGGATTGCTTTATGTTTTCAATTAATCAAAATGAAAATAAAAAGATCACGAAACGAACAATTGCATATTGCATACAAAATTTGACTCCTTGGGACTAAATTGGACCTGTCATACTCACAACCAAACTAGTACTAAGCAATGTATGAACAATTCTTTGGATTGGGACGACTCATTACTCATTACCCATTTTAGAATATACTACTTAAACTCAGTTGCAGGAACAATTGCCAGTTTTAAACATATTAAAAATTCCTAAAAATGTTTCTACCATTTTAACACTTGGAAATGTGAAAGAAATTCAATTTTAATGCTGAGTACCAAAACTTAAATCACATGAAATCATTTGAACCTGGACAGGATTCTGTATATTTTCTCCAAAAACAAGGAATGTTAAAAAATGACAATTTGACAACTAAGCTAAGAGTTGTCTTTAACGGTTCATGTTCTACAACCTCAGGACTATTTTTAAATGAAATACTCATGAAAGGTCCAACCATACAAGATGATTTATTTACAATTTTAACAAGATTTAGATTTCATTCATACAAAAATTGTAATGACAAGTAAAAATACACGGACTTGATATCAAATATCAAAAGAATATTAAGACAACAATTCTGAGAAGGAAATTGAGATTTTATAATTAAGATACAGTAGCATATGGTATAATTAAAGCACCACCTTTGGTAATAAGCCGTTTACAACAGCTGTCAGCAGACCATGACACAGAATTTCTTGATGTAGCTAAATTTCTACTTTAAAATTTCTATGTAGATGACTTAATAATCAGAGCATCCAGTATTTCTAAAGCCAAGAAATTACACAACAATTAAGCTTATATTTAAAATCAGAATGTTTCAAGTTACGAAAATGGAAAACAAACAGTTCTAATATATTTGAGAATGAACATAGAAATTTGAAATATTACCTGGAGGGCTCAAAAACACTAGGATTAAGTTGGAAATCACTTGAGAATTGCTATAAGTTTTTACTTAATTAAAATGATGATAAAAAGGTCATGAAACGAACAATTTTAAGTCACATTGCACAAATTTTTGAAGTCTTGGAATTAATTGTATCTGTCATACTCACAACCAAACTAATGCTAAGAAATTTATGGACAATTCTTTGGAACGATCTATCACCCATTTCAGAATATACTGCAGAAATTCAGTTGCAGGAACAGTTGCCAATTTTAAACACTTTAAAATTCCCAGTGATGTTAGTGCTATTTTGACATTTGGAAATGTGAAAAAAAATTCAATTACATGGTTATAGTGATGCATTCCAAAAAACATATAAAGCTTGTACCTATATTTGAGTCACACTAATACATTTTAATTACTTTTCTCTAAGTCACGAGTTGCACTAGTTAAAAATCAAACATTACAACGGGTAGAATTAGGTGGGGCACACCTACTATCAAAAATTTATTGTTAATAATTAAATAATAAATAAATTAAATAAGTTAAAACAGGCATTGCCATTTTAAATTCACAAGATAAATCTATGGACAAATTCAACTATTGTTCTATGTTGGCTATCATCCTATTCTAACACATGGAAGGTGTTTGTCTCCAACCGAGTGTCACAAATCCAAGAAAATACTAAGAATTACCATTAGCATCATATACTGACGAAGAACAATCCTGCAGATCTAATTTCAAGAGGTCTTATTCCAGATCAAATTTTACACAATCAACTATGATGGAATGTTTTCAATGGTTTCAGCAAGACAAAGACAATTGGCCACAATGGACACAACAGTGTTGTTATTTTATATGCTACCTATGTGACGGTGTTGTGTTAAATTAATGTATTTTAAATAATAAAGTCGGTTTACCAATAAATAATATTACCGGAATGTTGTTACAAATACAGTTTTAGATGTATTAACGAATACTTTACCTAATAGAATACATTATTTTTTTATAAATGAAAAAAAGTTTACAATACAAAATTAGTTAATTTATACTAACCGTTGTTATTTTAACCTCAGTAATATTATGTTCTAACAGTTTTAAATTCAGAATCCTTTACTTAGTAAAATACAGCTGTTAGTATTTGACTTAACTTTATTTGGCATATTATCAATAAAAAATCTTATAATTTTCTTACTCACTAACATTTTAATAATCACATTCTACCCCTCACAATAAAATTATATAACTATTCACATTTTTAACAATAGTCAATAAATAGCAATTATTGTTTATTAAATCAGGTTCAACTGAAAGGGTTAATTAAGTCTAAAACATGATTTACATTATATAAAATTTCAATTTAATTCTTATTAAATAAACTTAAGTAAGTACTTAATTAAATTTGCAATACAATAAAAAATTATCTGTATAAAGATTATATAAGAAGAATATTTCAATAAAATATTTGCAAATTTAGTATTATATTATATCAAATACAACTCTACATACAAAACCTCAGCTCAGAAACCAACTTAAAATTAAAAGTTGTACTTAGAGATAACATGTTAATATTCAAACACAAAACATGATTACACTAAGATCAATTAAAAGCACAACAGTCAAATACAAATGCACCTCTCAACTAAAGGATACCCGAGAAAATATCTTATAAAAAAACCATTCTTTAAAATAGAGATACCTTCAATTATTTTGGATTCCTTTACTAGCCTATTAATTTATAAGTAAGGTTTAAAATAAAAACTAAATAATGTCAATTCCTTTTAGTTAAAAGATGCCACGTACAAAGAAACAATCGGCTGATCAAAAACGAAAATTACAAAACGAAAGACGAAAAGAGCGTGAAGAAAAACTAAATATAGCCAAAAAAGAAAAAAAGGAAAATAAAAAAATGCCTATTGCTCAAAATCGTATTGAAACCGTGGAAATAGAAAAAAGTAAGGAAACATTAGGACAGCAGGATCCTAAACAACTAAAAAAACAAATGATAGCATTGAAGCGCCAAAATTCTGAATATTTAAAACTTGAAAGAGAACAAAAGGCATTAAAACGTAAAAATTCTGAATATTTAAAACTTGAAAGAGAACAAAAGGCATTAAAACGTAAAAATTCTGAATATTTAAAACTTGAAAGGGAACAAAAAGCATTGAAACGCCAGGATAAAGAGTATTTAGATATGGAAAAACAAAATAAAGCTCTGAAACGATTAGATTCCATATACTCTAAAAATGAAAAAGAAAAAGCGACTGAAGCACGCAAACATCGGATTTCTCAGAATAAAGAATATTATAAAAATATTCAACAAGTAAAAAATATAAATAGGAGATTAAGTCCGAACTATACTCAACTAGAAAATGAAATAACTAAAAATAGAATGGCAAATAAAAGAAAAAATGATTCTCTTAATAACCCTAATAAAAGGCGAAAAGTTGGGACTACTGCATTTGAAAAGTTTAAAGAAGCCATTCGAGAAGGTAAATATTAATTAAAGTTTACAGTAGTGACATTATTTATCATATTAGACCCATATACTAATTGTTTTATTAATTATTGATATTAACGTACACAATATAGTATTTAAAAAAATTTTAAAAAAAGTTCAGTATAATGTATAGTTGTACGTAATGTAATTCATATAATGCTGCATTTTTAACAACATTGCTATTCAATTATTTATTGGTTAAACCAATTCATTATAAAAGCATAAATACAAAGTTGTTATACTAAATAATGACGAAATTATTACCTAGTTTGTCATGTCCTTATAAAATAATAAATTATTATGAAAACCTAGTAGGTTATATGATTGCACTATACTCAAATTTTCAGTATTCAAACATCTAACTGTCACTTCAACTGAACTAGAAATACACACAAATTTGTTATTTTAAATAAAACATCCTGTACAGTTTTACAAATATGCATTCCACAAAGAATTTTAAGCATAATACAGATATCATATTCTATACCTATTTAAGATAATTTCCAAGAAAAGAGCGTTGAAAATTGTCAAATTAGTTACACAACAAATTGATGAATGAGTAATGTAATATTATATTTCACTTCCGGTCTAACCGGAAATGCTGTAAATTTTGACATTTAAACACAAATTGTCTCCAATAAATTTAATAGCCCTCCCATTTTTAAATCTAATTTTAAAATTATCTTACATTTCTCGATACATTTCTAAATATTATTTATTTGTTTATGCTTTTCTATGTATAAACTTATCAGTTTTTAAAATATAAGCAAGTAAAAATTTAGTTATATTATCCAAGCAATAATTGTTGATAATTTATTCATTGTTTCATCTAAGGTACTTAATTTTGGATAAAATAAATAATATGGCTATAACGTAAAAAAACAGTTGAAATTAGTAAACAGATTTGCGGAAATCCATAGCTAAATTTACATTAATTGTTGCTGTTTGAATAATGTAACTAAACCTTTAATTATTTATATCAGATATTTCAATAATTAATAATAATGTTTTATGGAGTGTTTTATTTTATAACAACATAACAAGCTGACTAGTAATTTCATTGTCACCAGGTATATTCAACCAATATCATATTTCATAATATAAATTAATACTACCTCAAAGATTAAATTCATAGCTGCCATTTTGTATTGATCTTCTTTGAAAAATAATAAATCTTATTAAAATTGCCAGAATGTCAAATATGAAGGAACAAAGACTTGATAAACCAAAAATTTCGCTTTTTTTTTTAAATATCTCTAAGAGTATTTGAATATTTTTCTTCACTAAATTATTGAACCTTAAATTACCAAACTTTGTCTCAATTTAATCATCTTCATATCCCTTACCATTTTTGAGATCCCCTTGTAGGTACACACATTAATTTGTAGCACCTTGTATATTTTATATTAGCTATTGTCATTGTTATATAAATTAATATATTGTCTATTTTTAGGCCCAGATACCATTTGTTCTTGTTGTAAGAGACTTTGGTTCAGTACTTCTTGTACAAATATTGATCGAAAAAAGATGGAAAATAAGTTTGGAATAGAATTTTGCAATTCCGTATTTCTTAATGGAACTTCTGAAATATTTTGCAATTCATGTAAACAATCCATTAGTAAGAAGGAACTACCGACATTCTGTTCAACCAATTTTCAGATAATATTTCCTATTCCCAACGAACTTAAACATTTGACTGTCTTAGAAGAACGAATGGTAGCATTAAGAATACCATTTATGAAAATAACAAGTGGCATTATGAAACAGTGTTCTATTCGCGGACAAATAGTAAATGTACCATTAAATATAAATACAACAGTTGATATTCTTCCTAGAAATGTAGAAGACACTCATACTATTCAGATTAAACTGAAAAGAAAAATGGAATATAATCAATATTATATACAACAAACAGTACGACCTAATACAGTACTAAAAGCACTTGATTATCTATTAGATCAACCATTGTATAAAGAACACAACGTTAAAAAGTCTATTGATTGGGAAAAAAACATTCAAAATTATGTTAATTCCCAATCCGCTAGTAATGCTGCTCCAAAAGATACAATTGCAAAACTAACACAATTACCAGATTGGGTAGACTTGGAATCATTTGGTTTAGATGAAACATTTGTAAAGGAATGCATAATTAATCATAAGGATAATCAACAAACGAACATTCCTATGTCTGATAATATCCAAAAAGACATTGACTTAAATGGTACGTATACATAATTATTTATAATATTAAATTTTCATTTATCAAATTGTTAAAGCAAGTTGTTTAATTATTTTTAAAAGAACAAAATTTTAACTTATAGATAGAGAATAGACAGGGAGGTAAAAATCAATTTTCTTCAAATGACAACGCTCCACTGTTATAATAAGATGTCAAAATTCGAAAATAACATATTTTAAATATCTCAAAAATAATTAAATTTAGCCATATCCTATTTTATAGAAAATTAGCGTAAATAATTAGAATATATAATATATAATCTACAACGTTATGCTAAGTAAGCAAATTGAACTTTGAATATAACTGCGCATGTTATCACTGCAAGAGTGCAACTGACGAATCTAAACTGACAAATATCAACTATACTTAAAACAATCATCAATCATGTTTTTACATCTAATGTCAACTGATCTTAAGCGTCCTCTCAGTATTGTAGAAGCAGTAAAAACTGTATGCGGAATAGCAAACGGATGTTAGTATATTGTGGATATTCCTTTAAAAGAAAAGTATATTTGATATTCCTTGATTAATTAGTACAACTTGTATAATTTAATAAATATTTAGATTGTATGCCTATAATACCTCTCTATAACTCTGTTGAAAAATAGTCAGAAATTAAGTAAGTTTCATTCCATTTTATTCTACACTATGAGTAAGAAATTTTACGTTCAAGACAAAGCAGATGATCACAAATATAATCCTCTTTCTCTAAGCTCGATGATAAATCACTATGAAATAATTTATTATCCATTCTTTACTGTTCTTTACAAATTAAGCAACAATAATACATGTTTGAAATTTGAATAACAATATTCGTTCGACACTCTAAAATCTATTAATAAATATAGTAGGTACCTATATAAATACACTTATGTTAGATTGAACAATATTTTTTAAATAAAAATTAACCAATAGACAATTTTGATTAAGAAATAAGCGACATTGACAAACATTATATTTTCATTATCAAAATTGTATGATTAATTAATCAAAAATTGAACCAACTATTTCACTATAGTTATAAGAAATTACTTTTTTTAGTCTATAGCATAATGTATTTTATTTTTTAGTTCTAAAAAAATTACAAGAATTTCAAGAATTTGTAGACTTGAAATCATTTGGTTTAGATGAAACAGTTGTAAAAGAATTCCTAATTAATCATAAGGATAATCAACAAACAAACATTACTATGTCTGATAATATCCAAAAAGACATTGATTTAAATGGTAAGTTTAATTATTAACATTATCTTATCCACGTAATTAAAACATTATTTAATTATTTAGAAATGTTTAATTTAAACAATCAAGTAAATGTTAATGATGTTATTTTATTTACTTAATCAACATTAAAAATATATTTATTAATAATATTAATGAATTAACATTTAATATTGAATTTGTCAATATAGCAACTGCATAATAAATTGTTAATAATTGAATTGACATAAAAACCAAATGACAGCTAGCAATGTAACCTTTTTTGTCAAATATCAATATATAGTTTGTTGCACAGTATAATCAGGTAACTTTCATTGGAATTAAATCAAATCTGCCAATGACATTTATCTCAAAAACGGACAAGGCCACAGTTACTGCCATCTCTAAAAGATAGTATTTCATTATTATTATAAACTCAGAGAACCTATTTATACCAAATATTATTCAGATTAGTTAAATAGTTTACGAGATAAATTCCTTTTATATATGCATACCAAATTTAAAGTGAACCAGTTAAATAAATTAATAATAATAATAATAATAATAATAATAATAATAATAATAATAATAATAATAATAATAATAATAATAATAATAATAATAATAATAATAATAATAATAATAATAATAATAATAATAATAATAATAATAATAATAATAATAATAATAAAATAAATAATATTACATAATGGTATACGGCACCTTATCCCTTAACAATTGTGCTCCAGCGGCGAAAATAATTGCGCCTTCGGCGCCTTTTCCCTTAACGGTTGTGCCCCAGCGGCGAAAATAATTGCGCCTTCGGCGCCTTTTCCCTTAACGGTTGTGCCTCAGCGGCGAAAATAATTGCGCCTTCGGCGCCTTTTCCCTTAACGATTGTGCCTCAGCGGCGAAAATAATTGCGCCTTCGGCGCCTTTTCCCTTAACGATTGTGCCTCAGCGGCGAAAATAATTGCGCCTTCGGCGCCTTTTCCCTTAACGGTTGTGCCCCAGCGGCAAAAATAATTGCGCCTTCGGCGCCTTTTCCCTTAACGGTTGTGCCCCAGCGGCGAAAATAATTGCGCCTTCGGCGCCTTTTCCCTTAACGATTGTGCCTCAGCGGCGAAAATAATTGCGCCTTCGGCGCCTTTTCCCTTAACGATTGTGCCTCAGCGGCGAAAATAATTGCGCCTTCGGCGCCTTTTCCCTTAACGATTGTGCCTCAGCGGCGAAAATAATTGCGCCTTCGGCGCCTTTTCCCTTAACGATTGTGCCTCAGCGGCGAAAATAATTGCGCCTTCGGCGCCTTTTCCCTTAACGATTGTGCCTCAGCGGCGAAAATAATTGCGCCTTCGGCGCCTTTTCCCTTAACGATTGTGCCTCAGCGGCGAAAATAATTGCGCCTTCGGCGCCTTTTCCCTTAACGGTTGTGCCCCAGCGGCAAAAATAATTGCGCCTTCGGCGCCTTTTCCCTTAACGGTTGTGCCCCAGCGGCGAAAATAATTGCGCCTTCGGCGCCTTTTCCCTTAACGGTTGTGCCCCAGCGGCAAAAATAATTGCGCCTTCGGCGCCTTTTCCCTTAACGGTTGTGCCCCAGCGGCAAAAATAATTGCGCCTTCGGCGCCTTTTCCCTTAACGATTGTGCCTCAGCGGCGAAAATAATTGCGCCTTCGGCGCCTTTTCCCTTAACGATTGTGCCTCAGCGGCGAAAATAATTGCGCCTTCGGCGCCTTTTCCCTTAACGATTGTGCCTCAGCGGCGAAAATAATTGCGCCTTCGGCGCCTTTTCCCTTAACGATTGTGCCTCAGCGGCGAAAATAATTGCGCCTTCGGCGCCTTTTCCCTTAACGATTGTGCCTCAGCGGCGAAAATAATTGCGCCTTCGGCGCCTTTTCCCTTAACGATTGTGCCTCAGCGGCGAAAATAATTGCGCCTTCGGCGCCTTTTCCCTTAACGATTGTGCCTCAGCGGCGAAAATAATTGCGCCTTCGGCGCCTTTTCCCTTAACGATTGTGCCTCAGCGGCGAAAATAATTGCGCCTTCGGCGCCTTTTCCCTTAACGGTTGTGCCCCAGCGGCGAAAATAATTGCGCCTTCGGCGCCTTTTCCCTTAACGATTGTGCCTCAGCGGCGAAAATAATTGCGCCTTCGGCGCCTTTTCCCTTAACGATTGTGCCTCAGCGGCGAAAATAATTGCGCCTTCGGCGCCTTTTCCCTTAACGGTTGTGCCCCAGCGGCGAAAATATTTACATTTACACCGGCTTATTTAAAGTTGTTTTTTTTCCAAATTTTATTATTTATAAATAAAAAATTTTTTCTCTTTTTTGTAGATTTAAATCATTTAAAAGATATATCCATAATTGACCAAAACACGAAAGTGGACGAAACAAATATTACTGATTCATTAAATATAATGTCTTTAACAAATCAACCCAATCCCATAGTTCAACAAAATCATTCACTTGCTATTTCTCGTAAAGATTCCAATGAGGATATATGGGCTGATGAAAATTTATTTGTTGAGAACGAACCAGTTAATCCAGGTGGAGAAGAAACATTATTAGATAATGAAGAAATAGAAAATATTTGTTTTGCTCCTGGAGAAAATAACACACCAATACACTTAATGCTAGATAAATATGCAGAAGAGTTATCGTTCCCAACATTATTTTGTGGTCAAAAAAAAGAAGTTCCTGATAATTTTAGTTATGCTAATCAAGCTAAAGTCCAGGCACAAAGTGTTGATAGAAGATTTGCTAGAACAGATTTTCTATTATACATGTCTAAAAAAATGCAATTGTTTTATGTAGTTCATGCAATAAAGATAGCACTAAGAACACGACTAAATCAACAAGGAGATTATACTGTAGGTGAAATTTCAAAACCTAATGTAATAAATGAATTAATTAAAAATGACGCAGGATACATGTTTTTACAAAAAATAAGAAATTCACCAGCTTATTGGAGAAATGAACAACGTAAAATATTAGCCATGGTGAGGCAATTTAATATTCCCACTATATTTCTAACCATTTCTGCAGCAGAAAGCCGTTGGTATGAATTGTTAGTCATTTTAGTGAAAGTAGTAGATGGTAATTCTATAAGTGAGGATGAAGCCCGTAACTTATCTTACATCGAAACAGTTCGATTAATTAGGTAAGTAGTACATTTTTGCAATATCCAACCTACAAAATACTTACTTACTGTAGTCTATTACATTACATCGATAATTATTTTACAATGAACACTGATGATAAAATATATCCCTAAAATAAGTATAAATTTAAAAATAAAGATAGTACATAGTACATAGTGATTATTGCCGATAACAATATATTTTTATGAAGAAAAAAAAAAACCAAACCAACCCGAAGTCTTCCCTTTTATCCAACAGTATTGAAATTTTACATAGTGATTTATTTCCGATAACAATACATTTTTATGAAAAAAAAATACGAACAAACCCGAACCAACCCGAAATCTTTTCGCTTATCCTACAAAATTAAAATTTTATATAGTGATTTATTTCCGATAACAATGCATTTTTATGAAAACAAAAATACGAACAAACCCGAACCAACCCGAAATCTTCTCACTTATCCTGCAGAGTTGAAATTTTACATAGTGATTCAGTTTTGATGACAATGCATTTTTATGCTAATCACATTCTTATATTGTAATATTTTTTAAATTTTAGGGCTGATCCGATCACTACGGCAAGATACTTTGACCATAGATTTCGTCTTTTAATGAAACATTTAAAGAGTGACCAAGGACCTTTTAAGTCACATCCTATCGAACACTATTATTATAGAGTAGAATACCAAATGAGGGGAAGTCCTCACATCCACTCCATCCTTTGGCTTACAGGTAATTAGCACTTCGCACCCATTTTTTTTTTTTTTTGCTGGGGTTGGCGAAAAAGTCATGATATGAAGTCCATCATATCCCCTACCATCTGGGTAATGTCAGCCAGACGAGACTGCAGCACTTCGCTAGTTATAAACAAACTTACACAACAATCAGCATAATTGAAATTGGTGACAACATATAATATCTACTTATCTACTAAGTATTTAATTAGTATTTGGTTAAACGAACGTAAACTTGATGCATTCTTGATGTCTTCAGGCAGAGCATTAAAGAAGCAGACACCCTCATAATATAAGGTTTTTTGAAATCTAGTTGTTCTTACAGATGAGACATTAAAGTTCTGTTTAGAGCGAACATCATATGAATGTATATTAGATCTTTTTTCTAAAAATGATCGCAAATATATTGGCAACATATTGCGATCAACTTTGTAAATTAATACTATATTTGTCTTCTTAATGCACCGCTCTACTGACAACCACCCCAGATACCTGAGCATATCGCTTACAAGCGTGTAACGATCACAGCTTCAAAAAAATCCGCATTACCTTATTCTGCTGTATTTGCAATCTATTTATATAATCTTTGTTACAGGTGCTCCTGTATACAACGCACAAGACCCAGATAGTGCCAAAATTTGTTCGGAATTTGCCGATCGATTTATAACTTGTAATAGTAAGTTGGTAAGTGTTCAAGACATTCTTGAATATAACAAACATAATCATACCAAAAATTGTAAGCGAGAAGTTAAAGGTAAATATATTTGTCGCTATGGAATACCTTATTTACCAATGGACTATACTATAATATTGGAACCGTTGGAAACTAAGGATAAGGACTATTTACAAACAATGAAAGACAAATTCAGACTTATTAAGGATTTATTGAATAAGAAGCCATCAATGTCTTTCGAAGAATTTCTTCAAACATTACAACTTAATAGGGAAGACTATTTATTAATTCTTCAATACAATATAGGCAAACCTACAATGTTTATTAAACGAATGCCCGACGAATGTTTTATAAATCATTTTAATGAAGAAATATTTTCTATGCAGCAATCGAACATGGATATTCAATTCATATTAGATCCATACGCTTGCTGTAAATACATTGTATCCTATATCAATAAGTCCGAACGTGGTGTTTCGGATTTATTGCATGATGCACTAAATGAAATCAAAAAAGGAAACTTTGATTTAAAAGAAAAACTGAAAAAAATTGGCGGTGTCTTTATTAATGCGTCCGAAATTAGTGCTCAAGAAGCAGCTTACAATGTTTTAGGATTACCGATGCATGAAACTTGTACTTCTCACATTTACATAAACACCAAACCAATAAAACAACGTGTACGTATGTTAAAGGGTTCGAATAAATTGAAATTATTAAATTCTAACGATACAAACATTTACGAATCCGGCGTTATCGAACACTATATTCAGAGACCCGATGAATTATCCGATTTATGTTTAGCTGAATTTGCGGCTCATTATAATGTCGCATTAATAACCGAAACAAACACGAGAAATAAGTTAAAATTAAAAGATGATAGTAGAGTATTAACTTACAAAAAACATGCAAAAATCATTTCATACAGACGCTACGGTTTACAACAAGATCCTATAAACTTTTATAGAGAACAATTAATGCTTTATGTGCCATGGCGTAATGAAACTAACGAAATCGAAGATGTGGATCATCTAATATTATATTCTGCTCACTTTGAAACGATTAAATCAAATCGAGCAAAATATGACCTAATAGATAGTCAACTATTGGACGACGCTTTAGAAAGAGCGGAACAACGCGAAGACGATATCGCCGATCATTTACTAGATCCTATCGATGAAGAATTTATACCCTATGCCATCGATGATCCGGAATTTGATCCATTTAACATATTGGACGAACCAAACGACGGTACAGTAAAACATACATATCCAACACCATTTCAAATTCCCGAAGGTGAATACGATACTATGATCGAATCTCTCAACTTAAAACAATACGAATATCTAAATCACGTATTGGATTGTGCTAATAGAGGAGAAACATTTTTCAATATTATTGGAGGAGGTGCCGGTGTCGGTAAGAGCAGATTAATAAGCGCAATATATCAATCGTTATTGCGACATTACAATTCTATACCAGGAAACAATCCCGGTAGTATCAAGGTGTTAATTAGTGCACCGACAGGCAAGGCAGCATTTAGTATAGAAGGAGCAACTCTACACTCTATATTTATGTTTCCTATTAATAGAAATTACGAGCAACTGTTACCCTTAGCCCACGACTCGGCCAATAAAGTAATAAGTCAACTGTGTGATTTAAAATTGATAATAATCGATGAATTTTCAATGGTAGGTAGCAAAATGTTGGATAATATTAATCATAGGTTACAACAATTATTTAAATCAAAAGATGACTTTGGTGGAATTTCTATCCTTTTGTTTGGTGATTTGCGTCAATTACCGCCCGTAGGTGACAAATGGATATTTGAACCGATGAAGAGTAATCCCTATTACGAAATCTGTGGTACTTATTTATGGGACAAATTTAGTTTCTTTGAACTAACTGAAATAATGAGACAACGAAACGATAAAGATTTTGCTATGGCATTAAACCATATGGCCAACGGCCTAATGACAGCAAAAGATATACAATTAATTAGGAGTCGACAAGTAACTGATGAAGACCCGTTACCAGATAATATTATACATTTATTCAGAAGTAATGCTGAAGTAGACGAATTTAATGATATTAAATTGGCAATGTTAACTACCGAATTTTCAATTAGCATTGCAATAGATGTTATAAAAGGTAGCTGTAGTGAACGATTAAAACAACAATTTTTAAACTACGCAAAAAGCTTAAGGAAATCTGAAAGTTTTGGTTTAATGCTTAACTTAAGATTACAAATTGGCGCGAAATATATGATTTCTTCGAATATTGATACATCAGATGGCATCGTCAACGGAGCCACCGGTACTCTAATGAAATTAGAATATGACGATAATCATAATGCTAAGCGCTGTTGGTTGGAATTTTTCGATTCTAGATCGGGCAAAGCGAGTCGATTAAAACACACGAGCTATATGAAAAACAACAACGTTCCTGATACATGGACACCAATTGAAAAATGTGCCAGGGCCCTGACTGTAAAAAAAGGCAGCAATATTATGGTAGAACGATCGCAATTTCCATTACTTATTAGCGAAGGAATTACCATACATAAGAGCCAAGGTGCTACGTATCAACAAGTCGCGGTACATTTGAAAAAAGGTACTTCAAGAAACGCTATATACGTGGCTTGTAGCAGAGCCACGACACTTGAAGGACTATTTATGTTTGGAAAATTTGATCCACCAAAAACACCAACTGAAAAAGATAAAGCATTTTGCGAATTGAAAAATTTGCGAGAAAACAAGTATCTTAACAATACATTTAACCAACAATACTCTGAACTGGAAAATAATAAACTAACATTTATTTATCAGAATGTGCAAAGTCTTAACAAACATTCTGCGTTAATCAAAAGCAATCCTTTATTCATTAATGCAGATATTATGATATTTGTAGAAACGTGGCTAAAAGAAGAAGATGTAATTGAATTTGAAAATTATGAATGCCTTATTCAATTGTCTAATATTAATAATAATGAACAACGAAAGCCCTACGGTATTTCGTGCTATGTAAAAAACGAAATTTCTTATAAGTGTACAAATATAATACAATATCGTAAACCAGTTGCTAATTTTACATTTCAAGCGGTAACTTTTACGTATAATTATATTACTATAATTGCATTATACATTCCTCCAAAATTGGCAATAAGAGAAGCGTTAAATTGTTTACAAGAAATTGTAACTGATAATAAACCTACGATAATTATGGGAGACTTTAATCACGATTTATCCGAAAACAAATCAAACTGTTTACAACAATATTTAATATCTAAACAGTTTACCTCACAGCTTAATACAAACCAATCGACAACTAATACAAACACTCATATCGATTGGTGCTTTTCTAATATAAATCAAATTAAAACTCACATTTACCCCACGGTATATAGTCATCATAAAGCTATTGCATTTAATTTATATGAACACAATGTTTCAGATTTTCATATTTTAGCAGAACGAAAACAAATTAGGCCTTCTGAATCTATAAATAAATTACATATTAAACTTGACGATACAAATGATGACAGTGACAGGATGGATCAAAGTTATCATTCGTCCAATTCTGGCAACAATTTAGTTAAATCAATCGAATCTCAAGTCGACGACGATCCCATTAACATCGAAGATGACGAACAAATGGATGTTGATTTTTTTACTACTCCCGTATTAAATACAACTTCCAAATTCGGCTTGCAAAACAACGATGGCGTAAGTTGTTACGCCAATGCAGTAGTGCAATGTTTATTTTCCATCGTGGAATTTCGTCAATACATTGCTCAGCACACTCAGCCACCGATGACTATCGAGGATAAACTGAAAAGTATTTTATATAAAATATCAAATAATACATTAAATAATTGCCAACAACTTCGTCAATTTATTGGCGGAGAGTACGTATTACGAGAAGAACAGGATTCACATTTGTTTCTTCTCGATTTATTAAATAAGGTAAGAAATAACGAATTTTTACAACACATTCGATTTTCATATATTCCGAATATGAAACGTTGTCCAAATTGTGATAGTGAAGTTGTGGGACACGAAATGCCAAGATCCTTATCATATACTCTCTATTTTCCTCAAAATCCACCAAACACCATGTATTTTGAGACTATGTTTGGCCCACAATCTACAAATGAACCATGTGATATTTGTGAACATAATTTAACAACTAAACCAACATTAATCTCCGTATCACAATATTTAGTTATTTGTCTCGTAAGAATACACATGGTCGATGGTAATTCGATAAAAGTGTTAACTACATTTAACGGTTTTAACGAAGATTTACTTATTATTGATTCGATAGTATTTCAAGTTAAAGCAGTTATTATACACATATCAAACGATCCCAATGATACTAACAAGGGAGGTCATTATATAGCTCATGTTAGATATGATAACGAATGGTGGGAATTTAACGACTCACGTGTTACAAAAAAACCATTTGATAAGTCATTAAAAAATGTAACCGTGATGATTTTAGAACGAATAGGGTAATTATAATTTTAAATTATATTAATTTGTTATTTTTTTTCATATCCATACTATTACACAAACGAAATTGAATGAATCATTTTTTACAATACATTCGCTAAATAGACAAATATTAAATTTAGAAGGTCGTAATATATTACAATAATTCACATCCTTCTATAAACAACAAAAAATCAGCTACAATAATATAATAAATAAAGCTGAATCGGTTGCTATAAATTTAATGCAACCTTTATAAATCCATCGAACCATTCGATGTAGATAATTATTATAGCTTTCACAAGTACGTATATTGCATACGGTGAAACTAAGAGAAAGCAGGGCCCTAAATGTAGTGTCAAATCCGCCGCCGACGTTTCGAAAAAAAAATCTATTCTCCATGGTAGAAACGTAGGATACTCCAAATCAAGTTTTATGTTAAAATTTGGTTGAATGGAATGCATAAGGAATTGCGTTGATTATGGACATTAAACTAAGGATAACATTAAATATAGAAATAATTAAGTAACCTTAAAGACCATACCGTAATAACAGTGTTAATTAAATAGTTATTTCTATTATAATTTTATCCTATATGTTAATTCCAAGTACACAATACAAAAAATAATAAAAAGGGCCCAAACTTAATGGAGGATAGTGAAGTAAATTGGGATAAATGCATATTTAGGATAAGTACGTTTTCTTATAGCTATTATAATTATTGTTACATCATTCATTATTATTTGAATCTTACAAATCGATATTGCTAAATTACTTATTTACAAGTAAAATAAAATTAATATTATAAAATATATATATATATATATATAGAACTATTTAAAAATTGTTATATTTTCATTAATGTCGAAACAAATTATATATGATGAAATTAATTGTTTCTTATACGTACTTTCCTAAAGTTACTTAGGTATATTTTAATATAATATCTTAAATATTACTTAATAATTGTATAACAATTGTAAGTGTTTATAAAACTTAAACCTAAAATTTGTCTTTCCTGTAAACATATTATATAGTTTACTACAAATTTACGTTGTTTAATAAAGGTTATAATAATAATCTTGTCATTATATTAAATCAATACAAATAATATATCAATTATTATGCGAAACATTATTATCAATATATCTAAATTAATTCATTTCAATTTAACAAATTTTAGGTCCCATTTATCCCAACTTGCTTTAAATTAATTATAGGATATTATAAGGGCTTAATCATAAAATACCCGTTTTAATTACATGCTTAATTTAAAATATATTATATAAAATAATACCAATTCATGTAATTTAAAACAATACTTACATACCATTTTTAAATATTTTCAGTTGAAATAATATTATTATGTTTATAAACATAATTACGAAATTTACAATATTCATTAAAATAAATATCTTAATAAATATTTTACTTTTAAGACCCTTATAATATTAGTTATTAGAACAATTTCCTAATTCTTATTATTACATAAAATACAAACAAACTTCATCATTAGTAAAGATCTCTCAAGTAATTTTAAAATCATTTTTATCAAACTGTTAAAATTTTAATTTTATTTATTATGTAATTTTTTTCTGTATTAAACATTTTTTTTATAATATCCACCATTAATAATTATTAACTTATCCTTTAGTTTAAATATAGATTTATAGTAAAGACGACAGAAGAAATAATAATAACGAACCCGAAAATATGAACTGAATTCATGGACATGCTAAACAACGCATTATTTGATGTAAAAAACAGTTCAAAACTTAATAAAGAAATAAATAAAATAACAAATGGAATCAAGAGTAAATCCTCAATAACTTACGAGATTCTGAGATTAATGGAAGAATGAACAAAATAAATGACACTAATGAATATAAGTCCAACGACAACCAGTTGAAGATAATATTTAGAAAAACAAAAGAAAAAGAACTCTAAGATAACAAATTGAAACATTACGATCAAAACACGACACGTTTGATGTACATAAAAAAGTCAAAGAATTAACAGGAAATTTTAAAAGGAAATCAATTGAAAATATGGAAAATGACCAAGGAGAACTAATTGTGGACATTGAACAAATAAGGCTAACATGGAAAAATTACGTTAAAGAATTGTGAATAGTATAATTGCCAACATTCGGTAACGAATAGGCACTAGAAGAAGAAGTAACAACTAACAAGTATTATCAAATTTCATGATATATTCAATTAACTAAGAAAATAGATATACTACGATAGCTAAGAAATGAAATAGGAAAATATTTAAATTCTAATTAAGGTAAACATATTGTAACTAAATTTCTTAACTTAATATACTAATATTATTTTCCTAATTTTAGTTATATCACTTAAGCAACACGTCAATGCAATAAATTATAATCAATTGAATTTCCTTACCAAGTTCAATTATTATATTTTAAATGAAAAAGATGAATATTAAGGTAATATAAATTGAAATTAACTTAAATTGATGTTATGCAATTTTAGATACAATACATTAACTTAATAATTGTTTTAGGCAAACACCAAATTTGAACGTTCTAAATGAATATGTTTAAATAGTATTTCAACTATTAACGTAAGTGTATGACATTCGTAACCAATATCCATGATTTAAATAAGAAGCTATTACCGCACATAGATATCATATCGACAAGAATAAATAAATTGGTATTTATTAAATTAAATTATTATTGTTGTTATAATAATTAAGTACACATCAATGCCATAACTACACATGAAATTAGTAATTTTGAAATCATTATCGACCCTAGTGAATAGTTCAATATAATATTACATTTAAATGCCAATTAAGGTATACATATCGTAACTATTTTTTGTTAACTTAATATACTAATATTATTTTATAACTTTTAGTTTCATCATTTAAGAAGCAATTATTACATTAACATGTCAATCCAATATGTTACAATGACTTTGAATTTCTTACCATCGTCAATTAATATATTCTAAGCGAATAGGATGAATTATATGGTATCATAAATTGAAATCAACTTAAACTAATATTATATACATTTAGATACGATACATTAATTTTAATACTGTTTTAGAAAAATATCAAATTTGAATGTTCTAGAGAAAAATGTCTATATATTATTCCAAATATGAAGTATATGATATACCTACTGTCCTAAATATGAAGAAACTATTACCAATATAAGTACAGTAAATATATTAACATTTATTAAATTATATCATACCACTATAAATAATTTAATTACTTTGAAACACTTATAATAATATATTATTAACACTTTCTCATAAATTTTTTTTATTATATTTTCAAACATTAATATATATTATAATTTTTAGTTGTTACAAGTTGGAATCAAAATATCGCAACTCTAGATGGATATTTCAATTTTTGGAAAATTGACTTGAAATTGTATAAAGATTATTAAAAACAATCTAATTTTAGCAAATTCTGAACAAACCTAAAGTCAATTAAACACTATACTACATTTTAAAAATAAAATTACTTGTGTGTTACTAAATGGCTGTATATTAACCAATTTCATTATAATTATTTCATTCAATGTTAAATTATTTATCAACATATTAATTAATGTCAATTTAAATGAAGTTTGTTTGTAATTATTGATAAGTAATGACTAATATATATGAAACATAGTAAATTATTAAGTCACACCTCATTTAATAGATTACCGTAAATGTATGGAAATATGTTTAATTATGATAATTTTCAATCTTTTAACCGACTTATTTATTTACTAAGGGTATATATTATTCAACAACGTTAATTATTATTAGTTAGTTGTATAACCATTAAAAATATGTAATGTAACTCTATGTATTTCCCAAACATGTTAAAAACATTCACGGGGTCCACTTGTCTAATGCGTGCACTGGCTATGCCCCATAATAATGTTTTTTTTTTATGTAATTCTAATTCATATGTAATAATATAATGGATAATTGAAGATTTTGGAATTCAAAGTTTATAATTTTATTTTGAAAATGAAATTTGATATAATTTTATAATTAATACATTATTTAGTTTAAACTGAATCCAACTTTATTTCTAAAATCGTATCATGTTATCTACACATCGACGACAAATCGAAATATGATGTTTAAGTATACATCAAATATATTTCAATTAACAGACCAATCTATAAATAATTGATTTCAATTCTCAACCCCTCAATTATCCTATTAACCATTTTTATTATAACTTCATCAACAGCTGTTGATAAATGTTTTAATTGTTAACCATATTTGTTCTATTTCAGAAATAATTTACCCCTTTTTAACTAGATATCTAACTGTTTGATTTAGGACGAATGGAAAATATTGCAATAAGGAATTAATGGTAATAATATTATATTAATGGCAGATAACAAATAAGTTCTTTGTTGGAAACTATAATAAGAAGCCCCTTTATGTACTACTTACAGTAGTCACATTATTCTATATTTTTTAATACATTATCATCACTGTATAGTTTGTACACTGTTAGCTGACCTAGTATTATATAGTAGTTTAATAACTAATACTACTACGTCACATTAATTTATGCATTATTAATTATTTTTAGCATATGATGTGCCAAATACAACAAAGTTCATAACCCATCAAACCAAAACTGGAAGAAATTCTGTTTCTGACTGAAAAACAAATAACTAATATTTCAATTTATGGACCTAATTACTATTATAACAACTGAGAACAGATGGACCGAGAAAATTCTTGAATGGAGGTATTGTTCTTGAATGTAGGTATTCGGGAAGGGATTTTAATAATCAAGTAGTAATATGGGTCACAGAAAACTATAATTATATAGTGGAAAAAATTCAAATTTTTTGCAGACTAATCGTAACCTAGGTGTATATCTCTCTCTCTCTCAATCACTTATAATAATAACAATAATCTGACTTCAAACTCCTATTCTCTTTATTTTTTTTGTATCTCAATAAACTAATTTTACTTATTTTTTGTTCCTCGACTCTTGCAAATTTTAAATATTACATTTTTGATTAGATTGTTCCATGGATTTGTTTGCTTATTTCACTATATTGCCTAATGTTTAATATTTGGTCAATTTATTTGTTGATCACCATGCATAACTAAAATTAATTGTATTATAGCAAAGTAAATACTTATTGATACTGTGTGAAATGTACAAGTAAGCTTTTAAAGAGCTTAGGTACAAATACATTAAATAACACCCCTAAAGACCAATAATTATTTACAGCTCTTCTTATATATTTTATATTAATTATTTTATTATTGTTTATTGGAAACATTCTTTTGTAAACACTTTTGAATAAATTGAATTGAAATTTATTTATGTACCTAATATTTTAAGCATATTTTTTTTTAGGAATGATAAATTATAATATCAAATGATGTAAGGAATATGAAAATATCAACGTATAATATCCTCACCAGTCTAACAAAGATGCCACAGCAGATACTGCAACTTTAAACTTAGATATAATTAAAATACCAAATAACACACTTATCCATTCAATATTAATTATCTTACTGTAACAATATTATATTCCTTATTTAAATTACAACGTTAATTATAATTCAATTTTATTTATACCGTATTATCCGGGTCCGGTCGACTTAAGAGACAGTAGATTTTTCGTATTTTCTTTTAAAATATTGCAAATCGATAAAGTTTTACCTTCCTTTTCACTTAAAAAAATGCAGATAATTAAAAATAAACACATTTAATTCAGTAAAATTCTTAAATGAACTAAACAATGTAACATATTTAATTTATTTTGATATTCACCTGTGGCGATGATATCAGAATAAATAGTTTGGCAGCTTTCAGGTTATGAATATTGAAATTTTTGTCTTGCGACGTTGGTACAATGTATTTGGCGAACTTTTACTATTTGCCAAAAAAATCCCCTGTTAAACACACGTACTAACCTACCTAAATACACCTATTAAAGCAGATTACCGAATCCTCAGTTCAGCCACAAACGGTGTATTGGGCCGGGTTAGAACTTGTTCAACAGAGCAATTTTTTATTCATAATAATATACGAAATTTCCTTCAACTCCAAAGGGTGTATTGGGGCGGGTTAGAACTTGTTCAACAGGGCAATTTTTTTGTTCATAACAATACACGAAATTTCCTTTAGCTACAAACGGTGTATTGAGGCGGGTTAGAACTTGTTCAACAGAGCAATTTTTTTGTTCATAACAATACACGAAATTTCCTTCAACTCCGAAGGGTGTATTGAGGCGGGTTAGAACATGTTCAACAGAGCAAATTTTTTTTGTTCATAATAATACACGAAATTTCCTTCAGCTACAAATGGTATATTGAGGCTGGTTAGAACTTGTTCAACAGAGCAATTTGTTTTTGTTCATAATACATGAAATTTTCTGACTATATATTTCGTAACCAATGTGACAACATTGTTTCCATCTATCATTTAACAAACATGATACCAGCTAATTTTTGCGATTGGAATTACATAGAACTTAAATTTGGTCGTAGGTAAAACATTTTTTCTACCAAAAATACTCAATATAACGCAAATATTTTTGGTGACATTTACTTTTTTATATGTCTACGTTCTTATAGAAAAAAAAAAATTCGAAAACTCTACTGTCTCTTAAGTCGACCGGACCCCAATATTAACACTAAATAGTTTTTAATAATGCATATATGTATCTATGCTTGTATGTACCGCATTAACTAACTTTAGCACAATAGAATATATTAGTTTTTAAATAATATTTTTATTTCACAATTTAAAGATTATTCATAAACGCTTGAGAAAGAATTATATACACTAATATCATAAAATTTTTAAGTGACGTTATCATGTTGGAAATTTATGTAGAAAGCTGATTTATTTTAGTAACTTTTTAATAATTTTCAAGTATAGTCTAATGACCGTCCGAATATCTAATCTAGAGAGGACCTTTGTGATTCAAAAACACGCTCTTCGATTGATGTTTAATTTAAACCATAAGCAATCTTTTTGCGTATTATTTAAGGAGCACAATTTCTTAACCGTTTGACAATATTTATATTTGACAGCATAATGTTTATTAACAAACACCCTCAAAAGTTTTCTCACTTTAAAATTAACCATGCATACAGCACCAGACGAAAAAATATTGTATCATTCATGAAACATCATTGTCTCCAACCTTCGAACAGACATAAAATTCGGATATACTTAAACGAACTTTGCACAGTTATTTGTGCAACAAAGTCCTATAACATCAAAATTTTAACTTAATAATATGTGCCATTTATAGTGTTTGATTAATTCTTTGTATTATTTAATATATTGCAAACTTTGTACAACCCTATTTTGAACTGAATGTTTCTTATCTTAAGTATAATTAATAATTTAAATATTAAAATAATCAACCCAATATAATTTTAAATTTAGAAGTTTTTATCAATGTCATAATATGTTACACCGACAATGTTGTTGATTAATTCATTTATAAAACATAATTGTACAACTCGAATAAAATCTATTTGTATAATTAATTAACCAGTTATTAATTATAAACTCATTATAATTTATTTACAATGAATTTCTTATCCATGACATTAGCTAATTAGAATCATTTTAATTAATATAACTTGCTCAATATTAAATGTCAAGTAATATTATTAACTGTTTAGAAATAAAACAATATTATATTTTTATTTTTTTTTATTTTTAAATTAAATTAAATTATTGATTTAAAAAGAAAAACATCCCGTTTATAACGTGCCGTTGGGCACGCCACTGCCTGCCTCTCCTTGCCCGTGCATTTTTTCTTTCTGGAATTAATATTTCATAAATTAATAAATATTAATAAAATTAAATTCTATTTCTACAAATTACAATAAAGACAAAACTAATTTCCTTAACAATATTCAAAATAATATTTCATTTGTTTTAAAATTTAACAAATTAATTTCAATTCTAATTCACGCTTCGTTATATCCCAGAATAGATGACAAAATAAATTTATTGGTCCAAAGAATTTTTAAATATTGAAATTATCAGTATTACTGGGAAATATCGTCACTAAGAAATTGTTATTAATATAATATATTGTTTAGAATTAAAAAAAAAAAAATTTATTGTCATAATCTGGAATTATAGCTTGTTAATTTTTTAAATCGTGACATTTAAAATAATTTAATTATAACTGATTCTGTATAATACCAATTTGAGTAATAACTGATAAACGATCATTTCAGCCCATAACCCCAATATACTGTTTAAGTAATCAAAAATATTTGGTCAATTTGTTTTATTCAATCACTTTCTGAGATAAACTATATACTTATTCATATTTTAAAAACAAATTCGAAGCAAATATTCTCTAATTATACTGCTATTAAATTCTAATTATTGCACCAACCAAACAACGGTTTGCTACCTAAACTCTCCACTCGTATAAGTATGTGATATTTGGTGGTATATGTTGTAAAGTGATGACATTGTATACATATGTATGTGATATTTGGTGGTATATGTTGTAGAGTGATGACATTGTATACATATGTATGCAATAGTTTCATTATGTCTCGAGTTGTAATATAACAAGGTAATATTTAATGTTACGCAATATTGCAACAACCATCCCAGCAATGTATATCTAGTTGTATTGTTGTAGAGATAATATGATTTTTTAAAATTATATCATGGAATGACTTGAAAATGCCTATCTTATCTGAGAAGCTATTAAAATGTTTGACATAATATATTAATTATGTAATACAATTTACATAATTACCCCCTATTTTCCTTGTTAACTAAATTCCCTGGTATATTCAACCACATTATAGCCCTTCCACGAGACAATAACCTCTAATGAAAGGAATTTTGCACGTAACTATATCAAAAGTTTAAAACGAAAGCACGTAACTCGTGGACGACATCTATAGTGTTAACGTAAACAGTTATATTCATGGCATATCATATTGTAATGTTACAAGGGTATAACCTAATAATATTAAATTGAAATTTAAAAAAAACATATCATCTTTAATTATATAGAGATTAAGTACATTTAAGCATTTAATAAAAGTTACGATTAAACAATGTCACCGAATATTATTATAATGTAACATATTTGGTGGAAATATACTGTATAATTAGTTAATAAATTAAATATTATAGAAACTAAAATATAATATTAATAATTTATTATAAACTTACGGTTAATCAGCCACTGTGGCGGCCTATTAGTATTAGTTGCTATAAATAAATAATTAAAGTTAATTTCTTAGAAATTTTAAAACTTAATAACTAAAATATTATTTATTACAAAACGCTACAATTTTATATTAAATCTTTATAATACAATATACTAATTCAGTAATATTAATACAAATTTTATGCATTAAATTAATAAATTTCATTGAAATTACTGTATTTAAACAAAATGCTAGAAATTCGTATACGTACAAAGAAATATCGAAAACAGTAAGGGATAGAAAGATGATTAATTTGAGGCAAGGTTGCGTATTTTAGGGCTTAATAATTTGATGAAAGAAAATTCTAAATATTCCAAATACCTTCGGAGATATTCGAAAAAAATCGAAACTTTTAATTTTGTTTTTGAAATTTATGCGCCTTCTTTTTTTACTTTGGAAAAAAAACATAAAACAGTTTCTCATAGTTATTCTTTATGTTCTACAAAATAACGTTATCACTTTTCAAATTGGACGTTTCGTTCTTTAGATACGACCAATCTCAAGTCCATTTTTTTAAATACGGACCTAGAATTTTAAAAACATTTTTAGGGACTTTTGCGCTTTGGAAATTTAATACAGTTTAAAGAATTTTAAAATATTAACCTTTTGTCATCAAATATCACATCATTAATATTTCAAAAAATATCAAAATTACATTAGGTACAGGAAGTTATGGCATTTAGACCGTTTTATTTCAATAAGCGTTACCGTAACAATATTCTAGGCAATAAGTAAGTTTCTAAGACATGAGACATAATTCTATTTTTTATTAGTATATTATCATTAATTTTATTAATATAACATCTTAAATCCTATGGTTTTTGCCTTAGACCTAGACCGAAATACTGTAATACAGAAAAATATTAATGCTCCCAAATAAAAAAAAAGTAACTGAAATATTAGTCTTGTCATGTTACTGTAATGCGCTTAAGTTTGTTTCAAACACAATTTAAAACATATTTTATAGTTTAGAAGATCTGATAATTATAAATGCAATATAATAATTTATTATAAGCTTACGTCTGTCACGACCTCTTGGCGGCTCCAGGACCTGATTATCTCCTATAAATAAATAATTAACATTAATTTCTTAAATATTTTAAACCTTATTAACTAAATTATTATTTATTATAGACAAATTATTTTAACCGTCTATAATACAATATACTATATATTCCAATACAATATATTAATTCAGTAATATTAATATAAATTTTATTCATTAAATTAATGAGTATCATTGAAAATACTGTATATATAATTACTTTTTTGAGTTTATTAAATTTATACATCCTATAATTATGGCACAATACATACCAGTAGTAACTGCCGGAGGCACCTGCATGGCAGTAGTGGCAGTGGCAGTAGAAGGTACTTCATTATCTATTTAAAAGCATAATTAATATTAACATTAATACGTATTGTGAAAAATACTAATATAATAATATAACACAAATTTTTAATATTTCTTTTCATAATTTTTTCCCTCTAACTTCGTACAACTCGCTAATCTCGATATAAACACGATGAGTCGCAGACAGTAAATTTCAACCTAAAGTGTAAATAATTTCAATTTATAATTTCATAATCCTATATTAATTTTTTCCAACTTGCCTTTCTCCTGCAGCATTTCTTGCAATTCCTTCAATTGGGCCTGTAAGCCCTTAATTATTTCCATGTTGTTACTTTCTTCTGAAATAAATAGTTAATGTATTAATATACGCACTTTAATAATCTCATAATAAATTTCATAATTATAAACTTCATTATCAATCATTATATATAAATATAACTTACGATTTTCACTAGTAGTATCCATCATCAACACAAACAGGAAACAACTTTAAATAATAAACCAAACAAAATGGTGTAATATCAAATCAGCATTTGTTTTTTCCCAAGTTGCTTGATTTAAAAGAGAATTTAATTCAAATTGCCGCCATATAAGTTATTTTCAAATATTCAACGTTGTCAGTTCTATCAATTAATACTCAATATTGGATAAAATCCCGTTCAACCAATATAATTGAAATTTTATAATTTTTCCTATACCTATTATCCTAACATTAAATATTATATCTACTTAAACAATAATTAACTAATTTAGTCATTTAAATGTTATTTTTTCAAATTACAATTAATTAAGTTTTACAATCTCACTAAAATAATTATATTTTTTTAATTCTTTCTCATTAATAATATTATCGACAAAATAAATTATAAATTAAACATTTTCCCATTAATCCGTCCATATAGGTAATAATGTCAATAACTTTTCTCGAATTATACAATTTTTACCGAACAACACTGTATCAACTATAAGATTATTACCGATCAATCACTCTTCTGTGATCAATTCATGGCCATGTATGATAACAGTGCAAAACAAAAACATGGGAGTTTCTTTTTTACTTTAAATCTGGGTTTAATTATGTAACCCACTATACACATTAAGATTTACATTCAACACAGAGAAATAATAAGTAAAATTGTATATCACTTTATTCGTAATTAGTTATATCCATAAATTATTCTAAGAATCGAGATGTTCTATTCTTAATCGCCACAAAATACTTAACAATGTCCAAGCATTACCTATAATTTGAGATTAATTTCGCTATTTAATTAAAACCAGTTGTTTGTGTAATAAAATATGAAATAAATAAAACCTTTGTTTTTTTATGCATTAAATTTGTTTGCTCACAATTCCTTAATATATAAAATAAATTGAACCAAACAATCAGTAGCCCGTTTTTTTTCTGTGTTTGATGATGATTTTGACATAAGCAATCGACAGACTACACCCTAACCTTATAAATTTGTTTCAATTTTTTGGTGTTTCATTATTAATCTTATAACTACAAAGCTTTTGTGGACCAAAATAGCCTTTGCAGCTTAGACAATATCCTAAGAAAGAAAGGGACTACAACTTATAATGTTAATGTGTGAATTCAAGGTAAAATTCCACCTCGATGCTTCAAACATAACATACCATTCCTTAAATAAACTTAATATGAATGTAAGTAAGTAATTAAAACCAATTTTCAACATCAAATACCTATAATTTATTAATAACTAGCATAACAATATTATCAATTCAACAATCCAATCCAGATAACTTTAAGCCAGATACTCTAAGCAATACCTAATCGATTAATTAATTAGTATTTACAATATAATATATTTTAATCACATATTATAACACAATATTTTCTTATAATTACAATATTTAATACATCATAATGCCCATATTTATAGTCATTCCTTACTTGAAGACACTCTCAACTGTGTTAACACTAACTTGACGTTAATTAATATTAACAAATTCTTAAATATTAATATTTATCTATAACTTTTTTATTTATAATTACGAGTATTAGGTATGCATATATTTATAATTCTTCCTGAAAGCAGCTAGGTATTTAAGAGAACAGTATTGATAATTAAATATTAATCCTTAATGATTTCTCAAGGAAAAAACTTTTTAACACACTTGAGTATTTCCACGAATAAAAAGGTCTCAAGTAAAGACTATAAGTGTAGGAGTTAATTACATTTTAATCAAAGACAATTACACATAATATATAAATAGGTACATCATTAACCAATAATTACTTATACAATTAACCGGGCAATTAACTATAAGTAACTGAATAATTATTACAGATTCTAAGGACGTACTATAAATATTACCACAGTGAAATAAATATTAACTAAGAATGGCTGAACCAATACAACAATATACAAATTTATCATAACTCAACAGAAGGAAAGTCTCCTGAAAGATACCTGAACATAGTAGAATAACAGGAAATTAATAGGCTGATAAGTTAGCAAGCTCCAATCAGTTTACAAGAATTAATTCAATATCTACTTGGATACAATACATTTTTCACCAAATTCAAACAAATTATATGATTAAACTGAATCAATGGATAAAAACTAATTTCTACAATTTAAGGTAAATATTATATAAAACTGACAGAATAACCTTATAAGAAATACTAGTTTTATGAATTTTCAAACTTTGAATGTATCCATATTACAAGACGCAATGACCACTGTTTAATATCAACATGTAATAGGAAAAACTTCTTTTATGACTTTCCTAAAATAAAACTTATTTTTTAGTTTTAGATTTTAACTTATATGATACTTCATTTGTGTAATAAAAGTTATTTGGTCATTCAATAAAACCATCAACCTCCTGATCATTCACTAGATTTTCTTGCTATTATTCAAAAGACAAAATATATTTATGAAAGAATTATTGTTATCATTTCTTAAAAAGGTTTATAATGAAATATGATGATATTATTATATCTATCCTAACGACTTTTTTAATAATCTGGAAGCCTTTATTAACTTTCTTTTATCACATTTACAATCTCAACATTGCATTAAATGGTCTTTCACTGTAATTTAAAAAAAAATTTTATATCTCACATACCTTATTTAAGTTAACCAACAAAATTCATAATAACTCAAGTTGAAAATTGTAAATATAATTGTTGATTATATAGCTACTGAATTAGCAACCAATTTTTTTTTCCTGTAATTTTACCAATCTAAGTTCTGTGTAAATTATTCTTTATTACATTAATAATTTACTTCACAATTATTGTATTAACTAACACTCTGGCCAGTATCCTTAATTACATAACAATCACCCTAGTAACATAGGCTTACCAGGTAAACTGTTTCCTTAATTTAAAGTTCATTTAATAGTATATCACCACTGACTTTTTTTTGGACCGTTGTTTAGAGGAATAAATAGACTTTAAAATTCATGCCGTTTGCGCTTCTCGTTATGGCATTTAGTGGTTCAAAAAAAATATTATTTAATTTTTTGACGTTTTTTTTACCAAAAATTTTTTATGTTCGATTATAGCTTCTACTATAATATCCTTAGAGAGTTCATTTTAGGCTTATTTTATTCCTCAATCTTTTCTAAACACGCACGTATACTTGAATATATTAATTTATTTTTTTTAATTTGAGTAAAATTGATATATTTAGAGCGAGGACAGAAAAATTCGTCAAATATCGAAATGCAACGTTTTTTAAATAGCTTGCCATGAAATCTCAAACAGGCTTCCATATTGAAATAATTACAGCTGTCAAAATTGGCCTAAAATGGGTGTTTTTGACTTCAGAAAGCGACGCTGTTTTAACGTTTCGACGTTAAAAATTGAATGTTATAGATTATTTGGGACTTTTACAATTTAATGAGACCAAAATTAAAGCTTCATATGTCCGATTAGTTATCGAATATTCAATTTTAAAAATACCCTACAATTTCCGTAAAAGTTTCATTTTAACAGAATTATGACTTTTCGAAGAGATTGCTTTGGATGGATAACGCGTCATCGTGGATATTAAAAATATGAAGTGTCAAAAAAGGCCAAAAATAGCCGAAAATGGCATATTTCATCGCAAGTGTTTAAAGTTATTCTAGCATGTCGCGCTTTAAAATGTGGGATAAGAGATAACTCGAAACTTCTACATTACAGTGCTATAAAACAGATAGCTTCAAATATAGTATTTATAGATGTATTTTTCATTTTAATGTCGGTCTGCAAGCCCTATATTTTCAATATCGGGTATATTTGGAACAGTTGAAAATTGCCGTTAAGATTTCTTATCATTGTGACTTTATTTGAAAAGATAAAGAAAAAATAATTTAACTTTTGCATTGCCGTATTTTGTTTCCTATCATACGATGTCATCAGATTTCGAGAAAAACGTTTCTTCATCTAGATACCATCATCAGATTTTTATTTTTAAATATAAACTTGTAATTTTTATTGCAGTTTCGTAAATCTAGCTTCTTCTAACGTATTTGTGCAATATTGCTTTAACCAAATATTAACATTTCGACCCTATAAATCATCTTCAATATTGATATTCTTATATTTGGATTTGTGACTTTATTTGAAAAGATAAAGAAAAAATAATTTAACTTTTGCATTGCCGTACTTTCTTTCCTATCATACGATGTGATTAGATTTCGAGTAAAACGTTTCGTCATCTAGATACCATCATCAAGTTTTCATTTTTAAATATAAACTGGTAATTTTTATTACAGTGTCGTAAATCTTGCTTCTTCTAACGTCTTTGTGCAATATTACTTTCACCGAATATTAACGTTTCGATCCTATAAAAAAACATCTTCAATCTTTATATTCTTATATTTTGATTTGTGACTTTATTTGAAAAGATAAAGAAAAAATAATTTAACTTTTGCATTGTCGTATTTTGTTTCCTATCGTACGATGTCATCAGATTTTGAGTAAAACGTTTCGTCATCGAGATACCATCATCAAGTTTTCATTTTTAAATATAAATTTGTAATTTTTATTGCAGTTTCGTAAATCTAGCTTCTTCTAATGTCTTTGTGCAATATTGCTTTAACCAAATATCAACGTTTCGATCCTATAAAACATCTTCAATCTTTATATTCTTATATTTGGATTTGTGACTTTATTTGAAAAGATAAAGAAAAAATAATTTAACTTTTGCATTGCCGTATTTTGTTTCCTATCATATGATGGCGTCAGATTTCGAGTAAAACGTTTCGTCATCTAGATACCAACATCAAGTTTTTATTTTTAAATATAAACTTGTAATTTTTATTGCAGTTTCGTAAATCTTGCTTCTTCTAACGTATTTGTGCATTATTGCTTTAACCAAATATTAAAGTTTCGACCCTATAAAACATCTTCAATCTTTATATTCTTATATTTGGATTTGTGACTTTATTTGAAAAGATAAAGAAAAAATAATTTAACATTTTCATTGTAGTATTTCGTTTCTTATCATATGGTGTCGTCAGATTTCAAGTACAACGTTTCGTCATCGAGATACCATCATCAGGTTTTCATTTTTAAATATAAACCTGTCATTTTTATTGCAGTGTCGTAAATCTTGCTTCTTCTAACGTCTTTGTGCAATATTACTTTAACCAAATATCAACGTTTCGACCCTATAAAAAACATCTTCAATCTTTATATTCTTACATTCGGATTTGTGACTTTATTTGTAAAGATAAAGAAAAACTAATTAAACTTTTGCATAGCCGTATTTTGTTTCCTATCATACGATGTCATCAGATTTCGAGTAAAACGTTTCGTCATCTAGATACCATCATCAGGTTTTTATTTTTAAATATAAACTTGTAATTTTTATTGCAGTTTCGTAAATCTTGCTTCTTCTACCGTATTTGTGCAATATTGCTTTAACCAAATATCGAAGTTTCGACCCTATAAAACATCTTCAATCTTTATATTCTTATATTTGGATTTGTAATTTATTTGAAAAGATAAAGAAAAAATAATTTAACTTTAACATTGCCGTATTTTGTTTCCTATCATATGATGGCGTCAGATTTCGAGTAAAACGTTTCGTCATCTAGATACCATCATCAGGTTTTTATTTTTAAATATAAACTTGCAATTTTTATTGCAGTTTCGTAAATCTTGCTTCTTCTAAAGTTTTTGTGCAATATTGCTTTAACCAAATATCAACGTTTCGATCCTATAAAACATCTTCAATCTTTATATTCTTATATTTGGATTTGTGACTTTATTTGAAAAGATAAAGAAAAAATAATTTAACATTTTCATTGTAGTATTTTGTTTCTTATCATATGGTGTCGTCAGATTTCAAGTACAACGTTTCGTCATCGAGATACCATCATCAGGTTTTCATTTTTAAATATAAACCTGTCATTTTTATTGCAGTGTCGTAAATCTTGCTTCTTCTAACGTCTTTGTGCAATATTACTTTAACCAAATATCAACGTTTCGACCCTATAAAAAAACATCTTCAATCTTTATATTCTTACATTCGGATTTGTGACTTTATTTGAAAAGATAAAGAAAAAATAATTTAACTTTTACATTGCCGTATTTTGTTTCCTATCATATGATGTCTTCAGATTTCGAGTAAAACGTTTCGTCATCTAGATACCATCATCAGGTTTTTATTTTTAAATATAAACTTGTAATTTTTATTGCAGTTTCGTAAATCTTGCTTCTTCTAACGTATTTGTCCAATATTGCTTTAACCAAATATTAACGTTTCGACCCTATAAAACATATTCAATCTTTATATTCTTATATTTGGATTTGTGACTTTATTTGTAAAGATAAAGAAAAAAATAATTTAATTTTTACATTGCCGTATTTTATTACCCATCATATAATAGCGTCTGATTTCGAGTAAAACGTTTCGTCATCTAGATATCATCATCATGTTTTTATTTTTAAATATAAACTTGTAATTTTTATTGCAGTTTCGTAAGTCTTGCTTCTTCTAACGTATTTGTGCAATATTGCTTTAACCAAATATTAACGTTTCGACCCTCTAAAACATCTTCAATCTTTATATTCTTATATTTGGATTTGTGACTTTATTTGAAAAGATAAAGAAAAAATAATTTAACTTTGACATTGCCGTATTTTATTACCTATCATATAATAGCGTCAGATTTCGAGTAAAACGTTTCGTCATCTAGATATCATCATCATGTTTTTATTTTTAAATATAAACTTGTAATTTTTATTGCAGTTTCGTAAATCTTGCTTCTTCTAGCGTATTCGTGCAATATTGCTTTAACCAAATATCAACGTTTCGACATTATAAAACATCTTCAATCTTTATATTTTTATAATTGAATTTGTGAATTTATTTGTAGAGATAAAGAAAAAATAATTTAATTTTTACATTGCCGTATTTTGTTTCCTATCATATGATGTCATCAGATTTCTAGTAAAACGTTTCGTTATCTAGATACCATCTTCAGGTTTTCATTTTTAAATATAAACCTGTAATTTTTATTGCAGTGTCGTAAATCTTGCTTCTTCTAACGTCTTTGTGCAATATTACTTTAACCGAATATTAACGTTTCGACCCTATAAAAAAACATCTTCAATCTTTATATTCTTATATTTTGATTTGTGACGTTATTTGAAAAGATAAAGAAAAAATAATTTAACTTTTGCATTGTCGTATTTTGTTTTCTATCATACGATGTCATCAGATTTCGGGTAAAACGTTTCGGCATCTAGATACCAACATCAGGTTTTTATTTTTTAATATAAACTTGTAATTTTTATTGCAAGATCGTAAATCTTGCTTCTTCTAAAGTATTTGTGCAATATTGCTTTAACCAAATATCAACGTTTCGACCCTATAAAACATCTTCAATCTTTATATTCGGAAAAGTATGATAGTTGTGAAATTTAAAATGGACTGCTATTATTGTCTTAGAAAAACGAATATATCCGAAAACAGTGTTAATTAAATAGTTATTTCTATTATAATTTTATCCTATATGTTAATTCCAAGTACACAATACAAAAAATAATAAAAAGGGCCCAAACTTAATGGAGGATAGTGAAGTAAATTGGGATAAATGCATATTTAGGATAAGTACGTTTTCTTATAGCTATTATAATTATTGTTACATCATTCATTATTATTTGAATCTTACAAATCGATATTGCTAAATTACTTATTTACAAGTAAAATAAAATTAATATTATAAAATATATATATATATATATATATATAGAACTATTTAAAAATTGTTATATTTTCATTAATGTCGAAACAAATTATATATGATGAAATTAATTGTTTCTTATAAGTACTTTCCTAAAGTTACTTAGGTATATTTTAATATAATATCTTAAATATTACTTAATAATTGTATAACAATTGTAAGTGTTTATAAAACTTAAACCTAAAATTTGTCTTTCCTGTAAACATATTATATAGTTTACTACAAATTTACGTTGTTTAATAAAGGTTATAATAATAATCTTGTCATTATATTAAATCAATACAAATAATATATCAATTATCATGCGAAACATTATTATCAATATATCTAAATTAATTCATTTCAATTTAACAAATTTTAGGTCCCATTTATCCCAACTTGCTTTAAATTAATTATAGGATATTATAAGGGCTTAATCATAAAATCCCCGTTTTAATTACATGCTTAATTTAAAATATATTATATAAAATAATACCAATTCATGTAATTTAAAACAATACTTACCATTTTTAAATATTTTCAGTTGGAATAATATTATTATGTTTATAAACATAATTACGAAATTTACAATATTCATTAGATATATATATATCTTAATAAATATTTTACTTTTAAGACCCTTATAATATTAGTTATTAGAACAATATCCTAACTCTTATTATTACATAAAATACAAACAAACTTCACCCATTAGTAAAAATCTCTCAAGTAATTTTAAAATCATTTTTATCAAACTGTTAAAGTTTCAATTTTATTTATTATGTAATTTTTTTCTGTATTAAACATTTTTTTTATAATATCCACCATTAATAATTATTAACTTATCCTTTAGTTTAAATATAGATTTATAGTAAAGACGACAGAAGAAATAATAATAACGAACCCGAAAATATGAACTGAATTCATGGACATGCTAAACAACGCATTATTTGATGTAAAAAACAGTTCAAAACTTGATAAAGAAATAAATAAAATAACAAATGGAATCAAGAGAAAATCCTCAATAACTTACGAGATTCTGAGATTAATGGAAGAATGAACAAAATAAATGACACTAATGAATATAGGTCCAACGACAACCAGTTGAAGATAATATTTAGAAAAACAAAAGAAAAAGAACTCTAAGATAACAAATTGAAACATTACGATCAAAACACGACACGTTTGATGTACATAAAAAAGTCAAAGAATTAACAGGAAATTTTAAAAGGAAATCAATTGAAAATATGGAAAATGACCAAGGAGAACTAATTGTGGACATTGAACAAATAAGGCTAACATGGAAAAATTACGTTAAAGAATTGTGAATAGTATAATTGCCAACATTCGGTAACGAATAGGCACTAGAAGAAGAAGTAACAACTAACAAGTATTATCAAATTTCATGATATATTCAATTAACTAAGAAAATAGATATACTACGATAGCTAAGAAATGAAATAGGAAAATATTTAAATTCTAATTAAGGTAAACATATTGTAACTAAATTTCTTAACTTAATATACTAATATTATTTTCCTAATTTTAGTTATATCACTTAAGCAACACGTCAATGCAATAAATTATAATCAATTGAATTTCATTACCAAGTTCAATTATTATATTTTAAATGAAAAAGATGAATATTAAGGTAGTATAAATTGAAATTAACTTAAATTGATGTTATGCAATTTTAGATACAATACATTAACTTAATAATTGTTTTAGGCAAACACCAAATTTGAACGTTCTAAATGAATATGCTTAAATATTATTTCAACTATTAACGTAAGTGTATGACATTCGTAACCAATATCCATGATTTAAATAAGAAGCTATTACCGCACATAGATATCATATCGACAAGAATAAATAAATTGGTATTTATTAAATTAAATTATTATTGTTGTTATAATAATTAAGTACACATCAATGCCATAACTACACATGAAATTAGTAATTTTGAAATTATTATCAACACTAGTGAATAGTTCAATATAATATTATATTTAAATGCCAATTAAGGTATACATATCGTAACTATTTTTTGTTAACTTAATATACTAATATTATTTTATAACTTTTAGTTACATCATTTAAGAAGCACTTATTACAATAACATGTCAATCCAATATGTTACAATGACTTTGAATTTCTTACCATCGTCAATTAATATATTCTAAGCGAATAGGATGAATTATATGGTATCATAAATTGAAATCAACTTAAACTAATATTATATACATTTAGATACGATACATTAATTTTAATACTGTTTTAGAAAAATATCAAATTTGAATGTTCTAGAGAAAAATGTCTGTATATTATTCCAAATATGAAGTATATGATATACCTACTGTCCTAAATATGAAGAAACTATTACCAATATAAGTACAGTAAATATATTAACATTTATTAAATTATATCATACCACTATAAATAATTTAACTACTTTGAAACACTTATAATAATATATTATTAACACTTTCTCATAATTATATTTTATTATAATTTCAAACATTAATATATATTATAATTTTTAGTTCCAAGTTGGAATCAAAATATCGCAACTCTAGATGGATATTTCAATTTTTGGAAAATTGACTTGAAATTGTATAAAGATTATTAAAAACAATCTAATTTTAGCAAATTCTGAACAAACCTAAAGTCAATTAAACACTATACTACATTTTAAAAATAAAATTACTTGTGTGTTACTAAATGGCTGTATATTAACCAATTTCATTATAATTATTTCATTCAATGTTAAATTATTTTTCAACATATTAATTAATGTCAATTTAAATGAAGTTTGTTTGTAATTATTGATAAGTAATTACCCTCTGATATAGAAGCAGCGGCAAGCGAAGCGATCTCAAGTTTAGTTCCGACAAAATCCAAGGCGCGGTATGAGTTGGAGTATCAGAAGTTTGAAGATTGGTGCAAAGCTAACAAAATAAAGGAGGTGTCTAAGAAAATCCTTTTGGGTTATTTTTCCATAAAGCAACACTCCCAGAAACCATCTACACTACTACTCAACGTTGAGAACTATGATTTCAGTCAAGAAAAATCAAGATATAAGCAGATTTTCTTAATTAATCGCATTTTTGAAAAGAAGTTCAGAGGGTTACAAGGCCAAAAAGTCCAATGTTTTCACAAAGGAAGACGTATGTAAGTTTCTTAGTACTGCAGATGATGAAACATATTTACTTATGAAGGTTGTTATGATAATCGGCATTTTTGGGGCTTGTCGGCGCGAAGAACTAGCTAAGTTAATGTTGGATCATATTGAACACAATGATTTGTATATAAAAATTGTGATTCCATTCTCGAAAACCAAAATTATGCGAGAATTTGTTATAACAGAAGGAAATGTGACAGGTGTCAACTGTTTAAGTATTTTTCGAAAGTATAACTTCGTCCTCTTAATGCAACTCGCAGGCGTATTCTATGGAAAAGGAAAATGCACCTCCCAGCCTGTCGGAATTAATAGTTTTGGAAGTATACCAAAAAATATTTCAACAAAACTTGGATTGAATAATCCTGAAGGATACAGTGGACACTGTTTTAGGAGGTCCTCAGCCACCATTCTAGTTGATGGTGGTGCAGATATTCAGATGTAAAAGCGTCATGGGGGCTGGAAATCCTCTTCTACGGCAGAAGGCTACGTTAAGAATTCTTTAGAAAATAAGAAACAAATAGCAAAAAAGATGAGGTCAGACACGGATTTAATGATTGGAAATTCGAACGTAAAGGGCTCCATCAAATCCACTTCTGGTATACAAATTTCTAACTGTAAAAAGTGTATTATTAATGTTTATAATAAACCTTAAGTGTAATATTTTAACTAATAATTGGTAATTAATTTTATAATTGTTAATAATAAATCATTCTTCTAAAAAGTGTGCTTTTATTTAACAGCAAAATTTTAATAAAACCGTTTTTTCCATTACAGCATTAGTGCTGTAAGGGCATCTATTACAGCACTAGTGCTGTAATAGATGCTGTAGAACTGTATGTATGCTGGGTGTGTTCGGGTTTGTTAGGTATGGGCGAACGAATCCTACTAGTTGGGGCGAGAAAGTTCGGTGTGGGTACAGTTGAGCGCCCCGCTTGTGTGTATTCAGTTAGTTGCAGTTTTGGTCGGGTTAGGTTTGGGTGTGTTCGGGTTTGTTAGGTATGGGCGAACGAATCCTACTAGTTGGGGCGAGAAAGTTCAAGAGCACCCCTACGAAAAATCCATGGTTTAAAAAAATAAGTAATAGGTAAACCACTCCTAATAATAAATTGCATTGCCTTTATTTGTTTTGAATCACAACGTTTCAACTGGTAAGAATCTCCAGTCGTCTTCAGGTGAATACTTAAAACTGCATTATTGTATACTGTATACGACTGGAGATTCTTAATAGTTGAAACGTTGTGATTCAAAACAAATGCAGACAATGCAAGTCAAAAACTCTTTTATCAATCAAGAAACATCATTGCCCCAACCTTCAAACAAATTATTGTATGACTTAATGTCTTGACCTTTTTTGTAAATATATGTTCGGCCAGATTTAGAAACGTTTATTATTTAAAAGTGTGTTTCTTGACATATTCACCGACAAATATCGTATTAAGGTGAGTTCCGCTTTTAGGTACTTTGAATTATTTAAGGCATAGCCTGGATTGATAGTCAAATCAATAGAAACAATACTATTCTTTTAAAAATTTACACGTGTTGTCTAACCAGTGGCGGAAATCTTGCTGGTACATTTGGGTACTATTTTTTTACTCTTTTTAGGGTCTCTATTCTCTCTGCTTACATTGATTTATGGGTCAAGAAGGCATGTATATTAACCGCGCAATTTTTTTATTTGCGAGTCGTGCAACCGATTACATTGTTATTTTTGTTACGATAACTTAAATAGAAAAGAACAGATTAGAAATAGAACACCAGTCTCGATAGATTAGTCAGGTCGGAGATCGGTCAGAGCGTGTCGAATGCAGGCTGTCCCGGGTTGCCAATTTGTCGGTTTTGTTTTGACATGTTATGTATAAATGGAAAGAAAAAAAAAACATGCATTTTGAGACTTACCGCTTCTACGTTAGTGACACTTTGTTATTTAATGTTTCTATAAAAAAAGTCAACTACTCCTAACGGGATTTGAACCTGTGACCTTGCGATCTGTAGGCTAGAGCTCTATTCTCTACGCTATGGCTACCGATAAACATTTTGTTGTTTAATACGTGACACTCTCTTCAGCACGATTTGTTTTTTCTGGTAATAGATTTTCCAGTATATTATTACCATTTTTATAATTTCAGATGGAGTATTTTCACACTCTAATTCTGAATCATTCGACAAATACATGGTAAATAAGTTAAACTCTTTACAATTACTGCTTTCTAAAATTTGTTCTTTTTAATAAATAGGGGTGGTCGATCAAATTGGTTCCACATGTTTAAAGTAAATACTGTGCCTTGATATTTCAACACTAGTGTTGAAAATTTTTTTTCAACACTCGTGTGATATATTATATAAATATAAATTAACCGTGATTTTTTTCTCATTTTCATAGGTGGTCGTAGGAAAAAAATAATTCATCGTATAATGTAATAAAATTCAAGTTTTATGTATTATAAAATTGTTTTGAATTTATAAATAATATTTTTATTTGAAGAAATAGTCCATACTTAAAGTGGAGTGGAAATTCGGAAGGAAAGAAATAAGAACACAAAGTCTTCCTCCACTATTATATTAAATTAAAGAATCTCGTATGTTCAGAGAAACTTTTTATCTCTACATGTTTCGAATGCAGAAGCATTCATCTTCAGGAGAATGAATGAAAAAAGAAGAAACTAATAGATATCACCTTAACGGAGCATCAAAATAGTAAGTTCAGTAAATAGAACTGTGAGAAAATTAATACGCACGTGGTATTGTAACAATAAAAATATATGGAATTCAGGCTCATGGCACTGTAAAAGTTTATAATATGCAGAATAAAAAATATAACATCTCTGTCTGAGAAGAATGGTTGGAAAAATGTGGAAAAGAAAAAGTTAATAATTAATCGAGAAATTGAAGGTTGGTCATAACAGAAAACTGAAGTGTGAGGAAGATTAAATTATGTTAAAATTTAAGGGTTATTGTTTAAAGTGGCAGTTCTGACAAGGATCGCCACCACAGAATTCGAATTCTGTGGTGGCGATCGCGCCTAATTTTATTTAATCCATAAGATTCTTTGAAAAAAAGTTCGTTTATTCTACAAAATGCTAAATAAACTTAGCATTGGAAAAAGTCTACTTTTTCCAATTTTTTTATTCTTAACTAATAAATCGACATGTGGTATTCATCTGACGAACCTTGTCAGAACTGCCACTTTAAACAATAACCCTTAAATTTTAACATAATTTAATCTTCCTCACACTTCAGTTTTCTGTTATGACCAACCTTCAATTTCTCGATTAATTATTAACTTTTTCTTTTCCACATTTTTCCAACCATTCTTCTCAGACAGAGATGTTATATTTTTTATTCTGCATATTATAAACTTTTACAGTGCCATGAGCCTGAATCCCATATATTTTTATTGTTACAATACCACGTGCGTATTAATTTTTTCACAGTTCTATTTACTGAACTTACTATTTTGATGCTCCGTTAAGGTGATATCTATTAGTTTCTTCTTTTTTCATTCATTCTCCTGAAGATGAATGCTTCTGCATTCGAAACATGTAGAGATAAAAAGTTTCTCTGAACATACGAGATTCTTTAATTTAAAATAATAGTGGAGGAAGACTTTGTGTTCTTATTTCTTTCCTTCTGAATATTTTTATTGCTAAACTGCTAAACCCCCTTGTAAGAGGTCTATCGTTTTCTTTAAGACAGTCAGACATTCTGCTTTATGCAGCAAGCATCCAAGAATGTTACCCAGCAAGACAAGGAGTCCTGCAAAATGTACTGTATTTTACTAGTGCGTAAAAAAAATAAAATAAAAGCGACTATCGTATTAACTACAATCACAATATTGATAATGTATCAACATAATATTCAAAATCTCGTTGTACTGGCATTATACTGTTCGGTCCAGTGGTGTAGCCAGAAAATATGCTCGGGGGGGAGGGGGCTTAGTGGGCGTAAGTACGACATTTTTTTTCTGGATAGAAGGGCCAGTCAGGACCATATGTATTTCATGATATTGTACCCAGAGAAGAAGGCGGAAAAGCGCCGCAGGCGAAAAATTTTCATGGCCACGCCCAAGGTTTGATTAAAATTCACCTAACAATCAAATTTCAAAAATTAAATTATTACCTCTCTCCCTCTGCAAGGATGGATAAAATTTATTTTTGTAAATTTTTTTTACTTTTTTTTTGATATTCCTAGCTGGCTCTTTATTTAAAAAAACATTTTTATATTATTTGTGAAAAATAGTGGTGTTAATCCAAAATTTTAACATAAGACGCATGTATTCAATTAAAATTTTTACTTTCATTTTTCTCTTTAAAAATAAATACCTAATTGTTTTTGTGTTTGTTGTAAAAATATTTTATTGCATAGGTTATATGTTAATTTAAAATAGCTCTAAAAAGGGAAAACGGAACAGACAAGTATATAATAGAAAAATACTATAAAATATTATTCTTTTTACTCGTTTTTCTATAAAATTGCATTATAAATGAATAACTAAAACGATATGCGTCTGAAACCCTAATCTCTATATAAAACAGGACTTTTAGAAGAATAAGTTAAAAAACTTAACGTTTCCTACACGACCTTTGTAATCTAAGCCAAGAATCTATTATTTAAAAATTTAAATTAAGAGTCTAAGCGTGAAACGAAAAATTAGGTTGTAATTAGACTTTTAGACCAGAGCTCCAAGGCTCGCTACTGGTTCGATCTGTTGTTTGTACAGATTAAATAACTATTATTCAATCGTCATCGTGACATATAATTAACCGTTTTTATTTATTAAAATAAAAGAAATAAAATTGGTGAATGCAGAAAAAGATCTTAATAGGGCCAAAATTGGCATTGCGTCCAAATCTTGAGCGTCAAGTCTTAATGTTGTAAGCATCAGCAGTAGTTTCATCAGTTGGCTGAATCATGATATCTCTTCCCCCTTGAATGTTTTTAGTATGCCCCTGACTCGATACTTTTATAACAAATGTAATTTTATTCCGTTTACTACTCCACCCCTTTAACTATTTAATTGTTTAAAATCGGCTTTTTTGACCTTGATATCGGAGAAAATTGTGCACACACATAACATAAAAGAATACAAGTTAAATTGATAATCTTCTCCTTTTTTGAAGTCTGTTAAAAATATAATTGCCTTACCCATATCTTGTTTATAAAAATAAAATAATACGTCCATTTTTATTAAACGTCCTATAATTACTAGATAACGTTTCGATTATCTTTAGATCATAAAAACTCTTTGATTTCTGTAGACACATTGTCAAATTATTAACGTATAAATCAATAAAACGCTTAATTTTTTTATATGTTATATAGGTTGAATTTGATTAGATCATAATAAAAATGGGTTATTCTGAGCTAATATAAAATAGTATTGTTGGCCAGGAAAAAACTAAAGATAAGGTAAAAAAATGTTTTTATTTTGTGAACAAGATTTCTGATTTTTTGATAATTTTATTTTTCAACATTTATCACATAGGCTGCAATGTATTTTGGAAAAAAATAGTTTCTTTAAAAGTGACTATTTTGCCAAAAAAATGAAGTTCCTTTAAAAAGTATTTGTAATCCGGCTAAAATAAATGTTAAGCTTTTATGAATAATAACTGCCTACTGGCAATGAAAAAATGTTCCTTGAAGAATAGCTGTATTCTGGCAAAAAATGAAGTTTCTTTAAAAAGTATAGTATATTACATAACAAGTGATGAAAGTGATACTTTTCAAACGAGGAGATATTTAGCACGAGGCGTCAGCTGAGTGCGAAAATTCTCCGAGTTTTAGAATAATCACTTTCACACGAGTAATGTACACTATTTTTCCTACGACCACAAAGAATTATTAAAAAAACCTTTGATTTGTGAAAAAAATATTTCAACTCTAGAGCTGAAAAAAATATTTCAACTCTAGAGTGGAAATATAAGGCACACTATTTAATTTAAACATATGATGCCAATTTAATAGATCGAAAGGTCACAGGTTCAAAAAACATTAAATAAATTATAAAATTATTTTGAATTGAAATCTTCCTTCTTGAATGATTTTTTTTTATTTAATCAAGGAAAAATGCATTAAAAATAAATTTAAAAAATTCACCCAACAAGGAAGATTTCAATTTAAAATAATTCTATAAATTATTTAATGTTTTCATAAAAAAAAAGTCAAGTGCTGCTGATGGGATTTGAACCTGTGACCTTTCGATTCGTAGGTCATGGCTCTAGTCTCTAGGCTATGGCGACCCATAAACATTTTCTGCTTAAGTTTAAAATATGACATTTTCTTCAGGGCTTGTTTTGACTGGTAATAGATTTTCCAGTATATTCCTAATTTTTTTATAATTTCAGAAGGCGTTTTTTCACACTCTAATTCTGAATCACTCGACAAATACGTGATAAATAAACTAAACTGCTTTCTAAAATTTGTTCTTTTTAATAAATAGGTGTGGTCTGTCAAATTGACATCATATGCCTAAATTAAATAGTGTGCCTTGTATTTCCACTCTAGAGTTGAAATATTTTCTTTCAACACGCGTGTGATATTCGGCGCTTTCGAGCCAAGTTAACCAAGCTTTTTTTCTCATTTTCGTAGGTGGTCGTAGGAAAACTATATTTTTGCAATTAATTGAAGTTTGTTTAAAAAGTACCTACATATATTTTGGTAAAAGATTGAAGTTTCTTTAAAAAGTAACTGTTATCTGGAAAAAAAATTGAAGTTCTTTTGACAAGTAACGCTATTTAAAAAAAATAAATTGAAACTTTCCTTAAAATAAACTATTTTGGTCAAAACAAATTAAAGTTGTGTGTGTCGTTCCGTCCAACATCTTAGCGGTGTGTCCAACCAAATACTGCTGAAGCAGTTTTGAGTTGTTTCTTTCTGTCGTCAAGTCCTAGCTCTACTGATGAGCCATGATATGGCGAAACGCGTCTAGGAAAGGATCTGACGAAATGAAGGGAAAATCTTTATTATTTTAAATTATAGTTTACTTCAAAAGTAACGGTATTCCCACAAAAAAAGAAGTTTTCATGAAAAGTAATAAGTTAAAAAAAAAGGAAAAAGGGGAAAAAAAGAGAAGAAAAAAAAATGATAATAAGAAAAGTTATTTCTGTAAATTGCCAAATTTCAAGAGAGAAACTGGCTATTTGGTTTCAACCAGAGCCATAAAACAAACACACACCCTCTCTCACACACCCATACCCTCACATTAAAAAGTGACGGTATTCTGACAAGAAAATTAAAGTCTCCCTGAAAATGAACTATTCTGGGAATAATAAATTAAAGTTTCTGTTACAAGTAACAGTACTAGTCTCACAAGAAAAATTATATTTTCATAAAAAGTAGGTAACTATTCTAGCAAAAAATTGAAGTTTCTTTGAAAAAAAAAAATTCGAACAAAAAAATAAGGTTTCTTTGTAAAAGGGACCTATTCTGGAAAAAACAAATTGAAGCTTCTTTAAAAAGTAAAAAAAGTTTTCATGAAAAGCAACTATTTTATTCAAAAAATTAAAGTATTATTAAAAATTAACTGTATTAAATTGAAGTGTTTTTGAATAGTAACTGTATTTTGGCAATAAAATTGATCTTTATTTAAAAAGTACTATTTAATTGAAAAAATTAACGACTGCATACGAATTACACATTAGTCCGGAATGACCCAAATATATGTTCGTGTGGCAGGAACAATACCGACCGTTTTATTTATGCATAATTTATTTTATCAGAACCAGGACTATTTACATTACATAATATTTATGAAACTTACTGGGAGGATAATTACAGGGTATTTATCTAATGCTAATGTTTTCTACGTATGCAGGTTTTTCTAGTAGTTTCAAAGTAAAATAAGTTTAAAACTGCAATAGGCGAAAAGCTAGAAGAAATATCTATGTACTTCTATACGATGTTAAGCAATGAGGACCGAGCAAGATAAATAATGACATTGTCTTTATCTTTATCATATTTTTGGATTTTTCTCAAGAATTTAAACAAATCTTGTATCAGTGGCGGCTCGCGTTCTTAAAAAATGGTGAAGAGCTAGGTATAGTGCGGGTACTTAAACAAACATTGACTAAAAACCCGTGTAACAAAACGTCTCTCTTATCCTCATCTATCTAGCGACTGAATGGAGTTTCCAACAAATTACAAACTATGTCATTAATTGGGTCCATTTTTAAAATACACAACTAAGTAGGTACGTAGGTACACTACTGAATTGACTGAAAAATAAAAACAAAACTTTTTAATCACACAGTAAATCATGTAAAAACGATATCTATAACCGTAAGTTTTGTGAAGCCTCAAAATAAATACCTTAAGGTTAGGCGAACCAATGCTAAAACTATGGTGTATACGACTGATCTATTTTTAAATTGCCCTTCATCATAATGCAAATTTTTACTTGCTGTTTGTGTGACTGACGCCACGTAACCATAGCAACGGTGAATATCAAAGCCATGTTGGGCGTTGGGTCTTCACTTGCTTTGACCTAACGGACACGGTCGGCTGGGGCGCGCCAAAATGTACGAGTGTTTATAACTATAGTTAATCGGAGTTAACCGTGGCCCTATTATGCATAGCTACATTCGAATTAAATTAATATTATTAATTCGAACATAATTATTTTTTAAGGGCCAAAATGGTAGCTGTATTGGTACCTACATTAATTAATATTTAATATTGTCGAAAAACTTTCCTTCTGGTTTTATTAATTTTTTCAATGAAGAGCCCTTTACCTACTTCATCTGACAAGCCGCCACTGTCTCATGTCCGTTTTAAATTTTTTTTCAAAAAAGCATGGAACAACCCTTAAATGCAAATTTGACTATAACTTGCCCACTTTTTATTATTATTTATGTAAAGAATTATTATTTTGTCTTGAAATCTATAAGGTTCTTTAGATTTTTTAAACCTTTTTAAACCATTTCCATGTATTATGTGTATTATTCCATTTCTTGGACACAATACAGATATGATCTCTATTTATCATAAATACTTTTCTTAAAAAACAAATCTACCCCAAAACATTTCTTTTTTCTTTTCCTTATTGTGTTATTTACTTCCTTTTATAAGAAAGTTTAGATAAGGTTAGATTAGCATAGAATCAGATTGGATTTAGCTCAAATCGCTGGTGTTTCCCAACCATCCGAAATTTTGAAATGCTTCTCAGTAAGAGAGGAAATTTTTGGGCATTAAATAATTTATAAAGTAGAGAGTTTAATATCCGTAAGGGTAAATAGAAAAAAAGTTTTTTAGCGGCAGGCGGATAAAGTGCAGGTGCAACTATCTTTTGCATAACAGTACACAGGGACGCCAAATGTAATGGGTTCCCTAGGGCATAGGTAGACAATTACAGGCTGTTTCTTCCTTGTTAGGGCTCATCAGAAAGCCAAAACCCGTAGCACGTTTGATGGCTATCTTTTGAATTGAGTTGATTCCTACGGATGGCGTTACTATAGGTTTTCATCACATTTTTATTCTTAAAAATATCTTGAAAGAATATTCTTGCTGTACTGGGACTTGCTACGGGTTTTGACAGAGGCGGATCATAGTACAAGCCGAACAAGCCTAGGCTTGTAGCGCCAAATCTAAAAGGGGCGCCGCATTTTCCAGCGCCAAGACTCCAAGAGAGACTAAAATAACCAAACAAGATATGAAACTAAGCGATTTCAAACGTGGTTAGAAAAAAACGGCGTTTGATTTACCAGTTAATTTTTCTTCTCTACCAAGCAGGTGTGCGACCTTTCAAATTTCGATTTAACCCCCTCAAATCCCTACTGAAAGTTGACACAATAATTTTTTTTTGGCGATAGCGGTCAAAACTTACAGATTAAAAGAGTTTTTTAAAGTCTGGCCTATTGCCGCAGATTAAGCTTTACGGTTATTTAAACCCAAAAAAGGGGGTGGCACCCAAAAAATTTTCGCTTGCGGCGCAATAAAGCGACTTTGGCGCAATTTTACAGGATTTCAGTTTTTAAATTTTACTAAGAAAATAATTAAACAAAATACACTCTTTAATAAAAACACGCGTAACTACTTACCTACGTCACAACAATTCCAAGCAATGGCCCCAGCCGATCGCTCTGTAAACTTCGCACTCCTACCTACAGGGCTGAGGTTTCGAGTCTGATTCTCTAAACTATCTTTGTCAAATCAATAACAATACAATCGGTCGCACGACTGACAAATAAAATAATTGCACAGTTAACAGGATTACGTACATTTCTTCATTATCTTATGTTTCTAAACTTCCTGGTTTCGCGCCGTGTACTTCTGTCGTCTGTCGGAAAACGAGAGAATTGGGTGGACATACTATACTACTATACTACTCATCTAGTATCAAAAGTGACTTTTAAAAAAAAGCTCAAGGAAGAGCAATTGCCCTCTGGATCCGCTTATGCTATCGCCGCCAGGTTGTTGCCCTGGATACGCCAGTGATATTCTTTGATGCAATTCAAAGTTTTGATCTCGACGGGAAATAGTCCTTTTATCTAATACCTCTTATAAAGCCACAGCCAAAAAATATATTCCTTATCATAAATCTCTCCCCTTTTTAAGCAAACAACAGACCGCAAAATATTTCTTTTTTTTCCTTTTTCTTTTGGTATTTACTCCCTTCTCGTTTGGATTATGTTCAATCTCGATGCTTTTCGATATTAAGCTAAAACGTGGCCGAGATATCATCGCCTGTGAAATAGTGCCAAAAGGGCCTTTGCCAATAGTGACACGGGTTGATTTCGCGTGGGATATCTTTATCTATTGTATAACAGTGGCGTAGCATTTTTCGCTATATTTTAAAAGCAAAAAATCTTATCGACATGGGATCCTATAAGGGCCTTCCTAAGTCGTCATATACACTCACATATTTTGCCTAAAATACATTGTTAATCTAGAGAGAGGGAAAGTCGCGAATAATATACAGGCTGTCTGTTATTACCATAACCGTTCCTCTATTGGAATATCGGAAACCTTACCTAGGTGATATTAGGACGCAATTTCCGTTGTTTTGTCGACATGTTTATTTATTTAAGACATAATTGGCGGCTATGTGGATAGAAATGGTAGAAACACGATACACTAACAACTGTAGGACAATGAGTTTGCGTAATTTTGAAGAATTTTGAAAAAGTTATAAGTTTTATATTGTTCTAGACAGTAATTCTGGACCTGGAGTATGGACTCAGACAGTGGAGGATCAAGAATTTGGTTGAGGGGGAGGAGAGGAGGGGAGGCGACTAAAAAAAATTACCTCTAAAAAAAGAGCGTATATCCCGGCTCTAAATATCTGTCTTCTCTCCTGAGCGACTTCTAAAAAAAATACTGACCCTCGACATGCTCTACAATTTTTAAGGCTTTGAGCCATTCATTTGGTAAGCTTTAGGGGATGGGGGCGAAACTGTTTAAAATAAGTTTTTTATTAATATAACACTGGAGAAAGACTTTGAGTTCTTATTTCTTGCCTTCTAAATATCCACTCTCTACTCCACTTTAAGTATAGAATATTTCTTAAAGTTAAAAATATATTTGTAAAAGCGTCATCCCGGATATAAATTGTTCAGGAATATTTGCCAGATGTACCACTGCTTTCCCAGCCTGTCATTACCCGTTGGGGAGCCTGGATTGATACAGCATTCTCCTATTATAGTTACTTTGATAACGTCAATAGTACAAAAATTAGACTTTAGGAAAGGCCTTGTTGTTTCACAAGTTCAACAAGTGCTTCCCGATCCAACTATTAAACAAGACGACATTTGTACACGGCCATTTTAAAAAAATATTTATTTGTCGCAATCTAAAACTTTATTGAATATCGAGTGACTATATTCTAAAACGAATGCAGTAAATATTGTTCATGAAGTTCGCCACTATATTTTTCAATTATCAGGAGAGGCCACTGAGCATACAAACAAAATTCGACATGGTTTTAACCAATAACCCAAGATTTATTGTCGATCTTTTCACCGGTCAAAGAAGTCGAGTTCTCTAGGGCAAATATGATCTCGTAGCGATATCGTCTATAAAAAACTATTAATATTTTAAGTACGCCTCTGTTATTTTTGTGGATGTTGAACGATCCTTTTTAGTTTACATACTGACCGTTAACCACTTTTGGTAAGATATTCTAATATTCATATTTATAAACGTGGTACTAATTCCGCCCCTGGAATTTGCGTCATGACCTATTCAAATCCGGTCTTTAGTAATAAGTAATAACCTTATTATTATACCGCTTGTTATTTTTTTAAAGATGGTAATAATATAAATCAATTGTTTTATTCCGTTGTGACGTCTGGCATGGCCTCTTGTGACATTTTAATGAAATTTTCAAGGGAAGACAAGAGATTTGGTATAGAGGAATGATAGGGGTCAATGTTTGTCTCTGGATATTTGATAGAAATGCCCTTTAAATATAAAATAAGACACTTCTTGGGCTGGCAGCTTTCCAATTTTCATTTTGAAGTCTTGTATAATTTGTTATGTATTTTTTCTGGTAAATATTAATACAAGCTCATAATATTGACTATTTTTTGTTTTGTTTTTTTCTTTAAAATAAGCTAGTAAAACATTTTCAGTAAATTTACACTAAGATTGTGAATGTGTCTTTTTCCTATACCTTCCGGAATTTCTCTGGTAAAAGATTTCAATGCAAATTGTATACACGCAAATTTTTTAGGTTACTCAGTTTTTGTCAGTGGCGCTCCCACTCTGGCTTTTTTTCCTCTCATACGTTTCGGTGGAGGGGGGAGGGGGGAGGGAAGGGAAGATTCGACCCCCCTGCGTGTGCCACTACTTATTTACAATATTCCTTAACTGAGGGGGAGTTAAACTTAAATGCAATATCTTGCTTAGTTAGTTTTTTGTAATTCGGGTAAAAAAACCGCTATTTTACCTGGCAAATTTTAACGTGGTCGGATCCACTTTCCGCGTCTCTCACTTTACGCTGGTGCTTTACGGTTGGCCGCGATACCTTTGCGAATAAATCAACGAGATTTCAGCTACACAGCGGGCAGACTAGGGCCATCTGAGGTCGCTGCTGTTACGCGTTCGTCAGAAAGGAGCTCCCCCAGAGAATTCGGTACCGAAGTAGTTTTATTACCACACAAAGTCTGTTCAGAAAAATACATTCTCCTAACAGTGGCGGCCCGCGGTCTTAAAAAATAGTGACGTACAGTCGTGTTCATAAAAAAGCTGTACAAGTAGTAAAGGAGAGGTGACATAAATCATGACAAGATATATGACATATTGCACCTCTCATTTTAATGCTGTACGGCTCCTTATCAAATACGACCGTACTTACATAGCTAGTTTTTGTAAATCAGATTCTTCGGTTGAGGTCTAGCATTTTCTTTCAAAGCATCGGCAATAGTATTTTGATTTTGTTCAAAATTTCTTAACATTAACTGACATTTTAAGTGTTCTCCAGAATCCCCTTGTTTACGTAACGATCGAGTAATATTTAAAAAATCTGTAAACACGACCAACAAAACAATTTTTGTAAGGAGGCACTACTACATAGCCAATTATATTCTGAAAACCAGGAACATTAAAAATTAATCTTATAGGATCTGCCACTTTTTTAAAATTCTTTTCAAAATCTATGTTTAAGATTCCAGTAAGCCGCCCGTGTAACAAAACGTCTCTCTTATCCTCATCTGTCCAACAACTGAATGGAGTTTCCAAAAAATTACAAACTATGTCATTAATTGGGTTCATTTTTAAAACACACAACAAAAATTAAATTAAGCACCACTAAATTAACTAAAAAATAAAAATACAATTTTTTAATCACACAGTAAATCACGTAAAAACGATATCTATAATCGTAAGTTTCGCGAAGCCTCAAAATAAATGCCGCGAACCAATGCTAAAACAATGGTGCATACGACTGACCTATTTTTAAATTGCCCTTCATCATAATGCAGATTCTTACATGCTGGCGCGTGACTGACGTCACGTAACCAGAGCGATGGTGAAATCAAAGCCACTTGACTGTATGTTTGCTCTTCACTGATGCTTTGAGCTCACCGATGCGGTCGGCTGGGGCGCACCAAAATGCACGAGTGTTTAGAAATTATTGTCCATCGGAGTTAACCGTGGCCCTATTATGCATAGCATTCGGGTTAAATAAATAATATTAATTCGGACATAATCATTTTTTAAGGGCTAAAATGGTAGCTGTATTGGTACATTAATATTTAATATTGTCGAAAAAATATCCCCCTGGTTTTATTTTTTTTGGTAAAGAGCCCCTTCACATACGTCACCTGACGAACCGCCACTGTCTCCTAATAGAGTAATGTACTTAGCTGTCCTCTATTTAACAAAACATTTTCGCTATGGTTGCTTATATTTTCGCAAGGACAGGGCCGGATTTACCATTTTGCCACCCATATGCTATTATAGAAGAATTTCGCATAGTAATTTATTGCATTTGTTACAATGAAATTTTTCTGCCCTGGGCTGAAGCCCACTCGGCCTGTCTGTTGGCTATGCGCAAGGGATAGAAACAGATTTTTTCTACTTTCACATGGAAATTTGCTGTTTCCTTTACACTTAAGTTTCGAGTCAAGTAGGCTGTCACAGTAGGCTATTCCAGTTAACTGTGCGGCAAAATTTTATAACAATCCTAGATAGGTAATGAAATTGACCAATCACAGTAGTCAATTACAGAGAAGCCATTGTTGTTCTTAAAAGTACTGACCAATCACAGTATATTATTTTTACTGAGGCTCCGCCTTCTTTTTCAAGACACTAAATTATATAATTTAAATGCATATTGTACAATTTGTTATTAATTTGTTCAATATAATAAAATCTATACGCATTTATAATAGATTTATCAATAACGCAACATGCTGAATGTGCATAGAAAATTAATTTCATGTAGCATCATTTATCACTTGGTTTTTCTATAATTAGTCTAACTTTTCGATAGTCGAGAGGTAGAGCGTTTTATTATGGAACCAATGGTCGTGAGTTCGAGCCCAGCAACCAAAAAATTTTTTCTTACATTTTTTAGCATAAGGTTTGTAAGTTTGGTCGTAGAAAAAGTATTCTGTTCAACTCGAATGGATTGTCCATATGGCCTTCGGAAGTTTGAGCACTCCGCCTACGGCGTCGTGCTCAATTTACTTCCTCGTGCGATATGGATATCATATCCACTTTTGTTGTACAAACTACTATTCTCAGTGTAAGTTTACCAAAAATATACTATGAGCTATTCTAAAATAATGAGCGGTAGATGAAAAATGGAGCTACATTTTTTGAAACTAATATGCCTTATATTGTAATCTTTTCAAAATGCCAGCCTGTCTTGGCATAATATGGCGCACATAAATAATTCATGCAAGGCGTCATCATGATGGAATGGTAAAGTCCCAGTTGCATTTTCATTTCCGTACGTTCTAGCGTCTTTCTATTATAATCTTAGCGGATTTGTCTTGTCTCAGCTAATATTAAATAAATCATGAGTTAATTGATGGATAAGCCTGATGATGAGTTTCATTAGGGAGTTTGTGTATTAAAATGAAAACTGATTTAAGTCCCATGATTAGACACAGGCGGTGGACGAGAATACAGAGGTAGTACGGAGGTGTAGAGATGATAATAATATGTTGTTTTCAGCAGCAACTCCTGATCTTTTAAAGAGACAGTGCTGCAGAGCATAGCAAACATTAATACACTCTTAATAATGGCCTAGTATAACATACCAAAATCTTAGTTTCCGTGACAAGAAAAGTTAGTTAAAATATCCTCAAGAGGAAACTTAGTAACGATACTACATTTTATGCTAGGCCGATATAGTATATTTCAGAAATGTGTAGAGCAAATTTTCTATAGCTCATTAGGTATGCAAAGGGACTACAGAGTGACCCAACGAATATTTAAGCCACTGTCATAATTTGGCATTGATTTCATTGCAAGATTCTTTATTTTCATCAAGTGCAGGTAGTTTCACCCGGGTTTGGGTTAATTTATGAGTTTTGCCTATTGTTATTCATTCACAAACACTGCAAATGGTGTGACAAAGGCGTGCATTATAAACGTAGTACCAATTAGGTACAATTATTTTTTTTAAACATTATAAAAAATACAAAATACAAAAAATACATTATACAGAAATTAAATTATAAAAAATCATAATATTCTTCGTCATCTGAGGAACTGTTATCTCCTCTTGACGTTATAATTAACGGGTTGACAGTGCGATCGATCAGGTGGTTAAGTCCCCACATTTTCTCCCCTTCTTTAATAACATGATGGACTGCTTTTCGCCAGTTCTTTAGTGTTACTTCCTTAAGGGCATGAACAGTAGCTTAACGTCTTTCATTTTGAATGTTGTATTGTGTTATTTGTGTTACTACAAATCCTTTCACTTCCGCCCATATAAGTTCTATAGAATTTAGTTCGTAACGATATGGCGGTGTGCGCAGCACAGTTACACTATATTTTTCAGCTATATCTTCGACGGCATATTTCATAAAACTTCATAAAACAATGTTAGTGTAAATTTGCTATAGCTAATAGTTCCTTCTTTTTTATTTGGTTAGTTATCATAAATAATTTAATGCACAAAATTTACCTGCGCCTATAGTAAGTAGGATATTTTTTTTTCTGGAGAAAGGGACAGTCTGGACTACATGTATTACATTATATTGAAGAAGGCGATAAAGCGGCGCAGGTAAAAAATTTTATTAAAATTTGTTTTTGTAATTTTTTTTAATATTTGTGAAAAATATGAATATTGGTGTCAATCCAAAATTTTAACATAAGACGTATGTATGACTAACCAGAGTTTTTCGGGCTCGGTTTATCATGATGAAAAATAAAGTAAATATTGATGAATTTTCAGAAATCATGTATTTTAGGAGCGTAGATCTACGAGCAGTTTTTGGTAAAAATGCTTAGGTTTTGAAATACTCCTTCTTAAGTGCCGTTTTGTATATTTATAATAAAGCATTCTCGTTTTTTCCCGCCCTATTTTATTATTATAAATTATTACACTTCTTCAAAAAAAAAGGTTTCAATTAAAATTTTTACTTTAATTTTTCTCTTTAAAAATAAATACCTAACTGTTTTTTGTTCTTTTAAAAATATTTTATTGCATTGGGTATATTATTGTGGATTTAAAATAGCTTTAAAAAAGAGAAAACGGAACAGACAAGTATATATTAGGAAAATACTATAAAATATTATTCTTTTTACTCGTTTTCCTATAAAATTGCATCATAAATCAATAACTAAAACGATATGCTTCCGAAACCTTAATCTTTATACAGGGTGTTTTTTTATTGAGTGCCGATACTTAAGATTGTGAATCCTTGGATGATTAAGAAGAAAACTTAATATTATCATATGTCCTAAAGCTCTTAATTTTTGAGCTACAGGGTGTTAATATTTTTTAAAAAATATAATTTTTTTATCATAATTATTATATCACTCTTAGATATTTTTAATGAAATTTTGTACATATCTCTTAATCATTAAGGAGCATTTTTTGACTTTAAAGATTTTTTTTAAATTTTCACCAGTGACGTCCGTACGAGGTTTGAACTGAATATTTTTAAAGAAAAAAATGGTACGCTACTGATTTTTCTAAATGTGTGGTGCATCATACGAAAGTAAGTCTATAGACCAAATTTGCTCAAAAATAATTGAGGATTTTAAATATAAGTTTGGTTTTTAGAAAAATCAGTGGCGTAGCATTTTTTCTTTAAAAATATTCAATTCAAACCTCGTACGGACGTCACTGGTAAAAATTAAAAAAAATCTTTTAAGTCAAAAAATGCTCCTTAATGATTAAGAGGTATGTACAAAATTTCATAAAAATATCTAAGAGTGATATAATATTTATGATAAAAAAATTATATTTTTAAAAAAATATTAACACCCTGTAGCTCAAAAATGAAGAGCTTTAGGACATATGTTAATATTAACTTTTCTTCTTAAAATCTCTCAAGGATTCACAACCTTAAGTATCGGGCACTCAATTAAAAAACACCCTGTAAAAAACAGGACTTTTAGAAAGAAAAGTTTAAAAATTAAACGTTTCCTACAAGACTTTTGTAATCTAAGCCAACAATACATTATTTAAAAATTGAAATTAAGAGTCCAAGCGTGAGACGAAAAATTTGGTTGCAATTAGACTTTTAGACCCCAAGCTCCTAAGCTCGGGGGGGGGGCAGTCCGGCAGCCCCCCTCCCTTAATACGCCACCGTTGACTAGTGACAAAGCTGCAGAGTTAGTAAAAACAGTTTTTTTTTGTGCTTCTCTTTCTGGGTGTTATGATCCCCATGACTCCCTCCACCCCTGGATCCGTGCTTAGTTATTGCATAAATACTCTTATTATTAGTGGGCTCGTTAACACCAAAGATTAATACAGCTTCAATAACATAGGTACAACTCTGGCAACAAAGTTATAGTGTAGTTTGAAACATGATAATGTGGTCATACTAACATTAATAAGTAGTTATATTGGAATTATGACCCTAAAATTATGGTAATGACTTAGTCATTATATGTTATTACGATATTCCCATCATAGTCGGACCATAAAAAAGATTAACCCATTAATAAATTGATTTGGTAATAGAGTCCCTATTAATTGCCAATAACGTTGAAAAAAATTGTTATTGGCCATTCAGACTGGGCTAGGCATTAAGAATTTCATTTATTTAATGGGATTTGTTGACGTAAAAAGTATACGTTCTTAAGTCTTCATATTTGAAAGTCTTATTGGTAATAGAAAAGAAGGTTTTTTAGTGGCAGGCGGACAAAGTAGTGCATCTATCTTTTGCATTAAGTACACAGGGACGCCAAATGCAATGGGTTATCTGGGGTACAGGAAGACAATGACAGGCTGTTTCGTTCTTATTAGAACTCATCAGAGAGCCATAACCTGTAAGCGACCCCCAGTACAGCGATACTATGCTTTCAAGGCATTTTTAAGAAATAAAAACGCGAAGAAACCCCAGTAACGCCATCTATAGGAATCAACTCAATGTAAAAGATAGTCGTCGACGACTGTGATTGTCTACCTGTGCCCCAGGGAATCCATCGCATTTGGCGTCCCTGTGTACTTAATGCAAAAGATAGATGCATTACTTTGTCCTCCTGCCGCTAAAAAACCTTCTTTTCTATTTATTATACGGACACTAAACTCTACTACTTTACTTATTGGTAATGTTTGCGGGTCGTTTTTTAAATACACGTTGTCTCCAAAATCAACGCCGAGAAAGCGACCTGATTGATCATGGCATATTGTTGCGTAAGCTAGAGTGTTATGGTGTTCGCGGTGTGACTAATAATTTTATTAAATCATATTTGTCAAATAGGAAGATGACGGTTTGTGTCAACGACGATCAACAAACAGCATTCTCAGAAGTTATTACAGTTAAAAAGGGCGTACCACAGGGTTCCATATTGGGCCCAATATTGTTTCTGATATTTGCCAATGATCTCAATAAAAAAATTGATATTTCAACTTTGTATCAGTTTGCGGATGATACGTCATGCATATGTACAAGTAATATTCTGTTGGCGACAAAATCTACTGAGATCGTGACGAGTGTGTTGGAGTGGTCTAGAGCAAATAAGCTAATTTTAAATAGTAAAAAAACCTGCTTGATTGTTTTTCGAGGTAATAACAATTTCAATGAATCTTTATACGTTCCTATTGAAGGGAAAAGTATAGAGCAGGCACAAACTGTTAAATTTCTAGGAGTAACGTTGGATGATACTCTGCAGTGGACCCAACAGGTTAATGCTGTTGTAATTAAGATTAGCAAGGCAGCATATGCTAATATACTATTCGTTTTTTGCGTCACCAGGTTGGTTTGGACGTATTAAGAATTTTTTACATGTCCAGTGTGCAATCTGTGATTGCATATAGTATCACGTTTTGGTACCGTACTTCGGTTGCGCATGCACATAGAGTTTTTGTGACTCAAAAGAGAATAGTTAGGATCATGTTGGGGATGTATTACCGAGATTCTTGTAGAGGTAAATTTAAACAGTTAAACATCATGACTGTACCATCATTGTTTATATATAGCTGTGCTGTATTTGTAAAGACTAATGCTAATATGTTTGTTAGGAATAGCGATGTCTCCAACAATATTTATACTAGGGGTAGAAACGATTTGGTTACACCTCTTCACCGAACATCTCTTTTTCATAAGGGCCCTCTCATGAGCTGCATTAAAGTGTATAACTCTTTACCAAATGAAGTTAGGGCCATCCAGGGCAGTGAATTATTTAAGCGTCATTTAAAGAGCTTTTTGATTGAAAATGAATTTTACTCAGTTAATGATTTCTTTGACAGATAAATTTATTCATATTGGATTGACGATTTGCTGCCCTGATTTTTATTTTTGATTTTAATTTTTTATTTTGATTTTTCTTTTGCCTTATTGATTTTGATTTTTTATGTTTTCTGTCGTTTATCTACTGTTGCCTGTTTCGTTTGTAGACCGAGCATTGTTTGAGTAGTATATTTTCGCCACTTATCATGTATTAATTTGTGTACTTAGGTTAAGGTTTTGTTTTATTTTAATTATACGACTGACGTTGTCAATGTTCATTTCTGAATGTTTTTATGACAATAAAGATATTATTATTATTATTATTATTATTAAAGATAGACCCCGCATCTCATTTATAAAATTACTTTCACGACGAGCCTACAACTCACTGTTTATAAGAGGGCAATAGCATGTGTAGACTACTATGAAATCCAGGCATTGAATCGGTTATTTTGCAAACCTGACACTGTTCACCATATTGTTTTTTTATAATTAACTCCCAAAACTTTTAAACACTGAACTCTCACCACTTTTTATTTAATAAAGCTGGAAATAAATAATTTATTGTTCTTTATGTTAAAATTGTAAAGTTTTTATTTCCTTATTTTCATTTGCTACCACTAGGAGGCAAACGCAAGTTTTGCTCGATCGATCCGAAAAGTAAATTTATTATGACTGTTCGTTGACTGTATGTTAAAGGCAATTATAAAATGTCATCGTAATGCTGATACACTGTCTTTTAAAATATACAGGGTGATTCCTAAGTTGATACTTCTTTTTTAGCTGCGTATAGAAGGCATTAAAATAGACAACATTTTCAAATACCTTCTTTCAAAAAATCCAAAAATAAAGTACTTATACTCATTTATTACACTACAAATTAAATACGGTTCTGTCTAACCTGCCCGTTAAATAACATTAAGAAAACTTCTGGGTGTAGAGAAGAAACATCCGCACTTTTACGACTCACAATAAATTAGCACCATAATTAGTTCATTGCTTTCAAATTTTACCATTTTCACCAATTTATTAAAATTAATTTGCTTCAGAAAACCACACCGCGCCGCCAATTGCCAAAATAAATAACTGACGACCGATCCGTACCTTCTATACACAGCTAAAAAAGAAATATCAACTTAGGAATCACACTGTATATTTCTTTCTCGAATTCATGAAGAATATATGATTATACTCAAATCGTTTTGACAAAATAACTATTTTAAAATTAATTTTTACAGTAGTTCAGCTCAAAAATTAGGTTAAGGGATGTCAAACTGACAATCACGTTCCAAGTTCAATTCTGTTGCGGTTTTTATTTAAATCTTGATACGGATACAATAATTACAAAATATGCCAACTCGACCTTGAATAATCGACCTCAATACCTGTGTTGGTGAAATTTTTAATTCGCTACATGGATTCAGGTCGATTTATGTAAAAAGGTACTTCATGAAAATGTGGTAAATTATTAGGAATACGAGAATACCACCTCTGGTGGCAGTCACAGAAGTTCTCTTAGCTGCCATTCACTGAGAAATTTATTTAAAATGTTTGTCGGTATTAGTATTTTAACTAGTTTGAGGTGAGAATATGTTTTAAGCAATCCAGCGATTTATTTAATTAGGGATATTCTTTTTTTTACCGGTGAGTCCACCGTTTTTTTTTTCTGAAAAGTTAATATTAAAATGTGTTAGTTAATGGCCTTTGCGATCACCCCGGAGTGGTTCCCCGCTTCGCCGACTCCTTTGGATATTCCCTGAAACAGGAATTCTGCCGATAAAATGACTTGACTTTTTTTAGTTTTAAATCATAAATATATTCCTATGTTTTAAAAATAATATTATTTAACAAACTTGTCACGATACAGGGTGTTACAAATTCGACATACCAGCATTGGAATCTCGGAAACCATAGGAGTTAGAGAAACGGTTAAATGGGGACAAAGTGGTGCAATTCGGTGCTGATTATAATGCCGCTTTAAAAGTTTTCAAATTCCGAATACTTCCGATTTTATTCGAAAAAAATCGAAATTTTGCAAAATCGTTTTTATTTTTCCCTGATCTCATTTGACTAGGTATTTAAAAATAAATGACACTTTGTCATTGCCACTTTTTCTCCTCTACAAAACGACGTTACTAAACTAAAGATCCGCCGTTTCGTCTCCGAGCGGCCATCACCAACTTTACTTTTTTAAATACGGACCTGGATTTTTTAAACCGATTTTTAAACCTACCTACGCTCAAATTGTAATGGCGATATTACTTTCTCATAATGATAAATTGTCCTTGCTTATTTTTTTAAATTCACATTTTTTAAAATTGCCTTGCAAGCTTGCATTTGGTATAAGGAGAAGATCAGTTGAAAGGGCTGTCGCCAAAATTGGAAGAGAAATCGATCGTTTTATTGAGCAAAACGTCAATCTCTTTGAACATTTAGAAAATTAGGATTTATAAAATTAGTAAATTTAGAATTATTAAAAAATTCTTATAAAAGAAATTATATTACTTATGTATGAATGTTTTAAATAAAATAAAGTTTTTAATTAATATTGTAATTCGTTGCCAGGACCGGTCTGACAAGAAGTGTAAAAAATATGAATTTAAAAAATAAGCAAAGACCATTCATCATTATAAGAAAGTAATATCGCCATTATATTTTGAGGGTAGGAGGGTTTAAAAATCGGTTAAAAGAAATCCAGGTTCGTATTTAAAAAAGTAAAGTTGGTGATGGCCGCTCGGAGACGAAACGGCAGATCTTTAGTTTAGTAACGTCATTTTGTAGAGGAGAAATAGTGGCAATGACAAATTGTCATTTATTTTTAAATAGCTAGTCGAATGAGCTCAGGAAAAAATAAAAACCATTTTGAAAAATTTCGGTTTTTTTTCGAATAAAATCTGAAGTATTTGGAATTTGAAAACTTTTAAAGCGGCATTATAATCAGCACCTAATAGCACAACTTTGCCCCCTTTTAACCGTTTCTCTAACTGCTATGGTTTCCGAGATTCCAATGCTGGTATGTCGAATTTGTAACACCCTGTATACAGATCATATTTAAAAAAAAAAATGTGCCCCTATTTATTGTCAACAATATGCCAATATTCTATCAAAGTAATATAAAACGGTATAAACAACATCAATTAAGACATCCCGCACCGCACGTTTGATAAATATTGGCCAAGTAATAATGGTCGGTTATTGATTTTAACTCGGATTTGATAAACTAACGTGCGACAAAGTTTTCCTTTTTCCTCGAGAACCAGTTAATTGCCTCTATTTCATTTACACCGTAAAATTTAAATCAAAGTAATAATAATTGACCTGTTGCACTCAATAAAATTTAAAAATATTATGAACAATGTGTATAATCTACCTTTAAAAACAGAAAAACGTTTCTACCTATCAAAATTACTTATATTATACTTGTGTTTAGTGGAAAATATGCTCTGGAGAAAGTAGGAACTACATGTATTTCATGATATTGTACCTAAGAAAGAAAGCGGAAAAGCGCCGCAGGCGAAAAATTTCGAAAATTAAATTATTACCTCTCCCCCCCCTTCATGGTTGGATTAAATTTGTTATTGTAAATGTTTTTTTTAAACTTATTTAAAAAAAAACCATTTTTTATATTTGTGAAAAATATGGAGTTTTTTGTTTATTAAAAATAAAGTAAATATTGCTCACCACGCTAAAATTGATGATTTTTTCAGAAATCATGTATTTTAAGAGCGTAGATCTAAGAGCAGTTTTTGGTGCAAATGCTTAGGTTTTGAAATACTCCTTCTTAAGTGCCGTTTTGTATATTCATAGTAAAGCATTCTCGCTTCTTCCCGTACTATTTTTTTTATTATAAATTATAACCCTTCTTCCATAAAAAATGTTTGAATTAAAATTGTTACTTTAATTTTTCTCTTTAAAAATAAATACCTAATTGTTTTTGTTTCAAAGATATTTTATTGCATTGGGTTATATTTTCTTGATTTAAAATAGCTCTAAAAGAGGGAAAACGGAGCAGACAAGTATATAAAAGAAAAATACTATAAAATATTATTCTTTTTACTCGTTAACCTATAAAATAGCATCATAAATCAATAACTAAAACGATATGCGTCCGACACCTTAATCTCTATATAAAACAGGACTTTTAGAAGGAAAAGTTAAAAATCTAACAGGCTATCGAAGAATGGTTCACCCAGAGCAGTGAACCTTCTTCTTACGAGGCCAGGGCAATCACACAAAAAATATTAAATACTTTCTTCCTCTTCCTCATCTCTGCAAGGTCTGCAGAAGTCGTTAGTGGGTATTTCCTTACGTTCGGCATATCCACCGAAGAGGCAATGTCCGGTAACAACCGCAGTAATATTTCTCACGTCTTTTCGACTGTGCCTCAATAGCTCTGCGGTTCTCTTTTTATCGAATGTAAGTGATGTTGGTATGTAATTATAATTTTAAATTACTAAACACACTATTTCTGCTAGGCATTAAACACACAAATAATAAATAGTTAGCAAGAAAGACAGAAACTGCATAAATAATTGATAAAATCTTAATTAATCAACAAAACGTTTCTAAAATTTTTCAAAATATTGAAATTTTTAATGAAATACACTCTAACTTAAAATTCATGATTTAGGGACCTCTGTCGTCCAAGCGCTACATTAAATACTATAGATTTACGAACAACTCTACGATGGCGGCCAAACCAGCTCCAACGCAGGGCTGGCAAGTTTCTCCAAAGATCTGTAATTCTTTATATGTTGATATTCAAAGACTGAAATGAATCCAGTTTTATTGGGTTTCTTATCAGGGATTTGCTACCTTAATGAAAGTCGAAAATTTTACACAAATTACATCGAAGCATATTAAAAATAATAAAGTACGTACAAGAATTAAGGAAAAGGTAACCGTAATAACAGGGCCGTTTAAAATTCTGGGGTAAACGTAGTAATTATGTTGTAAATAGTAATGGCTTGTTGGAAATAGTCAGGTGAAAACATCACTTAAATATTTTAATGGAAGCATATTATTATTAAGGTCACTGATAGTAGAAAAAGGTACACTTTACAATTGTTTTGATTACCGCTAATTAGGTTTAATTGAGTGGAATATTGAATTTATATTTAAGAGTCTTTATACGCTAGAAATTTTCGATGCAGTTTTGGTCCATTAAAAAAAAAATATATGTAAAAGCTATACTCTAAGTCCTAAATTACTTGAATGACAAAAGAGTTTTGGACTTGCGTTTCATTTATTTGTTTTAAATCACAACGTTTTAACTCGTAAGTATCTCCAGTCGTCTTCAGGTGAAAACTTTTCACTTCAGTTTTCACCAGATTAAACTGGTGATCAGTGGCGTAGCCAAAAAATATGCTCGGCGGGGGAAGGGGGACTCTGTGGGCGTAAGTAGGATATTTTTTTCTGGAGAGAGAGACAGTGAGAACTACATGTATTTCATCATATTGTACCTAGTGAAGAAGGCAGAAAAGCGCAGCAGACGAGAAATTTTCGGGCCACGCCCAAGGTCGTTTAAAATTCACCTAACTACTATCAAATTTCGAAAATTAAATTATTACATATCGCCCATTTCGAGCGATATGTATATCTCCTCTTAATTTTAAAAATGTGTGACCTCTGTCGTCGTCGTCGTCGTCGTCGTACCCGATTTTTGAAATCGCGATTTTTGACATTTTCGATTTTTTTTCTCTTAAGTGGTACATTTCGCACCGATTTTGATTATTTGGTTTTATAGAGGAATAACGGGGGCACGTTTTGTGAAAAATTTCAAATATACAGGGTGTACCGGAAAAAAGTTATTAAACGTCAAAGTCGGAAAATATGCGAAATCCGTTGTCTCGCATTTCAGGTCGCAAAAATTATTTTTTTCGATTTTTACTTTTGGAGGTTCGAGAGGACCGGCAGCCGCCGAACCCTATTGTTTTTGAGAAAGATTAGAAAATGGAAAGTAATTTTTTTGATTTTTTAAAAGTCGAAAAATGGCCTTCGCAGGGTCGTAGGGGGTACCGAATAACTCGAATTGGGTACGTCGGACATATTTCCGGTTTAAACGATCAGATGGGCCGTCTTAAATACTATCTTTTCACAATACATCTTTCTATACCTAAAAACATTAGAAATTGTGAAAAATTGTGAAAATTTAGAAATTACGATTTTAGACCCAAAATTTTCACGGTTTTTAATTTTTTTCTCAAAAAATAATTTTTTTATTAAAATGTCGTACATCCTATCGGAAAGAGCTCGTCGAACTACGTTTAAAATATATTTTTTCGATCCTTAATCTATTTTAGTTACAGAGGACGAAACGAATGAAATTTGATTTTTTTTTGATTTTTTACAATTTTTTTTTTAGGTACTGGTCTGCTTAAATTTACCTGTGAGCCACTGTACGTAACTTTTTCAACTTTTTTTTGGACTGTTGTTTAGAGGGATAAATAGCCTTTAAAACGCATACTGTGCGCGCTCTTCGGTATGACGTTTAGTGGTTCAAAAAAAATAAAATTTAATTTTTTTACGTTTTTTTTACCAAAAGTTTTTTATAATCGACGATAGATTCTACTATAATATACTTAGAGAGTTCATTTTAGGCTTATTTTATTCCTCAATCTTTTCTTAACACGCCTATATACTTGAATATACCAATTTATTTTTTTAAATTAGAGTAAAATTGATATATTTAGAGCGAGAACAGAAAAATTCGTCAAATATCAAAATGCAACGTTTTTTAAATAGCTTGCCATGAAATCTCAAACAGGCTTCCATATTGAAATAATTACAGCTGTCAAAATTGGCCTAAAATGGGTGTTTTTGACTTCAGAATGTGACCTTGTTTCAACGTTTTGACGTTAAAAATTGAATGTTATAGATTATTTGGGACTTTTACAATTTAATGAGACCAAAATTAAAGCTTCATATGTCAGATTAGTTATCGAATTTTTAATTTTAAAAAGACTCTGCAATTTCCGTAAAAGTTTCATTTTAACAGAATTATGACTTTTCGAAGAGATTGCTTTGGTTGCATAAAACGTCATCGTGGATATTAAAAATATGAAGTGTCAAAAAAGGCCAAAAATAGCCGAAAATGGCATATTTCATCGCAAGTTTTTAAAGTTATTCTAGCAGGTCGCGCCTTAAAATTTGGGATAAGAGATAGCTCGAAACTTCTACATTACAGTGCTATAAAACAGATAGCTCCAAATATAGTATTTATAGATGCATTTTTCATTTTAATGTCGGTCTGTAAGTCCTATATTTTCAATATCGGGTATATTTGGAACAGCTGAAAATTGCCGTCAAGATTTCTTTTCATTGTGACTTTATTTGAAAAGATAAAGAAAAGATAATTTAACTTTTGCATTGCCGTATTTTGTTTCCTATCATACGATGTCATCAGATTTCGAGAAAAACGTTTCGTCATCTAGATACCATCATCAGATTTTTATTTTTAAATATAAACTTGTAATTTTTATTGCAGTTTCGTAAATCTTGCTTCTTCTAACGTATTTGTGCAATATTGCTTTAACCAAATATTGAAGTTTCGACCCTATAAAACATCTTCAATCGTTATATTCTTATATTTCAATTTGTGACTTTATTTAAAAAGATAAAGAAAAAATAATTTAACTTTTGCATTGCCGTACTTTCTTTCCTATCATACGATGTCATCAGATTTCGAGTAAAACGTTTCGTCATCTAGATACCATCATCAGGTTTTTATTTTTAAATATAAACTTGTAATTTTTATTGCAGTTTCGTAAATCTTGCCTCTTTTAGCGTATTTGTGCAATATTGCTTCAACCAAATATCAACGTTTCAACACTATAAATCATCTTCAATATTGATATTCTTATATTTGGATTTGTGACTTTATTTGAAAAGATAAAGAAAAAATAATTTAACTTTTGCATTGCCGTATTTTCTCTCCTATCATAAGATGTCATCAGATTTCGAGTAAAACGTTTCATCATCTAGATACCATCATCAGGTTTTTATTTTTAAATATAAACTTGTAATTTTTATTGTAGTTTCGTAAATCTTGCTTCTTCTAACGTATTTGTGCAATATTGCTTTAACCAAATATTAACGTTTCGACCCTATAAACATCTTCTATCTTTATATTCTTATATTTGGATTTGTGACTTTATTTGAAAAGATAAAGAAAAAATTATTTAACTTTGGCATTGCCGTATTTTGTTTCCTACCATATTATGTCATTAGATTTCGAGTAAAACGTTTCGTCATCTAGATACCATCATCAGGTTTTTATTTTTAAATATAAACTTGTAATTTTTATTGTAGTTTCGTAAATCTTGCTTCTTCTAACGTATTTGTGCAATATTGCTTTAACCAAATATTAACGTTTCGACCCTATAAACATCTTCTATCTTTATATTCTTATATTTGGATTTGTGACTTTATTTGAAAAGATAAAGAAAAAATTATTTAACTTTGGCATTGCCGTATTTTGTTTCCTACCATATTATGTAATTAGATTTCGAGTAAAACGTTTCGTTATCTAGATATCATCATCAGGTTTTTATTTATAAATATAAACTTGTAATTTTTATTGCAGTTTCGTAAATCTTGCTTCTTCTAACGTATTAGTGCAATATTGCTTTAAAAAAGTATTAAAGTTTCGAGCCTATAAAACATCTTCAATTTTTATGTTCTTATATTTGGGTTTGTGACTTTATTTGAAAAGATAAATAAAAAATAATTTAACTTTGGCATTGCCGTATTTTGTTTCCTATCATATGATGTCATCAGATTTCGAGTAAAACGTTTCGTCATCTAGATACCATCATCAGGTTTTTTATTTTTAAATATAAACTTGTAATTTTTATTGCAGTTTCATAAATCTTGCTTCTTCTAACGTCTTTGTGCACTATTGCTTTAACTAAATATCAACGTTTCGACCCTATAAAACATCTTCAATCTTTATATTCGGAAAAATAAGATAATTGTGAAATTTAAAATGGACTGCTATTATTGTCTTGGAAAAACGAATATATCCGAAGAAGTAAAAGCTTGAATTGAAAACTACTTATCTGGTCTGAACAAAATTTGGCATACGAATGAAAAATGAGTTATTGTGTGGAACAAAGATTTTGTATGTTGAAAAAGAGGTTGTTTTTTGCTAGCTGTCATTTTGACAATTTCAAAGTTCAACTATTTTAATTAAACTACTTAATATTAAGTGTTAATTTTGTGAAACATAAATAAAAAGGATAAAAATAAAATACACGCGTTACAGTATTATTAGTTATATATTGACAGCTGTCATTTTGACATTTTTTATGTGTAATAATCGCGTTTATAAAAAAATATTTTGTTGTTTTAGTGTAGTTCTCATATATTAAGATTGAAATACATAAATATTAAATGAAGTATTTGTAAATATTTTTTGACAGGTGTTATATCGACAAATTAGGCGATATGTTTTCACATCACAGTCCGAAGGAGTGTGATACAAAAGTAAATAATATAGTAAAACAGAATATTTCAAAAAAAAAAATTTAAAAAATGAAAAAAAAATTAAAAAAATTAAAAATTCAAATTTTTTTTATTTCTTTTATGTAATGACTTTTACCTTTAGAGTCACGACAGTGACGATCAGGCGATATGCAGCTTTTACATATCGCCCCTTTCGAGCGATATGTATATCTCCTCTTAATTTTTAAAATGTATGACCTCTGTCGTCGTCGTCGTCGTCGTACCCGATTTTTGAAATCGCGATTTTTGACATTTTCGATTTTTTTTCTCTCAAGTGGTAAAACTCTAACTGATTTTGATTATTTGGTTTTATAGAGGAATAACGGGGGCACGTTTTGTGAAAAATTTCAAATATACAGGGTGTACCGGAAAAAAGTTATTAAACGTCAAAGTCGGAAAATATGCGAAATCCGTTGTCTCGCATTTCAGGTCGCAAAAATTATTTTTTTTGATTTTTACTTTTGGAGGTTGGAGAGGACCGGCAGCCGCCGAACCCTATTGTTTTTGAGAAAGATTAGAAAATGGAAAGTAATTTTTTTTATTTTTTTAAAGTCGAAAAATGGCCATTGCAGGGTCGTCTTGGGTACCGAATAACTCAAATTGGGTATGTCGGACATATTTCCGGTTTAAACGATCAGATGGGCCGTCTCAAATACTATCTTTTCACAATACATCTTTCTATACCTAAAATCATTAGAAATTGTGAAAAATTGTGAAAATTTAAAAATTACGATTTTAGACCCAAAATTTTCACGGTTTTTAATTTTTTTCTCGAAAAATAATTTTTTTATTAAAATGTCGTACATCCTATCGGAAAGAGCTCGTCGACTTACGTTTAAAATATATTTTTTCGATTTTTAATCATTTTAATTTACAGAGGACGAAACGAATGAATTTTGATTTTTTTTTGATTTTTTACCATTTTTTTTTTAGGTACTGGTCCGCTTAAACCCGTCTGTGAGCTACTGTAATTAACTTTTTCAACTTTTTTTTGGACTGTTGTTTAGAGGCATAAATAGACTTTAAAATTCATGCCGTTTGCGCTCTTCGGTATGACTTTTAGTGGTTCAAAAAAAATATTATTTAATTTTTTGACGTTTTTTTTACCAAACATTTTTTATGTTCGATTATAGCTTCTACTATAATATCCTTAGAGAGTTCATTTTAGGCTTATTTTATTCCTCAATCTTTTCTAAACACGCACGTATACTTGAATATATTAATTTATTTTTTTTAATTTGAGTAAAATTGATATATTTAGAGCGAGGACAGAAAAATTCGTCAAATATCGAAATGCAACGTTTTTTAAATAGCTTGCCATGAAATCTCAAACAGGCTTCCATATTGAAATAATTACAGCTGTCAAAATTGGCCTAAAATGGGTGTTTTTGACTTCAGAATGTGACCTTGTTTCAACGTTTTGACGTTAAAAATTAAATGTTATAGATTATTTGGGACTTTTACAATTTAATGAGACCAAAATTAAAGCTTCATATGTCCGATTAGTTATCGAATTTTCAATTTTAAAAATAGTCTGCAATTTCCGTAAAAGTTTTATTTTAACAGAATAATGACTTTTCGAAGAGATTGCTTTGGATGCATAAAACGTCATCGTGGATATTAAAAATATGAAGTGTCAAAAAAGGCCAAAAATAGCCGAAAATGGCATATTTCATCGTAAGTTTTAAAAGTTATTATATCAATTCGCGCTTAAAAATTAGGTATAGGAGATAGTTCGAAACTTCTACAATACAGTGTTATAAAACAGATAGCTCCAAATATAGTATTTATAGATGCATTTTTCATTTTAATGTCGGTCTGTTTACCTAAATTTTGATTAATTTTTTTCATTATCGGGGATTTTCGGAATAGCCGAACATTGCCGATAAGATTTTTTCCAAGTTTTATTCATTGTGACTGTATTTGAACAGATAAAGAAAAGATAATTTAACTTTTGCATTGCCGTATTTTGTTTGCTATCATATAATGTCATCAGATTTCGAGTAAAACGTTTCGTCATCGAGATACCATCATCAAGTTTTCATTTTAAAATATAAACTGGTAATTTTTATTGCAGTTTCGTAAATCTTGCTTCTTCTAACGTATTTGTGCAATATTGCTTTAACCAAATATCGAAGTTTCGACCCTATAAAACATCTTCAATCTTTATATTCTTATATTTGGATTTGTGACTTTATTTGAAAAGATAAAGAAAAAATAATTTAACTTTAACGTTGTCGTATTTTGTTTCCTATCATATGATGGCGTCAGATTTCGAGTAAAACGTTTCGTCATCGAGATACCATCATCAAGTTTTCATTTTTAAATATAAACTGGTAATTTTTATTGCAGTTTCGTAAATATTGCTTCTTCTAACGTATTTGTGCAATATTGCTTTAACCAAATATCGAAGTTTCGACCCTATAAAACATCTTCAATCTTTATATTCTTATATTTGAATTTGTGACTTTATTTGAAAAGATAAAGAAAAAATAATTTAACTTTTACATTGCCGTATTTTGTTTCCTATCATATGATGGCGTCAGATTTCGAGTAAAACGTTTCATCATCTAGATACCATCATAAGATTTTTATTTTTAAATATAAACTTGTAATTTTTATTGCAGTTTCGTAAATCTTGCTTCTTCTAACGTATTTGTGCAATATTGCTTTAACCAAATATTAACGTTTCGACCCTATAAAACATATTCAATCTTTATATTCTTATATTTGGATTTGTGACTTTATTTGAAAAGATAAAGAAAAAAAAATTTAACTTTTACATTGCCGTATTTTATTACCTATCATATAATAGCGTCAGATTTCAAGTAAAACGTTTCGTCATCTAGATATCATCATCATGTTTTTATTTTTAAATATAAACTTGTAATTTTTATTGCAGTTTCGTAAATCTTGCTTCTTCTAACGTATTTGTGCAATATTGCTTTAACCAAATATTAACGTTTCGACCCTATAAAACATCTTCAATCTTTATATTCTTATATTTGGATTTGTGACTTTATTTGAAAAGATAAAGAAAAAATAATTTAACTTTGACATTGCCGTATTTTATTACCTATCATATAATAGCGTCAGATTTCGAGTAAAACGTTTCGTCATCTAGATATCATCATCATGTTTTTATTTTTAAATATAAACTTGTAATTTTTATTGCAGTTTCGTAAATCTTGCTTCTTCTAGCGTATTCGTGCAATATTGCTTTAACCAAATATCAACGTTTCGACATTATAAAACATCTTCAATCTTTATATTTTTATAATTGAATTTGTGAATTTATTTGTAGAGATAAAGAAAAAATAATTTAATTTTTACATTGCCGTATTTTGTTTCCTATCATATGATGTCATCAGATTTCGAGTAAAACGTTTCGTTATCTAGATACCATCATCAGGTTTTCATTTTTAAATATAAACCTGTAATTTTTATTGCAGTGTCGTAAATCTTGCTTCTTCTAACGTCTTTGTGCAATATTACTTTAACCGAATAATAACGTTTCGACCCTATAAAAAAACATCTTCAATCTTTATATTCTTATATTTTGATTTGTGACTTTATTTGAAAAGATAAAGAAAAAATAATTTAACTTTTGCATTGTCGTATTTTGTTTTCTATCATACGATGTCATCAGATTGCGGGTAAAACGTTTCGGCATCTAGATACCAACATCAGGTTTTTATTTTTTAATATAAACTTGTAATTTTTATTGCAGGTTCGTAAATCTTGCTTCTTCTAAAGTATTTGTGCAATATTGCTTTAACCAAATATCAACGTTTCGACCCTATAAAACATCTTCAATCTTTATATTCGGAAAAGTATGATAGTTGTGAAATTTAAAATGCACTGCTATTATTGTCTTAGAAAAACGAATATATCCGAAAAAGTAAAAGCATAAATTGAAAAATACTTATCTGGTCTAAACAAAATTTGGCATACGAATGAAAAATGAGTTATTGTGTGGAACAAAAATTTTGTGTGTTAAAAAAAGGTTGTTTCTTGCTAGCTGTCATTTTGACAATTTTAAAGTTCAACTATTTCAATTAAACTATTTAATATTAAGTGTTAATTTTGTGAAACATAAATAAAAGGAATAAAAATAAAATACACGCGTTACAGTATTATTAGTTATATATTGACAGCTGTCATTTTGACATTTTTTATGTGTAATAATCGCGTTAATAAAAAAATATTTTGTTGTTTTAGTGTAGTTCTCATATTAATATTGAAATACTTAAATATCAAATGAAATATTTGTAAATATTTCTTGACAGGTGTTATATCGACAAATTAGGCGATATGTTTTCACATCACAGTCCGAAGGAGTGTGATACAAAAGTAAATAATATAGTAAAACAGAAAATTTAAAAAAAAATTATAATAAATGAAAAAAAAAAAAAAAATTAAAAATTCAAATTTTTTTAAATTCTTTTATGTAATGACTTTTACCTTTAGAGTCACGACAGTGACGATTTTGCGATATGGGTTTTTACATATCGCCCCTTTCGAGCGATATGTATATATCCTCTTAATTTTTAAAATGTTCGACCTTGTCGTCGTCGTCGTCGTACCCGATTTTTGAAATCGCGATTTTTGACATTTTCGATTTTTTTTCTCTCAAGTGGTAAAACTCTAACTGATTTTGATTATTTGGTTTTATAGAGGAATAACGGGGGCACGTTTTGTGAAAAATTTCAAATATACAGGGTGTACCGGAAAAAAGTTATTAAACGTCAAAGTCGGGAAATATGCGAAATCCGCTGTAACGCATTTCAGGTCGCAAAAATTATTTTTTTCGATTTTTACTTTTGGAGGTTGGAGAGGACCGGCAGCCGCCCAACCCTATTGTTTTTGAGAAAGATTAGAAAATTGAAAGTAATTTTTTTTATTTTTTAAAAGTCGAAAAATGGCCATCGCAGGGTCGTCTTGGGTACCGAATAACTCGAATTGGGTACGTCGGACATATTTCTGGTTTAAACGATCAGATGGGCCGTCTCAAATACTATCTTTTCACAATACATCTTTCTATACCTAAAATGATTAGAAATTGTGAAAAATTGTGAAAATTTAAAAATTACGATTTTAGACCCAAAATTTTTACGGTTTTTAATTTTTTTCTCGAAAAATAATTTTTTTCTTAAAATGTCGTATATCCTATCGGAAAGAGCTCGTCGAAGTACGTTTAAAATATATTTTTTCGATTTTTAATCATTTTAATTTACAGAGGACGAAACGAATGAATTTTGATTTTTTTTGGATTTTTTACATTTTTTTTTTTAGGTACTGGTCCGCTTAAACCCGTCTGTAAGCTACTGTAATTAACTTTTTCAACTTTTTTTTGGGCCGTTGTTTAGAGGAATAAATAGACTTTAAAATTCATGCCGTTTGCGCTCCTCGTTATGACATTTAGTGGTTCAAAAAAAATATTATTTAATTTTTTGACGTTTTTTTTACCAAACATTTTTTATGTTCGATTATAGCTTCTACTATAATATCCTTAGAGAGTTCATTTTAGGCTTATTTTATTCCTCAATCTTTTCTAAACACGCACGTATACTTGAATATATTTATTTATTTTTTTTAATTTGAGTAAAATTGATATATTTAGAGCGAGGACAGAAAAATTCGTCAAATATCGAAATGCAACGTTTTTTAAATAGCTTGCCATGAAATCTCAAACAGGCTTCCATATTGAAATAATTACAGCTGTCAAAATTGGCCTAAAATGGGTGTTTTTGACTTCAGAAAGCGACGCTGTTTTAACGTTTCGACGTTAAAAATTGAATGTTATAGATTATTTGGGACTTTTACAATTTAATGAGACCAAAATTAAAGCTTCATATGTCCGATTAGTTATCGAATATTCAATTTTAAAAATACCCTGCAATTTCCGTAAAAGTTTCATTTTAACAGAATTATGACTTTTCGAAGAGATTGCTTTGGATGGATAACGCGTCATCGTGGATATTAAAAATATGAAGTGTCAAAAAAGGCCAAAAATAGCCGAAAATGGCATATTTCATCGCAAGTGTTTAAAGTTATTCTAGCATGTCGCGCTTTAAAATGTGGGATAAGAGATAACTCGAAACTTCTACATTACAGTGCTATAAAACAGATAGCTCCAAATATAGTATTTATAGATGTATTTTTCATTTTAATGTCGGTCTGCAAGCCTTATATTTTCAATATCGGGTATATTTGGAACAGTTGAAAATTGCCGTTAAGATTTCTTATCATTGTGACTTTATTTGAAAAGATAAAGAAAAAATAATTTAACTTTTGCATTGCCGTATTTTGTTTCCTATCATACGATGTCATCAGATTTCGAGAAAAACGTTTCGTCATCTAGATACCATCATCAGATTTTTATTTTTAAATATAAACTTGTAATTTTTATTGCAGTTTCGTAAATCTTGCTTCTTCTAACGTATTTGTGCAATATTGCTTTAACCAAATATTGAAGTTTCGACCCTATAAAACATCTTCAATCGTTATATTCTTATATTTGGATTTGTGACTTTATTTAAAAAGATAAAGAAAAAATAATTTAACTTTTGCATTGCCGTACTTTCTTTCCTATCATACGATGTCATCAGATTTCGAGTAAAACGTTTCGTCATCTAGATACCATCATCAGGTTTTTATTTTTAAATATAAACTTGTAATTTTTATTGCAGTTTCGTAAATCTTGCTTCTTCTAACGTATTTGTGCAATATTGCTTTAACCAAATATTGAAGTTTCGACCCTATAAACATCTTCAATCTTTATATTCTTATATTTGGATTTGTGACTTTATTTGACAAGATAAAGAAAAAATAATTTAACTTTTGCATTGTCGTATTTTATTTCCTATCATATGATGGCGTCAGATTTCGAGTAAAACGTTTCGTCATCTAGATACCATCATCAGGTTTTTATTTTTAAATATAAACTTGTAATTTTTATTGCAGTTTCGTAAATCTTGCTTCTTCTAACGTATTTGTGCAATATTGCTTTAACCAAATATTAATGTATCGACCCTATAAAACATATTCAATCTTTATATTCTTATATTTGGATTTGTGACTTTATTTGAAAAGATAAAGAAAAAATAATTTAACTTTTACATTGCCGTATTTTATTACCTATCATATAATAGCGTCAGATTTCGAGTAAAACGTTTCGTCATCTAGATATCATCATCATGTTTTTATTTTTAAATATAAACTTGTAATTTTTATTGCAGTTTCGTAAATCTTGCTTCTTCTAACGTATTTGTGCAATATTGCTTTAACCAAATATTAACGTTTCGACCCTATAAAACATCTTCAATCTTTATATTCTTATATTTGGATTTGTGACTTTATTTGAAAAGATAAAGAAAAAATAATTTAACTTTGACATTGCCGTATTTTATTACCTATCATATAATAGCGTCAGATTTCGAGTAAAACGTTTCGTCATCTAGATATCATCATCATGTTTTCATTTTTAAATATAAACTTGTAATTTTTATTGCAGTTTCGTAAATCTTGCTTCTTCTAGCGTATTCGTGTAATATTGCTTTAACCAAATATCAACGTTTCGACATTATAAAACATCTTCAATCTTTATATTTTTATAATTGAATTTGTGAATTTATTTTTAGAGATAAAGAAAAAATAATTTAATTTTTACATTGCCGTATTTTGTTTCCTATCATATGATGTCATCAGATTTCGAGTAAAACGTTTCGTTATCTAGATACCATCATCAGGTTTTCATTTTTAGATATAAACCTGTAATTTTTATTGCAGTGTCGTAAATCTTGCTTCTTCTATTGTCTTTGTGCAATATTACTTTAACCGAATATTAACGTTTCGACCCTATAAAAAAACATCTTCAATCTTTATATTCTTATATTTTGATTTGTGACTTTATTTGAAAAGATAAAGAAAAAATAATTTAACTTTTGCATTGTCGCATTTTGTTTTCTATCATACGATGTCATCAGATTTCGGGTAAAACGTTTCGGCATCTAGATACCAACATCAGGTTTTTATTTTTTAATATAAACTTGTAATTTTTATTGCAGGTTCGTAAATCTTGCTTCTTCTAAAGTATTTGTGCAATATTGCTTTAACCAAATATCAACGTTTCGACCCTATAAAACATCTTCAATCTTTATATTCGGAAAAGTATGATAGTTGTGAAATTTAAAATGGACTGCTATTATTGTCTTAGAAAAACGAATATATCCGAAAAAGTAAAAGCATAAATTGAAAACTACTTATCTGGTCTAAACAAAATTTGGCATACGAATGAAAAATGAGTTATTGTGTGGAACAAAAATTTTGTGTGTTAAAAAAAGGTTGTTTTTTGCTAGCTGTCATTTTGACAATTTTAAAGTTCAACTATTTCAATTAAACTATTTCATATTAAGTGTTAATTTTGTGAAATATAAATAAAAAAGATAAAAATAAAATACACGCGTTACAGTATTATTAGTTATATACTGGCAGCTGTCATTTGGACATTTTTTATGTATAATAATCGCGTTTATAAAAAAATATTTTGTTGTTTTAGTGTAGTATTAATTAAGATTGAAATACTTAAATATCAAATGAATTATTTGTAAATATTTCTTGACAGGTGTTATATCGACAAATTAGGCGATATGTTTTCACATCACAGTCCGAAGGAGTGTGATACAAAAGTAAATAATATAGTAAAACAGAATATAAAAAAAAAAAATTATAAAAAATGAAAAAAAAATTAAAAAAATTAAAATTTCAAATTTTTTTTAATTCTTTTATGTAATGACTTTTACCTTTAGAGTCACGACAGTGACGATCAGGCGATATGGGTTTTTACATATCGCCCCTTTCGAGCGATATGTATATCTCCCCTTTATTTTAAAAATGTTCGACCTCTGTCGTCGCCGTACCCGATTTTTGAAATATCGATTTTTTGACATTTTCGTTTTTTTTTCTCTAAAGTGGTACATTTCGCACCGATTTTGATTATTTGGTTTTATAGAGGAATAACGGGGGCACATTTTGTAAAAAATTTCAAATATACAGGGTGTACCGGAAAAAAGTTATTAAACGTCAAAGTTGAAAAATATGCGAATTCCGCTGTCTATCGTTTCAGGTCGCAAAAATTATTGTTTTCGATTTTTACTTTTGGAGCTTCGAGAGGACCGTAAAATAAAGGATAAGTTCGTAGATGGAGGATATCGGAAATTGAGGAGTAATTTTTTTGATTTTTTTTAAGTCGAAAAATGGCCATCGCAGGGTCGTCTTGGGTACCGAATAACTCGAATTGGGTACGTCGGACATATTTCCGGTTTAAACGATCAGATGGGCCGTCTCAAATACTATCTTTTCACAATACATCTTTCTATACCTAAAAACATTAGAAATTGTGAAAAATTGTGAAAATTTAAAAATTACGATTTTAGACCCAAAATTCTTACGGTTTTTAATTATTTTCTCGAAAAATAATTTTTTTATTAAAATGTTGTATATCCTATCGGAAAGAGCTCGTCGAACTACGTTTAAAATATATTTTTTCGATTTTTAATCATTTTAATTTACAGAGGACGAAACGAATAAATTTTGATTTTTTTTTGATTTTTTACAATTTTTTTTTTTAGGTACTGGTCCGCTTAAACCCGTCTGTGAGCTACTGTAATTAACTTTTTCAACTTTTTTTTGGACTGTTGTTTAGAGGGATAAATAGACTTTAAAATTCATACCGTGCGCGCTCTTCGTTATGACTTTTAGTGGTTCAAAAAAAATAAAATTTAATTTTTTTATATTTTTTTTACCAAAAATTTTTTATGTTCGATTATAGCTTCTACTATAATATCCTTAGAGAGTTTATTTTAGGCTTATTTTATTCCTCAATCTTTTCTAAACACGCACGTATACTTGAATATATTAATTTATTTTTTTAAATTTGAGTAAAATTGATATATTTAGAGCGAGGACAGAAAAATTCGTCAAATATCGAAATGCAACGTTTTTTAAATAGCTTGCCATGAAATCTCAAACAGGCTTCCATATTGAAATAATTACAGCTGTCAAAATTGGCCTAAAATGGGTGTTTTTGACTTCAGAATGTGAACTTGTTTCAACGTTTTGACGTCAAAAATTGAATGTTATAGATTATTTGGGGCTTTTACAATTTAATGAGTCCAAAAATAAATCATGAGTCCGATTAGTTATCGAATTTTCAATTTTAAAAACACTCTGCAATTTCCGTAAAAGTTTCATTTTAAGAGAATTATGACTTTTCGAAGAGATTGCTTTGGATGGATAAAGCGTCATCGCGGATATTAAAAATATGAAGTGTCAAAAAAGGCCGAAAATGGCATATTTCATCGTAAGTTTTAAAAGTTATTATATCAATTCGCGCTTTAAAATTAGGTATAAGAGATAGTTCGAAACTTCTACAATTCAGTGTTATAAAACAGATAACTCCAAAAATAGTATTTATACATGCATTTTTCATTTTAATGTAGGTCTGCTTACCTAAATTTTGATTAATTTTTTTCAATATCGGGGATTTTCGGAATAGCCGAAAATTGCCGATAAGATTTTTTCCAAGTTTTATTCATTGTGACTGTATTTGAACAGATAAAGAAAAAATAATTTAACTTTTACATTGCCGTATTTTGTTTCCTATCAAATAATGGCGTCAGATTTCGAGTAAAACGTTTCGTCATCTAGATACCATCATCAGGTTTTTATTTTTAAATATAAACTTGTAATTTTTATTGCAGTTTCGTAAATCTAGCTTCTTCTAATGTCTTTGTGCAATATTGCTTTAACCAAATATCAACGTTTCGACACTATAAAACATCTTCAATCTTTATATTCTTATATTTGGATTTGTGACTTTATTTAAAAAGATAAAGCAAAAATAATTTAACTTTTGCATTGCCGTATTTTGTTTCCTATCATATGATGTCATCAGATTTCGAGTAAAACGTTTCGTCATCTAGATACCAACATCAGGTTTTTATTTTTAAATATAAACTTGTAATTTTTATTGCAGTTTCGTAAATCTTGCTTCTTCTAACGTATTTGTGCAATATTGCTTTAAAAAAATATTAAAGTTTCGACCCAATAAACATCTTCTACCTTTATATTTTTATATTTGGATTTGTGACTTTATTTGAAAAGATAAAGAAAAAATAATTTAACATTTTCATTGTAGAATTTTGTTTCTTATCATATGGTGTCGTCAGATTTCAAGTACAACGTTTCGTCATCGAGATACCATCATCAGGTTTTTATTTTTAAATATAAACTTGTAATTTTTATTGCAGTTTCGTAAATCTTGCTTCTTCTAACGTATTTGTGCAATATTGCTTTAAAAAAATATTAAAGTTTCGACCCTATAAAACATCTTCAATCTTTATATTCTTATATTTGGATTTGTGACTTTATTTGAAAAGATAAAGAAAAAATAATTTAACATTTTCATTGTAGTATTTTGTTTCTTATCATATGGTGTCGTCAGATTTCAAGTACAACGTTTCGTCATCGAGATACCATCATCAGGTTTTCATTTTTAAATATAAACCTGTCATTTTTATTGCAGTGTCGTAAATCTTGCTTCTTCTAACGTCTTTGTGCAATATTACTTTAACCAAATATCAACGTTTCGACCCTATAAAAAAACATCTTCAATCTTTATATTCTTACATTCAGATTTGTGACTTTATTTGTAAAGATAAAGAAAAACTAATTAAACTTTTGCATAGCCGTATTTTGTTTCCTATCATATAATGTCATCAGATTTCGAGTAAAACGTTTCGTCATCTAGATACCATCATCAGGTTTTTATTTTTAAATATAAACTTGCAATTTTTATTGCAGTTTCGTAAATCTTGCTTCTTCTAAAGTTTTTGTGCAATATTGCTTTAACCAAATATCAACGTTTCGATCCTATAAAACATCTTCAATCTTTATATTCGGAAAAGTATGATGGTTGTGAAATTTGAAATGGACAGCTATTATGGGTTTAGAAAAACGAATATATCCGAAGAAATTAAAGCATGAATTAAAAACTGCTTATCTGGTCTGAACAAAATTTGGCGTACGAATAAAAAATGAGTTATTGTGTGGAACACAGATTTTTTGTGTTGAAAAAGAGGTTGTTTTTTGCTAGCTGTCATTTTGACAATTTCAAAGTTCAACTATTTCAATTAAACCATTTATTATTAAGTGTTAATTTTGTGAAACATAAATAAAAGGGATAAAAATGAAATACACGAGTTACAGTATTATGAGTTATATACTGTCAGCTGTCATTTTGACATTTTTTTTTATGTGTAATAATCGCGTTTATAAAAGAATATTTTGTTGTGTTAGTGTAGTTCTCATATTAAGATTGAAATACTTAAATATCAAATGAAATATTTGTAAATATTTTTTGACAGGTGTTATATCGACAAATTAGGCGATATGTTTTCACATCACAGTCCGAAGGAGTGTGATACAAAATTAAATAATATAGTACAACAGAATATTTAGAAAAAAATTATAATAAATGAAAAAAAAAATTAAAAAAATTAAAAATTCAAATTTTTTTAAATTCTTTTATGTAATAACTTTTACCTTTAGAGTCACGACAGTGACGATCAGGCGATATGCAGCTTTTACATATCGCCCCTTTCGAGCGATATGTATATATCCCCTTTATTTTAAAAATGTTCGACCTTGTCGTCGTCGTCGTCGTCGTCGTCGTACCCGATTGTTGAAATCGCGATTTTTGACATTTTCGATTTTTTTTCTCTCAAGTGGTAAAACTCTAACTGATTTTGATTATTTGGTTTTATAGAGGAATAACGGGGGCACGTTTTGTGAACAATTTTAAATATACAGGGTGTACCGGAAAAAAGTTATTAAACGTCAAAGTCGGGAAATATGCGAAATCCGCTGTCTATCGTTTCAGGTCGCAAAAATTATTTTTTTCGATTTTTACTTTTGGAGGTTGGAGAGATCCGTCAAATAAAGAGCAAGTTCGTAGATGGAGGATATCGGAACTTGAGAAGTAATTTTTTTGATTTTTTAAAAGTCGAAAAATGGTCATCGCAGGGTCGTCTTGGGTACCGAATAACTCGAATTGGGTACGTCGGACATATTTCCGGTTTAAACGATCAGATGGGCCGTCTCAAATACTATCTTTTCACAATACATCTTTCTATACCTAAAATCATTAGAAATTGTAAAAAATTGTGAAAATTTAAAAATTACGATTTTAGACCCAAAATTTTCACGGTTTTTAATTTTTTTCTCGAAAAATAATTTTTTTATTAAAATGTCGTATATCCTATCGGAAAAAGCCCGTCGAACTACGTTTAAAATATATTTTTTCGATTTTTAATCATTTTAATTTACAGAGGACGAAACGAATGAATTTTGATTTTTTTTGGATTTTTTACAATTTTTTTTTTAGGTACTGGTCCGCTTAAACCCGTCTGTGAGCTACTGTAATTAACTTTTTCAACTTTTCCTTGGACCGTTGTTAAGAGGGATAAATAGACTTTAAAATTGATACCGTGCGCGTTCTTCGTTATGACGTTTAGTGGTTCAAAAAAAATATTATTTAATTTTTTTACGTTTTTTTTACCAAAATTTTTTTATAACCGACTATAATTTCTACTATATTATCCTTAGAGAGTTCATTTTAGGCTTATTTTATTCCTCAATCTTTTCTCAACACGCACGTATACTTGAATATATTAATTTATTTTTTTTAATTTGAGTAAAATTGATATATTTAGAGCGAGAACAGAAAAATTTGTCAAATATCAAAGTTCAACGTTTTTTAAATAGCTTGCCATGAAATCTCAAACAGGCTTCCATATTGAAATAATTACAGCTGTCAAAATTGGCCTAAAATGGGTGTTTTTGACATCAGAATGTGACCTTGTTTCAACGTTTTGACGTTAAAAATTGAATGCTATAGATTATTTGGGACTTTTACAATTTAATGAGACCAAAATTAAAGCTTCATATGTCAGATTAGTTATCGAATTTTTAATTTTAAAAAGACTCTGCAATTTCCGTAAAAGTTTCATTTTAACAGAATTATGACTTTTCGAAGAGATTGCTTTGGATGCATCGTGGATATTAAAAATATGAAGTGTCAAAAAAGGCCAAAAATAGCCGAAAATGGCATATTTCATCGCAAGTTTTTAAAGTGATTCTAGCAGGTCGCGCTTTAAAATTTGGGATAAGAGATAGCTCGAAACTTCTACATTACAGTGCTATAAAACAGATAGCTCCAAATATAGTATTTATACATGCATTTTTCATTTTAATGTAGGTCTGCTTACCTAAATTTTGATTAATTTTTTTCAATATCGGGGATTTTCGGAATAGCCGAAAATTGCCGATAAGATTTTTTCCAAGTTTTATTCATTGTGACTGTATTTGAACAGATAAAGAAAAAATAATTTAACTTTTACATTGCCGTATTTTGTTTCCTATCATATGATGGCGTCAGATTTCGAGTAAAACGTTTCGTCATCTAGATACCATCATCAGGTTTTTATTTTTAAATACAAACTTGTAATTTTTATTGCAGTTTCGTAAATCTAGCTTCTTCTAATATCTTTGTGTAATATTGCTTTAACCAAATATCAACGTTTCGACACTATAAAACATCTTCAATCTTTATATTCTTATATTTGGATTTGTGACTTTATTTGAAAAGATAAAGAAAAAATAATTTAACTTTTGCATTGCCGTATTTTGTTTCCTATCATATGATGTCATCAGATTTCAAGTAAAACGTTTCGTCATCTAGATACCAACATCAGGTTTTTATTTTTAAATATAAACTTGTAATTTTTATTGCAGTTTCGTAAATCTTGCTTCTTCTAACGTATTTGTGCAATATTGCTTTAACCAAATATTAAAGTTTCGACCCAATAAACATCTTCTATCTTTATATTCTTATATTTGGATTTGTGACTTTATTTGAAAAGATAAAGAAAAAATTATTTAACATTTTCATTGTAGTATTTTGTTTCTTATCATATGGTGTCGTCAGATTTCAAGTACAACGTTTCGTCATCGAGATACCATCATCAGGTTTTCATTTTTAAATATAAACCTGTCATTTTTATTGCAGTGTCGTAAATCTTGCTTCTTCTAACGTCTTTGTGCAATATTACTTTAACCAAATATCAACGTTTCAACCCTATAAAAACATCTTCAATCTTTATATTCTTACATTCGGTTTTGTGTCTTTATTTGTAAAGATAAAGAAAAAGTAATTAAACTTTTGCATTGCCGTATTTTGTTTCCTATCATATAATGTCATCAGATTTCGAGTAAAACGTTTCGTCATCTAGATACCATCATCAGGTTTTTATTTTTAAATATAAACTTGTAATTTTTATTGCAGTTTCGTAAATCTGGCTTCTTCTAACGTATTTGTGCAATATTGCTTTAACCAAATATTAAAGTTTCGACCCTATAAAACATCTTCAATCTTTATATTCTTATATTCTTATATTTGGATGTGTGACTTTATTTGAAAAGATAAAGAAAAATAATTTAACATTTTCATTGTAGTATTTTGTTTCTTATCATATGGTGTCGTCAGATTTCAAGTACAACGTTTCGTCATCGAGATATCATCATCAGGTTTTCATTTTTAAATATAAACCTGTCATTTTTATTGCAGTGTCGTAAATCTTGCTTCTTCTAACGTCTTTGTGCAATATTACTTTAACCAAATATCAACGTTTCGACCCTATAAAAAAACATCTTCAATCTTTATATTCTTACATTCGGATTTGTGACTTTATTTGTAAAGATAAAGAAAAACTAATTAAACTTTTGCATAGCCGTATTTTGTTTCCTATCATATAATGTCATCAGATTTCGAGTAAAACGTTTCGTCATCTAGATACCATCATCAGGTTTTTATTTTTAAATATAAACTTGCAATTTTTATTGCAGTTTCGTAAATCTTGCTTCTTCTAAAGTTTTTGTGCAATATTGCTTTAACCAAATATCAACGTTTCGATCCTATAAAACATCTTCAATCCTTATATTCGGAAAAGTATGATGGTTGTGAAATTTGAAATGGACTGCTATTATGGGTTTAGTAAAACGAATATATCCGAAGAAATTAAAGCATGAATTAAAAACTACTTATCTGGTCTGAACAAAATTTGGCGTACGAATAAAAAATGAGTTATTGTGTGGAACAAAGATTTTTTGTGTTGAAAAAGAGGTTGTTTTTTGCTAGCTGTCATTTTGACAATTTCAAAGTTCAACTATTTCAATTAAACCATTTATTATTAAGTGTTAATTTTGTGAAACATAAATAAAAGGGATAAAAATGAAATACACGAGTTACAGTATTATGAGTTATATACTGTCAGCTGTCATTTTGACATTTTTTTTTATGTGTAATAATCGCGTTTATAAAAAAATATTTTGTTGTTTTAGTGTAGTTCTCATATTAAGATTGAAATACTTAAATATCAAATGAAATATTTGTAAATATTTCTTGACAGGTGTTATATCGACAAATTAGGCGATATGTTTTCACATCACAGTCCGAAGGAGTGTGATACAAAAGTAAATAATATAGTAAAACAGAATATTTAAAAAAAAAATTATAAAAAATGAAAAAAAAATTAAAAATTCTAATTTTTTTAAATTCTTTTATGTAATGACTTTTACCTTTAGAGTCACGACAGTGACGATCAGGCGATATGCAGCTTTTACCTCTCCCCCTCTGCATGGTTGGATTAAATTTGTTTTTGTAAATGTTTTTTTATTTATTTTTTGATATATATTTTCTTTATTTAAAATTATATTTGTGAAAAACATGAATATTGGCGTTAATTCAAAATTTTAACATAAGACGTATATTGTATGACTCTAACCAGCGTTTTTCGGGCTCGGTTCTTCATGATTGAAAATAAAGTAAATGTCTTTCATCACGCCAAAATTGATGATTTTTTCAGAAATCATGTATTTTAGGAGCGTAGATCTAAGAGCAGTTTTTGGTGCGAATTCTTAGGTTTTGAAATATTCTTTCTTAAGTGTCGTTTTGTATATTCATAATAAAGCATTCTCGTTCCTCCCCGTACTATTTTTTTTATTATAAGTTATCACACTTCTTCCATAGAAAATGTTTCAATTAAAATTTTTACTTGAATTTTTCTCTTTAAAAATAAATACTTAATTATTTATTGTTTTTGTTGTAAAAATATTTTATTGCATTGGGTTATATTTTTGTTGATTGAAAATAGCTCTAAAAAAGGAAAAACGGAACAGACAAGTATATAATAAAAAAATACTATATTATTCCTCTTTTTACTCGTTTTCCTATAAAATTGCATTATAAATCAATAACTAAAACGATATGCGTCCGAAACCTTAATCTCTATATAAAACAGGAATATTAGAAGAAAAAGTTTAAAAACTAAATGTTTCCTACAAGACCTTTGCAATCAAAGCCAAGAATACATTATTTAAAAATTTAAATTAAGAGTCCAAGCGTGAGACGAAAAATTTGGTTGCAATTACATTTCTCCTAGGCTCGGGAGCCCCACCCCCCCCCCCCCCCTAAATACGCCACTACTGGAGATACTTACCAGTTGAAACGATGTGATTCAAAACAAATAAAGACAATGCAAGTTCAAAACTCTTCATCATTTAAGAAACATCATTGTCTTGAAATGAAAACCTTACACTGGTAGACCGGTTTCGAACTCTTTTGTTCTCGTCAGTACCGGGTAAGTGTTCATACCATACCAAATGAAAGTTTTTAATACTAATGCCTATAATATTAACATTCTTGGGTTGTAATGTAATGTAAGGTTTTCATTTCTTGGTAGAACTATGCAATCTGATTTGTATTTTATTATTCAACAGTGTTAGGCGAAATACAACCTTATAGTATAAGGTACTTTCGGGTAGTTTAATAGTAGTTTGTACAACAAGAGTGGATATGATGTCCATATCGCACGAGAAAGTAAATTTTCCGAGGGCAATATGGACAATCCACTCGAGTTGAACAGTATATTTTTTCTACGACCAAACTTACAAACCTTATGCTAAAAAATGTAAAAAAAAGTTTTCAGGTTGCCGGGCTCGAACTCACGACCATTGGATCCATAGTAAAACGCTCTACCTTTCGACTATCGAAACGTTAAACTAATTATGGGAAAACCAACTGATAAATGATGCTACATGAAATTAATTTTCTATGCACATTCAGCAGGTTGCACTATTGATAAATCTATTATAAATGCGTCTGGATTTTATTATATTGAACAAATGAATAACAAATTGTACCATAAGCATTTAAATTATATAATTTAGTGTCTTGAAAAAGAAGGCGGAGCCTCGGTAAAAATTATATACTGTGATTGGTCGGTACTTTTAACAACAACAATGGCTTCTCTGTAATTGACTACTATGATTGGTCAGTTTCATTACCTATCTAGGATTGTTATGAAATTTTGCGGCACAGTTAACTGGAATAGTCTACTTTACTCGCCACTTAAGTGTAAAGGAAACAAATTTCCATGTGGGAGTAGAAAAAAATTTTTTTTTCACGCTTTCTTAAATGTTTGCTACCACCTGACTAGTAAGAAATTCTGTGTTTTTACAATATAAAAATTCATTCTCATAAAAAAATTTTTATGCCTCACATTCAAAATAACCCTCCCAAGCTAAGACACTTTGGACTGTCATTGGATATTGAGATATGCAATGGGATTTACCCAAATCTCATAGGATTTATATAAGGCCGTGTAGTTTATCCTCGTCCCCATATATTCCGTCATGGAATATTCCAATAAATCCTCATTTGTATGTTCCAATTTTTTTTTTGTTAAATTTTACTTTAAAATCATTTAAGGATTCCCCACACCGGCACCGACGCGATTTAGCGGTAGCGGCATCATTAAAAAACGCGGTGCAGTATCGCTATCAATACGATAAACAAAGTGGTTTTGTATGTCAGGTACAAGATCGCCTCTAATGAACAGATTTTGCTGTTATTGGCACTAGTTAAAGATGAGAGGCAAATAAGTTAAATGTAATAAAAAAGAGAAATGTAGGTACGTATAATATAATAACTTCTATATATATTTTAGAGGCTTAAACTAAGCACAAGCCTGTTCAAGTAAACTGAAACTCCCTTTAATTTATTACCTAAGAACATATGAACGTAAAATTCAATCCCTGTTGCTTTGTCCAAATTGGAAAAAGTAATTGGTTTCTGATATTCAATAACTTATGAAAAATATATGACAATTTATATAACACTATGCGATATGGTCAATAACAAGACGTCCTGAACACAATGAGTTCAATGATGATAACTAGAAATATGAAACTCGGCCATTCTTATTAATGTTATTTAATAAAATATCTTACTGTCTTACGAAAGATTATTTACAAGATATGATTTTTTATGTTTAAGAAAAGGGAAATATTAAAAGAAAACTGTATAATTCCTATTATTTAACGAGTGGTAATAGTATATTACGTAATAAGTGTTGTAAAAAGCAATTTACGCACAAATAGAAAAGTTACGCACGTCGCCGCGTAGCGGCGTGTGCGTAATTCTATGAGTGCGTAATTGCATTACAACACGTATTACGTACCATACTTTACCTACGACCTACTTATTCACACAACATCATTTAGTTTTAGTTTTTCATCTTAACTGGTAACAATATTATTAATTTAAGAATGTGATAACATCAACGAGAAGGTATATATTGTAATAATTCTACAGTATGATTATTTAAATTTACAAATGTTATTTTTTATAATATTATTTATTCTCATTACAATAATTATTTATAGTTACAGAACAATTATTGAAGACAAAAGGTATATCGTTTCTTTTGCTTGTTGAAGCATAAGTAAGATTTACATTATTAGTTGCCTCAATGAAATTTTCATTAAGAGATCCTTTGTGTATAATTTTGCTTCTTGCGTCAATTCTTTGGATGCCAGTGATGTTGACAGTTCGGCTAATGTATTTAAAAATAAATATAAGAACCGTTTGCTATTGAGTCAGTAAGATTTTGCACTGAAGGGGTTTTTCTTTAATTAACTAATATTTTGTTATTTTGCCAATTTTTCATTATATTAATTGTATATATGTTATGTATTATTTAAATTGCTATGAATCTAATCTTTTAATTTAAAGTATTTAAGTTATATTAGGTGATATTTAAGTTAAGGCTTAACCAGTATCTGGTATTATTTTATAATACCAGATGTCTGCAAATAAAGGCCTTTTATTAACCATATTTCTTGTTACGAAGTATTTGCATTTACAGTGTACACTTCTGGTTAGTAATAAATTGTTTATTATTATTATTATTATTATTATTATTATTATTATTATTATTATTAATACTATTAGTACTACTACTAGTACTTGCTATTGCAGATGATATTTTAGACGAATTGTTAGTTTGATTATTTAGGGAATTATCCACATACCCTTCAGCTACGGCTGAGGACTGCCATCCGCCGTGTCTTTTTAAATCTAATAAGTCACCACCCGCGTCAACAAGAATAGTCGCGGACGAGCGTCGAAAACAGTGTCCTGTATAATTCGCTGCTTCTGGTAGTCCCAGATATTTGGCTATTTCTTTTGGAACCTTTCCTAACTTGTTAATACCAACAGACTGTTTGGTACATTTTCCGTTTATATAGTTTAGAAAAAAAGGTAAATTTGGAGCTGTACTTACTGCAGAGCGAATGTTTATATATTTATTAACCTTTGGGTAAAAATATTCTGACACCACAAAAGAACGTTGCCGTTTAGTTTTTGAATCGGAAATATTAATAATTAGATTCTTCCCTGTGTCTTGGATATCTGACGGTTTTATATTACGCAACTCTTGTTTCCTGCATGCACCGCTTATACCAATTATAAGAGCAACCTAAAAGACGATTTGAAATAAATTTACACATTTAACATTATATTGAGCTCAATATATTACCTTCATAAACAAATGTTTATCATCTGGTGCGTTTTCTAGAAAATCGTTTATATTCTTGCTTGTCAAAATCTTGGATTTTTTGGATTTAAAGCCGTCCGATTTTCTCTTCAGAAGAGCTTGTAATTTGGAGTAGTTTGCAATATCGACATTGTGATTTATATTAATTGTGGCCTTTAACATTGAGTAAAATGACCAAAGTGAGGAAGGCTTCATCGTTTTTGATAGTTCTTGGAAATATGCCATCATTACATTCTCGGAAAATGATTTAACGTCGTTTTTTAATCTCCATTCCATAAATCTTTGGTAAGTAAATTTGTATCGATATTCAGATTTCGCCGGTAACAAGTTGTTTTTAGCAGCTTCTGCAATTTCGCTAATATTGGGTGGAGTTAAATTTTCTATTTCACTGTCACTCGACATTTTTTATGTACCTAATCAAACTAATTTCACTTTATAATATTACTCACATACAAATTTGATCTACGATTATGTCAGTTTTTGAATAAGTTTGTTTGTATTGACCGTTGCTAAGCGGTTGCTAGGAAAACTGTGCGATTTTTTTACCAAGCTGTGCGATTTTTTTACCGTGCGTAATGGGAATCTTACATTGATCGGAAACGGTGTGTTTTTAAGTATTTACAGTAGTGGTCGTAGGTAAAATGATTAGTGGCGAATTGGATTGCACAATAACAAGTTCACTAAATTTTATTTTAACTAACACATGATTTTAGCATGAATTTGTAGGAATAATAATTCTCACCGATCTCTATACAGTATAGGTCAGTGATAATCCCCTAACAGATAATTTGATTTACATCCGTCTTATTAAAAGAATGTAGAATTTTTTGGATTTTCCCTTATTTATTTAACAATTCTTTATAAACCTGGTTATGTACTATGTTTCTACTCCCACGTGGAAACTTGCTGTTTCAGTGATTGGAAAAGTGGATCATGGCGGTTAACTGAAGTAATATGATTTTATATCCATCCTAGTTAGGATATGAAACTGACCAATCACAGCGGTCATTTACAACGAAACCAAATACATATGTTGTAATTTTTACGAGTAGTTTTCTGATACTTGACGGAAGTGAGGTTAGAAATATACTTTAAAAATATGCAAATCTGTCAGATAAAATTTGTTTTTTTTAAAATTAAAATCAAAACATTCTTTCCAGAGTCCCAGAGTCTATGCATACACAATTTTTTCCTAAAAAGTGCGCGAAATGGTGCGAAAAATGCAGGTATAATACCAAAATTTCTGTCGAACTATTGTTATTTTTTGACCGAGCTAATGATTTACGCACAGATGCACTTTCCTGTTTCAAAAATCTTCCGTTTTCCACTCATTTCTAGATAATCACTAAAATATTTAATGCCAAATGAACGTTTTTTACTAACCTTGGAGGCAAGGGCCTGTCGACATATTAAGCACCGGTTCCCGTAGATCACCGAAGTTAAGCGGTGTCGAGCGCGGTTAGTACTTGGGCGGGTGACCGCTTGGGAACACGGCGTGCTCTTGCCTCAGGGAAGAGTGTAAAATGAATCGACACCTAGCCATCCTATTCACGCCGGACAGGCCGGATGAGATCGGATATCTCGTAGGATGAAGGTGCCGTTTCACACTCCCCAGTCGGTAGATCACATTTGTGGTCGATGACCGGTTCAAGATGGCCTATGTAGTCGGCGAACCGTAAAAAAAAAAAAAATACTAACCTTGGTTGTTTGTTTTTCATGTAAATATTTGTTAACCGCGATATTTTCTGATATATCTTGAACGGGAATCCAACCTAAATCGACCTTAAAATTTTTATTAAACGCAACGGATATAGAAAAATAACTGGTAAATCTTCCTTAAATAGTGGAAAATGAAGTTAAGTACATAAAACCAGATAAAAAAGACGAAATGATAACATTTTAGAAAAAAAAAATCATTTTTTACTAAAGGTTTTAAGGTTATGATATTTCCACAGTATTGTTAATTGGTAATTATTTTAAAACACTTTACCTTAGCCAACGATAAAAATTCATATTAATGCATAAAACCCATTTTGAACTGTTTAAAACTAATTCTACAGCTATTTTGTTGTATTTCGTAGTTATAATTCTTACGCAAGCAGAAATAAACCCGGACAAACTTTTTTTCTTCTGTGCATTTTAGCTGTACAATTTAATCAAACTAACTATGGTTGAGAAAAAAAATTGTTCATTTTTATTACTAAATATATCGCTTTTTGTCTGTTATTGTGCAAAAGGCCGATTGTAAGAAAGATAGATATATTCAAAAATATTTTGTGTAAATATAAGAAATTACCCAAATCGATAAATATGTTACAGTTAATTTGGTCCACAGATTTGCCATCGAAATTAATTTTTTTTATTTGTTTTTTATTATCTTTCTTACAAGTTTACGGCCAACTTCAGAGATAAGTTATGATGCCCAGTTTAAATGATTTTTTAAAATGAAGGTCGGAAATTGAGTCGTAGAAAAAATATACTGTACAACTCGAGTGGATTGTCCATATTGCGCTCGGAGGTTTAAGAACTCCGCCTACGGCGTTGTGCTCAATTTACTTCCATTAATCATTGATTCACTGGTTAACAAGATTTTTGTCCCAAGCGCAAAAATGTCTGATTCCAATATAATTTTGCATGCTGAAATCAATCATGTTTTCAGAATTTCTCCATCACCCTTAGTTTTTATGTTCCAGTATATGTGATTATTTACCTATAAAATGCACGCATAGGTCTGTACTATAAGAGTCATCTAACAAAAACTTGTGTCAGGCATTGCTATTTTGTTATTTGTGTATTGTAACAATAACTTGTTGTGACTAGAAATAACAAAGTGTGCTCTGTGTGTCACGCGAAACATGTCTTGGCTTGTTGAGACCTGCAAGCAGTTCCGAGTCCTACATAACATTTATTGTTGTTTTAGTTATCGGCTAGAGCTCGGTAAATGAACATATACGCAGACTTTTTTAACGTTTTGAAGAATGTGCTGTGGTGCATTTTAAGCTATTGTAGTGTAACTCACCTGTTAAAATGCCAAGAAATTGTGTAAACCACCCGAACTCTTTTTGCTACATCTGCGGTGAATTGACATTTAAATCTCAAAAACGGTCTTTCACGCCTCTCGTTAATAAATGCTATGAACAGTATTTCAAGTGTAAAGTCGGCGATCAAGACAAAAGCTGGGCTCCCCATATTTGCTGTGTTACGTGTGTCAGACTTCTTACAGCGTGGGCAAAAGGTAAACGACATATGCCTTTTGCTATTCCCATGATTTGGAGGGAACCATCAGACCATATTACCGATTGCTATTTTTGTCTTACAAATATCAGTGGTATAACTTCTAAATCCAAACATACTGTTAAATATCCTCATATTCCATCTGCACTGAGACCAGTGCCGCACAGTCCGGAATTACCTGTGCCTGACCCCCCACAAAATATGACACCGAGCGACGATGAAACTGCCGATGACGAAGTAAACAACGAAAGTTTTTCAGCCGAAAATATTGATCTGGATCCAACATTTACACCAGATTCGTCTTCTTGTGCGCCGCATCTTCTAAGTCAAGAAGAACTTAACGACCTTGTCCGCGATTTAAACTTGTCTAAGAAGCAAGCCGAACTTCTAGGTTCTAGATTAAAAGACTGGAATCTTCTACAGAGTGGCACTAAAGTTGCTTTTTATCGTAAGCGCCATGCAGAGTTTGAAGAATTCTTCTCTATGAAAGACGGGCTTGTATTTTGTAATGATGTATGCTCTGTTATGAACGCACTTGGGCATGACTATGATACAAATGAGTGGCGTTTGTTCATTGACTCTTCCAAATCAAGCTTGAAAGCGGTACTACTCCACAATGGAAAATAAGTTCCCCTCTGTTCCTTTGGCTCATGCAGGCAACATGAAAGAATCATATGACAACATGAAGCTTCTTTTGGAAAAAATTAAATATATAGACTTTAAGTGGAATATTTGTGGCGATTTGAAAGTTGTTTCACTTTTGCTCGGCATGCAACTCGGTTACACTAAGTATTGTTGTTTCCTATGCGAATGGGACAGTCGAGATAGGAAAAATCACTATGAAAAGAAAGAGTGGCCTAAACGAACTTCCCTGACACCAGGAAATAAGAATGTCAGTGGTATCCCACTTGTTGATCCCCAAAAAATTTATTTACCACCTTTGCACAATAAGCTTGGGTTAATAAAGAATTTTGTTAAAGGTATGGATAAAACTAACAGTGCGTTTGCATATGTGAGAAGTAAGTTCCCTAAAATCAGTGATGCCAAGATAAAGGAAGGTATTTTTGTGGGACCTCAGATCAGAGAGCTACTTCGAGATGAAAACTTTAGTGAGGCTCTGAATGGAGTTGAAAAAGCAGCATGGTTTTCTTTCAAGGACATTTGCAACGGCTTCTTGGGAAATCGTAAATCCGAAAATTACGTAGAGAATGTTAACAATTTATTGGTCTCATATAAAGCCATGGGTTGCAACATGAGTCTAAAAATACACTTTCTTCATTCACACTTTGACTTTTTTCCTAAAAACCTTGGAGCAGTAAGTGACGAACATGGCGAGCGATTTCACCAGGACATTCTGGACATGGAGAAGAGATACCAAGGCAAATGGAGCCCCGCTATGTTGGCAGACTATTGCTGGACGCTGAAGAGAGATGTTTCTGATGCAAAGTACAGTCGAAAGTCATATATGACCACATTTTCTAAGTAAATATATCACTTTGTACTTTATTTTTTCATAACTTATACCCATATTATAATATATACGTTCACAAAAATCATTGCTTTGTCACTTTAAAACCCTGCGTGATGGAAAAATTCTGAAAACATATATGAAATATGTTTAAAAAGTACTACCAAGTACACCCACTTCAGCTCGTGGGACAAAAAAAATCTTAAATTTTGTTGACCAGTGTTATTTACATAAAAAGGATTTTTTCCTATGCTTACACAAAAAGTTCTAATATGAAATTCTATATTAGCTTATAAACGTAAACTCTGTTAAAAACTTTATAATTATGTTTTAATTAATGAAAAAGCTTACATTATGGGGTAGGTCTAAAGGGTTAATAAGTATGTATATTGTATAATTTCATCCGCTGTATTTTCCACCAAAAGTTGCTGATATAAATAAGGGCAAATGTTTTACACCAGCCATTAGTCCCGTCTATCACTGAAAAAAGCTATTAGCGACAAAAAGCGTATGTACCTTAATTACATATTTATTTATTTATTTATTTATTTATTTAGGATACAAACAGGAAATCCCATAGACAGTATCCACTAATTTTATAATAAGTAAATTATATCTATCCTACAACAATATCAGTACTTATAAGCTAATAATATTAATGATTGGATAACAATACAAAAAGAAGTATTTGCCATTATGGCAAATGCCTATGATAGGCAATAATAACAACATGAAAAAACGAAGCATTATGGTACTTATTTAATTATTCTAAAAGCCTTCGTTTTAGAGCCTTTTTAATTCTATTCAAAGATGTTGAAAAGAAATCTAGATCTAGGTCCGAAAAATAGCGATTCGAGTTTCTCATCATTCGACTGATTGGTGAGTTTTGAGAACTATTTGTATGATGAAATGGAGTATAAAAAATGTAATTATTTCTTAGTTGTCGCGGTGCAACATTGAACGCCATCCTTGAGACCAGATATGGAGAGTCAACCCTATTCGAGGATATTTTAAACATATAAACCAAGTCCGATAAAATTCTTCGATTCCGCAGAGACAATATACAAAAATGCAATCTTACAGTATTTATGTCGTGAAGTATATAATTTTGCTTAAATAGTAGACATCTCAAGAATCTGTTTTGCACCCTTTCCAATCTATCTATATATACAGCATACATTGGATTCCATACAACAGATGCAAAATTTAACTTGCTATACACATACGCATAATACAAGCACATCAAAGATTTAATGTTGTTAAAGTATTTAGCCTGCCTAGTAATAAAGCCCAAAATCTGACAACAACTGGACGCCAAGGAGTTTATATGTTTATCAAATAAAAGCTTCTCATCAAGAACTACGCCAAGGTCCCTTATTTGATTCACTTTTTTAAGAACGCTTCCATTAATTAGATAGTCTTGGTTAATTAAATTTTTATTTCTAGAAAATGAGATCACGCAGCATTTATCTATATTGATAAACAAATAATTTTTTTTGCAATATGTGATAAAACGCAGGAGATCTTCTTGTACGAGGTCACAATCGACCAGTGAACGAATCTGCTTATACATTTTCAAATCGTCCGCATAAATTACAAAGTCACAATTCAAGAAGCAGCTTTTAATGTCATTTATGTAAATAATAAATAATAACGGCCCTAAATGCGATCCTTGTGGCACCCCGGAGGAAACTGGAAGAATATCAGAATTGACTCCATTTATACATACTCTGAACTGTCGATCTGACATATAAGATCTAAACCATTCCAATAGGCTACCACTTACACCGATCAATTTTAGTTTATTTAGCATGAGAACCTGATCAACTTTATCGAATGCCTTACTAAAGTCGGTGTAAATGGCATCAACCTGAACACGTTTATCCATACTTTCTTTTATGAAGTCCGTATAGATTAAAAGATTGCTTTCAATGGACCTATTAGCCATAAATCCGTGTTGCTCCAAGATGATTTGTCCTTTCACAAGATTAAAAAGATATTTATAAAGTAATTTTTCAAGTAGTTTGGCAAATATGCACAATTTACTTATCGGACGATCATTATTGACGAGATTCCTTTGACCACCCTTAAAAATTGGTACCACATTTGACAGTTTCCATTTCTGGGGAAACAAACCGGCTTTAAGAGATTGGTTGAACAGTAAAAATAAGGGCAAAGAGAGGCCAGAAGCACAGTTCTTGGCAAAAACAGATGGAATGCCATCCGGACCAGCTCCCTTTTTGGGGTCCAGCTATCTCAGGCCATCAAACACTTCCTGTTCAGAGAACTGAAGATGAGATAGATGATCATGCGATGGAGCAACATATCGGCCATCATTGTTATTATTCGAACTGTTGTTTTGATTGACATATGTTGACTTAATAAACACACTTTCAAAATAATTAGCGAACATGTTGCTGATCTCAAGATGATCGTTAGCCTCTAGATTGTTATAATTCATTGATGATGGAATACCTATATTATACCAAAAACCACATAAAATACAATCCCAATATACAGTAGGTATATTTAACAAAAAACACTTTAATAAAGTCAGAATATAAAAAAAACTTTTCTTTACTAGTTGGTTTAAACATTCTATACATCAAAGAGCTGATCCATACTTATAGATTAATGAAATTAAGGGCACCAGAAAGCAGTGGCGTGGAGAGATTAAGGTTTCCAACGCATATCGTCATAGTTATTCGTTTGTAATGCAATTTTAAAGGAAAACGAGTAAATAGTTATTTACCTAACAAGTGCTTAAAGTGGTACTTTTCTGCACGCGACGGCAGTATATATTTATTTTGCAAGTATTTCCCTTTATTGAGTATTTTAGATAAGGTATTTATTAATTTAGCAAATCGTGCGGAAAGGTTACTAGTGCTAGTAGTCCTGAAAAGTTACTTTTCCTACGACCACCTATGAAAATGAGAAAAAAAACACGGTTAACTTGGCTCGAAAGCGCTGAATATCACACGCGTGTTGAAAGAAAATATTTCAACTCTAGAGTGGTAATACAAGGCACACTATTTAATTTAAACATATGATGTCAATTTGACAGACCACTACCCCTATTTATTAAAGGAACAAATTTTAGAAATCAGTAATTGGAAAGTGTTTTAACTTATTTTTCATGTATTTGTCGAGTGATTTAGAATTAGAGTGTGAAAATACGCCATGTGAAATTATAAAAAATGTTAATAAAAGAAAAAACAAGTCGCGCTGAAGAAAATGTCATATATTTAAACAACAAATGTTAACTGTTAGCGATGGACGCCGTAGCGTAGACACTAAAGCTCTTGTCTACAAAACGGGAGGTCACAGGTTCAAATCCCATCAGGAGTATTTGACTTTTTTTTATAAAAACATTAAATAATTTATGGAATTATTTTGAATTGAAATCTTCCTTGTTGGGTGGATTTTTTAAATTTTGGTGTAATGTATATTTCCTTGAAATTTAAAATTTTTCATTCTGGTTAATCTAAAAGTCAATCCAGGATTGTCTTCCTATGATATATAAAATATGAAAAAATGAAAATGTTAAACTACAAATAAAGGAAAAGCCTATTGACAAACTATATAAAACCAGATATTAAGTGGAACATAATCCTAGGTATGCTAATTTCAACTCTAGAGTTGAAATATTTTTTTTCAACTCTAGAGTTAAAATATTTTTTTTTTTATAAATCAAATGCTTTTTTAATAATTCTTTGTGGTCGTAGGAAAAATAGTGTACATTACTCGTGTGAAAGTGATTATTCTAAAACTCGGAGAATTTCCGCACTCGGCTGACGCCTCGTGCTAAATATCTCCTCGTTTGAAAAGTATCACTTTCATCACTTGTTATGTAATATACTATTTCCGCACGATTTACATATAAACACATATTTCCATATAAGTATTACAAAAATCTTTATTTTAGATTAGGAGAATAGAGAACTGAGAACAAATAAAGCATATTATTAAGTGTCAAATTAGAACATTTTATATAAATTCTGTCACAATTTCAAAAATAGGGTGGTAAAGTAAAAATTGTGCGGGAAAGTAAAATTGTGCGGAAAAGTGGTACATTCGGCATGATAAATCGTGCCGAAAAGTAACTTTTCCCCACGATCGTAGGAAAAAGAATAATAGTTTTATAGTATTTTTCTACTATATTATACTTTTCTGTTTTCTCCCTTTTTAGAGGTATTTTAAATCATGAAAAATATAACCAAATGCGATAAAATATTTTTACAACAAAGACAAATGATAACCATTTTTATTTATTTATCGTATGGCAATTCAGACACAATAAGCTTAGAGCTTATTCATACATATACATTAATAAAACAAACTTCAAATCTCTACAAACAAATATCAAGTCGATTAATATAATCTATCGACCCGGCGGTTGCCATCAGAAAGTCTTCAGGTCTTCCGTTGTAGGATCTTGTGAGACATTCCTCCGTGATGTGTTTAATCGTTTGGTATTCTCCGCAGTCGCATTGTGGTGAAGGTAATTTGCCCCATTTGTGCAGGAAATAAGCGCATCTGCCATGTTGCGTTCTAATTCTGTTGAGTGTGGACCAGGTTCTGCGTGGTAGGTCAAACCCTGGGGGCTTTTGGGTGATGCAGGGCATGGCGTTTCCTTGTTGGGTGGACCACTCTTGAGTCCAAGCATTGGTCAGGTTGAACTCCTCCTGTATTGCTGCACTTGCCGTTCTTGTCGGTGGATTTCTGGAGCGGAGACGGTTGTGGTTAGCGTCCTCAATATCTTGGTGTATCGGCAGGTTTCTGTTTTCCATGATCTTTTTGTGCTCTCGTGTAAGGGCATTTATCCGTCGCAGATGGGGGGGGGGGGGGATGTGGCTTAGCACTGGGAGCCATTGCGTTGGTGTGGATTTAATGACGCCAGCGATCATCCTCATGGTATTATTCAGTTGAGCATTCACCTTCTTAACATGTGGACTGTTAAGCCAGACGGGGGGCGCAGTATTCAGCTGTCGAGAAGACAAGTCCCAGTGCGGAGCACCGTAGAGTGGAGGCCGATGCACCCCAAGTTGTACCACATAGCTTCTGAATAATGTTGTTCCTTGTTTTTAGCTTCTCGGCGGTTTTAGTTAGGTGTTCTTTAAATGAGAGTGTTCTATCGAGGGTCACTCCCAGGTATTTCGGTGTTTTGTTGTGGGCTAGTCTGGTACCATCGAATCGTATGTTAAGCTTTTCTCTGGCTAGTTTGTTGGTGAGGTGGAAGCAGCTAACTTCCGTCTTAGAGGCATTAGGTTGAAGTCTCCATTTGCGGAAGTAATTACCCACTGTTTCTAGGTCTGCTTCTAGGATTTCTTCAGATAGTTCGATTGAGTTACATCTTGTTGCAAGTACCCAGTCGTCGGCGTAACCGAATTTTCTTGACCTTGTTTCCGGCATATCCGCTATATATAAACTGAAGAGAAGTGGGGCGAGTACTGATCCTTGAGGCAAGCCGTTGTTAAGTTTCTTTAGTGAGCTGATGTCAGTGCCCATTATTACCTGGAACGTTCGATCGCCGAGCATGTTAGATATCAGTTGTGTTATACGCTTGCATGGAATTATACGGAGAAGCTTGTATAGTATTCCCTCCTTCCAGACGGTGTCATAGGCTGCTGAGAGGTCAATGAATGCAGCTGAGGTTTTAAGTTTTCGTTGAAATCCCGCTTCGATAAAGGTGGTAAAAGACAGAACCTGGTCTGCACAGCTTCGTTTTGGCCGAAAGCCCGCCTGCTCCACTGGTATAGTCTCCAGGATCTCCAGGCTGATTCTGTTGTGGATAAGCCTCTCCAGTAGTTTATAGGATACGGACAGTAAGGCGATTGGCCTGTAGCTCTTTGGGCTGTCAGCAGGTATACCCGGTTTCAGTAAGGCTATAACCTTAGAGCGTTTGAATTCTGGTGGAACGTTGCCAGATTGCATGATGTCCGTGAAGAACTTGGCCAACCAGCATTTTGTGTACTTGCCACAGTTGATTAGGAACTCAGGGTGGATGTTGTCAAATCCTGGGGCCTTTCCCGCCGTGACATCGTCTAGGGCCTTTGAAATTTCCTCAGTGGAAAAGGGGCGAGAGTGTTCCGTTTCCGTGGCTTCGGCTTTTAGGGCTTTAAGTTCTCTTTTTATCTGTATGGTGTGTGCTCTGTCCTTCGGTGCTCTTGATGTTGCTACTATGTGTGAGGCTACTTTATTTGGGCTTACGCCCGTTTTTTGTCGCTGTTTTGGTGCTCCGCCCCCCAGCCCTCTCAGCAGCGACCATGCCTGCCTGCTCGATGTTTGGAAATTGAGGCGTTCGACAGTTTCAGTCCATTTTTGTTGGGGTGCAGCATTCAGGCTGTGGATTAATTCATCCGCTATTTCCTGGTCACCGGTTTCAAGGAAGTGGGATTGATAATGATAACCATTAGTCTTCTTTATGTATTTGAGTACTACTTTTTTATTGAAGAAGTGTGATACTTTTCAATAAAAAAATAGTGCGAGAAGAAATAAGAATGCTTCATTGTAAATCCAAAACCTAACATTTATTCAAAACGGCACTTTGGAAGGAATATTTTAAAACCTAATTATTTTTTAACAAACTCAGATTCGTAATCTATGTCCCAAAAATACATTATTTACGAAATTTCATCAATTTTCGGTAGAAATTTCTATAGGAAAATTAAAAACTCTCACATTACAAAGCACAATCATAGAGAAAAATGGGAAAACGTTCTGCTCTGATGATGAAAAGGCAATTGTTTTTAGAGAGATTTTTTGATATCTTAAACAAAATTTGTATAGAAGAATATTACAACGAATACTTTAACGCACAGAATCAGTAAGAAATACCAATAACTTCAACGAAGCAGATTACTACAATATCATACACAGCCAAAAAAATAGTGCCCCAGGATCAGACAAGATACCATGGTCGATTATTAAGCAAATAGCCCCAGAAGTCCATAGATATTTTTAAAGAATAATGCAGTAGATACTGCCTAAAGAACAGTTTCGTTCCGGACATTTGGAAGCAGTGAAAGATTATTACCATACCAAAACCGAAATTAGATCATAAAGGAGCCACCCATTAACGAGTCTATCTTTAAATAAACAAACTTTATTGATAATTTGATATTAATTATAAAAAACTATCTGGCCTTAAGGTCATTATTAATTACAGTAAACAATACCAAATCTACGAAATTTACACCACATCAAGGAATCCCACAAGGTTCCCCATAACATATTATATTGTTACGAAATTGCGTCGGAGATTGATTCTAAAAACCTAAATAACTATGTAGTATAATATGCCGATGACACAACCAAACTCACTTTTAAAAGCAATAGAAAACTTACAGTCATCTATTAACAAAGTCGAGGAATGGTTCCAAAAATGGAGAGTGGGACCAAACCATTTGAAATATTATAGTTTATTTATTAACCACAAAATAACAGTCCAATCTCCATCTGTACTACAATATTTTTACTACCTTATTCTTAAAAATTTTACTTTGTAAAATTCTTCTTTAAATTAATATTTGTTAAAATAAACTTCTTTTCAAATTTAACATTTTCAAGTCAAATTTTGTTGGTGGTTTCCTTGTAGTATAAGCAAAACGAAATATCAAATATGTTTCTGGTGTCAAATATATTTAGAGGTAGAGTTAAATATTAATTATTCAAATGAATATTTTCTATGAGAAACTCTCAATAATAATGATCACTCAGAATTTAATTAAAGTTAAACGACGACTTTTTGATGAAACTAATTTAAAATCAAATCACACCAGACTCGTTAACGACAAATTTCAGAAATTTATTCTAATTACTCTAAGGGGAAATTGTTCATAGGGTTGTTTAAGTATGTTGCAGTGGCATAGCCAAAAATGAGTTTTGGAGGGGGCCAAAGTTTAGACATGTATGAGTGATCCATAAAAATCAAATTTGTTTTTGAACCATAATATTTCTGTCAGAGCCTGTGCATACAACAATTTTTCCCAAAGGGGACACAAAATGGTGCGAAAATTGAAGATATAAAATCAACATATATTTTTATAGAACTATTGTTATTTTCTGACCGAACTAAAGATAAGATATTTAAATTTTTTTTAATTTCCACTAATTTTCAGAGAATTACTATAAAATTTAATGCATAAAATGTATGTCGTAGTCATTTCACGGAAAGCCTAGTCATTGGCCGTATTACCGGCAATGCACCATAAAACCTTTATTATACGCAAAAGCTATAAAAAAATTACTGGAAATCTTTCTTAAATGGTGGAAAATGAAGATAACAATTATAAGGTTTTAAGAAGAAAATTCTATGTTTTAAGGTTATTAATATATTCTGGATTACTAAAACTTTAAGGTTAGGTTTTTTCGTCTTGTTTTGCACAGAAAAAAAGGTTTTTTTTCGAGTTTGTTACGCAAGTAGGCAAATGCTATGATTTAAAAAAAGGAATTGTCCATTTTTATTAATAGATATATCGCCCTTTGTCTGTTATTCTGCAAAAGGCCGATTGTGAGAAAGATAGATATATTCAAAGTGATTTTGTGTAAATTTAAGAAATTACACAAATCGACAAGTATATTACAGTGTAATTTGGTCCACAGAATTGCCAACAAAATTAATTTTTCTCACAAGTTCACGTCCAAAAAGGACAAGTTGTAATGCCTGGTTTGAATAATTTTTTTGTTTATTTTTAAGATTAAAATCGGAAATTGAGTCGTAGAAAAAAATTTACTTTACAACTCGAGTGGATTATCCATATTGCGCTCGGAAGTTTGAGCACTTCGCCTACGGCGTCGTGCTTAATATACTGCGTCCTGCGATATGGACATCATATCCATTCATTTTCACAAACTACTATTTTAGCGCCTGAGGCAAAAAGTTTTCTTATCTCGAGAGACTTGAACTAAGCCACAGCGATAACATCACAAAAATTATACATTTTAGAATGTCCATTTTAGGTGCTCATGGGGGGAAGGGGGGCTGGGTCCTAGGTAAGGGCGTCGATTTACTGCAGTCTGTTTTTAGAGATTGTGGCGACGATTTTGTTTTTAGCAGTCACTTTTGAAAGGAGGACTTTTTTAGAACGAAGGTGACGTATTGTTTTAGACGTTTATTTCCCTCCTTGTATTCTATAAGCGCCCATGAATATACCTATCGCTCAAAAACTGAATTTTTATACCCCGAGGATAAGTAAGTGAAGAACGCCCTTAATACAAAAGAAACTCGTTCAAAGTAATTGATTAAGTAAGAGCATTAACTGAAATTTATTGCCACACTGAGATATTTACTACTTCAAGGCTGAAACTGTGTGGTTGATAAATGCCTGTATTTTAAATTTTGTTTTATAAACAGAAGGGTGCCAAATTAAATTTAATGTTATCCGAAATTTAGAAAGATGTAGGGTAGCATGGGCAAATGACGACCACCTAAACGAAAATATACAAATTTCCTTGTTCAAAAATTATTGTAATCAAGAAACAATTTTTTTTGAGGTATTATTTATCACCCATCAATATTTTAGAATATAGTCTCAGTCAGCGGTAATCAATATTCATATAAAGTAAGTAGTTTTTCTTTTTTTTGAATGAGCTGTCTGTCCATGGTGTTATCGTCAATATTTAGTCCAGGTAAATAGGTTCAAACCATGAATTTGGCTAAATCCATGCTGGTATTTGCAAATTTTTAAAGAGTTCTTATTATAAATACAATAATAGGACTTATTGTAGACGAGGACTATATCTAAATCACGGCACATCATATTTAATTTATTACTGCATGGTTGAGTACTGCGATCGAAATAGTCTGTTTTTAAATATAAAAAAATGTTTTTCCATAACATTTACCAGAATTATAGTTAGATGCTCAAATAACATTAATAACTTTTAAATAATAGAAGAGTTTTGGACTTGCATTGTCTTTATTTGTTTTACATCACAACGTTTCAACTGGTAAGTATATCCAATCGCCTTCAGGTGAACACTATACATTTTTTTTTATAATTAACCCACAAAACTTTCAAACACTAAACTCTCACCATAAAGCTGGAAATGAATAATTTATTGTTCCTAATGTCATTTGTCACTTGCTACCGCTAGGAGGCAAACGTTGCCAAGTTTTGCACGATCGCCTTTTTGCGAACTAGGCGCTACAGTGGAATTATCCGAAAAATAAATTTATTTTGACCGTTTGTTGACTTTATGTTAGAGGCAATTTTAAAATGTCATCGTCATCGTAATGCTGATTCACTGAATTTTAAAATATATATTTACTTCTCGAATTCATGAAAAATAGGTATAGGTATGTAGTATACTTAAATCGTTTAGACAAGATAACTATTTTATAATTAATTTCTACAGCTCCAAAGTTAGGTTAACTTATGTCACGTTTTAAGTTCGATTCTGTTGCTGTTTTCATTTAAATCTCGATACGGATATATTTATAAAATATGCCAACTCGACCTTGAATAATCGAACTGTGTTGGTGTAATTTTTTATTTGCTACGTGAATTCACGTCGATTTCTGTACGGTACTTCGTGAAAATGTGGTAAATTATTAGGAATACGAGAATACCACCTCTGGTGGCAGTCACAGAAGTTCTCTTAGCTGCCATTCACTGAGAAATTTATTCAAAATGTTTGTTGTTATTAGTAGTTGACTAGCTTGAGATTAAATATGTTTTAGGCAATCCATCGATGTGTTTAATTAGGTATATTTTTTTTTCACCGGTTTCAACGAGAGAGATCGTAAAATAATTAACCAACCGGTTGATGACATCATTCCACTAGCTATCAATCATAAGTTCGTCAGTTCCACCACTGGTTGAATCCACAGGTAAAAAAATAATATACCTATTTGAGCTCAAATAAAACCCACAATGGAAGAATCCTTTAATCATTCCATATGACCTCATTCATGAAACTCGTCAGGAACTAAGTCATAGCTTGAATTTCAGTTCTTGTCGGCTTGTTTTGAAAAAGGGAAATGCGGGGTCTATCTTTGCTTTCTCGTCGTTGGTCGGATCCAGTTAAAGCTGGGGCTAGTGAGGCATTTGCTATTTCTTTTTTGATTTATACTTAATTTATTTTTTGTTTTATCAAATAAATGTCCAATGACACGTTCTGGGAGGCAATTACAGTTTTGTCAAATTTTCCTTGAGTCTTTTTTGCTTTTGTTACTTTATAAATCTAAATTTTCTTGTATATAATTTATTATTGTACTTAATTGTAACCGAATTACAAACAGTTTTTACTCAATGGAATCTAATAAAAATAAAAAAAGATTTTTTTATTTCAGAACATTTATTCTACCATATTGTACAATAGACATATTTAGAAAGTAGGCTTTCGTTCTCGTCATACTGACTTATTCTTCTGCAATCTTCTTTTGTTTTTCATCGATCGTTTAGATTGCTTTTTGTTTTCTATTAAATACGTGGGTACACTTACAACTTTCGAACGATCTCTACTCTTTCAGCGAGTTCAAGTTAAGTTAACATATAAACCACTCGAATGCAGCAAACTTGCTAAAAGAAATTTTCAGTGATTCATTTAAGGGCAAATTACTGAAATGCTAGTAATTAAAATGGGCCAGTAAATGTTACTAATTATTGTAGTGTTCGAAATTTACACATTTTACAGCGGTGGTGGTTACACAAAATATTGTAAACATTAAATTTAATTGTTTTATTATTTTTTAGTACAATATCATGATTATTTACTAATAACTGCATCTTATTTAGATTCATATTTTACAATTTATTATTACAAAATAACTTAAATATGCCAGGTTTCAACCTTGCCGGTTTCAGTTGTATCAAATTTGCGCAAAAGCTGACCAAAACTGTTAATGCTAATTTAATGATAAGGCAAAATTTTAAAACTTTATATAATACTTTACAATTAGCTTACATTTTTGACCGAGAGAGGCCGATACAGTCAATCCTAATATCTTTCTAGACTTCCTTCGATCTTAATTGTTAATTTTATTTTGTGAACAGTTATTATTTAGTTGCGAAAAATGCATAAACAAACTGAATTCATTTTGACCAGTGTTGGTGACATTGTTCGTAGTTTATTAGAAACTGAATTTTCCCTTTGGAAAGATGAAGCTAAAAGGGTCTTTTAATTACGGGTTGACAAATAAAATGTGCTGTTCCTTAGTGCTAAAAATGATATTAAATAGTCCAGTAAGACACACAATATTTACTTTAAAAATTCTTGGTTTCTGAACTGTATATACAGCACGTAGAATTTAGTATCTTCTTGTACTCCTTCGATAATGACCTGAGAAGGTCAAAACACGTGTCAGGAAACTGATTAAATTGTTGAAACATAACAAGTAGTGATTTTTATTTTCCACACAATGGAAATTCCGTTTCACCAAGAATGTAGCCCAACTCAAATAAAGTTTCCTATTATTTATTTTCACATGGGTAAAGTCCTTTTCAACTATAATTTATATTTTTGCAAAAAATACAGGGTGATTTCCAAGTTGATACTTCTTTTTTAGCTGCGTATAGAAGGCATTAAAATAAACAACATTTTCAAATACCTTTTTTCAAAAAACTTAAAAATAGGCGATATTCGGAATTAAAAAATCTAAGTGCGGGCCTGGTCATCAAAACGTAGCCTGCTATACTTTATGTTGTTTGTCTTATCTCTTATTAGTCATGCAATTTATGGATCGGTACGAGTTATTTGGCAATCCGTTGCGGTGTGTTTTTCTGAAGCAAGTTAATTTTAAATTGGTGACACGTGAAAATGATAAAATTTGAAAACAATGAACTAGTAGTAGTAACTAATTTACCGTTAGTGTCGTCAAAGTGCGGCTGCTGCTTCGAGATTATACGCAGAACGCTTTCCGTTGCGGGCCCATCCTACACCCAGAAGTTTTCTTAATGTTATTTAACGGACAAGTTAGGCAGGACAATATTGGATCCATAGTGTAATAAATGAATGTAAGTATTTTATTTTTGAGTTTTTTGAAAAAAGGTATTTGAAAATGTTGTTTAATGCCTTCTATACACAGCTAAAAAAGAAGTATCAACTTAGGAATCACTCTGTGTTTGTAGAAAATGTTTTGCTGGCCTTGTTTACGTTTTACCACAAATATTCTGCTTGAAATAAAGATGCATCACCGATCTGTTACCTGTAACAAGATCTTTGCACAGGTATGCAGATTGCGAAGATTTTTTAAATCTTGATATGATATTTAGCTCTTCCTCTACATTTTTATTGACGAGCAGTCATTGTAATTTGGCTCTTATAATAAAATACAGAGACTGCAACATTATATAAAATTGCATTTGTAAAACATTTCAAAATTCACATTACGTTCAGTTGGTTATGGCCGTGTTTTCCAATTTTAAAAGTCATATATTTGTAAAATGCGAGCATTGTCGGTTTGAGCTTTTTGATTTCTTTAATAGAGGAGTCACAATGAAGTTTTATGAATAACAAAAGCAAAAATATTTAGTATGTTATGCGGGAAATTGTTATGTCAAAATTTATGCGGTGGGCTTTTATTTATTTTTCGGTATTCAATTTTCTAAAAACTAAAATGTTTGCGTTATCACGAAATAAATTATCTCTTTCATATGAATGCTATACCAGAACTGGATCAGGCTAGAGATGTGTCAATTGTGAATGATTCGAACGTTTTGATTCAATCACTTTAAAATATCGAATGATCGAATCTTGCTCGGCCGAAATCTATCAATCGTCGCGTACCGATGTAAACTTGATCGAGATAGAGAGAGAGACAAAAAAGGATTAATATATAACCTATATTTTTATTTTCATTTGACCATTTAATATACGAGAAAAGATACAGAGTATTGGATATAAAACAAGGTGAGAAACAACTATTTGTGTCGAGTAGAATCAACACACAATTGGAATCAATCGTGTCCCTTGTGCCTAATCGTGCTATAATCAACTTATTTCAACATTCAAATTTAAATCTTATTCATTAGTTCGTTTAGTTATAGCTTTGTTCGCGGTAAGGATTCTAAACTCATTTCAGAATGAGTACTAAATTAGTTCAGGATTGTCATAGTATGAATACTTGATAATTAACCGGTTCGAAATTTGTTTTTACCGCAAAGTATTTCGGAAGAATTTCAAATTGTTAATATTATTTGTTTATATTTGGCTGTAATAACAACCAAATTGGACAACTCAAGATATTGTTAATAGTTTATTTAAAATTATTCTATAAAGTAAATTCACTTGCTTGCAACTCACTAAAATTCCAAACAAAACATCAAACATAAGGGCGCGTGTCCGAACTAAAGATTTAATTCAGTTCAGAATGGATCCAAAAATGTACATAATTTTGTTCAGCTTTTGAGCAAACTTCAAAGAAAAGGTTAAAGACTGGCATTTTAACGTTGTTTTGTTATAATACACAGAACAAACTGACTTTATTATGATTAATTGTAAAATTTTTTCAGCATTCTGTATAATAATTATTAAAAAATACAGAATTGCATTTTATTACCTGGTTATATAAAATGATATTAAAACCAATTTACTAGAAAAGTAGTACTCTAAACAATAATTTTTTATAATATTAAATACAATATTTTCTAATAAGAAATATTATTTTTTCTTGCTTTTACTAAATTTTATTGTAAGATTTATTGTATATTATTGTAAAAGATAAGATATTATTTTTTTACCGGTGGGTTTGTCTTCTACATTGGAGTTTCTGCTAGATGGCGCTGCTACGTTTTCACTATATATTTATTACTAATAAATTCTTAAAAATGCGATTTTGCTATTTATGTAGTTGCTTACGGGTATTGGCGTTCCATAGAGTCTTAATAAAACCAAACGGTCGTCATTGTTTACCTGTGCCCCCAGGGGACACAGTGTTCTGGAATATTTGTGTACTGATGAACCTCTTGCCGCAAACTTTTTTTCTGTGTTATAAAGTGAGGCCAAACAAAAGCGGTCGCTCTGCGGTGGCGGTTTGGTGGCGATTAACACCGCGGCCCAACCGCTCTGGTTTACAATAAATTCAAGTGAATCTTACAATAAAATCTAGTAAATTTTACAATAAAATATTGTAAACCTTACAATTTCTTCTATGTTCTAAAATCTAGTAAATCTTACAATAAAATAATATATAGTAAAAGCAAATAAAAAAATGATATTTTATATTACAAAATATCATAATATTTAATACAAATGTTCATAAATTTTAATAGAAACTACTACTAAATAAATAAAAATAAACATGTTAGAAAATAATATAATAATTTATATTATCAAAAATAATACCCGTCACTAAATGAAATATAATTATTTTATGATATTACAGGATGTCCCATAACTTATGGGCCGTAGAGTAACTGGAGATACTAGACATCGAACTAAGCCGATTATGTAATATAAGTTTTTTTTTTGATAATTAAAATATTAATTTAATTATGTACTAAGTTTTTTGTGTATGCTTTCGGATGTTTAAAGGGAAATTTCTTGAAACCCGTTAAAGATATTAAAATCAATCAAGTACACCTTTTTGACTTAGAAAATGCCCTTCTTTAAGAAACTATAATTGAAAAACACCTAATATCACAGGTAAGAAAAAAAATCATAGATTTATGAAGCCTAGTGTATGCAACTAGACTAGCGCCCTCTAGTTTGAAACTTAAAAATTTCTACAAATTCTTATTTCTTGCTCATAAAACATAATATTGCCAACTTTCAATTCGATTCATTAAACCGTTTTAAAATTATAGCTTATTTTCGAGAATAAACTTTTACTTCTAACACCCCGTATCTCTAAAACAAGTAACAATCCTTATATGAAACTTATATGACTTAATCGGCTTAGTTTGATGTCTAGTATCTCCAGTTACTCTACGGCCCATAAGTTATGGGACACCCTGTATACTGTATTATGGTCCTATACTACTAGCAATTATAATAAATATTATTGTATTTCTTATAAGTTGTATTATAAATTTCCCTCCGTGTCTAAATATAAGATGCAATTTATTAATCATATATATATATTAAAAAAGAATGAAATTATTAGATTTACTAGAAAACAGTTTTTTAGCGGCAGGCTGTGGTGGATCTATATTTTGCATTAAAGTACACAGGGACGCCAAGGTCCGTCCCTGTGTACTTTAATGCAAAAGATAGATGCACCACTTGTCCACCTGCCGCTAAAAAACTTTTTTATATTTACTTATACGGACGCTAATTTCTCTTCTTTATTATTAAATTTACTGTTTACAATATTTTATGTTGCCGCCACTGGTGTGAAGTGTGTAAATTTCGAACACTACAATTAGTAGCGTTTACTGGCCCATTTTAATTACTGGCATTTCAGTAATTTGCCGTCAAATGAATCACTGAAAACTTATTAAAATTTCGTTTAGCAAGTTTACTGCATTTGAGTGGTTTATATTAAAGCTGTAAACTTGAACTCGCTGGAACAATAGACGATCGTTCGGAAGTGAAGAACCTACATATTTAATACAAAATTTAATTTAATTTTATTATTGTCTGACGCACGGTTCTAGAGCTACAATGCCTGATAAGGCAGGGAGATAACGACCTAACTCGAATCAAAAATTACGTCAGGAGCTGTGATGTGCATCCAGACAGTAATTGTATGGACTTTACCTTATTTTAAGGGGAATTGCCTTTTTAATGCGGCCGTTATCTCCCTGCCTTATCAGGCATTGTAGCTCTAGAACCGTGCGTCAGACTATACATAGTGTAAAAGTCTATTTAGGTACTAGTAACTAATAGGTACCTATATTACAATCGACCGTATCTGGCACGAAGCTCTAATTTTAAAAATGATAAGGGCAGGGTACCCAAATTACCTCATTAAAACTATACAGGCATTCATAAGTGATAGAACTTTCAGGGTAAAATTAGAAGGTCTTCTATCCAGGGTCGGCAACATGAAAGCTGGGGTACCGCAAGGTTCTCCACTTTCTCCACACCTCTTCCATATTTTCATGGCAGATATTCCTATAGATCTACTTACGTTACTAGCTCTCTTTGCAGACGACACTGCTCTGCTAGCCACAGCTAAAAACCTAGATTATTTAACTTTGAAAACTCCAAAGACATCTGGATGCCATCTGCGCCTGGATGAGGAGATGGAAAATCCATGTAAATCCAAACAAAACACAGGCTATACTTTTCACTCAGACTAGGAAAATACCGCCCAGAAACATAAAAATAAATAACGCAGATATCTCCTGGAAACAATCAGTCAAATACCTAGGGCTTACTATGGATAAAAAACTCATATGGCAAAAACACCTTTCCAACACTCTTACCAAGACAAACCGGTTACTTCGTGTATACTATCCATTCCTAAATAAACGTAGTAAACTTAATATAAGAAACAAAGCAATATTATATAAAACATGCATATGTCCAGCTCTGCTCAATACCAACCTGGTCAACATTATGCAACACAGGAAAATATAAGTTACAAATATTTCAAAACAAGATCCTAAGAATTATAACAAATGCGCCATGGTTTGTCAGAAATGTAGCCATACACAGGGACTTAAAAGTTGAAAATTTAGAAACATTCATAAATGACCTAAAAACAAAATATTTCGAATCACAGACAGAAACCCAAATCCACTAATAACCGCATCTCATGCACCCAATCAAAACGCCAATAACGGCTATAAAATGCCGAGATAAAAACTCGAACCAGCCAGGTCAAGGTTCCTACACACACTTCTAGCCATATAGCAGTTTAACTGCATATTCAGGTAAATTACAATAAGTAAAAGGCAGTGCCTAGATTAAAATATTCATTGAGGACTCCAGACCTATATTACAATTCTAAAAACTTAAAAAATGTAACTAGGTATAGGGACATTATTTTAAGTGTCTCACCAGATTGGCGACTTTCCTACCGACCACAATAAAAAAACAATTATGTATTCCCCAATAGATTTTTGTAAAGAAGCCAAATTTGATGTAAAAAACATATATTTTTACAAATTTGACAGATAAGACGCCATATTGGATTTTCTTAAATAGCAACCCTACTTTATAGTAAGCCGGCTGCATTCGATTATTTGTTCCAATATGAAAAATGTATAGTTGTCAACATTTATTTTCAGCCGTTCCGGAGATACGAGGCTTCGAAGTTGGTGATTGTGTTATCATCGAATTAACAGAAGCTTTTTTTTTTTTTTTTTTTATGATAAAACACCTGCACTGTAGGAAAAATCCTTTAAGGCGCTCTGGGAGCGGTGCGTGTGCGAAGAAAGCGATTAACGTTGGTCTTGAAACGTTGAAGATTATATTCATTGGGAAACACGACCTCAGGAAAATCATTCCACAAAGATGACGTTCTCCAGATGAAAGAATTCTTGAACAATGAAGTTAGAGGAGTACTAAGCTGAACAACATATGGATGAGCGGCAGTGGTTCGCCGTGTATTTCTGTTTTGCATTGCTCTAGGTGGAATCAAGTGGGCAATATCAGTCGAACACCTGCCATGGAAATATCTGTAAAAGAGAGCCAAATCACCAACCTGTCTTCGATGCTCCAGGCTATCGAGGGTCTTGGTCAGTTCGGGGTCGCCGATCAGACGAACGGCTCTCCTTTGAATGGAATCCAGTAGCCGAAGGGTGTGCTTGGGTGCAGAGCTCCAGACATGAGAGCAATATTCTAATGATGGTCGAATCTGGGCTTTGTAGAGTGTCAAAAGTTGATGAGGTGTGTACAACCTTTTGGTGCGGAAAAGTACACCAAGTTTCTGTGCAGCTGCCTTGGCAATTGCGGCAACGTGATCATGCCAAGACATATTACCTCCCAGATTGACCCCCAGCAAATTAATAGACGGTGCCACGATTAGAAACTCAATTTATTTTGGAGGAACGTAATTTTTTATAGCGGAGCCACCTATGCTATTGTCATATATGTCAGATGTGAAAAAATGACAGATACGATGCCATTTTGAATTTTTTTTAAATAGCAACCCACATTTATAACTTGGACGTTTATTTGATAAAAAAAAATAAATAAGTTATAAATCAAAAAAGGAATAGCGAATGCCGCACTAGCTCTAGGTTTAAGTGCATTCGACAATGCTGAAATTTGCCGTGTTAAATTGCGCTTCTTCATGGCCAGAATACCAAAAAAACTAAGCGACTTATTGCGTTATTTTTCACCAATGGAGTTTCTACCTTTCGGTAGACGTGCTTTTTCTAATCTGATATCGACAAAAATAAGCTACTTTTAATACCAGTACGTAGTCAGTTTTCTTTATATAAGTAGGAACATTCTTTGCGTCCTTCAAGATGAAAAGAATTTTCTACCGAGCGGAGAATAATAGATGCATTTACTATGTGCTTTCCGCTTGGAAAATTCAACATTCCAATATTCGCAGTTGAACGTAATAATGAGTGACAGCGTGACAACGATGAATGCATAGTTTATTTTAAAAGAGAAAAAGGTTTTCTTAGTGCTTCTTTTCTCGCGGGTTCTTTCATATCCCATGAGAATCACAATGCAACAATTCGGAGATATTATTCTCTAGAATACAGTGGCGGCTCGTTGTGAATTTTACAAGGGGTTTACAAGGTACTAAACCCTACAGGTATTTTTGCGAATAAAGGCGCATTTTTAGAAAATCCGTTATACGCTTAAATTTGTATCAGTTTTTGGCCTATTATACTGTTATTACGAATAAACTGGTTGAAGCGTAATTCATTTTATACAAAATATACATTAAACTACACCACATAGTCTGGTCAAATTAGATATTCGAAGATACATAAATTTACAACAAGCTGAAAATCAGTAAAAATGTTCAAAATACAATTATAAATAAAATTTGCAACTTCCCCATCATTTCCGTGTATGGAAAAAATTTGACTCGAGTTCAAAGGTAAAAAAAATGAGTTTTTCGCGATTTTAAGCAAAACAGTAAGTTTTATCATAGACGAAAATTGTAAAACATTAAATTATCTTTAAAAAATGTATAAATACTTTTTTCCTACGAGACACCGTTTCTGAGATATAACGACTATTTAGTAGTTCGTTTAAAATAGCCGATATTCGATATTTGACCTCTAATGAGCACGAATTTAAAAAAAAACATTTTTTAGCGCACCTTGCATGAACTGTCAAAAATTCATGCGCTCATAAAATCCGAAAGGTAAATGATAGAAAATTGCGGATTGGCTCTTAGTAAACGGTTAAGCGATACAATTTTTTTGACATATATGTATATAAATGCTAGCTGTATTATTACATTATTATTTAATATTGTCGAAAAACTTTCCTCCTGGGTTTATTTTTTTTTTTTGGTGAAGAACCCCTTCACCTACTTCACCTCACGAGCCGCCACTGATGTACATAGGTGAACTAAAGCATACTTGAAATGGGTGCAGATTAGTTCGTGCATGGTGTTATTCTTAAGTTAAATTTACTTAATATATATGTGTAGTTTTGTAAATAAAGTCAAGTAATGCTCAATGTTTGTTCATTTATTTTCCTTATCTTTTTACATAATTGCTACAAATTCATATGAAATTAAAATAAAGAAACATAACCGACCGGTCACCATACATTAGGATTAGAAAGAGAATGACAAGGGCACTTAGCACCACGATTATCGCGATGTAGTGCGGCGGTGTGAAACTTGTTAAATTAATTTATTATGAGGGATAACATTATTTAGAAAAAACTGGGAGCCGGATATGGCTCAAAGGGGGGCGCCCCCTTGAATCCGCTCCCAAATGAAGGTATGTATCCAGGTCACTGAGCTCCCCCGCGATTAATAATATGCACATTAGGTTGCCGAATAATTCTCATTTATAAAATGTTTCTGTATCTTTAACCATAAGGAAGAATTTCTTCTTTTTCATCCAATCCAATATATATTTTAGTAATGCTTATTTAACAGAATACTTCTTATAAAATAAAATTTTAATTGTGTTTCAGTATCAAGATTTCTATTTCGAATAGATCGACCCACGACACGAGAATGCAAGTCGAACTAATTAATAAGGTCTATTGATCGGGAAGCCTTTAAAACTATTGCCTTTGTATTCAGGTTATCACCATTCCCTCTCTAATGAACCGACGACTCTATCATTCGCAACCCTTTATTAGAGCTAAATACGTGGCCACGAAGCCACGGGTTATTTTGAAAAGTTATATTAAATGATGAATTCAATTTAATTTAGAAATTGGCAAAGTTATTTTGTATAGGATAATATAAAAATTCGGGAAGAATACCTTGTAGCTAGAGATGAAATATATTTTTTAAATATAACTTTGAGCACAAATTGCCAAAGTCACGAGAAGCGTAGCGACAAGGGATTTAAGACGCGAGGTCTAAAATAGTATAGCTATCTAATCCATGGTTAATATACTTTTCTTCCACTACTAGCACACTTACTAGATACTTATTTTTACTGTATTAATAATTAAAAAGATATATTTAAAAGAATTAATAGTATATGTTTAAAAGATTGATTCATTCACTTTTTTCCAAGTTACCTGTGGCTTGGAATTGGCAAAAAAATTTGTTTTATAGTCTTGTCAGGCGACTTTAAAAATGTCAATTTTTGTTGATTCATGAAGTAAAAACGTCCGTTTTAATTAATTTTCTTGTGACATTACTAATTATAAGCTTAATTGCGATCGCATTTTGTTTTTGTGTATAAAAAACGGATCTTATTTTTCAAAATATTACTTACAAGAATATGACATACCATTTATTTAGTCATTAAGACTTATGAGGATATGACAAACCATTATTTTAGTGAACAGGACTCTTAAGGATACGACAAACCGTTATTTTTATAATTAATACTGGTAAAAGAAGGGACAAATCTTTCTTGTTGATGACAATATTTTATTTACAGAAAATTATGGAAATTATTTTACTTACTTATTTAAATGGATCCTTGTGCGCCCTTTTTTTTTAATAAAGAAGAATAAGGATACTTTAAATTAGACCGAATATACCGCATACCAATATCGAATCGAATTCTAACATGGTGTTCCAGCGTTGCCAACATTGGTCATTTTAGTCAGCATCAACTATAATGCCAATAAGGGCGGTAGTAAAAATAACTAATTAATAATTATAGAAGAAGAATTTCCTTTCATTTCGTCAGATTCATCCCCAGACGTGTTAGACACTAACAAAGCATATCCAGCGCCTTCAACAAACTCATAGAAATAAGTAAATGCTGACAGAAGTTACCTGTAAAGACGCAAGTCACAATTACAGGAGTTCCGCTAGGCAGCGCTAAACTCGCATCGGTTTATGAAAACCAAAAACAAACAAGTACAGAAGAAGCGCTTCGTTTCATTTCGTCAGATTCATCCCCAGACGCGTTTCGCCATCTTATGACTACATAACAGAACTCCCGTAAATTGTGACTTGCGTCTTTACAGGTAACTTTTCTCAGTATTTTTTTTTCCGAGGGCCCGTCCATGCGCCGGATGCACTAGGCCAGGTTTGGCCCATTGTTTGGTTGTTACACCCACGCTGTGATCCCAGTTCCTTGCACTAGTTTATGTAGGTCAACTGAGGAGAGGGTAAGGATGTGCTCTGGGTTCCAGTTTTGGTTGCCCGAATATTTGTTGCCTCTTCCGATCCAGTGACTCGCAATGGCAAACTATGTGCTTTACTCTCAGTATTTAGTAAGTTTGTTGGATACGCTGGGTATGCTTTGTTAGTGTCCAACTGCGACACTGATGACGCCGCAGAAATAATAAATGAATAGTTAAATACAAATATTCTAAAAAAATTAGATACGGAATCATTATAGTTTCTGCCCATAGGCTTCGAATTGTATAAATTTTGTCAAACATATAATAAAATACTCTAATTTCCCAGCTATTTAATTTTAGTTGTACGGTTTCCTTGATTCTTTCCGGAAACCAATTATAAACATTATACATGATGTGTTACCAATATTTTAATGCGGTATTGAATTTGAATCTTTCAGGATAGTTTTAATAAAAAGTATGGCGTGTAACAAAAATTGGCTCATGGCTTTTGAAATAACGAATATTTCTACAAGAATAATGGACTAGGAATAAACTATCTTGGGTAAAATTATTTTAGACAATTTAGACAGGGCAAATACCTCAGTGGCACATTCAGAATGCTCTTTATCAGACAAGAAAGAAAATAATAACTTTTTAAATTGGTATCTTAATTTTTAGAAATATTTTCAGTTCAAAATTTTCAAAGATCCAGTAAAATTTACTATGCGGTATCATCTTCCATAATAAAATAAATATTAAATTACAAATTTTCAACTCGTTTGTCAGCAAACAAAATGTGTCTTTCTTCTAAAGTTTTTCTATACGAGTCCCAAATTTAATAAAATTACTTTTAAACTAATTTATAATTTAATATTCTGTTTACCTTACGAGTGAGCCAAGTCAGAGAATAATAAACATTACGAGTTTTAAAGTATTAACTCTCAAAAATTGATAAACTTATGAATAATTTATGTTACCAACTTGGAAAGATTAAGTTTTAAAGAAAGCCAATATAATGGTAATTTAAAGCTTATCTTATAGTCCGGTTTAAAAATATGAAAACTTGCTGTCTCAATAGAAAATGTGAATTTGTTTTGATGGGCCACCCAAGCCTCTAAAATACTAAATTAAATACACAAATGTCAGGTTCTATAAAGATTTTTAACTACAATTAACTAACCACCAAGTTTGACTATGACATTGGCAGAAATATTTTTCTCACAATCATATTGGCTCCATAACCCTAATTTTTAATTTACTAATTAGGCACCTTTGATTGTGAGTAAATAATGTACTCTGTCAATGTCATTTATATCACAGTCAAACTTGCTTGATAGTTAATTGTGGTTAAAAATCTTTATGCAATCCAACATAGTTTAATTAAAAAAGATTTAAAAATTTCTTTATAAAATAAACATAACAAATGGAATTTAAAAAAAACGTTTATAGTAAAAACGTCATATCATGATTTGACAAACAAAGCCTACCTCAAATTATTTAGTTAAACCCCTGGCTGCTGAAAGGAAGTTCACCACTTTCCTCAAACTCACCCCCTCAAATGCATCGCCGCACCTGGATCGTGAGAGTGTTGAAATAAAATGGCTAGGAATTAGAGATGACTCTTTAGAACAGAATCTGTTTTTTTTTAAACATGTTTTTATTTAGAACGGGCGAGAGAACAGGTATAGGCTGATAGGCTTTCCTGTTCCAGTGAAACAGTTTTAGCAGTAGCGATCCCTCCTAGTTTTAGCGGAGGAGATTATTACAGTAAAGCAAGACTGCAGATACTTGACGAACGATGAAAGCGCGCGGTGGCCGGCAATATGAACTTTTTCTACTCCCACATGGAAATTTGCTCTTTCCTTTACACTTAAGTGGCGAGTAAAGTAGGCTATTCCAGTTAACTGTGCGGCAAAATTTCATAACAATACTAGTTAGGTTATGAAACTAATCAATCACAGTAGTCAAGAAGCCAAATTTACATGTTGTTCTTAAAAGTACTAATCAATCACAGTATATTATTTTTACTGAGGCTCCGCCTTCTTTTTCAAGACACTAAATTATATAATTTAAATGTATATGGTACAATATGTTATTAATTTGTTCAATATAACAAAATCTATACGCATTTATAATAGATTTATCAATAATGCAACCTGCTGAATGTGCATAGAAAATTAATTTCATGTAGCATCATTATTCAGTTGGTTTTACGATAATTAACTAAATGCTTCGATAGTCGAGACGGTAGAGTATTTTACTATAGATCCAATGGTCGTTAGTTCGAGCCCGGCAACCTGCAAACTTTTTTTTTACATTTTTTAGCATAGGGTTTGTAATAAACAACGAACAATGGAATGAACGGTGCAATAAGAGACCAACGCGAAATAGTTTGGAACTGCAGTAGGTTTCTGGAAAGAGATAATTGGTTGTACCTTTTATTAAAAACGCTGTGCTAGCCATCCCTACTAGGAATCCTGTGTCACTTATTCTCAGTCTCCAAATTTATTAATTTACTTTTAAAAAATGCACTTTTTAATGAGTAGGGTTTTAAGTGTGACGCGTATATCCCGGACTATAAACATATTATTCACGAAGGATGTTTATGACAGGCATTTCTAAAGTTAAGATTAAGTTTTACTGGAAAATATTCAGGTATTTGAAACCCTTGATATTTTCCCCTTGATAATTATTTTACTTCCCCAGGATAAAGTTAAAAGAGGTAGGTACCCCTCTAATTTATACACTGATTATTTATTATTTAACTTACTGTAGTTTTGTTCGTAATTTCGTTGATCTTTTGTAATTTATTGCAACATACCTATCTGAAATTCATGAAAATGAATGGTTGCAAAGTTGCAGAATTTAGAGGCGACTAAAATGCCTTAAAAAACTTTAAAAATCCAAGTTCTTTCGAGGATATTCGTAAAAAAACAAAAATTGTCGTTTGTGTTGCTTTTTATGGCGTGTTTTACAAAGATAACACATAACAAGTTTTACATTGTCATTGTTACTTTTATTTCGTGTATAGTTTTTTATTAAAAGTTTTTTCATTAAATACCTATTAAAAAAACAAAATCTTAATATTCTTAACAACAATATTACTTTGGCTCGAAATCACTTCCGTTTACCTTCCCTGGCTAATCGAAGAAAAAGTACTGATGTACTCTTTTTATATTAACTTTTTAATAACTTAGTACAAAGTCCAGATATTCTTGACCAAGTCCATATTAATGTCCCCCAGAGGTCTCTAAGGACAACTGAACTATTTTTCATACCATTTAGATACACTTATTCAGCTCAACACTCGCCATTTTGTAGGATTGTGAGAAATAGCAATGTGTCTGTTAATGTTGACTTTTTTTCAATGTCCCTGCGACAAGTGAAGAACATTTTAAAAGATGTGTAAGGTTAAAGGTGATTGGTGATTGATTTTTATTTTTTATTTTTTTCCAAAAATTCTTTAATGTATTATTAATTTTATATGAGTAATTTTGTTATTACGATCTAGTGCGGAATACAAGTTAATGTAAATTATTTAGTTCTACTCTTATTTTAGTGTTGTTTTGTTACATATTATGTAGAAGCTTAAATTATTGATTTATCATGTTAAATGTATTATGTGGATACTCCAGTGGTTATATTTTACCTGTTTGTATCCCTGTTGGCATCAATAAATAAATAAATAAATAAATAAATAGTAGTATATCTGTTGGAATCGTATAAATGCAAAAGATAGCCATCAGACGTAAAAACGTAGAACTAACGCCAGTACAGGAAACATTTTTGCGCTATCCTACACATCTCTACGGTTTTGTAGATTCAGATATTTGAACGGAAATTTTGTTATTTTATATAATTTCTTATACGGCAGTTTTACGGACTAGTGCTGCACACCAGTGGACGACTGCAGCGCGATCTAGATCTGAATCTACAAAACCGTAGAGATGTGTAGGAAAGCGCAAAAATGTTTGCTATACTGGCTGTGGGGCCTACCGTGCTTGGTTTGGTTTTAATGAGTTCTACGTTTTCACATCTTTCCAACAGATGGCGATACTAGGTTTTTGTCATATATTTATTCTTAAAAATATCTTGAAAACATATTTTCGCTGTATTAGGACTTGCTTATAGGTTATAGCTTCCTGATGAGTCCCAGGGGAACACGTCATTACCTTTGGCGTCCCTGTGTATTTTAATGCAAAAGTTAGATACACTACTCCACTTGCCGCTAAGTTTTCTTTCCATATATTTTAACGGACACTAAATTCTACTATTTTATTATTAATAACGTACTTAACAAGGTTAAAGATACGGTGAATACGATGCTAAAATAAGTTAGTCCGATCCTGTCTCGTTAGCCAACCCCTTAACCTAAAATAGACCAGACTTCAACAGGGTGGCATAAATGACAAGTCACTTGACGAGATCTTAGGAAAATTTGACTTAACCAACCTCTTAAATACGAGAATTTTTCTGAAAAGGCTATGACCGATCTTGGCCGGGCAAAGACCTTACGGTGTATTAAATTTCTTAAAAAAATTATATTTACACACTGATAATATTTGAGTAAGAAGCTGAAAGCAGATAAAGTACACATCAAAAAAAAAACTCCCCAGGTTATTTTTTTGAGATTATGTTTGCCCAAGAAAAGTGTTTAGCCTTTTAATATTTGCTCGAAACACAAGTGGAACTTTTATTTTCTTTCAAAGTTTTCTTATTAAAAATTTACAACGCATCACTTTAGCAATGCGATGAAAGCGAGCGGTGGATTATTTTCAAGTTTCGCTTTTTACAAGTCGTTTTTCCTAAAATAAAAAAGTAATTTGTAAAGTGCCTGGATCAAATTACGATTAACTTGCTAGCTGGGAGTGGAAAAAAATTATAAGGGACAGAAATTTATAATTTTGGCAATTTTATTCGCAGTATTAAGACAAATAATGATCAGCTTTCTGACACATTCAGAGGGGGATTTACAAGTAGCTGGTTGAGCAGAATGTTTTTTAAATTCATTTTAATCAGAGCTCAATTTTTTTAAAGGACCCTTAACAAATCTTATGGAAAAATACTTTCGGCTAATTTTCCTGAATTTTTAGTATTTCGTAGATCTTGACTTCCTGATTAAAAGTGTCCATATCCGAACAAACCCGAAGTTTGACGAATTTTTGAATCTTGAAACGATTTTTTTGGTGGCATTTAAAATACGCATTTGTAGCGCAAATTGCTTTTTATTAGTTAAATTTTTCCTGCTAAAAACTTTTGGAAGAAGTGGCAAGATGCACTCCATACTTTGGTAAAGCGTCAATGAACCAACGACGATGAGGTAAATAGAGATATCGTTCGATTTTATAAGCACAATACGACATTACCTTACATATAAAGTTTTGATTGGTTTCTCAATGAACCCTTGAAGGTTTCTGAATGAAAACGTAGTAATTGTCTACGTTCTCGTAATGAAAATGTGAGTTTGGCCAAGACTTCCCCCTTGGATTAACTATAAATCTACCAACAAGCCAATAATAAAAGGGTTAACTGTTTAGTACTGGCAACCAAAAATACACAATTACATTTCTATAACTTTGATTTTTGGTTAGAATAATGGTGAAAATGAATTAATTTTGTTTCGTTTTCAAAATTTTGGAAGACCAATGACCAAATCCTTTCTCTAAACGGCATTCATCAACAGGAACGGTTAATCTAAAATGAAAATACACAATGCGAAAAATAGTTCCAAAAGAGGGATAAAATGATTTCTGCTTGTATTTGCAGTTATAGTCAAGGGCTATATTGCAAGTTTACGATAAAAAAAAATATTTCTGTGTTTGCAAATTTTGGCTAGTTTAGAAACTAATGATACTAATAGTTATTTTTGGTAACGTAAGCACGAGAACAAATAAAAATTAGTCATTTTTAAGAGTGTAAATTATCAATATTACGATATTTTTATCATAATTTGCCAATGCGTCAAAATGTGGTAGTCACGCCGCAGCCGCTAGCAGTTTCGGCGCCTAGTCTCGGAATTTATTATTTAAATTGATCATTGAAAAACTAAAAGGTGTCGTTGAGAAATGGATTCATCGGACAAGGCTTCAATCCTATGACTAGAGAAACTACTAGAGCAAAAAAAGGGACATATGTGGATGAAGATTATATTGCCTGGTATTTTATTTCTTTAAAAAAACATTAAAATTTACCTATAAAGTCTATTTTTTTTTACGGTTCGCCGACTACGGAGGCCATCTTGAACCGGTCATCGACCACAAATGTGATCTACCGACTGGGGAGTGTGAAACGGCACCTTCATCCTACGAGATATCCGATCTCATCCGGCCTGTCCGGCGTGAATAGGATGGCTAGGTGTCGATTCATTTTACACTCTTCCCTGAGGCAAGAGCACGCCGTGTTCCCAAGCGGTCACCCGCCCAAGTATTAACCGCGCTCGACACAGCTTAACTTCAGTGATCTGCGGGAACCGGTGCTTAATATGTCGACAGGCCCTTGCCACTCTATAAAGTCTATAAAACCGACTGAGGTTAAGAATAGGCTTCAAAAATATTGAAATCTCCAAATTTGTTCTTTAATTTAAATCAAAACATTAGTCTATGCATACATAATTTTTCCTAAAGAGTGCACAAAATGTTGCGAATGTATAATACCAAAATATATTTTTACCGAACTATTGTTATTTTCTGACCAAACTAAAGATGTGTGCACAAACACACTTTCTTATTTCAAAAATCTCCAGTTTTCCACTCATTTCTAGACAATTACTTTATTTTAATCAATGGCTAAAATGTATATACAAAATAAACTTACCTTGTTATTTGTGATGCTGGGGCTCCACTCCCAATGGACCTAAAAACGTTTATTATATGCAACAGATATAGAAAAAACTGGTAAATCTTCCTTAAATGGTACATAAACCCAGACAAAACAGACGAAATTATAAGATTTCTAGAAAAAAATAAATTCCATTTTTTGGAAAGGATTTAAGGTTATATTTGATGGGGGGTTTGTTAACCTTAGTATTAATTTTTATCTGGCAATTCTTGGGTATATCAGGTTACTTAGTAAACAACTTTATGTTATGATGATGATTCCAAACAAATAAAGACAATGCAAGTCCAAAACTCTACTGCCGTTCAACTCTATGTTATGTTACAACGTTTCGTACGTCTGTATCGTACTTTTTCAAGTTTTTATTAAAACATTTTGGAGTTATTGTTTTATGGTGACAATTCCAAGATTTTTTAATTATTAATTAAGACAAGTTATTATTTTTTAAAATTTTTAGTATAAACTTCGGAAGTTGACTCGTTGAAAAAATATACTGTACAACTAGAGTCCATATTGCGCTCGGATGTTTGATTAATTTATTTTCTCGTGCAATCATATCCACTTTTATTGTACAAACTACTACTTTATGATATATTTTTTTATTTAAAGATGCTTTTTTGAGATTTAATTTATTAATTCTCTCCTGACTTTTTATTTTTTTATTTTTATTTAATAATATAAAATTGGGACAAACGAAATTCTATTTTTCAAGTCGTTTCACTAAAAAAAAAAGAAACTTTTAACAACGCTGTTCTCAACTGTTCTTTGTAGCGTTATTGATAATTTCAAAAGGGCAAACATTTATATAAAGAAAATATATTTTAAAGTTCACTTTTTCTCCAGTATTTTTAGTCTTTCTTTAAATCAAACATGTTTGCTTATCAACACACAGTGCTTTATAATATACCAAAAAGTCATTGACATTTTTATTTACATAAAATAATACTTTCCTTCAAAAATATTGTGGAGGTTTAAAATGGCAGCCCAAGTAAACACCAATAAAAAATATTTACTATAGGATATTTTTTTAAGGCTTTGTTTGTCAAAGAAAAGTGTATAATCTACCAATATTTGCTTTAAGATGGCTTAAAAATATTTAATTTTTCTTTGAAAGCTTTTCATTAAATTTTGTTTAGCTCCTCTGTCAGGATAATTTACTGTAAAGAACATTGTTATTACTCTAAGGCAGACCTTACACAAGGAAACTTAAAAGAAATTGTAGCAGCTTGGCAACTGAGGATGCCCAACTGAACGTTTTAGGCACCGCACCTTTCTACGTTAATGTTTTGCCGATTGCCGATATAATTGCGAAATAACCAGCGATATTTTCATTTCAGTGTAATTTTAGGCACGCAACGTGTCGAGTAAAGCCATGCGAGATCGTTGATTTTATGCGAATGTCATCGCGGAGCGGCCGCAGAAAATTCGTCAACATTCATGACTATAAAGTAGAGTATTTAGCGTCCGCGAACGCTCTACTTCATTTTTAACAACACGGCATTGTATACGGATTGGATCGGCACCCAGTGGGCTACTGCAGCGCAATCTATATTTGAATCTACAAACCCGTAGAAAATGAAGAGAAGCGTTAAACGTTTCCTATTGATGGAGTTACTGGGTTTTCATCACATTTGTCACATTGAAAGAATAGTCTCGCTGTACTGGTAGTCGCTACGGGTTTTAGCTTTCTGATGAGTCTTAATAAAGACGAAACAGCCTGTCATTGCCTACCTGTGCCCCAGGGAACCCATTACCTTTGGCGTCCCTGTGTACTTTAATACAAAAGATAGATGCACCACTTTGTCCGCCAGCCGCTAAAAAACTTTTTTTCTATTCATGACTATGTGTGAAAGTTCTGTTGCCATCAATTCTTCTACCATTTCGGATCATAATCTGGTGCTGGCGAGATTACCATATTTATTTACTTAGGCGTAAAAACTTCAAAACTCTACAATTCTATTTTTCAGTCACCTTTACCTTGCTAAAGTAATAACTTAAGACATACAGACAGGATCCATTCCATGGCATTTAAAAAATATTACGTTAGGAAGAGGCACTGATCATGAGTAGTAACATGTGCTAAAGTACCTTAAACCGGTACTGGCGAGGGCACTTAAAATCAGAGCTGCATGGACAAAGCACTCGACAAAGTGCTTTGGAAGTGCGTGGAAAAGTAATTGCCAGCATCAACCACCAAACACCTTGGAGATTCTAAGTGCTTGCAATTACCAATTACCGAGGAAAGTAATTTAGAGTGATTGTTGAGAGCTTCCAAGCACTTTAAATGGATTGAAATACGAAATTTGATTATCAATTACAAAGCACTTTTTATAAATGGCTTCAATTACCAATTACTGAACACGGTATTTAAAAAATGCTTTCAAGCACTGTGCTCGAAGCACTATTGTGCTTGAAGCGCTTTTTCAAGCTCTTTTGAGGCAACTGCCCAGTTCTGCTTAAAGTCATTACCACCATTTTGTTTCCCAATTTTAATTTTATTGCTTGCTAAAATATTTAATTAAGAATATGACCCTTGTAGGTCTAAATCTGTTTTCGTCTTGTTTACTTGAAAACTAATTAAGTAAAGTAATTAAAATTCCGAAAAGAAGGATTATAATTCAGAATATCTATACTTTCAACGAGAATTTTATAAAAGGCATTCCAGCACGATTTTAGTAAATAAAATATTTCTTTTATTAAATATTTCGTTAATTAGAAATAAGGGCTGAAATAAAATATTTTTATTAAATTCGAGAAGGGTATACAAAGGGATTTAATGAGTTCACTCAAGATTTAATATTAGTATTCGCCGATTTATTTTTTGATTAATATTTCGTTATTTTCTGTGCCTCTAAAGAAAATGTGGAAAAAATATATGTTCTAGAATTGTTTTTAAGTATACAGGATGGTCCAGAGAAGTAGGACAATAGATTCATTTTTTAAAATGGAACATCCCATATATATTAGCATTTCTTGCTTCCCCAGAAAATTATTAATTATTTGCAACGTTGCCAAACAAAATGCAAAATTCTTAAAATTTTGGAAAAAACATCATGGTAAAAATGGTACGAAATTACCTGTATTTCTCAATTAGAGTATCGAAAATCAAAAAATTCCTGTAAGCTTAGTTTAGGGCTACAAAAACTGCAAGTACCTAAAACTTTGTACAGGTTGTTTTTTTTTGACATCCGAATATAGAAAATTTTTAAATTTAATAAACTATATTTATTAGGCTCATCTGATAGATACTTTAAAAATATTTTATTGTTGTTAAGTCATACTTAAACATAAATTTACTAGTTTTGAGAATATTTTGATTTTTATTTAAATTTTCGCGAAAAAAACTGTAATTTATATTTTTCTAGTTAGCCATGACCACTAAAGCCAAAACAAATGTAATTGAATATAATGTCATATTAAATTATATATAATTGATAACTATATTTAGTTTTCAATAAATCACCAAGCATAATGAAATCAATATTTTATACAAGTAATACAGGTCATGTTAAATAGAAATCAATGACCCGTGAGTACCCGTTCTGAGTTAAGAAATAATAATTAAATAAACCTCAAAAATCACAAGGCTGGCACAAAATAAATAACGAAAACTCAATGGCTATTATTCCAATCTACGAATAAAACTATTACCCATCTCATTTCACATAACAACAAACTTTTATTTCCTTTAAACATAAAATACAACTGTATCAAAAGACTTTATAATATGTTATTAAGCAACTTAATATTGAAAATAAGTCCACAAACAAAATAAAATATTTTAGGTTAATTTTTTCAAAATTGTTTTATTGATTTTTTTTTTCATTTTGATCCGCGACTTATAATTATTATTCTTTACAGAACTCTTACTTTACCATTAATTAAATTTTAGTTTATTTTTTTAGACTTTTAAAATGTTTTTAACTTTATTAGGTTTTCAAATTTTTTAATTTTTTGAAAACTAATAAATTAATTTTTCTGGTGACTTATTAAATTTAAAATAAAAATTAATTGTTATTATTAATTTTAATTCTTAAATATCGCTACCCATTACACCGCCTATCGTCTATACCTATATTCTGTGCTTAATTCGAATCTTTTAGCAACGACACTAAAATACGTAATTTACAATAAAGAGAAAAGAAAAAAAATTATCTTAATATCATTTATGCATGACTGAACGCGGGATCATAAAGAATGGGGTAGTTCCGAATCAAAATCTTCAAGAAAAATGAAAATTAAAACTCTTATATCACTTGATAGTCTCGACACTGAAATGGAACTTGATCATCTCATTTTCACATTTTACGTTACAACGGTGCCAAGTTTAATTAAAAACCTTGATCTTTTATAGATAAAATATGATTTTTGTGTTTTCGGTCGGACCACTAAAAAAAGTGATTGTGCAATTTGATATCTAATTCATGTTACACGAAGAATGGCAAAGTCGATATTAAATGAAAGAATTACAAGAGTAGACATAGGTCATAAGTAGTGGCATAGCCGTTCTTGGGGGAGGGTGGCATGTATTAAGAATCAAATAAATTTAAAATAAATTCTATATGTACCGACTTATGTCGGGTTGCACAAAGAATTTTAATAATAATTAATTTAAAACTAACTAGTAAGTTTGACTGTGACATATATGACTTTGGCAGATATAATTTTCTCACAATCATACCGGCCCAGTTACTTTCATTTTTAATTTAGTTATCAGACACCCCCCCCCCCCCTTCACCCCTCCCGATACCCGCGCCTATGTGCAACTCGACGATAATCTTTAAAAAAGGTTATTAATTGTTATTAATATTATCTAAGGGGGTGGGGTATCCCCCCGTAGCTACGTTAGTGGTAATAATAGGAGGGGCATTCACAATCCGATATATTTCGGATAAAAAAAAGATTTATCTGGTGTGCTATAAAAATTTTATTCGTTAATAAATTTTAAGTTTTATTTATATATGATACAATAAAACTAATGTATTATTTTGTGCAGATTATAATGACTTTAAGTCACCGTAGCTTCGTTTTATAAGCCGCCACTGTAAACACGTTTCAGCCCTAATTCACTCAGAATTTTGACCTTTGCGACAAACCGAATATAAATTTAGAGGTGGAAATCGCATTAATTAAGTGCTACTGTTTTGGAGTTTATTTCTGGATTACTTTCCACTTTAAGTTTTCACTGAACTCTCGCTTTTTGATTACATAAAGGAATTAAGCCCCATTTTCTAAATTGGGCATTCCTTTTTGTTCCCTAATGAAGCTATTATCTAACGAATATCGTTATGTAAAATCTAGCCAGTAGCCTTGGTTATAATTGAGCTATATCCGGGATTATTAAGACCTCTTAAGCCCATGTTTCTCAAAGTGTTTTAATTTTTGATCAATATTTGACCTAGAAGCTCACATAAAAATATATTAAAAAAGGCTTATTATAAACCTAAAATATTCTCATACGGGGAGACTTAAAACAAACTTGGATACTAGGAAACTGGGCGACTATAGATCACCCGGCAAGGAGCTACCTAAGTTGCGGCAACCGGGAGACCAGGCAACCCGAGTATCCGCGATTCGGCATGCTGATCGCCACGCTACTACAGTCTCTTGAATGACGCAAAATAATAAATATAAATTTTTGTGTGATGTTATTTTTTTATTATGATTTATTCAGATCTTTTTTTAAATTATCATATATTCGAGGTGATTTTTCGCATATATCAAATTAAGTTCTTAAGAATCTTTTGGGAATCTAAAAAATTATAATCATAGGCGCAACTAAGAAATGGGGTAAGAGGATGAGCCCTCCAGACCAATTGATGTCGTTTTTTAATTTTATTAATTTTTACAAAACTACGTTGCGGTGTCGACAGCTTAACTCCTGATTCGAGATTAGCCGCACCCCATTAACCACTTGGTGATCTTTTTTCCATAAACAGGATCCGGGATTGCCGAGTTCTACATGACACACCTGTTTAACAACTATATTTATACTAAATTTACTTTAAACTTTACATTTATACCTACTAAAAAATCTTTAAAAGTCTTTAGCTGCAATTTGTAACTATTATTTGTACCTAAATATAACAATCCGCTGCAATTTGCTTGTTTATTTACAGGGATCGTTTTGCACAAGAATTAAAAATTGACAGCCGCTGCAATTTACGTTTTTATTTTCAGGGATCGTTTTGCACAAGAATTAAAAATTGACTTCCGCTGCAATTTATAATCCTCGCGCTCACATACTGCCTCTCGTAAAGCAAAAGACGCTACAAGGCGCCACTAACCGCCTAGAACTGGTTTCATTTCGAATTCGACCGGTGGCCGCGAAAATGAAAATAAGCGACCTGCAGCAGAACCATATAACGCCATAAGAATTTAAAAAAAATAGAAAAGAAATTAATGATGACCACTTGTCGTTTCCAACATTCAGCTAGCTTGCTCTTTGGACCTACAGCTTAACGTGGGATCCGAACTACGATCAGTCATGCGATACTTTCGAAGGTTATCAACCCTCAACTTATTGTCATTGCATGATATACCGATAGGCCTGATTACCGGCATGAATGGAGTGAATTGGAAGATTGTACATCTTATACTCTTTCCTGCATTCTTAAACCTACTAAAATTCGGACATACTTTTTTTATTGTTCGTATGCCTTTTACGAGGATCGAACTTGGACCGCCACGATCGAATGCCAGTAACTCACCACTGAGCGACTATATAAAGAATTTCTGTGTTAAATTAGGGACCCGGAAAAAGTCATACTATAGGAACTGAAAACATATCGTTTTGTGGTTAAAACCAGCAGAAAAATTGTAGAAGAAGAAAATGTATGGTTATATTTTTAAAATTTCTGTGTTAAATTAGGGACCCGGAAAAAGTCATACTATAGGAACTGAAAACATATCGTTTTGTGGTTAAAACCAGCAGAAAAATTGTAGAAGAAGAAAATGTATGGTTATATTTTTAAAATTTCTGTGTTAAATTAGGGACCCGGAAAAAGTCATACTATAGGAACTGAAAACATATCGTTTTGTGGTTAAAACCAGCAGAAAAATTGTAGAAGAAGAAAATGTATGGTTATATTTTTAAAATTTCTGTGTTAAATTAGGGACCCGGAAAAAGTCATACTATAGGAACTGAAAACATATCGTTTTGTGGTTAAAACCAGCAGAAAAATTGTAGAAGAAGAAAATGTATGGTTATATTTTTAAAATTTCTGTGTTAAATTAGGGACCCGGAAAAAGTCATACTATAGGAACTGAAAACATATCGTTTTGTGGTTAAAACCAGCAGAAAAATTGTAGAAGAAGAAAATGTATGGTTATATTTTTAAAATTTCTGTGTTAAATTAGGGACCCGGAAAAAGTCATACTATAAGAACTGAAAACATATCGTTTTGTGGTTAAAACCAGCAGAAAAATTGTAGAAGAAGAAAATGTATGGTTATATTTTTAAAATTTCTGTGTTAAATTAGGGACCCGGAAATAGTCATACTATAGGAACTGAAAACATATCGTTTTGTGGTTAAAACCAGCAGAAAAATTGTAGAAGAAGAAAATGTATGGTTATATTTTTAAAATTTCTGTGTTAAATTAGGGACCCGGAAAAAGTCATACTATAGGAACTGAAAACATATCGTTTTGTGGTTAAAACCAGCAGAAAAATTGTAGAAGAAGAAAATGTATGGTTATATTTTTAAAATTTCTGTGTTAAATTAGGGACCCGGAAAAAGTCATACTATAGGAACTGAAAACATATCGTTTTGTGGTTAAAACCAGCAGAAAAATTGTAGAAGAAGAAAATGTATGGTTATATTTTTAAAATTTCTGTGTTAAATTAGGGACCCGGAAAAAGTCATACTATAGGAACTGAAAACATATCGTTTTGTGGTTAAAACCAGCAGAAAAATTGTAGAAGAAGAAAATGTATGGTTATATTTTTAAAATTTCTGTGTTAAATTAGGGACCCGGAAAAAGTCATACTATAGGAACTGAAAACATATCGTTTTGTGGTTAAAACCAGCAGAAAAATTGTAGAAGAAGAAAATGTATGGTTATATTTTTAAAATTTCTGTGTTAAATTAGGGACCCGGAAATAGTCATACTATAGGAACTGAAAACATATCGTTTTGTGGTTAAAACCAGCAGAAAAATTGTAGAAGAAGAAAATATATGGTTATATTTTTAAAATTTCTGTGTTTGGGTTATAAATATATTATGAATCAAAAATATTTGCCACATCCAAAGTAAAAAACTTGACACAACATAAAAACTAAAAACCACAAAAACAGAAAAACACCAGATCTGTTTTAAAAGAGCAAGAAAGATGATTGGTAAGAGCCGTAAAGTTTCTCCTATTTCTATCGGGGCGAGTAGTATTTCGGTCATCGCGAATGTAGCCGAGTGATCGTTCATATGTACCTATAGTTCTAAATTAACGGAGAGGAAAATAGATAGGAAATTTCTTTTTTATCTTTTCCATGGTTCCGCTGCTGTGAATATACGTTACTATATTTATGAAACTTCTTTTAAATATAATATTATCAAACATATACAATCTGTTATGAAAAAATATATTCTGGTTTGTAAAGTCAATTTAAAAAACGTTCTCTTTTTATTTTTCCATTTTTTTAACTTCTAATATGTTTTCTTTTCTCGCGTCCAATGATTTCTTTTATTCTTAAATTTCTTAATTCCCTTCTTTGCATACCCAGGCAAATGTATATACAGGGTGACAATTTGAAAACGAACAGCATTTAATATTACCTCTACCAATGATAGTATGAAAATTTGGCGAAACACGTCAATTGATATATCGAGGGGGACATTTTTTAAGACATTTGTTGTCGTGTTACTTTCAAGCCCCTAACCCCCAGGGCACCTACCCCTAAAATTTTAAATGGCAACCCCTATTTATTTTGCCATTTTTGTGTTCCTTATAAAATTCTACATAAACTGTATCATTTTTTTTTCAAAAAATGTAATTATTTTATTTTTTCTAGTGGCGATATTGAACACGAAATGTAAATAAATAAAGGAATTTCGAATGTATGTATACATATGGTAGGTACAATATTATAGTACGATATTAAATACATTTCATTTATTTGTGAGGTTAATAATCACAATTTTGAAAAAAAAAATAATACAGTTTATGTAAAATTTTATAAGGAACACAAAAATGGCAAAATAAATAGGGGTTGCCATTTAAAATTTTAGGGGTAGGTGCCCTGGGGGTCAGGGGGTTGAAAGTAACACGACAACGAATATCTTAAAAAATGTCCCCCTCGATATATCAACTGACGTGTTTCGCCAAATTTTTATACTATCATTGGTAGAGGCAATATTAAATGCTGTTCGTTTTCAAATTGTCACCCTGTATATATATTTCCTTGATGATAATCCCAAAACTTATTTTTCATGTAATATAAAAATATTTTTCGAACCCCTCTCAATAACACAACCCATAACTTTTTTATAGTTATTAAAATACCGTAAAAGTTTTTCAGAAAGATTGAGCCCTTTTTATCAAGCGTCACTTTAAAAGCATGTATGTATATAAACCGTCTCCGCTTTTTAACTTTATCGTACTTCGATTGAATCGCTTCGCTTCGGCTTTATGAATATATATACGCAAAAATATTGATATCATATTTTGCGCCGAAATATCAAGAATAAGAACTTTGAAAACTATATACAAATGAAAAAGTATTTTTGGTACCGGAAGCTTAAGAAATTAAAACAATCTAAAAAATATATACCTCACAAATTACCTAAAGCAAGATTCTACAATTTTTAACCCTCTACTACTTCTACGTACCGTAACGCCTGGTCAGAAGCCTCAATGTCTAAATTCTGTTCGTAACGGGTGCTCTATTGTGAAAAGTTTTGGGTTCCTATTCAGGAAACAATGATTTTTTAAATGCTAGAAGAGTTTTGGACTTGCATTGTCTTTATTTGCTTTACATCACAACGTTTTAACTGGTAAGTAATTCCAGTCATCTTCAGGTGAATACTAAGTAAGTAAATAGTGGTAGTAGCGTTCTTAAACTTCCTCTTCCTCCAGTGTGGTTCTTTATGCAGGATTTGAGCTTCTGTCCACTTGATGTGATGACCGTGTGTCCAAGCATGGTCAGCCACCTGGATTTTCGGTTTCTCCTTTAAGCGTGTTATTTTTGTGTTCCTTCCAAGTGGCCTTCGAGTCTCATCAATGATCTGGTAGACACAGTTTTTCCTGTCTTTTTGACTTGTTGGTTTCGTCCTCGTCTGGCTTTTTAAAGTGTCTTTCGAGCTGAATACCGTATTGATGTTGTATCGTTATCTTAGTCTTCTAATTCTCTCAGATATTTATTTGACATACGGAATATTGAGTGTTGAATGTAACTCTATTTGCTTCTTTTGGGTATTTACTCGATTCTTGCGATTTTCCAATAGTTTATCAACTAAATGCATGAGGTAGACATTTTTGTTCAAGTCGGTCATGATGTAGTTAGTTTCTTATTTATTACTTCTTTCTTCAAGACTACTGGAGATACTTACCAGTTGAAACGTTGTAATGTAAAGCAAATAAAGGCAATGCAAGTTCAAAACTCTTCTATCATTCAAGAAACATCATTGTCTCCAACCTTTAAACAGACAATAATTTTTTTTCTCTTTCTGGTAGTTCCAAAGTCGTAACTTAACCCAAACCTTTATCCCTTTCTTCTACTATGAACCAGAGCTGTAACACTTGGCCGGACCGCCTCCCCCATAGTGTGTTCGTAATTTGTGGATGCTCCCTTATATCATAATAGCAACTTTTTGGCACCCATTTATTATAGAATTGTACCATCTCGCACTGATTGCCAAACAAACTTTTTAAAATTGCATTTGTGCAGTATAGTAGGAGTACTTGAGTAGTAGAAGTAGTGAAGTAGTAGTATTAATAGTATTAGAAGAAGTAGTAGTAGTTTTTTTTCTGGTTTAAGGGAAAGGTAAAAAGATCTACTTCCAGTCAAAGGTTTCTATGTGACCAGACATGTAGGATTTGTTTCTTCGTAGGGTAGTAAAAAACTTCTTTCTTCCCCGACCACCCTCTTGGGTATCGAAAGTTCCTGGTTTTTCTACATCTCCAGAGTTGATTCTTGGTCTAGGTGTATTTCCTTCTCTGTCTTTCTTCTCTTTTGTGGATTTTCTTTGTTAGAGTCAAAGTTAATCATGTAAAGTACAATGACGTAGGCGAGGGCGGAGAGAAAACTTTAGAAAGCTGCTACAGAACTTAAAATAATTAATATTTTATTTTTAAATAACGTCTAAGTAATATCTTGTTTTTTATGACGTCACGCAGGTTTCAAGAGTGACGTCGTCAATCATCGCAACAATATTTCCGTAGGTACCTACGTCATCGTAGATGATTGATTTTGCCTCGTATTTCTGTATTGTATCCCATTTTATTGTATTTTCATCACAATTTCCACTATATTATGAACTTGAATTACGTTTCATTATTTGCTTCTAGTTCTGTTCCTGGTCTATTCCATCTCTCACAATAAAAGATTGTATAATTGATAGCAGAGAAACTTTGTGATTTTATACAATTAAAGACATTGCCAGTCCAAAACTCTTCTAACATTCAAGATAAATCATTGCCTCCAACCTTTAAAGATTATATATTTTAGTGTGTCATCATCTCCACAGTATATACATTCATTCCTTGGTGTAATTTTCACTGCGTAGGTATAGCTTCCAAATCTGCCGTGTCCTAGTGAAAAATGGATCATGAAGTATTTGGTCCTTCTGTGTTGAGATTAACCTCCGGGTTCACATTCCCTTGTCCCATTCTTCCTGCCTAAATGAGCGAGCGAAGCCATTAAGGAATGCGAGTTTAATAGATTCAATTATGTACGAGTGCCACAAATCCTTCTATGTTTCACTGCATGTTTTTTACAAAAATCAAATAAAGTTGTTTATTATTCCAATAAAATAGTGAATTATGGCCGTCAAGACGTAGAAGATAATATCAGTTATGGATCTGCTTTGTTGTTACGGCAGTAACATCAATTTTTTATACGTCCTAAAAGATGGAATCCCTAGTAACCTTTTTAAAATTATTTTTGTAATTTTAAACAGTGTATACACTAAATTTGCATATGAAAAGATAAAGTACCTTTGTAAGCAAACAGATTCAGGGAAAATATGCGAAATTGTCTTGTGAACACATGCATGTTAAGAATTACCTTACATTTTCTATTCTTTTAAAAATGTATGGCACATGCTATGTTTAAAGAAAGTTCTATTGGTAATGTAAAAGAGAGAAATAACATATAAAATAAAATTGCAACATTTTTAAGGCAACATTCATTTTTAGAGCAAAGTAATAAAAATAATTTACACCTTTTGTATTTTTAATGGAAAGAATAAGGTGAGATTTTAAATTCCGGCAAAGAATACGGTGAAGTAGAAAACTTTTATATTATTTAGGTTATTTTGATATACTCGTTCGTTTTAGGAGATTGGAGAAATTTTACCATAGTATGTATCAGATTTATGTCTATTGTGATGTTATTATGAGTATTTTAGAAAAATGGCTATAGGGCAATTATTAGTATACTATAGGGGGAGGGGGGGATGCATACATACAATGGTGTAATCAGAAATTGAATCAAGCCAGGGTGAGACTAAGTTAAAACAATTTTGAATATCTTCATGGAATAAATTGAGAGTTTTATCAGGTGTCCGGTAAGTCTGTTCGTGTATTTCAAGAGAAGACTGTATATATGAAAAACAATTCTTATAAGGCAGCTAGGTGACCTTCAAAGACTAGTTTCTATGTTATTTCTTCGCACAACTCCGAACTAATATTAATTAATAGGAAGAAATAATACTGCACAATTCCTGTAATAGTTCTCAGCTGATTTCTGTTCATATGAAGCAGTTGGAACTCCTAATGCTGGTTATGGACCAATGAATGTCTTATCTGAGCCTTTCTTAGTAAGTTCATCGGCTTTTTCGTTCCCTGTAATACCTTCGTGTCCTGGTACCCACTGCAGTTTACTTTTGTCAGGACTTCGAATTCCCCTTGACAATCTTATACCAGTCTTGAGGTTACCTTGTTGCATATTACTGATCTAGGGGGTGCTTGACTATCAGAGTATATATGCATATGCTTATTGAGGTAATCCCTCCTATTGTTTTCATACGCACACTGTAATATGGCGTAGATTTCTTTCCCAGAGGGGAAAAATGCATTTTTATCTAGTCTTACTCCGTGTATCCCCTCTTTTGTTTTAGAGACTTCTGTGCACCAGAATATTGACCCTTAAGTAAAAGCCATATCTAATACCTTTCAGCCTTTTTTGTTAGTGAATGAACTAAAAAAAATGGTGTGGTATTACCTAGCAACCGTGTTATTAAAGAAAAAATACTTGTTGTAGAATTTACCAAAAAAAAATAAATTTCAAACTTTGATAGTAGTGAAAAAGCACATTGTGGCAAATAAAAATGATGTACGCTTGCTTATGTTTAAGCTTTCTGCTTTCGTGGCATCTTCTAAATTAATTCTAGAAACGTTTTGTGATACTCTTCGAAACGGTTTGTTATTGAATATATATAATATAGGTTCTTAGTCAAGAAGTCAGTGATGAATATGAAAAATTCGGTAACAATAAAAACGTCCATTGCATTTAAGGTTGCATAATTTTCTTCTATGGTGATATATGAGCTTATTTTTTTGTACTTATGCCAACCTTTATAAACCTTATTCCCTCATTTATAATAAACTTAGATTACAAATAGCTACTTTACGGACCAAACAATTTCTTTTGTTCCTGTTTTTGTCAAGGCAAAATGTTCGTTATAAAATAGCTTCGTTAGGGAACAAAGAGGGAACAAAAGGGAAACTCCAATTAATAAATTTAGATACCGTTTTCTTTATGTAATCAAAAAACCCAGAGTTGAGTGAAAATAAACGTAAAATTTTGTCCGGAAATTAACTTTTAAATAGGTGTTTTTAATAAATTTAATTACTCCGCTGTCATATTTGGACCAGTAGTTTTGAAGAAATAATTTTTTATATTTTTATCTAATTTCATTTGGTAATATGAATTTTACAGTTCTGTAAATCGTTTTGTAAGGGCATCTATTACAGCACTAGTGCTGTAATGGAAAAAACGGTTTTATTAAAATTTTGCTGTTAAATAAAATCACACTTTTTAGAAGAATAATTTATTATTAACAATTATAAAATTAATTACCAATCATTAATTAAAATATAACACTTAAGGTTTATTATAAACATTAATAATAAACTTTTTACAGTTAGAAATTTGTATGCCAGAAGTGGATGTGATTGAGCCCTTTACGTTCCAATTTCCAATCATTAAATCCGTGTTTGACCGCATGATCTTCTTTGCTATTTGTTTCTTATTTTCTAAAGAATTCTCAACGTAGCCTTCTGGCGTAGAATAGGATTTCCAGCCCCCATGACGCTTTAACATCTGCATATCTGCACCACCATCAACTAGAATGGTGGCTGAGGACCTCCTAGAACAATGTCCACTGTATCCTTCGGGATTATTCAATCCAAGTTTCATTGCAATCTTTTTTGGTATACTTCCAAAACTATTAATTCCGACAGGCTGGGAGGTGCATTTTCCTTTTCCATGAAATACAAAAATCCGCCTGTGAGTTGCATTAAGAGGGCGAAGTTTAGCGTACTTTCGAAAAATACTTAAACAGTTGACACGTCATATTTTCTTCTGTTATAACAAATTCTCGCATAATTTTGGTTTTCGAGAATGGAATCACAATTTTTATATACAAATCATTGTGTTCAATATGATCCAACATTAACTTAGCTAGTTCTTCGCGCCGATAAGCCCCAAAAATGCCGATTATCATAACAACCTTCATAAGTAATAATGTTTCATCATCTGCAGTACTAAGAGACTTACATACGTCTTCCTTTGTGATAACCTTGGACTTTTTGGCCTTGCAACCCTCTGAACTTCTTTTCAAAAATGCGATTATTTGAGAAAATCTGCTTATATCTTGATTTTTCTTGACTTGACATAGTTCTCAACATTGAGTAGTCAGTCCATGGTGTAGATGGTTTCTGGGAGCGTTGCTTTACGAAAAAATAACCCAAAAGGATTTTCTCAGACACCTCCTTTATTTTGTTAGCTTTGCACCAATCTTCAAACTTCTGATACTCCAACTCATACCGAGCCTTGGAGCTTCGTTTGCCGCTGCTTCTTTATCAGAGGGTAAACTTCCATCAGAATCGCTCATTTTGAAAAACGCTTTTTATATTTTTGAATTTGTTTGACAAAGTTTCGACAGTAACCATGCGAAACAGTAACTATGCGAAAGGTAACATAAACAACTTGATTTGTAAACTTAATAGCAGGTGCATTTTTATTTTTAAAAATGCCTTTTGCCAAATATTTTTATTCATAGATGAAAGTAGATAAAATTTTGTACAATATTCTTGTTGTAAATTCATATTACTACACCCGATGTTTTATTAAACTCGGCTGAGGCCTCGTTTGACAAACATCTCGTGTTATAATGAATGCATCTTTACAACACTTATATCGTAAATAACTATTACAATACAATTTTTTTTATCGTTAATTCAAATATGTCATAAGAAGAGTAGTGCGCAGCGGCAATTGCACGAGCAGAGAAAAAGAAAAACAATTTGAATAACTTCCCAACTTATGTTTCATAGGCAGTAGCTTCATCATCTACTGTTTTATATAATAAAAGTAATTCTTCATTTTCGTCGTAAGTCAAAGTAGGCCTGCAGAGCAATGCCGGCCGGCAAGTGACTATTTACGTTCAGTCTTAATCACTGACTTCGACAGCCGCCGGTCGGCCCTGTCCCATCATTTAACTGTGTGTGTGTGTGTAGCAGAATCAACCGGCCGGCCATTATCACTCCGGTAAATTCCGTCGGGCCGACTTAACGTGAGTAGACTACTTAAGGCCGTAATAATATTCTATTAAGGCCGTTTTACATTAGGTGTAAGTTGCAAGTAAGGGGTCATCTTTTTTAAATGAGAAAAATAGCATTTGTTGATTAAGAAGTCGTAAAAGCGCATGCTTTTAGGTATACAATTTTACTTGAAATTGTACCCAATGCAAAAAGGCCTTTAGAGTGGTATTTTTGACGTATTATAATAAAATAATTTAAAAAAATAAAAATATACTTTTTATATTCGGCCGTTACAAATCTTAAGGTTTATTATTGTACGTTTTGATTGTAAACTTGCTTCTCTAAAATATATTAAATTATAGACATTTCCCATCTCTTCCTGCATCCTTTAATTGCGTTATTCCATGAATTCTACGAATTAAAAACTACTTTGCCTTGGTAATATCTACCTTGCTGATGTGAGAATTAACTGACCAATAAATTATAAAAATTTTAGTAGTGAAAGGAGAGTTTAACACTCATAAATAAGACTTTTTAATACAAATGTCGTGATTTGTGGTTTAAGACTCGAGGGGCAAAATTGCTCGCAAACCAAAAGTCTATTCAAGAAAGATCTCATAATTTATTACGGACTTTGTGTTTCGAAAATATGGTAAAAATAAACGGGGAGATGGAACATTTATAATATAAATTTATGACTTTTGAATCATACAAGTTTAGTAGCCAACCTTTCCCGAATAAATGCTAATCCTTAGTTTGTTCGGTAAATTAAAAAAAATATTCTGAATATCTTGCATAGAAAATAAACAACACTAATATAAAGAGTATTACGCTTAATTTAAGTATATGCTAGTTTTACCATTTCTGAAATAATACTTGACTCCAATAATAGCTTATTTCAGTGGCGTAGCTAGAAAATATGTTCGAGGGTGCTTATATTTTCTAACCAGGTTTTTTAGGGTTCGAGGTTTCAAGTTAAAAATAAAACCATATTATACAGGGTGTCCCGAAATTAGGTGACAATATTTTAAGGGGATAAAGTACATCCAAATATAGGACTAAAATCCTCTATTAATATACCTTGAAAAACGCTTCGTTATGAGGCTAGAGTCCCCCGAATGGAAGCTATGATAAGCGGGTTTTTCACAATATCTCAGAAACTGATTAAAGTATCAAAACAAAATTTGATACATGTTTTACCCATGACAAGACGCAATAAACGGTTTGTTTAGCTTAGGTGTATTTCTTCCAGTGGCGTCCCACTGGGTAGGTAGTGAGGAGAATATTGCACTGACTTTTTTATTTGTAGGATTTTTTAACGCCAGGTGCAATTTTTAAAAGCAATAAAGTCTTCTATTGAAAAAAGATACTCTTGCTTCATTTTGGTAAGATTTACCATTTTTCAGTAAAATCGATTTAAAAATTTTCGGTTTTTTACAAGCCGTTGAAAAGGCTAAGGTGTTTTTTGCATATCTGAGCAAACACTTAATATAATTAGCGCATGAGTAGAAACGTCGTTTTCAACAAACTAATGGTGCAATTCGAGTACGGTGCATAGCCGGCTTGGTGGACAGCTCGAGCTTAATTGTTAGTGCCACTATTGCGATCGAGAGACACTGTTGCCAGACGTAGCAAAATTCGACTATTAATAATAATAAATATTGAAAATTTGCTAAAATGTAGTAGAAAGTAACCGATTATAAAATATTAGTAAAAGGTGTTATACGAAAAATTAGAATTGGCCATTAGACTCCGAGCTTGTAAGCTACGGGGTGGGGCTGCAGCCCGGTAGCGCCCTTCTAAATACGCCACTGGCTTGTTCCTAAATAACAAGATTAGGATTTTTTGACTATAAATAAAAAATAATATCTAAAGCTTGACGTGGCTGTTTTTGCTTCCAGACTCTCGATCAAACACGCATGCACTGACAATTCCAGCAGTAAAAAGTTTCTTAATAACTCTAATGTAAATAGAAATATATTAAAGAGATTTTCTTCAAGACTGAATTTATTTTAAAACGTCGAAACATATTTTATGGAATAATCTCAAATATCTCCCAAACACTATAGTGAATATTATATATTGATTGGATCGGTGCTCTATTGGATACGGGGGATAATATATAGGCCTTTTTAGACACTGATATATCTGTAACAGATATAAAAACCAAAAAGTTGTATTTTGTGAATGACATGTCAATAAATATTCAGATAAAAGCAGTGCATGGGCGTCCATATAACTTCTGGTTACTGATCCAAAGTGATATTCTGATCTAAAAAGAAGAAACTTAGAAATATAGTACCTACATAGACTTGATGAACCTCCTTATTTTTGAAATAGAGTTGTAGTGGCTGTGCACTTTTTGAAGTGGAAGGGAAAACAAACTTTTGTATTCAAGTGCATTAAATTTATTTAAAAAATATGCAGAGCGCTTTCGGTTTATTGGGCCATCATCAGTGCTTCCTTAGTCAGGGGGCAGTATATTACAATACTCCTAGGGAAGAGCATCCCTACACGGACAACAGATTAAAATAACAAAGGTTATAAAACAAACAATCACATTTTACGTCCGTATCAATTTGACGACGCCAAATGATGAAAAATAAACTCCGCCTGACCTTAAATAACATTATCTTGTATGAAAAATAACTAAACTGCTGGTTATTTGCTTTCGAGCAAGAAAAATTTTGTCTAACTTTAAATGTTAATCTTTTGTGAACCAGATATAATATCGATCTCCAGTTTTTAATGGTTGATAGGTTTATTTCCTAGGAAACGATTGTCAATGTTGGATGGTCAAAAAATTTTATATACAGGGTGTTAAAGAAGACGATGATTTTTGATCCATTTTCAATAGCATGTAACTTTTACAATAATATTTTTAAATTTTATCATTGTACGTCACTTGAATCACTGGTTCATAGCAAAGACAGTAATGTGTCAAATTTATCATATCTGTTATATTTTAGGAGATACCGATATTTTTTACAAACCTTGCTTTTTTCAACTTTTTGGTAGCTGTAGTTCCCACAGTGCGTTGTATCGTGCAAACTTTACAAGTGATTAATATACCTTATGAAAAGTTTTCTTTTCAATGTAGGTTTAATTTTAGGAATAGTGTTGTGTTAAAAAGTTAGAAATTATCAAATACATTTTTTCAAAAAGTTAAATTAAAAAATTATCTTTTTTAAAATTTTGTAGACACACTATATAATATACCCATGGTACGATATGAAAAACTAAAAAATAAGGAAAACTTGCCTAATCTAGGGGCGAGTAATTTCCAATACAAAACAATCGTGAAAAATTGTGAGATACTCATACACCATAGACATATAAGTGATTATAGGTACGCCACTGCACATCACAACATTTAAGTATAATTGTTGTTACTAATAAACAAGCTCACATGCAAAGTTTGCACGATATAATGTACAGTGGATACTATAGCTACGAAAAACTTGAAAAAAAACAAGGTTTTTCAAAAAAATCGATATCTCGTAAAATATAGCAGATATCAAAAATTTGACAGATTACTTTGTTTGCTATGAACTAGTGATTCAATTCACGTACAGTGATAAAATTTAAAAATAATGTTGTGAAAGTTACATGCTACTGACATTGGAGCAATAATCATCGTCTTCTTTAACACCCTGTATATAAAATTTTCTGACAGTTTAAGAAAATCCAACACTGGCAATTGTTTCCCAAGGGATAAATTTATCAACAATCTAAAACCGGAGGTCAATGTCATATCTGGTTCAGAAAATATTAACTTATAAATAAACAGAAGAAGCTTAGCGGCAAGCGGACGGAGTAGTGCGTCAATCTTTTGCATTAAAGTACACAGGGACTCCAAAGGTAATGGAATCCCTGGGGCACAGGTAGACAATGACAGGCTGTTTTGTTCTTGTTAGAACTCATCAGAACGTCATAACCCGTAAGCGACCCCCAGTACAGCGAGCCTGTTCTTTCAAGGCGTTTTTAAAAAATAAAAACGCGATGAAAACCCAGTAACGCCATCATAAGGAATCAACTCAATGCAAAAGATATAGCCATCTAACGTGAAAACGTAGAAATATAAATAAATCAAGCACGAAACGGCCACTTCACCAGTATAGGAAACATTTTTCGCTTCTCCATACATCTCCAAGCTTTGTGGATTCAGATTTAGATCGCGCTGCAGTCCCTGTGTACTTTAATGCAAAAGATAGACGCATTACTCTGTCCGCTTGCCGCTAAGCTTCTTCTGTTTATTTATAAGTTAATATTTTCTGAACCAGATATGACATTGACCTCCGGCTTTAGATGGTTGATAAATTTATCCCTTGGGAAACAATTGCCAATGTTGGATTTTCTTAACGGACACTAAATTCTACTATTTTATTAACTTATAAAGTTAGGCGAAATTTTTCTTGCTTGAAAGTAAATGGCCAGCAGTTTAGTATGATGTCAAGATTTGTAGTAATACTTCATGGCTTTTAAATCCTGTTAAAAATTCACTTTTTATTAGGCGGGAGAGTGATTATGTAAGTGACAGGAAGGCATTGTTCTAAAATTTATATACCCATGGAAATCCAAAACCATTCTATGCTTAAATTCTAATGCGGCCATCCTGGTGATGAATAAATAAACGGGGACTGGTGGTGTCATTAATTTCCCATACAAAGAGCATAGCGGATTCAATATTTAAGGGTCCATCAGCGCTGTTATATTCTATTTCAGAAAGGTGTAGAGTAATATAAGGGTAAATTCCGTCCAGATCGGCTCAATTTCGGTGTCGGCTATAGGCGCAGGTAAATTTTGTGCATTACATTATTTATGATAACTAACCAAAGAAAAAAAAGAAGATAATTTGATAAAGAAGGAACTATTAGCTAAAGCAAATTTACACAAACATCTTTTTATGAAATATGCCGTGGAAGATATAGTTGAAAAACATAGTGTAACTGTGCTGCGCACACCGTAATCTCATTGCGAACCTATATGGGCCCAAGAGAAAGGATTTGTAGCAAGAAACAACAGGACATTCAAAATGAATGACGTTAAGCTACTGTTTGATCAAGCCATTAAAAGTGACAGCAGAGAACTGGCGAAAAGCAGTCCATCATGTCATTAAAGAAGGGGAAAAAATGTGGAATCTTAACCACCTGATCGATTGGACCGTCGACCCGTTAATTATAACGTCAAGAGGAGATGACAGTTTCTCAGATGACGAAGAATATTAGGATTTTTTATAATTTAATTTTTGTATAATGTATTTTTTGTATTTTGAATTTTTCTAATAATGTTTAATAAAAAATAAGTGTAGTTTTCATGTTCAGGTATCAAAGTTCATCATCAGGAGAACAATAACGGGTAAGCATTACCTTAAAATAGTAGTTTGTACTACAAGAAGGTATATGATGTTCATATCGCACGGTGAAGTTAATTGAGCACGACGCCGTAGGCGAGTGCAATATGGACTTGAGTTGTACAGTATATTTTATCTACGACGCAACTTCCGAACTTCATTATATTTTAAACTGTCGTACCATTTTGTACACTCTTTGAGAAAAATTGGTGTATGCATACATTAATGTCTTGATACAAATATAAAAAATACCAAATTTTTTACCACTTTTAAGTACATTCCTAACCTCACTTTTAACAAGTTTAGTGTCTTAGAATGATGCGTAAAATTTACAACATGTAAATTTCGTTTCTTTGTAATCAGAGCTGTGAAAGTTACTTCAGAAAAGTAACTAGTTACTTTTTCGATACTTTTGCACAAATGTATCTAGATACTTATATAAGGAATAGTTACTTTTACCTAAAAGTGACTTAGTTCTTAGTTACTTATTTAAAGTAACTAGTTATAGTAACTAAGATACTTTTACAGTAACTAGTTACATTGATTGTAACTACGATAATTTAAAAGTAACTAAGATACTTTTAAAGTAACTAGTTATATTGATTGTAACTAGTTACTAAAAGTAACTAAGATACTTTTGAGTAACTAGTTATTTTAATTGTAACTACGAAACTCTTAAAAGTAACTAAGATGCTTTTGAACTAGATACCATAAATTTACCAGGTAGTGATAACTCCTTTTCCTGTACACACTACCACTATTACCATCAGAAAACTAAACTAAGAAGTGTTAATTCGAACAACGAACAAGTAGAATAAAATGCTTTCCAAGAAATTTCGCGTTTCAACCAGTTTGCTGTTTGACGCTCGCGACTCGCCGCTCATCCCTTGGTGAAAATCTGATTAACGGCCGCCGATCGTCCCTTGGTCATCATCTGATGGACGGCACGTGTGCATAGTTGGTATCGTAGAGCAACTTTAAAAGGACCTAACTTAGTTACTTTAAAAGGAACTTAGTTTCTTTAAAAGCATCTTAGTTACTTTTAAAGTATCTAGTTACTTTTTAAGTGTATAGTTACTCCTAAAAAGTAACTAGATACAAGTTACTTTTCAAAAGTAACGAAGTTACAGTTACTTTTGGCATTATTCAAAAAATAACTAAGTTACTAAGTATCTAGTTACTTAAGTTACTCACAGCTCTGTTTGTAATTGACTACTGTGATTAGTCAGTTATCCTTACTAGAATAAATATGAAATTATAGGAATGGAATAGCCAATTTATTCAACCAATGTAGTATAAAGGAAACAACATATATCTATGTGGGAATAGAAAACATTTTTTTTGAGCGAGGCACTCAAAAAATTGGGTGTGAAGGTTTTAAAGATCTGGTTACTATAAGTAAATTTCGTCAGTATTAGCTAAATCATGGGCAAGGGCCTGTCGACATATTAAGCACCGGTTCCCGCAGATCACCGAAGTTAAGCTGTGTCGAGCGCGGTTAGTACTTGGGCGGGTGACCGCTTGGGAACACGGCGTGCTCTTGCCTCAGGGAAGAGTGTAAAATGAATCGACACCTAGCCATCCTATTCACGCCGGACAGGCCGGATGAGATCGGATATCTCGTAGGATGAAGGTGCCGTTTCACACTCCCCAGTCGGTAGATCACATTTGTGGTCGATAACCGGTTCAAGATGGCCTACCTAGTCGGCGAACCGTAAAAAAAAAAAGCTAAATCATATCTTCTTTCTCCCTAAATGCCGTCGGTACGCCCCTGTTTGTGGCACCTTGTATAGTCATATATAAAAAAATAAATGTATTCAAAGCCTACAAGGCACAAATCGAACAGCAAACCGTTACCACATTATTCCAAATTCTATTTAGCATCCGAAAACCGTCCGTTATTGAACAACGAGAATCGAACGGGCGAATAATCCGAATCGTGGCTTTTGGTTAAATAAAGAAAAGGTATTCGATTTGTGATATTAATTTTTTTATATTGTAAGCCATATACAAAAGAACGCTTTGGAAAATTAATTTTTTTCTTTTGACATTTTTTAAGGTTTTCAATCTTTTTGCGATGAGCGAAAAAACTGACAAACAATGAGCCGAAACCGAGTTTCGACTTTATTACTTTTTTTGATACAAAATTAAATTTGATTGGTTTTAAATATAATTACATTTTAACGTTTACTTCTCCCCCAAGGAGGAAAGTATTGTAGTCGTAAATTTTCTTTTGAGATAATAATTTATATAGACATTTTATTAGGGTCCTTAGATTAGTGAAAATCCAGTTTTTCTACTTCTACATGGATATTATCTGCTTCCTTTATAACCAAATGACTAGATTAGTAAATGAGCTATATAGATTTTTTTTTATGCAAGAAATTGCAAAATAAAGAAAAATAGTACCGGGTGTGCCACTAAGAATGGCTCTCGGCCGTATCTCGGAAACTACTGGGCATAGAAACTCAGGAAAAAAAAATTATAACTAAAGTGGTCATGAGAAAATCCTGGAAATAAGTTCCGCATTTTGCCGCATGAGGGCGTAATTGAAAAGTAAATTTTAAAAGTTTACATATCTCCGAATATTCCACATTAAGGTATATCTTTGATAACACCATTGAAAAGCTTGGACAATTATGCATCATTTTGGTCTTATGCTCATTGGCGTACCAACTTTAATAAAAAAAAAATATTTTAATTAAAACGGTGTGCCTGAGGAGAAAAACGCAAGAGACCATTTTTATGCAGAATTGACCAGGCTAATCAGAAATAATATCCACATGAAAAAATATCAGTGGCGTCCCACTTTTTCTAAAAAATATATAATCGCTTACTTTTAAAAATTATTCTATTGGCGATAACGCTGAAACGAACGAAGATATCGAGCTGCGGTTTTAATATTTGTTCTAGCAAATTTAATCTACTTTTCGATTATGGTATCATAATTATACCATATGATTTATTTTTTCGGAGTAAAATCAAAAAATGTGTTATTATTACAAATTGCACCCTCCAGCATTTTTTTTGAGAACTATTATGGACAACTAAATACAATTGGTGAACGTGCATACATTTTTCTTCCAAACAGTCTTTTGTTTGCTAAAATCGGATAAGTCGTTTATAAGTTACAGCGATTTAACTGATTACACATTCAACCGCTTCCCCCCCTTTTATTAAAGTCGGTACGCCAATGAGCATAAGGCCAAAATGATGCATAATTGTCCAAGCTTTTTAATGGTGTTATCAAAGATATACCTTAATGTGGAATTTTCGGAGATTTGTAAACTTTTAAAATTTACTTTTCAATTACGCCCTCTTGCGGCAAAATGCGGAACTTAAAAATTATTTCCAGGATTTCCTCATGACCACTTTAGTTATAATTTTATTTTTCCTAAATTTCTATGCCCAGTAGTTTCCGAGATACGGCCGAGAGCCATTCTTAGTGGGACACCTGGTACATGTATAATAAAGCGAATAGAGCACTTGTCCCGTCAATTCTAACATGGGCACATTCTATAAAATAATGCTTTAAAAAGCAAGTACTTTAATATAAGTACTATTATACTATAATTTATTGGAAAGCCGTGAAAAGACAATGACGCTGAAAAAGTCATTTTAATTTTCATCTTAATATACAGGGTATTCCTTAATGAAGTGCTAATATTTTAGGGTGTGATTTCTAAAGTCATTTTATGAAGAGAAGTTCATATATGCATATGTCCTAAACGGCATAAATTTTTTGCTACAGGGCGTTGAATTATTTTTTTTTAATACGTTTCTTCTAATATCTCCGAAAGTACTTTACATAATATTTTCGATTTTGGTATGTGTTAAGAGGACATAAAACCACATATTTTAGTTATAAAAGTTATTTTTTTGTCCCACCAGTGGCGTCCCTGCAAACATTTCCTCTGATATTTTTTAGAAAAAAAATGGTACGCCACTGACATTCTTCCATGTGAATAACATTTCTGATTAGCCTGATCAATTCTGCATAAAAATGGTTTCTTGCGTTTTTCTCCTCAGACACACCGTTGTTAACTAAAATGATTAAATTAAATTAGACGGGCGGAAGCATGCCTATTAAATGAAAGTAGTCATTTCCAACAATTTTTATAAAACAAAATTTTGCATTATCAATGTTAATAATAATAAATAGTAGAGTTATTTAATTATTTTAAGTTTATGTGTTCTATTCGGCGTGTACGGATCATATTTTTCGAGCTCGTATGTTATCACTTAAATAAGTGTTGTATAAAGTGCATTTAATTGCTATAAAGAGCCTAATTGACGTATTAGTTTATAATAGTGATATTTATATAGCCTTAATATTTTCTAATTTCCCAAAAATAGTGAAAAATGACAGAGATTTGCAAAACATGCACTGTTAAAATAACAGGAAAATCACCTGGTTTACAATGTCAAGGTATTTGCGAGCATTATTTTCATGCTAAATGTGTCGGCATTCCGGTTGATCAGCTAAGTTTCGTCAAGGCCGGCTCGGGTGTACTATGGAGATGCCAAGCCTGTCGCGGTGATGATTTGTTAGGTCTGCCGGACCGGCACAGCCCATCCACTCTAACTGCTCCGATCGGGTTCGACGGCAATCTACAGACCGAGATGCAGAATTTTATGCGAGAAATGAAGTCTGAAATGAATTCGTTTAAGAACAAGCAAAATGACTTACTCGCTTCTGTAACGTTTTGCTCGGATAAGGTGTCCGACTTCGAAAAGTCCCTCAAGAAATGGGATGGATTGGTTAGGGAAGTGCAGACACTTAAAGCGGAAAATGAATCCCTTAAAATGAACGTAAACCAACTTTCTAAGAAAGTCGCTGACCTGGAACATCTGTCAAGAATAAATAATGTTGAACTACAGGGCTTCCCAGAGCGTAAAAATGAGGATTTGGCCAGTATTGTAGAAACACTTCATGGTCTCCTGGGCTTGCCTTTTTCCCCAAGCATGATGGAGAGTGCCCACAGGGTTCGCTCATTTAAGCCCAATTCACCTAAGCATATTATTGTAAAATACTCATCACGTAGAATGAGAGATGAAGTGTTGCAGGCGGCAAAAATTAAACGAAGCTTAAATAATGGTTTGTCTCTATCTATGGACGAGGGAACAGCCCCTAATAGTAAAATTTTTGTAAATGAACATCTATCCCCAGAGAAAAAAATGCTGTTTAAAAGAGTTCGCGATGCAGCGCGTGCAAAAAAATACAAGTATGTTTGGGTGAAGAATGGTAGTATTCTAATACGCATGGCTGAGAATACACCTGTTATTCAAATTAATAGTGAGGAGGAGATTGACAAAATGTGATATCATCTTTTCAAATTTATATGTGTCATACCTACCCTAATAGATAATTAGTCGATATTTTCGAACCCCTTTTAGCGTATTATCAAAACGTGAGAGGTCTAAGAACAAAAACCGTTGAATTTAGACTTAATTTGCTATCTAGTGACTACGACATTGTCTTTCTGACAGAAACATGGTTGAATAGTGGTATAATCAATGCCGAATTATTTGGTACCAGTTACCAAGTATTTCGCCGGGATCGTGAAAGTTCTGGGAGCACAAAATGTAATGGCGGTGGTTCCCTTATAGGCATCAAGGATGGTTTGCGGGCTGTGAGACGACAGGAGTGGGAGAGTGACGCTGAGGATTTATGGGTTACCCTTTACACCAAGGATGGCAGTAAAGTTCATTTGTGTTGTGTATACATCCCTCCAGGTAATGACGCGGCACTGATATGTTTTGTTGATAAACTATATTCGCTCTTCGATAAAATTTCCACTGATAAAATCTTAATTTGTGGTGACTTTAACTTTTCATATATAGGTTGGTTATTTAAAAATAAGTGTAATTATTATCTTCCTGAAAATGTGGACTCTAAATTTAACACTTTCTATGACATGTTAAATCTCTATGGGCTTTTTCAATTTAATGGGCTTAAAAATGATAATAATAGAATACTTGATTTAATTTTGTCTAATGATTCAATAGTTAAGGATCTCATAAGCTCATATCAACCCCTTGTGACAGAAGATCCTCATCATAAGTCAATTGAATTTAATCTTACTTGTTCATCGCTACCACAGCTAGGCTTTAATAATAATGAACCCATTACCTATAATTTTAAAAACGGTGATTATGAGGGCATCAATAATTATTTCAATAGTATAGATTGGAAGCAAACGCTTAAAGCCCCCGATATCAATGAATCTGTTCAACACTTCTATAATGTAATTAATAATGCATTAAATACTTACATTCCAAAAAAAATTATTAACAAAAAATACCCAATATACTTTAAACATAATACCATACGAATATTAGTAAATAAAAACAAGGCCCATAAAAAGTGGAAAAGGTCCAAATCTAACATAGATTACAATTTTTTTTGTCAACTTAGACGACAGAGCAAAACGATGATTCGTAATGATTATATAGCGTATATTAAATCAATAGAAGATGATATTCCAAATAATTCTAAGCGTTTTTGGCAACTTATGTCTATCAAAAGTAAACATTTAGGTATTCCCAATGTAATGAATTTTAGAGGTAAGCAAACTCAGGGATCTGAAGTAAGCTCTTTGTTCTCGGAATTCTTTCAGGAAGTTTATCAACCTTACGAGCAAAAATTTTATTCTGCACCGAATATCAATAATACTTGCAATCTTTCAAAAATTCGTGTTCAACCTCATGATGTTCTGAAAGCACTGACTTGCTTAGATGAAAATAAGGGCGGTGGACCTGATAAAATTCCTTCATATTTTGTAAAAAGATGTGCTTCTTCTATTCACGTCCCACTTACAACTATTTTTAATATGTCATTCGAGCAGTGCGTATTTCCAGAAAAATGGAAACTGGCTAGTGTTATTCCAATTTTCAAAAGTGGAGTGAGAGATAGTGTTACTAATTACAGACCCATAAGCAAACTTAACATCTTTGGAAAAGTTTTAGAATCTATTGTGCATAACACAGTACTTAACTTTATAAAGCCTCACATTATTGAGGAACAGCATGGATTTTTTCCCAAACGATCAATTGAATCTAACCTAGCATCTTACTCTGAGTATATCCTCTCTTCCATGGACTGTCAAATTCAGGTGGATTCCATATATACCGATTTCAGTAAGGCATTTGATAAAATTGATCACAATATTTTGGTAGCTAAGCTGAGTCAAATTGGTGTATGTGGGGACCTCCTTAAGTGGATAACCTCTTATATATTTAATAGATCACAATTTGTTGCAGTGAACGGTCACCAGTCTCCTATCTATAACGTGACTTCTGGTGTGCCCCAAGGCTCCCATTTGGGGCCTTTATTTTTCATTATATACTTAAACGATGTGAAAAAATGCTTTAAATTTTGTAAAATTTTACTTTACGCGGACGATATGAAAATTTTTCTCAGCATAGGGACTATCGGGGACTGCTTGCTGCTTCAGGGTGAACTAGATTCTTTTTTTCAATATTGCGTTTTAAACAAACTCTTCCTAAATTTAGATAAATGTATATTTATTTCATTCTCAAGAAATGTAAATATTTTTTCTTATGGTTACAATTTTAATGGGATATTACTTAAAGAAGTAGGTAAAATAAAGGATCTTGGTGTTATTTATGATAAAAAAATGATTTTCAATGAGCATATTGATTATGTTGCTAACAAATGTAATCGCATGCTAGGCTTTATAATTAGATCATGCAAATTTGTGTCTTCTTTGCAGTCTCTAAAGGTTCTGTATTTTGCATATGTTTATAGTAGACTTAGTTTTGCCTCTGTCGTCTGGACGCCTCAGTATGCGGTATATAAAAACAGATTGGAAATTATTCAGAATAAATTTCTTAGATTTTTAAACTTTAAAAGCACCGGTGTCTTTGATCTTCATGCTAATTTACCAGAACTTCGACGGACTTTCCAGTTATTACCTCTTGAGCGCCAGCGTATTCAAGCTGATGTTCGTTTTCTATTTAAAATCGTCAATAACCATATAGATGCTCCAAATTTGCTATCCGGTATAGGTTTTAATATCCCCTCACGTAATTTTCGTAATACTCACCTATTTGCAAACTGTTTTTATAGAACTAATTTAGGTAAACACTCGCCTATAAGTCGTATAACCTCACTTTATAACGCTTCATACCATGATATTGATTTGTTTAATGTATCTCTAGTAACTTTTAGGAGAAAGCTTAGAAATCACGCGGTTCTTCATAATTATTATTAAAATATAACTTTAGTATTAAGAAATCTGTACACCAATTGTAATTCGTGGGTGCCTAATTTGGGCCAGAGGCCTGTTGGCATCCTATTTGTGCAAATAAATAAATAAATAAATAAATAATTAAGAACGGTGTGCATGAGGAGAAAAACGCAAGATACTATTTTTATGCAGAATTGACCAGGCTAATCAGAAATGATATTCACATTGGAAAATGTCAGTGGCGTACCACTTTTTTTCTAAAAAATATCAGAGGAAATGTTTGCAGGGACGCCACTGCTGAGACAAAAAATAACTTTTATTACTAAATGATGTGATTTTATGTCCTATTAGCACATGATAAAATTGAAAATATTATCCAAAGTACTTTCGGAGATATTACAAAAAACGCATTAAAAAAAATAATTCAACACCCTGTAGCAAAAAATTTAAGCCGTTTAGGACATATGTTTATATGAACTTTTCTTTATAAACTGACTTGAGAAATCATTTTTGCAATTAAATATTAAAAACTTACTGTGAAAAACATTACAAAAAATATAATCCACGTAAAAAAATCACAACTCTGTAGATAATAATTGCTAACCAAACGACAGGTATTTTCCTGGTTTTTGTATAAAACGAAAATAAAATGGCGAAAGAGCCACTAGCTTTAGCTCTAAAAGGAAGAATTTAATTTGAAAAAAATTACTCTTTACAAATCCGACCCGTTCTAATCTAAATGGCCGCCGCCATTACGGTCTTGCACGGTATTGTTCTAAATTAAATTAAACCCTGGCTGCCATTTAGGCGGTGATAAATTAAAATAGCCGATTTGGCTCGCACAAATGGAACGGTATTTGTAAGTGTAATTGGTAAAAAGAAATAATTGGCTCGAAGCTATTTTTAGGAGCCTTTTTTGGTTATCCAAATTAAAAATCGAAATCTTTATTATTGTACTTCGCAGCCAGTGGCGAATTTAGAGGGGGCGCCTACCCACGAGATGCATGCATAAACGATTGGAAAGGAATAATTGCATAGAAAGTATTATATTTTATACCATCTTGACATCTCTCTCCATCTTTATTTATTATAATGATGAAGGTGAATACATTTTTTCTTTTACGTTTCATAGCATTTGGACCAACATTTTTATACAGATCAACAAAAACATAAGTTATGATTTTACGTTTATAAAAACTCCGTTTTTTGTTTTTATTAGAAAAAATAATATATACAGGGTGTTACAAATTCGACATACCAGCATTGGAATCTCGGAAACATTGAGAGTTAGAGAAACGGTTAAATGGGGGCAAAGGTGTGCAATTCGTTGCTGATTATAATGCTTTCCGATTATAGATATTCGAAAAAAACCGAAATTTTGCAAAATAATTTTTTTTTCCTGAACTCATTTGACTAGCTATTTATAAATAAATGACACTTTGTCATTGCCATTTTTTCTCCTCTATAAAATGACGTTACTAAACTAAAGATCCGCCGTTTCGACTCTGAGCGGCCATCACCAACTTTACTTTTTTGAATACGGACCTGGATTTTTTTAAACCGATTTTTAAACCCTCCTACCCTTAAAATGTAATGGCGATATTACTTTCTCATCACGATGAATTGTCCTTGCTTATTTTTTTAAATTCATATCTTTTAAAATTGCATTGCAAGGTTGCATTTGGTAGGATAAGGGGAAAATCGGTTGAAAGGGCTGTCGCCAAAATTGAAAGAAAAATCGATTTTAGAAAATTAGGATTTATAATTGGAAAATTTAGAATTATTAAAAAATTCCTATAAAATAAATTATATAACTTATGTATGAATGTTTTAAATAAAATAAAGTTTTTAATTAATATTGTAATTCGTTGCCAGGACCGGACTGACAAGAAGTGTAAAAAATATGAATTTAAAAAATAAGCAAAGACAATTCATCATTATGAAAAAGTAATATCGCCATTTCATTTTGAGGGTAGGAGGGTTTAAAAATCGGTTTAAAAAATCCAGGTCCGTATTTCAAAAAGTAAAGTTGGTGATAGCCGCTCGGAGACGAAACGGCGGAACTTTAGTTTAGTAACGTTATTTTGTAGAGAAGAAAAAGTGGCCATGACAAAGTGTCATTTATTTTTAAATGGCTAGTCGAATGAGCTCAGGAAAAAATAAAAACAATTTTGCAAAATTTCGGTTTTTTTCGAATAAAATTGGAAGTTTCCGGAATATGAAACCTTTTAAAGCGGCATTATAATCAGCACGAATTGCACAACTTTGCCCCCATTTAACCGCTTCTCTAAGTCCTATGGTTTCCGAGATTCTAATGCTGGTATGTCCCCCCTGTATATGTGGTGACCAAGTTGCCCCGGAGTTGATGTAACTTGGTCACATTTAAGAATTTAGATGATCTTAGTTTTTTAAATGGTTTGTATGACCTTGTTACCCCGGATTTTCATCATAGTTATAAAAATTAAAATCCTCTACATCATTTAAAGCTTCATTAATATTGGTGAAAAATTTAAAAATATCTTCACGGTCGACAGATGCCCCAGACCTTTTTATGTTTGATGCAAGACGAACGGACAGATTGTTTCTCTTGATAAATGAATCAATACAATCTTCTCCAGGAATGTTGTCTTTAAAGACCTGAACTATTTTTTGTTGTCAAGATACTTTGCAATTACAGTCCTTACACCATTCCTAGTTAATGGGAAACCCCAATTGGCCACCACTTCAAGGGTCTCAGCAATACTGGCTTCCTCTTCGGTCGAAATAACTCTTGGACGGCCTACTAGTCCAAGATTAATTCCAATAACCTTTCTGCTTAAGGTTGTTCAAGATACCCGATATAGGTTTCCGCTGCTAATTTCTTTCACATCCCCCCCTTAACCGCCTCAATGGCTTTTCCGAGATTTTTTCTGGGATAATTCTAGTAGGACCTGGATCCAGGGGTTCTTTGGTAGTCCTGCACCATTTTTAGTTAGCATTCACTTGAAAGAAACAAAAAGAACCTAAAACTAAAAACGAAAAAAACTACGTCATAAGTGACCAAGTTACCCCAGGGTGACCAAGGAGCCCTGGTAACTTATTAACCACGCGCAGTGGCAGGGGGGGGGTGGGAGCTGCCGGGCTGCAGGCCCCCCTCCCCGAGCCTAGAAACTCGGGGTCTAAAAGTCTAATTGCAACCTAATTTTACGTCTCACGCTTGGACTCTTAATTTAAATTTTTAAATAATGTATTCTTGGCTTACATTACAAAGGTCTTGTACTAAATGTTTAGTGTTTAAACGTTTCCTTCTAAAAGTCCTGTTTTATATAGAAATTAAGGTTTTGGAAACATGTCGTTTTAGTTATTGATTTATGATGCAATTTTATAGGAAAACGAGTAAAAAGAGTAATATTTTATAGTATATTCTATTCTTGTCTGTTCCGTTTTTCCTTTTTTAGAGCTATTTTAAATCAACAAAAATATAACCCAATGCAATAAAATATTTTCACAGCAAAAACAAAAAACAATTAGGTATTTATTTTTAAAGAGAAAAATTAAAGTAAACATTTTAATTGAAACATTTTTTATGTGATGTGATGATATACAGGGTGGGGATAAATTAAGGAAACAATTCAATATCTCGAAAATTGAAAAAGCAACCTTAAAACCCTCGGACACGTCGATTTAATTTTACTTTTGCGCAGACTGTAAAATTATTTTGAATTATACAGGACCACTCACAAAAGCTCTACAACTGTCAAATTGACAGTTTTCGAGATATTTAAATTATAAGACATAATAACCTTTGCCATATCGCCTTAATAATTTGATTATAAACACATACCTTTACGCAATAATTAGGAGGTATCATTTCATTTCATCTATAAATATCTCGAAAACTGTCAATTTTAGTCATATGTTATGTTATACGAAATTTGGCTAGAATTGTGCGTAAAATCCAAAACAGCCAAAAAAACTAAGGTGTTTCATTAAAAAAACCAAAGTTGACAGTTGTAGAGCTTTTGTGAGTGGTCCTGTATAATTCAAAATAATTTTACAGTCTGCGCAAAAGTAAAATTAAATCGACGTTTCCGAGGGTTTTAAGGTTGCTTTTTCAATTTTCGAGATATTGAATTGTTTCCTTAATTTATCCCCACCCTGTATAATAAAAAAAATAGTGCGGGAAGAAATGCTTTTTGAACGGCAGTAGAGTTTTGGACTTGCATTGTCTTTATTTGTTTAGAATCACTACGTTTCAACTGGTAAGTATCTCCAGTCGTCTTCAGGTGAATACTGAATAAGTACGGTAACTACAGCTCTATTTATACTAGGCAGGTGCTGTGACGCATGACTAGTGGGCGGAGTCATGCGTGTTGCTAGGTGATGACGCATAACTGGATGAGTCATGCTTGATGAGTCATGCTCGATGACGTCATGCTCGATGAATCATGCGTTTAACTCTTGGGTGGTCTTATTCTAAGATTACATTTACTTAACAAGGGTTTCCAGACGTTTCTCATGTCTAATGAAGGCTTACTAAAGCAACCTGGATTTTGGTGTATGGTAGCAGCTTCCTTAAACTTCCTCTTCCTCCAGTGCGGTTCTTTTTACAGGATTTCCGCTTTTGTCCACATGATATGATGGCCGTGCGTCCAGGCGTGGTCAGCTGCACCTGATTTTTCGGTCTCTCCTTTTCGGGTATTATTCCGATGTTCTTTAATCCTTACTTCTAGTGGTCTTAGTGTCTCACCGATGTAAGACTGGCCGCATTCGCAGGGGATCTGGTAGACACAATGTTTCTTGTCTTTCTGGCTTACTGGTCTCGTCTTCGTTAGGTGGCTTCTTAAAGTGTCTCTAGAGCTGAATACTGTTTCGATGTTGTATCGTTTTCCTAGTCTTCTTATTTTCTCAGATACTCCTTTGACATACGGAATATTGAGTATTGGTTTTTATCTCTTTCTCTGCTTTACGTGTGTTTGGCCGATTCTTGCGATTTTCCAATATTGTGTCAATCAGTTTCATGGGATAGCCATTCTTGTTGAGGTCGGTCTTGATGTGGTTAGTTTCTCTTTTGAGAGCTTCGTTTGAGTTACAGAGAGTAATTGCTCTATCCACAAGGTTTCTTACTATGCCATGTTTTGTGTTGTTTGAGTGGTTTGATGTATAATTGAGATATTGCCCTGTATGTGTAGGTTTTCTGTACACTGAGGTTAGGAAGGTGTTGCCATTTTTCTCTACATTGACGTCTAGAAAAGGTAATTGGTTGTTCTCTTCTTTTTCCATGGTGAATTTAATTGTCGGTGCAAAGTTATTAATGTGATGTAAGAATTCTCTGAGTTCGTCCTCGTTTCCGTTCCAAATAATGAAGGTGTCATCCACATATCTAAGCCATATTTTTGGTTTCTTCTTTGCTTGTTTTATTGCTTCGGATTCGAACCATTCCATATAAATGTTGGCGATTATGGGCGAGAGAGATGAGCCCATTGGTAGTCCGTCCTCTTGGCTAAAGAATCTATCTTTTTCTTGAAAATAAGAATTGTTAAGGCAGCATTCCAATAGTTCCATGATGGCATTTGTAGGTAGCGGTGTTCTTTCTTGTAGGGTCAAGTCTTCCTCAAGTCTGCTCCTGATGACCTTAAGTGCGTCTTTTATAGGGACGTTGGTGTAAAGACTTTCGACGTCAAAGCTGACCAGTTGGTCTCCTGGTTGTACTTCCTTTTCTCCTATTATTTGTGCAAAGTGTTGCGAGTTCTTTACAATTGACGTGCTGTTTCCTTGAAGTGGTTGGAGTAGGGGAAGTAAAAATGTACCTAGTTCATATGTAGGGGAGTTACGGGAGCTTGTAATTGGTCTTAGAGGCATATTATGTTTGTGTATTTTTGGCAGGCCATAGAGGTGTGGTGGTTTACTGTGGTGTGGTGTCAGGCGTCTCCGCGTCTTTTCTGGAATGTACCAATCGCTCTCACAAAACTTCGTAAGGATCCTAATATCAAGATTCTACCAGCCGACAAAGGAAACGCAACTGTCATCATGGATGTTCAGACATACGACCAAAAAATCGAGGAAGTTGTGCAAAAAGGAAACTACACCCTTATTTCCAAAGATCCGACCGGCACAATCGAGGGAAGAGTCTACCGAACACTTAAGAAATTTGAGCGGTACATTCCAGAAAAGACGCGGAGACGCCTGACACCACACCACAGTAAACCACCACACCTCTATGGCCTGCCAAAAATACACAAACATAATATGCCTCTAAGACCAATTACAAGCTCCCGTAACTCCCCTACATATGAACTAGGTAAATTTTTACTTCCCCTACTCCAACCACTTCAAGGAAACAGCACGTCATTTGTAAAGAACTCGCAACACTTTGCACAAATAATAGGAGAAAAGGAAGTACAACCAGGAGACCAACTGGTCAGCTTTGACGTCGAAAGTCTTTACACCAACGTCCCTATAAAAGACGCACTTAAGGTCATCAGGAGCAGACTTGAGGAAGACTTGACCCTACAAGAAAGAACACCGCTACCTACAAATGCCATCATGGAACTATTGGAATGCTGCCTTAACAATTCTTATTTTCAAGAAAAAGATAGATTCTTTAGCCAAGAGGACGGACTACCAATGGGCTCATCTCTCTCGCCCATAATCGCCAACATTTATATGGAATGGTTCGAATCCGAAGCAATAAAACAAGCAAAGAAGAAACCAAAAATATGGCTTAGATATGTGGATGACACCTTCATTATTTGGAACGGAAACGAGGACGAACTCAGAGAATTCTTACATCACATTAATAACTTTGCACCGACAATTAAATTCACCATGGAAAAAGAAGAGAACAACCAATTACCTTTTCTAGACGTCAATGTAGAGAAAAATGGCAACACCTTCCTAACCTCAGTGTACAGAAAACCTACACATACAGGGCAATATCTCAATTATACATCAAACCACTCAAACAACACAAAACATGGCATAGTAAGAAACCTTGTGGATAGAGCAATTACTCTCTGTAACTCAAACGAAGCTCTCAAAAGAGAAACTAACCACATCAAGACCGACCTCAACAAGAATGGCTATCCCATGAAACTGATTGACACAATATTGGAAAATCGCAAGAATCGGTCAAACACACGTAAAGCAGAGAAAGAGATACAACCAATACTCAATATTCCGTATGTCAAAGGAGTATCTGAGAAAATAAGAAGACTAGGAAAACGATACAACATCGAAACAGTATTCAGCTCTAGAGACACTTTAAGAAGCCACCTAACGAAGACGAGACCAGTAAGCCAGAAAGACAAGAAACATTGTGTCTACCAGATCCCCTGCGAATGCGGCCAGTCTTACATCGGTGAGACACTAAGACCACTAGAAGTAAGGATTAAAGAACATCGGAATAATACCCGAAAAGGAGAGACCGAAAAATCAGGTGCAGCTGACCACGCCTGGACGCACGGCCATCATGTGGACAAAAGCGGAAATCCTGCAAAAAGAACCGCACTGGAGGAAGAGGAAGTTTAAGGAAGCTGCTACCATACACCAAAATCCAGGTTGCTTTAGTAAGCCTTCATTAGACATGAGAAACGTCTGGAAACCCTTGTTAAGTAAATGTAATCTTAGAATAAGACCACCCAAGAGTTAAACGCATGATTCATCGAGCATGACGTCATCGAGCATGACTCATCAAGCATGACTCATCCAGTTATGCGTCATCACCTAGCAACACGCATGACTCCGCCCACTAGTCATGCGTCACAGCACCTGCCTAGTATAAATAGAGCTGTAGTTACCGTACTTATTCAGTATTCACCTGAAGACGACTGGAGATACTTACCAGTTGAAACGTAGTGATTCTAAACAAATAAAGACAATGCAAGTCCAAAACTCTACTGCCGTTCAAGAAACGTCATTGTCTCCAACCTTTAAACAGACATAAGAAATGCTTTATTAAGAATATACAAAACGGCACTTAAGAAGGAGTATTTCAAAACCTAAGCATTTGCACCAAAAACTGCTCTTAGATCTACGCTCCCAAAATACATGATTTCTGGAAAAATCATCAATTTTGGCGTGGTGAGCGATATTTACTTTATTTTTAATCATGAAAAACCGAGCCCGAAAAACGCTGGTTAGAGTCATATGTACATTTGTAGGTACCCTTATATTAAAATTTTGGATTGACACCAATATATATATTTTTTTCACAAATATAAAAAATGTTTTTTTTTAATAAAGAGCCAGCTAGGAAAGTTAGGTGAATTTTAAACGAACTTTGGGCGTGGCCCCGAAAATTTTTGGCCTCCGGCGCTTTTCCGCCTTCTTTACTAGCTACAATATCATGAAATACATGTAGTCTTGACTGTCCCTTTCTCCAGAAAAAAAATGTTCTACTTACGCCCATTCAGCCCCCCCGAGCATATTTTTTGGCTACGCCACTGACTACGCGGCTACCGAATTCTCCTTTCTCTTCCAAGGTTCAGACAAGATCAATTTAAAAATTCAAATAAAGAACTAATTTCCCTCCAGACAATATACCTGTCAGTTTTTACCTTCCCTTGTTCACAATATGAACCCAGCCGTCAACCCCTTCCCCCCTGAAAATGTTTTTTCGGACGCCCATGTTCAGAAATATGGGTCTGACAGGCGATTGCGCCCAGTTTAAAAACGGGAGACGGTCTCCTAATTTAATCCAACGCTAATAAATTTTATATACGGAAATGATCTTTTATTTGCAGCTTAAAATTTGAAAGGTCCCTTTATTAATTCAGAATTCTCGGCTCAGGAAATTTGTGCGATCAATGGCTGGCGGCTTTCCGGTGTTAAATAGAATTCGGATAATACGGCTAATGGGTTGCTATTCAGCTCCTCCGTATTAGCATGCTTATAATGCGCCGGTAGCCTTTAATTAAGGGATCTTATCGCAAATTAATTTAAGAGTTCCTCGCTCCATGTAGAATAAACCGATTTTCTTACCTTCCGTCTGCTTTTGTAAATTTCTTATTATGGAATTGTTACGACTTGATTTTCAAAAGCCCATATTTTTATCAAAATTCAATCAATCCGTTCCAAATTCAGTTTATTGGGTAGGCTCTTGGACCACCAAGTACAATGTGTGCGTGCACCCATGCACTACACCGATCGTGTCAATTAAAAAAAATTAAATTACAAAAACCGATATATTATTTAAACCTACTTTCCCCCTGTTTATGAGGATGGAGAATACGAAAAAGTGTTGATTACGGCTTTATGTTAGGTACCTATTGTACCCATTACAGCTCAGTGCCGTTCGTCTCAATTGAATTTAAAAAATCGTTATATTGCTAATTTCTAGCAGCAGAACTGTCAATATCGTTGGATTTTTTTTTAATTGATACGAACGCTACTGCGGTGTAATGACAACTACCTTACATAAAGCTATAATTAACACGTTTTTATATTTTCTATCCTCGAAAAAGAGGGGGAGAGTGGGTTTCATAGCAGCCTAATTAATAATATCTCAATTTTCGTAATTTACATTTTTTTAAAATTGGCACGAACTATACTGCGCTGTAATGGGCACAGTAAGTACCTAACATAAAGCTGTAACCGACACAATAATAAAATTCAATTTTCAAAGGTTCGTATTTTAGAAACATCAATTTTAGAATCAGCACATTTTACACAGCTTGATATTTTAGCCATCACATCATCTTATAAAGAAGACATAAATCACGTACATTATATTTAGTCGTTTAAGAGACAGCCTACCCAATAAACCTTAAATGAAATGGCTTGACTAAATTTTGATGAAAACATGGGCTTGTGAAATTAAAGTGATTTTTTAACTATTCCGTAATTAATGTGTATTAGTTTTTTAATTTATCGCGTAGATTCTATTTGTTATTCTTTCTGCGATCGAATTTGATTATATGAATTAATCGAAATTAATCAATTAATCGAAATAATAGATTAATCGTTTTTTTCGAATCGTCTTATTGAAAATAATCAATTGATATAAAAAATCAAATAATCGAAAATAATATTCCATTAATCGAAAATAGACTATCAGCAGAGATGCAAGTAGAGACATATAAAAAGTACTCCAAAATATAGCGACGGAGTATATAGTAGTTTGTACAAAAAGAGTGGATATGATGTCCATATCGCACGAGGAAGTAAATTGAGCACGACACCGTAGGCGGAGTGCTCAAACTTCCGAGCGCAATATGGACAATCCACTGGAGTTGTACAGTATATTTTTTCTACGACTTAACTTCCGAACTTCATGCTAAGAATTTAAAAAAATATTTAAATTAGGCATCATAACTTGTCTTTTAAGTTGGCCATGAACTTGTGAGAACGGTAATAAGAAACAATTGAACAAAAATTCATCAATTGAACAAAAATTCATTTTGATGGCAAACCCATTGACCAAATTACACTGTAACATATTTATCGATTTGAGTACGTTCTTATATTTATATAAACTCACTTTTAAATATATCTATCTTTCTCACATTCAACTTTTTGCAGAATAATAGACGAAAAGCGATATATGTATTAATAAAAACGAACAATTTATTTTCTCAACCAGGTAATTTGATCAATAATTGTTTTACTGAAATGCACAGAAGAAAAATAAGCTTTTCGGGTTTATTTCTGCTTGCGTAAAGAATTATAACTCCAAAAATACAACAAAATAGCTGTAGAACTCGTTACAAACAGTTAAAATTGGATTTTGTGCATTAATATGAATTTTTAACGTTCGCTATGGTCAAATTTTTCAAAATAATCGCCAATTTACAAACTAGCAACACTGTTAACGTGGAAAGAGAAGACGAGAAGTGGCAATAGTGTAAGTAGAAATAAAAAAAAGTTAGTAAAAAATGTTTTTTTTCTAGAAATCTTATAATTTCGTCTGTTTTTAGGGTTATCTTTATGTTCCATCATCTAAGGAAGAATTACCAGTTAATTTTCTATATTTGTTGCGTATAATAAAAGTTTTAAAATTAATTGGGATTCGACCCCCGTTCAAAATATATCGGAAAATATCCCCGTGCACAAATATTTATAATAATATATATTATTTATATGGAAAAAAATTACCAAGGTTAGTAAGAAAACGTTCATTTGGTAGGTATGTACTATACATTTTATGTAAAGCGTAAAGCTCGTAGTAATTGTCTAGAAATTAGTGGAAATAAAGATATTTTTGAAATAAGAAAGTGCGTCTGTGTGCAAATCTTTAGTTGGGTCAGAAAATATAAAATAATTTGGTAGAAATATATTTTGGTAATAATTTTGTTATTATACCTTCAATTTTTGCACCATTTCGTGTATTCTTTAGGAAAATATTGTCTATACATAGACATCTGGGATAAATGTTTTGATTTAAATTTAAAAAGCACAAATTTCATCTGACAGATTTGAATATTTTTGAAGCATATTGTTAACCTAACTCCTCTCAACTGCCAGAAAATGAATTTACAACATGTAAATTTGGCTTCTCTGCAATTGACTACTGTGATTGGTCAGTTTCATAACCTAACTAGGATGGATATAAAATTTTGCCACACCGTTAACTGGAATAGCCTACTTTACCCGCCACTAAAGTGTAAAGGAAACAACAAATTTCCACGTGGGAGTAGAAAAAAGATTTTACCAGCTTCTCAAGTCAGTGACCGTTTCAAGAAATACCTGACCGGTTTCGCACAATGAAACTGCCTGCCCTAAGGAAGACTATTAACTATTAGCAAAAACATATTTTTTGCTATTAGCAATGGTCCTCCAAGATTGATATAGAACGTTTACTCCGTTCACAATATTTATCTGTTGTGTACCTATAACAGTATCCCAGATAAGAATGCACTCTTCAGGGATATTGTAAACCATAGGACATACAGAGATTTATATATTAATCTAATAATCGTTATTATTTCGATTAATCGAAAGCATTTCGATAATCGAAATATTTTCTATTAATAATCGATTTTTCGATTAAAAACATATCCATAATCGAATAATCGATTAATTTGCACACCCCTATGGATAGTATATTTATTAAAATAATTTATTCAGTTATCAACAGTCTGATTTTATTAACTAATATAATTAATATCTATTTACAATTTTATTATCGGATAATCAATCATCTACAAAATATTTTTTCTACAACTGCCATGAAATTAGAGATTTTGCAACACGATTATCGTAACTTGAACGGCAGTAGAGTTTTGGACTTGCATTGTCTTTATTTGTTTAGAATCACTACGTTTCAACTGGTAAGTATCTCCAGTCGTCTTCAGGTGAATACTGAATAAGTACGGTAACTACAGCTCTATTTATACTAGGCAGGTGCTGTGACGCATGACTAGTGGGCGGAGTCATGCGTGTTGCTAGGTGATGACGCATAACTGGATGAGTCATGCTTGATGAGTCATGCTCGATGACGTCATGCTCGATGAATCATGCGTTTAACTCTTGGGTGGTCTTATTCTAAGATTACATTTACTTAACAAGGGTTTCCAGACGTTTCTCATGTCTAATGAAGGCTTACTAAAGCAACCTGGATTTTGGTGTATGGTAGCAGCTTCCTTAAACTTCCTCTTCCTCCAGTGCGGTTCTTTTTGCAGGATTTCCGCTTTTGTCCACATGATATGATGGCCGTGCGTCCAGGCGTGGTCAGCTGCACCTGATTTTTCGGTCTCTCCTTTTCGGGTATTATTCCGATGTTCTTTAATCCTTACTTCTAGTGGTCTTAGTGTCTCACCAATGTAAGACTGGCCGCATTCGCAGGGGATCTGGTAGACACAATTTTTCTTGTCTTTCTGGCTTACTGGTCTCGTCTTCGTTAGGTGGCTTCTTAAAGTGTCTCTAGAGCTGAATACTGTTTCGATGTTGTATCGTTTTCCTAGTCTTCTTATTTTCTCCGATACTCCTTTGACATACGGAATATTGAGTATTGGTTGTATCTCTTTCTCTGCTTTACGTGTGTTTGGCCGATTCTTGCGATTTTCCAATATTGTGTCAATCAGTTTCATGGGATAGCCATTCTTGTTGAGGTCGGTCTTGATGTGGTTAGTTTCTCTTTTGAGACGACACGATTATCGTAGTTTGAAAATAATATTTTGTCAAATATAAAAATATGTTTTCACGTTATATGGCTATCTTTTGCATTGAGTTGATTCCAACAGATGGCGATACTAGGTTTTCATCATATTTTTATTCGTAAAAATATCTTGAAAACATATTTTCGCTGTAATGGGAATTGCTTACAGGCAGAGCTGTGAGTAACTTAAGTAACTAGATACTTTTTATTATCTAGTTACTTAAAGTAACTAGATACTTAGTAACTTAGTTCTTTTTTGAATCATGTCAAAAGTAACTGTAACTTCGTTACTTTTGAAAAGTAACTTGTATCTAGTTACTTTTTAGGAGTAACTATACACTTAAAAAGTAACTAGATACTTTTAACTAAGTAACTAGGTTCCTTTTAAAGTAACTAAGTTACTTTTAAAGTTAAGTTAAGTTAGGTACTTTTAAAGTTCCTTTAGGATACCAATTATGCATACGTGCCGTCCATCAGATGATAACCAAGGGACGATCGGCGGCTGTTAATCAGATTTTCACGAAGGGACGAGCGGCGAGTCGCGAGCGTAAAACAGCAAACTGCTTGGAACGCGAAATTTCTTGAAAAGCATTTTATTCTACTTGTTCGTTGTTCGAATTAATACTTCTTAGTTTAGTTTTCTGATGGTAATAGTGGTAGTGTGCTAGTGTGAACATTAAAATGAGTTATCACTACCTGGTAAATTTATGGTATCTAGTTCAATAGCATCTTAGTTACTTTTAGAGTTTCGTAGTTACAATTAAAATAACTAGTTACTCAAAAGTATCTTAGTTACTTTTAGTAACTAGTTACAATCAAAGTAACTAGTTACTTTTAAAGTATCTTAGTTACTTTTAAATTATCGTAGTTACAATAAATGTAACTAGTTACTGTAAAAGTATCTTAGTTACTATAACTAGTTACATTAACTAAGTAACTAAGAACTAAGTTACTTCTAGGTAAAAGTAACTATTCCTTATAAGTATCTAGATACATTTGTGCAAAAGTATCGAAAAAGTAACTAGTTACTTTTCTGAAGTAACTTTCACAGCTCTGCTTACAGGCTTTGTGATTAGTCCTAATAAGGACGAACTTCACCTTAATTGTCTTATTCATAAAACAATTTCTACTAAAAACCTGATAATGTATATGAAAAAATTCAATATAGAATTAATCACAACATAAATACTAGAAATCAAAATAATTTAGAAATACCAATACATCGTACAAAAAAATATAAAACCTCTTTGAAATATAATAGTTTAATAATATACAAAATGATTAAACTATTCTACTTTTAAACATAATTTTATAAAACATTTTCTTAGCGTCGGATTGGAAGATGAATTACTGATCAAAATTCTACCTTTTGTGCCAACTGGTATGTTACTGTCACCAATGTTTAGTTATTTAGTTATAGTAAAATTTTTATAAGTTTATTTTGTTACATATAATTTATTGTTATTTTTGGCACAAATATATTCAAAGGAAGAGAAAGACAATAAAGTCACGGTCTTTTTTTTTAACAACCATTTATTAGTGAACTTAAATCGGTACAAATTTATATGACTGGTAACAAGTTCTACTTAACTATAATACAACTTATTTAAGCATGGGCAACTGTACATGTTATGTCGCTGTCATTACAGCTGCCGCAAGTATTAACAATAATAATGCATCAATGAGATACAAGGCAATTCTAACTAGTTCTCAGAAGCATATAATGCTTTAAGTTTTTTTGAAAATAAATAAGGTTTTGTTATGGCTTTAATATGTTCTGGTAGTCTATTATACGTCCTTAAAGCTCTGTTCATTACACTGTTTAGTCCTACATTAGTCTTGGACCTTGGAACGTGAAGTTGATCATGTAACCTTGTACCAAAATTGTGGATGTCACTATTCTTTTGTATAATAACTTTGGTCTTTATCTGTTTGTTTAAAATTCGCTGAATTAATTTACACTCCTCTAGTTTTATGATTTGATTAACCTTAAGAAATCTTGTGTTTTTGTATAGTTCACTTGTAGGATGTAAACGGGGAAGTTTAAATATAATCGGTATGGTTACAGGTGTTTCACCCTCTCGGGCATCATCAGACCTAAAACAAGAAAACTAACTAACAGATACACGAATAATTAAAAAGCACTAATTACCCAGGATTTAAAACTGAAAAAAAACAGTCATAACATATTAAAATTTAAAAATGTAAATAACAAAAAACAAAAAATCAAATGTCAGAGAGCAGTCGGGTCAATTGGATTAATAAATCCAGTGAAACGAATGCGACGGGATCTAACTATGTTCAACTGCCTGCCACGTGTAACCATACCGATTATATTTGCTGAGACCGTGACTTTAGTGTCTTTCTCTTCCTTTGAATCTATATCCGGTCTCTTTGAGAATTATGGACGATTTCTTCGATTTATCTTTATTATTAAAAAAAAATAGTCAATATACCACGGTACTTTTACAGTACTTTACAAGAAACAAAATAAACTAAATACGATAGCCTTGGTCATTTTTGAGTGAATGACATAAATGCAAAGCCCTTAAAATTAACGTTTTACAGTAGCTATTTCTAACTAACGCAAACATCATACAGATCATTAATGAGTTCCTTCAGGTATGAAACATAGTCTTCACCGAAAGAAAGCAAATATTTTGTATATTCCCTCCTATGTTCCAATAAATAATAATTAAACTTGTCTTCATCAAAAAACACTTCCTCCCGTTTCTCTTGGGGCACGCCCAGAATTTGAGCGTACGAAATTGCCACTATAAGCGATATTGGTCTCATATATTGCACACATTTAGTAAATTCTTCAGGCGTGTAAAATTTGTTTACATCTTCACCCAATTCTGACATAATCTTCTTTAATTCGTCATAATATTCTTTTAAAAGTTTTTCCAAGTATTTGTCTCTTACCTCCTTACGTGTATTAAAATAAGCAATCATTAATATATCAGACGTTATTGGTGCATACCTTAAGCATTGATAATCTATGAGAAAACAATTTTCCGCTTTATTGTTTTGGTTGTATTTTATGAGCATATTGCTGGAGTACATATCCCCATGGCAAACGACGTTTCTAAATTGTTCAGCTGGATAATTTAGTCTTTCTATAAATATCTCAAAAATACCATCCACGCGAGTATGAAATTCTTCTAAGGAGATGTCTTTTGAAATGTCTGCAAAAGATTCTATAAGCTCGTGTATACCCACTTTGGAATTATCAGGATGTACTGGTAGTTTAGTTACACCATCTACCGATTCAAAAATCCAATCATGAAAAAACTTGTGGTAATCATCTCCTAATCTTACTGTTGTTCCCTTTTCTTTAGATAGGCGATCTTCTAATATAAGTGAGCAAGCATGAAGCTTGGCAGAGTTTAAAAAAATTACCTTTAAATCATCATATCCAAACTTTACATTGGGTCTAAGTGGCTTGAAGCCTAATTGAACAACGTTCTCTTGAATAACAACGTCACTTAGTCGATCAAAATAACAATTTGGAGCAAAATCAAGCAGAGATTCAAGATTATATTGCTTGAATAGTGGCACTAACGTCCTGAAGAAAAATTGCTCTTTCAGAGAAGCTGGTGGGGTTAAAAAATTCAAAACTTCGTTGCTCACATTTAGAAGCTTCAAAAACATGGTGAATTCTTTACTGGTACCAGAGTGGTTAATCTTGAATATTAAATTGAAATATTCGCCCATATGTCCGTTTTTTTCATCCAAAGGCAACAACTGGTAATTATCAAGTTCAAAGTATGTGCTTTCCAATTTTGTAGAAATTGTTTCCATGCAATCCTCGTAACTTATTGGTGGATATTTAAAACAGTACCCAATATTGTTTATTAAGTCATTTAAACTTTTTTGTTCCTCTAAGGATTTGTCTTTTTGGATTAAGTATTCTGCCCCTGCTAATTTAACTGTTGGAAGTAAAATCTTCAAATGACTTTCAAACACATTAAAATCGAATTTTTCTGCTACATTTGCATCAGTTTTCTTCACAACGTCGATGAACGTTTCAAAATATTGGTTAAGTAATTTTTTCAAATGATTTTGCCTAAAGTTACCATCGCTCAGAGCAAAAATTAATACCAATGCATCAAAAACTGGAGAAATAAATACTTCATGGTCCGAATTCAAAAAAACACATTTGTCTGACGGGATCAATATAATGTTGTTGGCAGAAACATTCACTATACTTTTAACCAAAGGGCTATTTTTATACAGATCATCTACAGATTTTTGAATATTTGAGATTATGTCGTTCATTGTATCTTTGTCAAAAGCTTTGAAGAATACCAAAGACATAAGGGCATCAGAAATATCTTTTACTTTGTACTCACTGTAACTAATTCCACTTTTTGTGTTCAATAAGTTTTTTGCTTGAAATTCGGCCAGGCTCTTAAGGATGGTTGTTATATCTTCTAGATTGTTTCTACGTGGCAGTAAAAGGTCTTTCTTTTCCAATACTAAGTAAAGATCCTTCTTCTCATCTTGAATGGTAAACGCATTTTCTAATTTCTTTACATAATCCAGTTTATTCTCGTTAAACTCTTCGTTATTTACGATTTTCACCATACCATATTCTATATCAGGACTGCTTTCGGTTAAAATGTTAAGACAAAAAATGTAATCATTGCAACTGCACTTTTTAACTAAATAAGCAAAATTTTTTTCGGTGTCATATTGTAAATTGTTCTTAAGAAAACTTGTTAATGCATCTTTGCCAAATACGACTTTTGAAGCCATTGTACGATTAGCAAAAGTTAGATAGAGAATAACACTTTAGGTAAACGTATTTATTGTAATTTTAATGTAGATAAATTGCAAGTCATCGCGTCATTATCTTTAATTTATTTTATAGACATGTACGATTTTATTCTCGATTATCTATAATAGGTAGCTATATATTCTGAGGTATAGGTTTTTGGATTAAAAAATACCTATAAGGTAGTTTCTCCAGGACCATTACTGAATGCAATAATTCCAAAATCATTTTTGAAAATAGAATGTAAAGATTCTCGCTCTTGAGTTGGAATATTTATTCTGAAACACTTGTTTCTTATGTGTTTTGCGTGTATTTTCTTTCCATAACAAGATACGGAATGAATATTCTGTAATTGATCTAAAGACATAGGTTGCCATGAATTTCGAAACTGTCAATGTCAGCAGACAAATTTTAGTGCATGTCAAAATATGATTGAAAAATCGGATGAATCAGGTATGGAACTGGATAATACTCCACATGAAATTACAAATATTGCGAATAGTATTTTTGGTCGTGGAGAAAATATTTCTTGCTGCTCGGTTAGAATGAAAGTTCGATACTCGTGGTTCTGAATCTTCCACTCGGATCAAATTTTCATTCCAACCTCATTAGAGAATCTACTATTCTACATGACTAACTAAGCATTTGACAGTTCTGACATTAAATTTGATAACAGAATATTAACATTCCCTTCATTATACCTTCAATTGTTGCACCACTTTTTGCATTATTTTGGAAAACATTTTGTATACGATAAATATTTTGATTTAAATTAAAAAAGAACTAATTTTATTTGACATTTTTTTTTTGAAGTATACAAAATGATTCCTAAGTTGCTACTTTTGTTTTAACTGTGTATAGAAGGCAATAAAATAAACAATATTTTCAAATACCTTTTTTTTTAAACCTAATAATAGGCGAGTTACAGAAGTAAAAAATCGAAATGCGGGCCAAGTCATCAAAACAGCCTAATATACTTTATATTGTTCGTCTGTATTGTTGTCTTATTAGTAGTTATTAGTCATGCAGTTTACGGGTAGGTGGTCAGTTATTTATTTGTCAATCCGTTGCGGTGTGTTTTTCTGAAGCAAGTTAATTTTAAATTGATGAGACGTGAAAATGGTAAAATTTAAAAACAATGAACTAGTAGATATGAGGTGCTAATTTACTGCGAGTGTGGCAACGTGCTTCGAGATTATACGCAGAACGCTTTCCCTTGCGGGCTCATCCTACACCCAAAAGATTTCTTAATGTTATTCAACAGGCAAGTTAGGCCGGACCGTATTTTATTCGTAGTGTAATAAATGAATGTAATTACCTTATTTCTGAGTTTTTTGAAAAAAGGTACTTGAAAATGTTGTTTATTTTAATGCCTTCTATACACAGCTAAAACAGAAGTCTTAACTTAGGAATCACCCTGTATTCTTAACCTCACTTACGTCAAGTGTCAGGAAATGATTCGTAAAATTTATAACAAGTAAGTTTGGTTTCTTTGTAAGATTGACCACTGTATTTGGTCAGTTTCATATCCTAACTATAATGAGTATGAAATCTTATCTGTTCAGTTAACCGGAATAGTCCACATTGCTGCTGTTGCTTACTGATTTTGGCATTCCGATGACTCGTAACAAGGACGAAACAGCTGTTATTGTCTACCTGTGCCCCAGGGAATTCATTGTTTTGGCTTCCTTGTATACTTTAATGCCAAAGACGAACACCACTTTGTCCGCTTGCCGCTAATTTATCTTTTATATTATTTTTAACAATTCCTTTTTATTTGGGTGGATTTTTCTTCTTTACCTTTTATGCATCTTTTTTTGTAATAATAAAAATATTTTAATTCAGATGAGAGGTCAACCCAGGATTAGTTCTTCCTAATTTTTGCTATAAAAATATTAATTATAGTCTGGCTATTAAGAATGAAAATTAAAGATACTCATGGTTTCTCACGCTCGCTTTCAGCTGTAACCTGTTACAGAACATACTATTATAAAAAATGTTTTTTTCTACAACTCAGCACAAAATTAGAGTTTGCTCTTAGAGAAGAGCTCGTAAAAAGGTACTTACCCAGTAATATTATTTTGTTGCTTGCCAGCGGGAACACTAAGTGTAATCTTTTACACCGTTATCCATTATAGGCTTTTAAATTTAGACCATCGAAATATTTAGATCTTATGTTATCTATCATAATAATATAAATTATAAAAACCAACAAATGTTGGAAATTTTATAAAATAATAATTGTATAAGTTTGTAACACATACACTATATTGCTAATACCATAATTCAATGATGACACCATCGTAGGCAGATGATCAGGGTCCGTTGAGTTTGCGCAGCTCGGAAATTTGCTTTTTGATGTAAACATTTGACAGGACCGCCTTTCAAAATATTTTTACAAGCTTTTATTTAAACTCACCCGTTAGTTCGGGTGATGGTCAAATAAAACTAAGTAACCAAAATTTTACATACCTGAAATACCTTATTCCTGGTACTAAACAGCGATTCGTGCAAAAAAGGATCATGCATTTTTTTCTATCCATCTTGAGACACAAGTCGCTAACAATAACAAAATGTTTCGTAAAGTTTTAAACCTAAATTTGCACCCAAAACTTAAAAATAATATCCACAATCATACACGGAATATCCGAACGAATACAACGTAAAAAAAATGGAAACGACTAACAACTCACAAACTAACAAAAAAAAATGTCTAAAGTAAAGTTTTATAAATATTAACACCCAAAACTTGGAAATTATAACCACACACAAACGAAACAAAAGATGGCGTCGAATAAGAATACAAACAACGGCGAGCCAGTTCTGTTTACGATCTGTCGGTTGCCTAATTCTTTCCCTACTACGCAAGCGCCACGGGCCCAAGTTCAGGTTATTTTAAATCGCAAGATGGGTGTCTTCTTGCTTCGTGCGACTGCTTGTATTGGCAATATAGTGTATGTATATGTGGGTTGTAACGTAAAATACAATTACCGGAAATTAAAATACTATATTTGTAATAACATCCAGGTAACCTTATTTAACTGTAAAAAAAGAAAAAAATAGTATAGAAGTTATTTATGCTATATTAAAATAATGTAACTGGGAGTCTAAAAATATTTCCCATTTTACGTTATTTTAAATTTAAACTAAATTGGTTCAGAAGTTAGACTGATGAATAAAATACCTTTGCTTTGTTTATAGATTTTCAGTTTTTACACAATCCTAAAAATTCAGTTTTCTTAAGAATATATATTTGAAAAAACGAGAATTTTTTTTCGCCCATTTCTACTTCATCGTCCATACAATAACATGTATCGAGCGATTATATAATAATAAACTTAAAATAATAAAATAAATATTAATTCACTCCATTTTAATGCCTCTTTAAATTATAGGATCACGTGTTAAAAATTGTTTATTATTGACTTAAACGTTAACAATGCATTATTACCAATTGTTAACAAAACAGGATAAACACTTAGTTGATATTTAAAGTAAAAGATGCCTATGATAATTATTGAAATAATTGATGTACATTTTATAACGCGTAGTATAAGTATATTAAGAACAGAATTAAATGCGATTCATTTTGCAGAAAAATAATGCTAGTCATAGAGTTATCTCCATGATACGTGATCAGTCGTCATCATAATGATGTCATTATCAATTTTAGCTAATAGCACCGTCACTAATTTACGTATGCGGAAATTTTACTGTGACACTTGTTGTTTTAATTTCTTGCCATTCTTTCCAATTAGGCTTTTTTCTGTTCTTTGTTCGCTGCCCGGGCCATTTCCGAGGGGACCTACAGATTCACGTGGGTTCCGAACCACGATCCTCGGTCATGCGACATCCCCCAAGGGCTATCACCTCTTGGTTTATTGCCTTCATGACCTACCGATTGGGGAGTGTGTATCTTTTTCCGCACCAAACGAGATGTCCGATCTCATTCGGCCTGGTTACGGGCGTGAATGGGGTGGGTTGGGAGATGATACATTTTAAACTCTTCCTTGCATTTTTAAATCCACTAAATTTCGAACTCACTTTTTTTTAAATGTATGTATGCCCACTCCGGGAATCGAACCCGGGTCGCCACGGTCGAATGCCAGTAACCCACCTCTGAGCCACTGCCGTGGTCTTACTGTGGCACTTCTTCTAAGTTACAGACCTCGATTGAGGTGGGCTATTACTTACTCCTTGAAACAACTTAAGTGCCTACAATTACCAATTATCGAGGAATAGCTTTTTATGCCATCAGTTACGAAATGCCTAATTTTGTGTAACGCGTGAGATTTTTGCGGAACGAACGAAGTGAGTTTCGCAAAAACTCACAAGTTACACAAAATTTCATTTCGTAACGTATTGCATACAAGATTTTTTCTAATTTTGAAGAAAGTAATAAAAAAATAAAATTTAATATAATTGATAAAAATTTGGAAAACATAAATTTATTTTTTCTAATTTTGACATATAACTGATGGCATAAATAGCTATTGTTGCTGTTACTTCATGTTAGTTGTCAGTTTGACATTTTGTAACAAAGTCTAGACGGAAGGTTTTTAGCGAGATTGATATATTTTTAGTTTTATTTTTTTTAAATGAGTCATTCAAGTTCTGAAGAGCTACCAAGCGATATTGAAGAGGCAGCAGGTAATGCTCTATTATCAGCAATTCCCAAAAAGTCAAAGGCAGTTTATGATTTGGCATACGAAAAATTTGTTACGTGGTGTGATGAGAAGAAAATTAAACATGTTAATGAGAAAGTTTTACTTGCATATTTCGAGGGTAAAAAAGATCTAAAAGTTTCCACATTATGGACACTTTACTCAATGTTAAGGTCTGAACTAAATCTGAAAAGGAATATTGATATTAAAAAATATACAAATTTGGTAGCATATATTAAAAGGCAAGTGGACGGGTACAGTGCTAAAAAGTCAAAAGTTTTTATTAAAAAAGATTTTGCCAAATTTTTATTGGAAGCTGATGACAAAGAATACTTAATGGCTAAGGTTGCAATGATAATTGGAATGGCAGGAGCATGCAGAAAAGCAGAATTAACTTTTCTTCCAGTTGAAAATGTTATAGACGAAGGAAGCCATTTTCGTGTTGATATCCCACCTTCAAAAACAAAAGTTATACGGCAGTGTGCAATTACCACTGGAGACATTGAAAATACGAATCTTGTTGAAATATTAAGAAAATATATTAAGTTGCGTCCCCAGATTCTTAAACCCAACAAATTTTTTGTAAAATATGCGAATGGAAAGTGTACCAGAAATCCTGTGGGAATTAACATATTTAGCAGTCTGCCAAAAGTTATTGCACAATTTCTTGGTCTTTCAAATCCTGTTCTATATACTGGCCACTGCTTCAGAAGAAGCTCTGCCACTTTCCTAGCAGACAGTGGCGCTGATCTTTTAAAATTAAAGAGGCACGGAGGTTGGAAATTTAGCTCTGTTGCGGAGGGATATGTTGTAAATTCCATGAATAATAAAAAACTTATAGCGCAAGAAATATTTGGTGAAACATCCAATGCAATGTGCGTTGCTTCCCAAATAAATAAAGTTCGAGCAATGAAAAAAATATGTCGTCGGGAATTAATTTGAATAATTGCAATAATTGTGTTATCAATATTTATAATAATTAATTAATTTATAATTTATGATTTTAACTTATATTATAACAGTTTAATAAATAGAATAATTCTTTTTGTCACTAATTTTGAAATACATTTTTCGTCACCAATTGCATAAAATTTTACTTTATGCAACTAGTTACAAAAAGTAAGACGTTTCAAAATGTCAATCAGTTTTAAAAAGTGTCACTTTATATGTCAAAATTAGAAAAAGTAATTTTTAGTGCTTGCGAGCACTTTAAAAGGCTAGAAATGCGAAATTCATTTTCCAATTACCAAGCACTTTTTGTAAAGGGCTTGAATTACCAAGCCACTGTATTTTAAAAGTGCTTGCAAGTACTGTGTTTGATGCACTTTTTTAAGCACTTTCGAGAGAATTACTGCCCAGCTCTGATCTGGATACGTATCAGACACACTGTCTTTTGAGGATCAATATTCTCACTGAATCCTTCACTTGGTGGGATCTTTAAAATATGGCATTTTCAGATTTTGACAGGCTGTAGCATTGGAACGGTGCTTCTTAGAGAAAAATGGTTTCCACCTTCCTATCTTAGATTTTTATTATATATTAAATATTGTGAATGCTCCTTAAATACGTAATAAATTGACTGATAGAAGAGTTTTGGACTTGCATTGTCTTTATTTGTTTTATATCATCAGTGATATAAAATAAATACAGACAATGCAAGTCCAAACCTCTTCTATCAGTGAAGAAACATCATTGTCTCCGACCTTCAAACAGACACGTAATAAATTATTAGATAACGGTGAAAGCGCCAAAAATTGTATATCAGCAAAAATATACATTTTTGGCGTGACACCAAAAAAAAAAAATTCTCCTGTGGCGCTTTTCGTTTAACCTACGTTCATGTCACGAGTTCAACATTATCAATTATATTTTTTATAATAGAAAGTAAAATAAGCTGTACCACGAGAATAATTTTAGAAGTTCTGGAGCTCGTTTAAATCTAATGAAAATGATGTGCATTTAAATTGCAGCTTAAATATTTAAAAAGCTAAATGTTGCAAAAAGGTCCTTTTAAGCTTTTGGTAAATAGAGCGTTTCTTTATCGGCTTTCAAAAGGTACTTAGGACATTAACGCTAAAAGCATTCATTAGCAAAATAGTTTTCCACACGATTTTTCTTCAATTTACTAGCGAGAAAATAGAGCTGTTTAAGAACCGACGTTGAATATTTTATTGTTCATTTTATATTTCTTTTCAGTTATTCTTAGTCGTAACTTTTCAAGTTCGACTAATTGAAACCAAATGAAAAAATACCACTTTTAAGTGAGCGAAAATTTCGAAAAGCTTTTTAAAATTGATTTTATACAGAATTGTAATTAATTTTAATAAAGAGGGCTGAGCGATAAATAAAAGACCGTTATTCGAGCAGAGCCGAAGCCAACGGTGATTTTAAAAGTATTTCCCTGACAATGGTGAGGGTGCCCCGTGGCATATTTAGGGGGGCTGCAGGACTGCAGGACTGCACCCCCCCACCCCCAGCTCAGGATCTTATTGTTGGGTTTTATATAGATTTACCGGTTACACGTTGCTAAGTAGTTTGTGAGTTGTATGACGAAAAAATAATCCAGCTTTTGAATGTAGGTTATACCTCGTATATTTATTTTTAATCGGCGACATTAAACATTTATGAACCTAATCACGAATTCGGGTTTTCCGATTAGTGAAACAGAATTTCTTTTAAAAGAACCCATTTTTGGGCCAGGTAGATTTTGGCTAAGCTGTTTGATGTCGGCAACCTTTATAAATAATTTTTCGATGGTTCCTTCTCTACTAACATGACTGCATTCAGATTGCTTTAAAAGTTGTTGCTATAGAATTCTGGAGATACTTACCAGTTGAAACGTTGTGATGTAAAACAAATAAAGACAATGCAAGTCCCAAACTCTTCTATCATGCTGCATCTATAAAATTGATTCTTGTTTATAAAAAGGTTTGTAAGCGGAGCAATATTGATAAGTGACATTCCCTGCCATTTTCAGGCGTATGTTATTCATTATAGATACTTGCCTGAAGGCGTCATCGCCTTAAGGGCTGTCAAGTCAACGCCAAATAGAACAAGGCACTGATATAATCTAATATAGAAAAAAGGGTTCATTCGGGGTTTTCTCTGCTTGCGTAAGAATTATAACTACGATAGTATAACAAAATAGCTTAGAATTCAACAATTAAAAACCGTTTTTGTGCGTTAATATGAACTTTTAGCGATCGCTTTGGTAAAGTTTTTGAAAATAATCGCCAATTTACAAACTAGCAACACTATTAACGTAGAAAGAAAAATACTGTAAAAATAACATAACCTTAAAATATTTGGTAAAAATGGAATTAATTTTTTCCTAAAAGTTTTAAAATTTCGTCTATTTTATGTACTTTTATGTACTCATCTTCCTGTTTCACCATTTAAGAAAGATTTACCAGTTATTTTTCTACATCTATTGCGCATAATAAAAGTTTTAAGGTCGAATGGGGTTGGATCCCCGTTCAGAATGTATCAAAAAATATCGCGGTGGAAAATTATTTTTGCAAGGCAAAGAATCAACCAGTGTTAGTAAAAAACGTTCATTTTGTAGGTATATAGTACATTTTATGTATTAAATCTTGTAGGTTTGTCTAGAAATGAGTGGACAATTGGAAATTTTTAAGGTACGAAAGTGCGTCTGTGCACAAATTTTCATTTCGATAGAAACACATTTTGGTATTATACCTTTAATTTTCGCGTGCTAAGACAGCGGCGGCGCCAGGGGGGGGGACAGGGTGGGCACTGGCCCACCCTAGAAACATGAGTGCTAATCCTGGTGCTCCCCCAAAATTGATGGATCCGGTTTTGTAATGGAATTTTCGAGGAAAGAGGGACTTGGCTATAAAAGTTTTGATGAGTGGTTGTGGTATTTTGGAGAACAATGACCTTTTTTTTTTGACATCACTTAGAACAAGAGGGAGGTTTTGTTTGTCGCTGCGTATAGCGTTCTAGAGCGTCGGGAGGCGCGACCTTTTTTTTTTTTTTTGGTAGTGCCCACTCAAAAATCACCGGTCCCATTTGTGCCCTCCCGTCCCAAAAATTCTGGCGCCGCCACTGCGCTAAGATACTCTAAGATAAATGTTTTGACTTGAAATAAAAAAGAACAAATTTATTCTGACAGATTTGCATATTTTTGAAGTATATTCTTAACCTCACTTCTGTCAATTGTCAGAAAACAACTCGTACAATTTACAACTTGTAGATTTGGTTTTTTTGTAATTGGCCACTGTGATTGGTCAGTTTCATATCCTGACTAGGATGGATATGAAATCATATCGGTTCAGTTACCCGAAATAGCCCACTTTTCCAACCACTTAAGCGTAATGGAGACATGTGGGAGTAGAAAAAACTGGTCTCAGCCTCTTATCGCAGCTATCGGAAAGCTCCCTCCCTACACAAAGACATACCAAGAGACTGGGGACACATTTTGTTTCGATTTTATCAGTTTTGTTCCACAGTGTAGAATTAGTATATTACATAACAAATGATGAAAGTGATACTTTTCAAACGAGGAGATATTTAGCACTAGGCGTTAGCCGAGTGCGGAAATTCTCCGAGTTTTAGAATAATCACTTTCACACGAGTAATGTACACTATTTTTCCTACGGCCACAAAGAATTATTAAAAAAGCCTTTGATATGTGAAAAAAATATTTCAACACTAGTGTTGAAAAAGAAATATATCAACACTAGTGTTGAAATTAGCATACTTAGGATTATGTCCCACTTAATATCTGGTTTCATAGTTTGTCATTAGGCTTTTCCTTTATTTGTAGTTTAATTTTTCATTTCTTCATAAGAAGAACTAAGCCTGGATTGACTTCTAGATTAACCAGAATGAAAAATTTTAAATTTAATCAAGGTAAGATGCATTAAACATAAATTTAAAAAATCCACCCAACAAGAAAGATTTCAATTCAAAATAATTCTATAAATTATTTAATGTTTTTATAAAAAAAGTCAAATACTTCTAATGGGATTTGAACCTATGACCTTGCGATTTGTAGGCTAGAGCTCTATTCTCTACGCTACCGATAAAGATTTGTTGTTTAATACATGACACTCTCTTCAGCGCGATTTGTTTTTTTCTTCAGTAAATTATTAACATTTTTTATAATTTCAGATTGTGTATTTTTACACTCTAATTCCGAATCACTCGACAAATACATGATAAATAAGTTAAATACTTTACAATTACTGCTTTCTAAAACGTGTTCTTTTTAATAAATAGGGGTTGTCTGTCAAATTGACACCATATATTTAAATTAAATAGTGTGCCTTGATATTTCCACACTAGTATTGAAACATTTTTTTTCAACAAGCGTATGATATACGGCGCTTTCTAGCCAAATTAACCGTGCCTTTTTTCTCATTTTCATGGTGGTCTAGTAGGAAAACTTAATATTAACTTAACCGCCTCCATACTTAACATTATACTACAGTAACAAAGTTAGTTATAATGACGCAACTTTTAAATTAACTAGATACCCTCGACTACTCCTAATTACGGCACTAATTGCCTGAACATATTTTTTTGTTTATCAACTAAATTATGATGTAATTATAACATGGATTAAATTAGTTATGATTTATATCACTATTCAATCTGATAAGAGCTTGAAAGTCGTTTATCAAAATTTAGTTGACATTGATAGCGATCTAACAAGAAAACTGTTTTTCTTTTATGTTTAAGCTTTCATTTTCCAAGCTCGTTTTATTTATCCAATTCGCAAATAGCTTTTTAAGAGTTATTTTCAAGCAGCGTTAATTTTCTTCTTTTTAATATCGCAAGAAATCGTCGTCTTTTTCTTAAAGAGAATTGGTAACTATTAGCTTACATTTTAGTAAAAAAAAATTACAAAGTCTTGGCCTCAAGAATAATTGTTCTTTAATTTTGTGGGTTATAAGATAAGAAAGATACTAAATTTTGACTCAAACCTAATCTATTTCTATTGCAGTATTTATTTTTTCTGCCATCTAATTTATCTAAAAAATGAGACTCTCATGTTTTAAGACCAATTATTCTATTCTATTTCAGAAAGGGGTCGAGTAATAAAAGCTCATTAGGCAAAGATACTACAGAGTGACCCAACGAATATTTAAGCCACTTTCATAATTTGACATTGATTTCATTGCAAAGTTTTTTTTATTTTCATTAATTGCAGATAGTACCACCCGGGTTTGGGTCAATTTATGGGTTGTGCCTATTGTTATCCATTCACAAACACTAAAAATGGTATGACAAAGGCGTGCATTATGTACATAGTATTATTTTTTTTTTTTTTTTTTTTTTTACGGTTCGCCGACTACGTAGGCCATCTTGAACCGGTCATCGACCACAAATGTGATCTACCGACTGGGGAGTGTGAAACGGCACCTTCATTCTACGAGATATCCGATCTCATCCGGCCTGTCCGGCGTGAATAGGATGACTAGGTGTCGATTCATTTTACACTCTTCCCTGAGGCAAGAGCACGCCGTGTTCCCAAGCGGTCACCCGCCCAAGTACTAACCGCGCTCGACACCGCTTAACTTCGGTGATCTGCGGGAACCGGTGCTTAATATGTCGACAGGCCCTTGCCTGTACATAGTATTAGGTATACTTATAAAATACAAAAAACAAAAAATACATTATACAGAAATTAAATTATAAAAAATCATAATATTCTTACTAATCTGAGAAACTGTCATCTTCTCTTGACGTTATAATTAACGGGTCGATGGTCCGATCGACCCGGTGGTCAAGATTCCACGTTTTTTCCTCTTCTTTAATGCCATGATTGGACTGCTTTTTCGCCAGTTCTCTTGTGTAACTTTCTTACTGGCTTGATCAAACAGTAGCTTAACGTCTTTCATTTTGAATGTTGTGTTGTGTTTTACTACAAATTCTTTCACTTGCGCCGTAGGATTTAGTTCGCAATAATACGCCGGTGTGCGCAGCACCATTACACTATGTTTTTCAGCTATATCTTCCACGGCATATTTCATAAAACGATGTTTGTATAAATTTGTTTGTTTGTATAGTTCTTTCTTTATCGAATTATCTTTAAATTCAGTACTTTAGGTGGTTAACCTAGCGCCTAGACATACAATCTTTACGGTCATCCGGGAATGTTCAGCTTTCCCTACTAGGTATACAATGTACTATTGATTTGTCAGTAAAGGTAAAACTTGCTTTAGCGAAAGTTCCTGCTTTGAAATTAAAAATGACGGCTGCAATTGCGTCACCTGTCAAAAATCACATTTAACAAAAATTAAATAATCCATTCTTTGCAGAAAGCCCTCTTTTGCCCCATACTTTCTGTAAAAAACATTATTTTCATTCGAATTTCTCTAAAATATTTTTTATGCAATATAAATAATACTTATGTTGTTTTTTCCTGTCTCTATTAATAACGAAAAACATCAGCTTAATACAGCATAAGGACTGATCCGAATAAATGATTATTTTGGAATAGAATCACTTGGGGTAACTAAGCTGAGCACATTGTTAATGGTTTACAAAATACCTGTATATCTGTATAGAATTATAGTAGGGGAGGCTAGATGCGAGCTATTAGCAATGCTGCCAAGCGAGCGGTCCGAGAGCGGGAGGGGGTGCAGGTTAAAAGATACCGTATAAAAAAATTGTAATAAAAAGCACCACCTAGAATAAAATGTATGGGCCTTCGAATTACTGGCATATACGTCACAGCTTTCGACGTAATTTTTGATTCGAGTCATCGCGTTAATTAAATCATATATTTTTTCATTCCTGTCAGAATTGAAGGTGGCACCGACTGTGGCGGTTCGGGTTCGATCCTCGGAGTAGGCATACACACAATTAAAAAAAGTATCTCCGAAATTTAGTAGGTTTAAGAATGCAGGGAAGAGTGTAAAATGTATCATCTCCCAACCCACCCCATTTACGCCGGTAACCAGGCCGGATGAGATCGGATATCTCGTGGGGTGCGGAAGAAGGTACACACTCCCCCCATTCGGTAGTTTATGCAATAACAAGAAACCTAGGGTTGATAGCTCTTGGTGGGTGTCGCATGACTGAGAATCGTGGTTCGGAACCTACGTTAAGCTGTAGGCCCCCTCGAGAATAGCCCTGGTAGCAAACGAAAAGGTAAATATTAAAACAAACCAACTTGAAATCACATTCTTGAATTCTTGAATCAACATTCATGATTTGTTATTTTTCTAAATAATGAGACATATTTAAAGAATATATAATACTTATACTTGTAGTATCAACCACCATTGTTTGCATTTAAATCACCTTTTATGCGTAAAATTAAATTTTAACGAGATGAAATAAAAGGTGTCAAAACGATTTTTTCTTTTATCAATTTTTTTTTATTAAATAAAATGATTCGTTAACTTAGTTTTCATTTATTAAAGCAAGCAGAAATTGTACAGTTATAAAAATGTAATGATAATAAAGTTTAAAAAATCATGTTTAGCTATAAAAACGCGTATCTCTTCTAATAACTACCATTAAAGTAAATCAAAACGAGGTCAGGGAAAGATGGCATCCCGGTTCTTTACAATTTTTTAATATTAAAAATCTTGGTTCTATTAGGAAGTTCCATTATGAGAACGAGAGATTGCGAAAGGCTCGCATGTTGCAAGTTTTTAAAAAGTACGAGATTCTCATCTCGTGAAACACTTGCTAAGAATACAAAATGTGCACACTTTCCTCGGATTATTCTTACACCCGTCGAATTTTAGATATACTAACATATAAAAACAACAAAAGCTCGAAGGATTTAAATCCAATTTGGATTCCATTTTCATGTTGGGTTATTTCTCGAAATAAAATCATTTTTTTACATGTTTATGGTCAGAAAAGTTTTCTCAAGAGTATTTAAGCGGAAAGCGGGTATACTTTATATATAAGGGGATTGTATAAAAAACTAAGTTCCAATATTCCTCTTGAAATAGGGATATCGAGGCCGCACTTCACAATTCCATATGCCGACAACTATTGTTATACGTATTAGTTACGTACCATACACCGCTAGTAAAAAAAAAGCTTGCATATTTTATTACCCAAAAATGTTCAGACACATGAATATATTCAAAATATTACGTCTTGAATATCAATCCTTAACATTTTGTGACTAGTTAAAGTTCGCCGTGTAACGTCATGTAGTATGAATAGCTTCCTCTCGCACCATGTAGCGTAGTACGGGTTGACGTCACAACCACAAGTCTTTTTCACTTTTATTTGAGTCTTGTATATCAAAATAATGATATTTTAAAAACACTTGAAAGCCTAAACAAGAGCGTCATAATCCAAGTTAGTTAATTTTTGATTGAATGATAGAAGAGTTTTATGGTTCTTATTTGTTTTACATCATAATAATACAGTTACTACAGCTCTAAAAGAGAGATACTAAAGCCACTCGAAACAAGGCTCAAGGAACACAGAAAACATGTTAAAAGAAGAGACCGAAAAATCAGGTGCAGCTAACCATGCCTGGACACACGGCCGTCATATCAAGTGGTCAGAAGTTCAAATCGTGCATACAGAACCACACTGGAGGAAAAGGAAGAGAGAGAAACCACAACAAATTGCTTTAGTAAGCCCTCATTATATATAAGAAATATCAGAAAACCTTTGTTAAGCAGACAGTATAAGTATGGCATCGAATTCTATGGATGTCCACGACTGAGTATGGACAAGACAAACCACATTGATAAATGTTATACTTAAATAAAATAAAAATTTAAATAATATTATTTTGCAAGTATAGAATAATTAAGACACAAAAAATAGAACTACTATATAAATATTTTCAAATTATCAGAACAGGTGTTGCAGCTCTGCATTATCCACATGCAGAGCATAACGCTCACGTGTGAAACTGAAAACCCGTTTTAATGTTACAGATACAATAAGAAAACCCACAACAATCGAATTTTACATCATCGATATTTTCACACAGGAAATTCAAGGCATATTTCTCAAAGACACAACTCATTTTTGATTTTCTATTTTATTTAAAACCTTTATGGTGTTCGATGTACGACCGGAAAAGAATAGAATTACGATGAAAAAATGTTCCTTTCCAAAGAAAACAGGATAATTTTACATTTTTATAAAGGGAATACACAATACAAGCTTGCCTATCGAGTTGTGTTTTGTGCTAAAAAATTTGATGTTATGTTGCCAATATTTGCTTTTAGGGCTGATTATTTTAAACAACCTTTAACCTTTGCCACTTATTTGGCTACATGGGGGTCCATAGAGAGGGGAAGGTAGGGCAGTTGCCCCCCTATATTCTGAAGAATTTTTTATTAGAATTAGATATACTGTATATATCTTATTTTTTTGGAGACTACTTTTCATAAGAAGATAAATGACGAAGACTTTTTATTTTAAGTCACTTTTGACAAAAATGGCTGGAGCGTTTCTTTCGAACTCACTTGGAACAGAAGTTTATAGTATTTTGTCTGGTTACCCAAACACATTTACATAAACTGCATTTACTTAACATGAGTGTTATTGACCAAATGTCACTACTCATAATACTTCACCGTTTGGATGCTATAGCGACTGTTAAGCTCTCTCTTTATTCGTCGACTTCTAGATCTACTGATGAGCTATGATATAGCGAAACGCGTCTAGTGATGAAGTTTGACGAAGGAAAGGAAACAAATACTTTTCTTTTTGAAATTGCTCCGGAGCTTTGCAAGGGTGGGTGGTGGAATCCGCAAAAATGTGTGGATCAGGATCAACCATTTCTATTGCTTGGTATGTCATAGCGAGATCATATCAGAAATGAAAACCTACATTGATGTTGTATCACACGTCGCCAAACTAAAGTGGAACTGGGCTGGACTTGTGGTTCGAATAACGAACGAAAGATAGACCAAAGGACCACTTAAGTGGAGACAAAGAGCTGACAAAAGGCGTAGAGAAAGACCTTCTGTACGCTGGAATGACGACATCAAAATAACGACTAACAATTGAATGCAGAGCGCTCAAAACAGGAAGTGGCGGGTAAGAATAGGGAGGTATATGTCCATCAGTGGATGCGGGTGCGATTAATGATAATAAATATTAATATAATTATGAAATTTATGTTAACATTTTAAAAATTTCAAAATTTTCAAAATTTCTCAGTGACTGTATACAGGGTCCTGCGCCTCACCTCCCGTCTTCTGTAGCTCACTTATTAATTAAGTTAGGATTTTGATATTTTGCAGACTACCTGTATCCTAGGCGCATTTCAGGAAAATATTTTTGTTTATACAGGGTGTTCCAAAAAAGTGTGAAGTCATAAGGATATGTTTTTTTAGATTACATGCCATATATTTTCTTACTTATTTGGATGCATATTGTAGTTGCCTACATACCCCTGAAATTTTAATGAAATCGGTTCAGTATTATAGGCGAAAAAAAATAAAAACTAAAAAAAATCAGTTTTGCACCACTGGTTTTAAAAATTAATAAAAAATAAAAATAATTCCTCGTTATTAAATTTCTTCAAAGCTACTTAAAAAATAAGGTCCTAAAGTCTCGTTAACCAAGTTTGATTAATACGAATTGTACAGGGTGTCCAAAATTTAGTGTCAAACTTTGCAAACTTTAAAGCAATTTATTTTTCTTATTTCAAATTGGAACCCCTCTATATTATTATGTCATTCGATGCAGAATTACAATTCAAACATTTGTTCTAATTACAACCCTATGGCAATTTCTAACGCATTAAGACTTATTTACAGAAAACTCGTTTTATCAACCTTTCCACCAGTCATTATTATATAATAAATATCAAAGGTGACTTTGAAAAACAATTTATTGGTATTAAAGTTTATTAAAGTGACAAAAGCCCATTTTGACTTTAGTTATTTTATAATTTCAAATATTATTAGATTAGTATTAATTATTTAAGCTATATTATTTTTTGTGATGGAATACAACCAAGAAAAGCTCGTAGATATGATTTTCATATTAGGAGCATACTAAAAGAATTTTTATTTGTCCTTTTAGTAAACTTTAATATCAATAAATTGTTTTTCAAAGCCACCATTGATATTTATTATATAATAATGACTGGTGGAATAGTTGATAAAATGAGTTTTCTGCAAATAAGTCTAAATGCATTAGAAATTGCGATAGGGTTGTAATTAGAATAAATGTTTGAATTTTAATTCTGCATCGAATGACATAATAATATACAGGGGTTCCAATTTGAAATAAGAAAAATAAATTGCTTTAAAGTTTGCAAAGTTTGACACTAAACTTTGGACACCCTGTACAATTCGTAGTAATCAAACTTGGTTAACGAAACTGTGAGACCTTATTTATTAAGTACCTTTGTAAAATTTTATTAACGAGACATTATTTTTAATTTTTAATATGAGTGGTGCAAATTGATTTTTTTTAGTTTTTTTTTTCGCCTATAATACTGAACCAATTTCATTAAAATTTTAGGGGTATGTAGGCAACTACAAGATGCATCCAAATAAGTAAGAAAATATATGGCATGTAATCGTGTTGATCGTGTTTGGCACGATGGGCTTCTAAGTAAATTGCGATCCTACGGTATGCCTAATGGATTTTGTTTATGGTTAACCAGCTTCCTTAAGAACCGTTCTCTGCAAGTGGCGATTGACGGGTTTCTCTCAGACACCTTCACCATCAATGCCGGTGTTCCTCAAGGGTCCATATTGTCGCCTACCCTCTTTTTACTGTATATTAACGACCTTCTAGTGAAAACCCAAAATCCAATTTATAGCTTTGCTGATGACAGCACACTTGTCTCATCTTTTACCTTGACTCCCCAAACATCCGCTGCCGACGCACATCTTCGCAGGCAGCATGAAGTATTGCGCCTCAACAATGACCTGGAAGAAATTTTGGCTTGGGGTGACAGTAACCAAGTCGAATTTAATGCTAAGAAAACCCAGGCAGCAGTCTTCTTCAAAAAGGTTAACATTGCAGAACCGGATATAGTCATGGCAGGACACGCAATTCCCCTGGCACCGTCTATTGATTTGCTGGGGGTCAATCTGGGAGGTAATATGTCTTGGCATGATCACGTTGCCGCAATTGCCAGGGCAGCTGCACAGAAACTTGGTGTACTTTTCCGCACCAAAAGGTTGTACACACCTCATCAACTTTTGACACTCTACAAAGCCCAGATTCGACCATCATTAGAATATTGCTCTCATGTCTGGAGCTCTGCACCCAAGCACACCCTTCGGCTACTGGATTCCATTCAAAGGAGAGCCGTTCGTCTGATCTGCGACCCCGAGCTGACCAAGACCCTCGATAGCCTGGAGCATCGAAGACAGGTTGGTGATTTGGCTCTCTTTTACAGATATTTCCATGGCAGGTGTTCGACTGACATTGCCCTCTTGATTCCACCTAGAGCAATGCAAAACAGAAATACACGGCGAACCACTGCCGCTCATCCATATGTTGTTCAGCTTAGTACTCCTCGAACTTCATTGTTTAAGAATTCTTTCATCTGGAGAACGTAATCTTTGTGGAATGATCTTCCTGAGGTCGTGTTTCCCAATGAATACAATCTTCAACGTTTCAAGACCAACGTTAATCGCTTTTTTCGCACTCGCACCGCTCCTAGAGCGCCTTAAAGGATTTTTCCTACAGTGCAGGTGTTTTATCATAAAAAAAAAAAATGTAATCTAAAAAAACATATCCTTATGACGTCACACTTTTTTGGAACACCCTGTATAAACAAAAATATTTTCCTGAAATGCGTCCTAGGATACAGGTAAAGCCTGCAAAACGTCATAATCCTAACTTAATTAATAAGTGAGCTACAGAAGACGGGAGGTGAGGCGCAGGACCCTGTATAATGTATAATCCAAGAGTTTTAATTTCAAAAATTACTGTTGATTAAATTATTACTTCTACGGTGTTAATATTTTCCCTTTGAACAACCTTTGCGTATAAAACGAGGATTAAAAGACCGACCTAAACTTTATTTTGACTGTAACAAAAAAAGGTAACATAAAAGTTTTATTGTTGAATTGCGTGACTTCCGCATAAGTAGCGTGTAACAAAAAATAATCACGAAATTCTTTTAAATGAACATAAAATATAAAGTGGAGGTATAATTATTTAGGACATTTCATAAACAATTATGTAAATCAAAATCATGACGCAGAATTATTAAATTATTAAATTAAATACTCTTTTGTTTCTTGCCCTTCTTTCAAATTAGGGTTTTTAACTCTTTGTTCACTGCCAGGACCATTCCCGAGGGGGCAAACAGCATAACGTGAGTTCCGAACCACGACCCTCAATCATGTGACACTTCGCCAACCCTCGATTTCTTACGTCTTTGCATGATCTACCGATTCGGGAGTATGTATCTTTTTCCTCACCTCACGAGATATCCGATCTCATCTGGCCTGGTTACCGGCGTCAGTGGGGTGAGTTGAGAGATGATACATTTTACATTCTTTCCTGCATTCTTAAACCTACTAAAATTCAGACATACTTTGTAATTTGTCTTTGGACCGTATTCCCCGTATCAATTAATAATAAACTGCTGGACAATTGCTTTCGACCAAGAAAAATTTCGCCTAAATTTAACAGTTAATATTTTCTGAACCAAATATGATATCGATCTACGGTTTTAAATGATTGATAGATTCATCCCTTGGGAAACAATGGTCAATGTTGGATTTTCTTTAACTGTCAGAAAATTTTATATACAGGGTGTTAAAGAAGACAATGATTTTTGCTCCAAATTTAATGGCGTGTAACGTTCACAACAATATTTTTAAATTTTATCACTCTATGTCAATTGAATCACTGGTTCATAGCAAAGAAAGTAATTTGTCAAATTTTTGATATCTGCTATATTTTAAGAAATACCGATATTTTTGGAAAACCTTGCTTTATTTTAACTTATTGGTAGCTAGATCTCACTGTGCGTTGTATCGTGCAAACTTTGCGAGTGATTATTATACCTTATGAAACGCTTAATTATGTTCAATAACAATAGTTGTACTTAAATGTTATGACGTACAGTAGCGTACTTATAAACACCTGCTTATATGTGGTTTAGGAGTTAGAGAAACTATTAAATGGGGACAAAGTTGTGTAATTCGGTGCTGATTATAATGCCTCTTTAAAAGTTTTAAAATGTCGAATACCAAAATTTTGCAAAATGGTTTTTATTTTTTCCTGAGCTCATTTGACAAGCTATTTTAAAATTAATGACACTTTGTCATTGCCACTTTTTCTCCTGTGCAAAATGACGTTACTAAACCAAAGATCCGCCGTTTCGTCTCCGAGCGGCCATTATCATATTTACTTTTTTAAATACGGACCTGGATTTTTTTTAACCGATTTTTAAACCCTCCTACTTTCAAAATGTAATGGCGATATTACTTTCTCATAATGATGAATTGTTCTTGCCTATTTTTTTAAATTCATATCTTTTACACTTCTTGTCAGGTCGGTCCTGGCAACGAATCACGATATTAAATAAAAACTTTATTTTATTTAAAGCATTCATGCATAAGTAATATAATTCATTTTATAAGAATTTTCTAATACTTAATGCTGAATTTACTAATTATAAATACTTATTTTCTAAATGCTCAAAGAGATTGCCGTTTTGCTCAGTACAACGATCGATTTTTCTTCCAATTTTGGCGACAGCCCTTTCAACCGATCTTCTCCTTATCCTACCAAATGCAACCTCTATGAGTTTTTCGAGTTCTTCCATGGTATCTACGGCATTTTTATAAAAAACATTTTTTAAAGCCCCCCCATAAAAAGAAATCCAGTGGTGAAATATCTTGCCAGGACCGGACTGACAAGAAGTGTAAAAAATATGAATTTAAAAAAATAAGGAAGAACAATTCATCATTATGAAAAAGTAATATCGCCATTACATTTTGAGAGTAGGAGGGTTTAAAAATCGGTTAAAAAAATCCAGGTCCGTATTTAAAAAAGTAAAGTTTGTGATGGCCGCTCGGAGACCAAACGGCGGATCTTAAGTTTAGTAACGTCATTTTGTAGAGGAGAAAAAGTGGCAATGACGAAGTGTCATTTATTTTTAAATAGCTAGTCAAATGAGCTCAGGAAAAAATAAAAACGATTTTGCAAAATTTCGGGTTTTTCGAATAAAATCGGAAGTATTCGGAATTTGAAAACTTTTAAAGCGGGATTATAATCATCACCGAATTGCACAACTTTGCCCCCATTTAACCGTTTCTCTAACTCGTATGGTTTCCGAGATTCCAATGCTGGTATGTCGAATTTGTAACACCCTGTATACTAAATAAGCAGTTTTGAGTTATTCCTTTCTTTCGTCGGGTCTTAGTTCCTGATGATCCATGATATGGCGAAACGCGTCCAGCCAATTGTTAAGAGGAAATTCACCTATAAAGACATTCGTCACAATTACAGGAGTCCCGCTAGGCAGCGCTGGGAGGCATCGGTTTAAAGTTCCTTAAACGATAAACTATAAAAAGTATAAATGCTATTTTTTTATGATGCTGATTTCCGCAAAATAATATTTTATTGTTTACGAGACGGGTAAAGTAGGGTACAGGTCAAATCATAAGTTTTCTAAACTGATCGTGTTGAAATTATCCCGGCGAGGCCAATATTCATTGTAAAGAGAAAACAAATTAACCCGATTTGAATGAAACCTGTAAGGGCTCTAATCACACTTACAGGCTGCATGCGATTACATTTGCTATAAATAAAGTGCATTGCGTGCTTGCTGTATTTAAACACGTTGTTCAAAACAAAATGCACATTGTAATATTGTACAAATTATAAGTGTCAATTACGCTATAATCATAAATTTGAAAATATACATATATAGGGTGATTCCTAAGTTGATACTTCTTTTTTAGCTGTGTATAGAAGGCATTAAAATAAACAACATTTTCAAATACCTTTTTTCAAAAAACTCAAAAATATGGTACTTACATTCATTTATTACACTATTATTATTACGGTATAAATACGGTTCTACCTAACTTGCCCGTTGAATAACATTAAGAAAACTTCTGGGTGTAGGATGAGCCCGCAAGGGAAAGCGTTCTGCGTATAATATCGAAGTAGGTGCCGCACTTTGACGACACTCACCGCAAATTAGCACCATATCTACTAGTTCATTATTTTCAAATTTTACCATTTTCACGTGTCACCAATTTAAAATTAACTTGCTTCAGAAAAACACACCGCAGCGGATTGCCAAGTAACTGACCACCGACCTGTAAATTGCATGACTAATAAGACAAACGACATAAAGTGTAGCAGGCTACGTTTTGATGACCAGGCCCGCACTTAGATTTTTTACTTCTGTATCTCGCCCATTATTAAGTTTAAAAAAAAGTTATTTGAAAATGTTGTTTATTGTAATGTTTTTTATACACAGCTAAAAAAGAAGTATTAACTTGGGAATCACCCTGTATATGTAACGGATTTTCAGACTAAAGTTTTATTATTGAAATATACAGTCATTTATAATTAATGTTCTCAATAAAAAACCATAATATGAAGAACAACCTTTGCAGATTTAGCTATTCAGTGATGTCAGTGATGTTAAATTATTGTTTAATAGAATAATACCGTATTATTTTATAACACTAACACTAAAAACCTGCAACTATTTTAGATAATAGTCAGAAAATGTACAGGGTGTCCCAAGTTCGATGCTTATCATGGGTATCTCGGAAACTATAAGGGATAACGCGTCGGCCAAATGGTGACAAAGTTGCGGAATTTTGTGCCCAGCAATATCCTAAAAAAATGTGAGCTTTCTTTTTACTTTTTGAAGTATTCAAATAAAACTAAAATTTTGAGTTTTTTTTATTTATCTGACTTATTTCAACCGCCACAGAAAAATAAATACAAAATTGTTTAAGCAACTTCTTTAGCTTTGTACTACCGTGTTTTTAGATTTCCGGTACATCCTGTCGTTTTTGTGGAATTGTTTAAATACGGACCTGCACTTTTCATTCTATTTTTTGAAAGCCTTTTAAACTAAGTATCACATTTAATAATTTTTAGACGTTTTGATGTCATCTTTACATCATCAGGAATTTGATAATTACTTTTAAATAAATACTGGTGTCAGTTACTTAACATTTTTTTTCGTGCTCTACTTATATGATAGGGGGTTAAAAAAAAATTTAGTGAAAAAGCCCATTGCTTTAGGCTCTCTTAATAGGATGTCTTGAAAATGACGGATTATATTTACACCCGTAAATCCTGATGTGACAACATTCGAGGGAAATATATTTTTAATGGTCACATTACTATAATAAACAAGCAAAGTGATCATTTGTTTTTTGGTATTGTTGCTGGACCATGCGCCACTGGAGGAGTTCTAAAGAAAGAGTGACAAGACAAAAACAATGGCTATAAATCCAATCTACGAATAAAACTTTTATTGCAATTCACATCTTTTAAATACAAAATACAACTGTGCCAAAAGACCGATATCTAAAATTATTTGTTTAACCACAAAGTCCATATTTAAATGGTGTAACGTTAAGTAAAGAAACCGTCAAACCGAACGATGTGAATAGACAGGACCGAAATGACGCAAGGGCGCTGGGCGAGGCTTCGCGTCTTTTGATTAAGTCCGACCCAAAGTATAGTTTACAAGTACAAGTAAATTTTCCCCAATGTCGTTTTACAAATTCAGTCTGGTTTTAGGAGTACTCTCCTTTACCAAACTTTTACATATTTGTTAAAAAATTAAAATTATAGAGTTTTTCTCTAGGATACCCAAGAAATTACCTATTTATAATGAGTTAATTCCTTGTACAACCCCTTGTAAGTAAACTTTATACATTTTACTCTATACTTTTGTAGCTTCTTTATAATGAAATGTTTATAGCAAAAACAAATTTGTTTTTAATTAGTTTGAAAAGCAAAACTTTACTCCAAACAGTTTAAAAATGGTATACATTCTTCATTAACACAATTCATTGGACCATGCTCTTTTAATTGAGTTCTAACTTAAAGTTCGATCCCCTCATTAAATTTGTGTTTATGGCAAAAAAATATCGTTTAAATATTTAATTCTAATAAACTTAAAAATAAAATGAATTTGGTATTAGATATGTTGTTATAAATAGCTACTTGTAAAAATTAAATATACAGGATTTAGTACACAGTTCTTGTAAATGGGTTGCAAATTATTTATCAAATGGATATCAAACTACAAGAATATCAAACGAATTTCCTTATGATGTGTCAAATTCGGAAAAAATTTTAAAAAGGAATTTTTAAGGATCTATACTGGGCTGGGTCCTCTATTGTTTATATTTTATACATTTTTAATTATTATTTATACAGGGTCCTGCGCCTCACCTCCCGTCTTCTGTAGCTCACTTATTAATTAAGTGAGGATTTTGATATTTTGCAGACTTTACCTGTATCCTAGGGCGCATTTCAGGAAAATATTTTTGTTCATACAGGGTGTTCCAAAAAAGTGTGACGTCATAGGGATATGTTTTTTTTAGATTACATGTCATATATTTTCTTACTTATTTGGATGCATCTTGTAGTTGACTACATACCCCTAAAATTTTAATGAAATCGGTTCAGTATTATAGGCGAAAAAAAATAAAAACTAAAAAAAATCAGTTTTGCACCACTGGTTTTAAAAATTAATAAAACATAAAAATAATGCCTCGTTATTAAAATTCTACAAAGATACTTAATAAATAAGGTCCTAAAGTCTCGTTAACCAAGTTTGATTAATACGAATTGTACAGGGTGTCCAAAATTTAGTGTCAAACTTTGCAAACTTTAAAGCAATTTATTTTTCTTATTTCAAATTGGAACCCCTGTGTATTATTATGTCATTCAATGCAGAATTACAATTCAAACATTTGTTCTAATTACAACCCTATCGCAATTTCTAACGCATTAAGACTTATTTACAGAAAACTCGTTTTATCAACCTTTCCACCAGTCATTATCATATAATAAATATCAAAGGTGGCTTTAAAAAACAATTTATTGGTATTAAAGTTTATTAAAGTGACAAAAGCCCATTTTGACTTTAGTTATTTTATAGTTTCAAATATTATTAGATTAGTATTAATTATATTATTTAGGCTATATTATTTTTTGTGATGGAATACAACCAAGAAAAGCTCGTAGATATGATTTTCATATTAGGAGCATGCTAAAAGAATTTTTATTTGTCCTTTTAGTAAACTTTAATATCAATAAATTGTTTTTCAAAGCCACCTTTGATATTTATTATATAATAATGACTGGTGGAATAGTTGATAAAATGAGTTTTCTGCAAATAAGTCTAAATGCATTAGAAATTGCGATAGGGTTGTAATTGGAATAAATGTTTGAATTTTAATTCTCCATCGAATGACATAATAGGGGTTCCAATTTTAAATAAGAAAAATAAATTGCTTTAAAGTTTGACACTAAACTTTGGACACACTGTACAATTCGTAGTAATCAAACTTGGTTAACGAAACTGTGAGATCTTATTTATTAAGTACCTTTGTATAATTTTATTAACGAGACATTATTTTTATTTTTTATTAATTTTTAAAACCAGTGGTGCAAAACTGATTTTTTTTCGCCTATAATACTGAACCGATTTCATTAAAATTTAAGGGGTATGTAGGCAACTACAAGATGCATCCAAGTAAGTAAGAAAATATATGGCATGTAATCTAAAAAAAACATATCCTTATGTCGTCACACTTTTTTGGAACAACCTGTATAAACAAAAATATTTTCCTGAAATGCACCCTAGGATACAGGTAAAGCCTGCAAAACGTCATAATCCTAACTTAATTAATAAGTGAGCTACAGAAGACGGGAGGTGAGGCGCAGGACCCTGTATATATGGTAACCTATTAGCTTTTGCCGATGATACACAAATGTATCACACAATAAAGAATGACAATCTTAAGCATTGGGTATCACTGATAATATAATTGGGCATCTTTCTAATGTATCTAAAAAAATTAATTTTTTTTCTAGAAATCTTATAATTTTGCCTGTTTTATCTGGTTTTATATACCTAGTTATCTTTATTTTCCACCATTTAAGTAAGATTTACCAGTTATTTTCTTATGTCTGGTGCATATAATAAAAGTTTTAAGGTCTATTGGGATTGGAGCCCCGTCATCGCAAATAACCAACAAGGCAAGTTCAATTTGTATACTCATGCATTAAATCTTATAGTTATTGTCTAGAAATGAGAGGTAAATTGGAGATAATTGAAATAAGTGTGCAAAAAAATCTTTAGTTCGACCAGAAAATAACTCGGTGAAAAATATTTTGGTACCTATTATTTAACTTTCGCACCATTTCGTGCACTCTTTAGGAAAAAATTGAGTCTTTATAGACTCTGGGATAAATGTTTTGATCTAAATTTTAAAAAAAATATATATTATGTGACTTTTGCATATTTTTGAAGTATATTCTTAACCTCACTTCTGTCAAGTGTCGGAAAACGAATCGTAAAATTTACAAAGTGTTAATGGTAACCATTGTAATTGGTTGGTTTCATATCTTACATTTTAAAAAGCCTTTTCCTACGACCACCTATGAAAATGAGAAAAAAAGCACGGTTAACTTGGCTCGAAAGCGCCGAATATCACACGCGTGTTGAAAGAAAATATTTCAACTCTAGAGTGGAAATACAAGGCACACTATTTAATTTAGGCATATGATGCCAATTTGACAGACCACACCTATTTATTAAAAAGAACAAATTTTAGAAAGCAGTTTAGTTTATTTATCACGTATTTGTTGAGTGATTCAGAATTAGAGTGTGAAAATACGCCATCTGAAATTATAAAAAAGTTAAGAATATACTGGAAAATTTACTACCAGTCAAAACAAGACCCGCTGAAGAAAATGTCATATATTAAACTTAAGCAGAAAATGTTTATGGGTCGCTATAGCCTAGAGACTAGAGCCAAGACCTACTAATCGAAAGATCCCAGGTTCAAATCCCATCAGGACCACTTTACTTTTTTTTATGAAAACATTAAATAATTTATAGAATTATTTTGAATTGAAATCTTCCTTGTTGGGTGAATTTTTTAAATTTATTTTTAATGCATCTTTCCTTGATTAAATAAAAAAAATCATTCAAGAAGGAAGATTTCAATTCAAAATAATTTTATAATTATTTAATGTTTTTATAAAAAAGGCCAAGTACTCCTGATGGAATTTGAACCTGTGACCTTTCGATGTATTAAATTGGCATCATATGTTTAAATTAAATAGTGTGCCTTGTATTTCCACTCTAGAGTTGAAATATTTTTTTTCAGCTCTAGAGTTGAAATATTTTTTTCACAAATCAAAGGTTTTTTTAATAATTCTTTGTGGTCGTAGGAAAAATAGTGTACATTACTCGTGTGGAAGTGATTATTCTTAAACTCGGAGAATTTCCGCACTCGGCTGACGCCTCGTGCTAAATATCTCCTCGTTTGAAAAGTATCACTTTCATCACTTGTTATGTAATATACTATTTCTTAGAGTCGAATTGAAAGACTGATTAATTGCTAATCAAAATCATGCTATTTTGTGCCAACTGGTATGTTACTGGCACCAACGCTTTTATTTGGTTTTTAAACTTTTATTTTATTATCTTTGGTGTCACCAAAGTTCTAATACATTTTCATCGGTTGAGGGCTTTAATCGACCCAGTTGTTATTTTACCCACGTAGTTTCTAGTAATAAAATTTCCAGACGCATATCTTATTGGGCGACAATGTTGACACATAAAAAGGACAATAAAATCTTCAAGAAGTATCTACACTTCTACATAAAGAATATTTAATAATTTTATTGGGTTTTCTTTATTACTGACTTAGAAAAATAAAAATTTACTTTTTTTTACTAATTTATACCAAGGTATTGTAATCACAGGGGGGGGGGGGGCTGCAGCAACAAGAAAGTGTGCTGCCCACACCGCCATATCATTGCGAACTAAATTCTATATAACTTTTATGGGCGCAAGTGAAAGGATTTGTAGCAAGATATAACACGACATTCAAAATGAAAGACGTTAAGCTACCTACTGTTTGATCAAGCCATTAAGGAAGTGACACCAGAGAACTGGCGAAAACAGTCCATCATGTATTTAAAGAAGAGGAGAAATTGTAGGATCTTGACCACCTGATCGATCAGACCGTCGACTCGTTAATTATAACGTCAAGAGGAGATTACAGTTCCTTAGATGACGAAAGATATTATGGTTTTTAAACTTTAATTTCTGTATAATATATTTTTAGTATTTTGTATTGTTTTTTATAATATTTAATAAAAAATAAGTGTACCTAATACTATGTACATAATGTACGCCTTTGTCACACCATTTTTAGTGTTTGTAAATGGATAAAAATAGGCAAAACCCATAAATTGACCCAAACCCGGGTGGTACTACTTGCACTTGATGAGAAGAAAGAATTTTGCAATGAACTCAATGCCAACTTGTGAAAGTGACTTAAATATTCATTGGGTCACTCTGTAGGTAGTCACTTTGCATACATAATCAGCTTTTATTACTTTACACCTTTCTAAAATCGACTATAGGTTATTACTTGACATAACACACCAACGACTTGCCGATATTATGGCTTAGTTGTTAAAATTTGTAAATATTACCTACCTTGCCTGCTGAAAGATTTCTAATTTACTAATTTATTAATACATCTTCACTATGTCGCTGAAACCTCACCCTAACAAACAGAAAAAGGCTTTTTAATTATATAGGTATTAATTAATGCGCGTTTAATATTGGACATGTAAAAGGTAAGCAGAGGCATCGTTTGGTAAAATTCCTCCCAACTACTACAAAAGCACTTAAAATAAATTTGGTTTTTCGGTATTGAGTGAATTTGTGGAATTTTTCTTTAAAAATGGGAAATTTTATTTTTAAAGGTTGCAACACTGTGCTGTGCAGCACTGACAGTATGAATATGAAATTTTGTAGTACAATAAACTGGAATAGCCTACTTATTCGTAACTTAAATGTAAAGGAAACAGCAAATATCCATGTGGGAATAGAAAAATAAATTATAAATAACATACTAATATAATCTTTACAGTATTTTTAAATTAAGTCTGATCAATGATTTCATGAGTAGAACATCGAGTCATTGGTTAGTAGGATGTAAAATTAATTGTTAACATTAAAGAGTTTATTCAGTTTATATTTATTTTTAGTTGTTTATTATTATGAGCTCTACCTTGTTTTCTGGAGCGATGATAGAGGATTTTTCTTTTGTCATGATGTCATGGGGGGGGGGGATTGAACCCCTTAAACCCCCTCTTATCTACGGCCCTGATAAGAAGTCAGTTATAACCTATTTTCTAACGATAATATGAGAAATAATTTTAACTCTTGAGTTTGGACCAAAAAATTGACCTAAATGGTATAAACACCACAAAGTATAAACAACATAAACATTTTTTTGCCAACTGAGCCCCCCAACATATTTTCAGCCCCACAATACGTAACACGTAAGTACTTTTAATGTATGCTTTATTTTTTCACTTATATCTACTTCGTTGCCCCATTTGATCCGTCTAAGGAAGCGTCTAAGCTTTTAGCCAGACTTATTTATAAACGTATCAAATATTGAATAACTCACTTTAGCAACTTTAATAAAAATCAAGTAATTTTAACGAACCGTCGCACTTCGAGCCCCTTCATTTGCGTGTGAAACGTCAAATATTCTTTCACGAGGGGTGAAATTTTAAGGGTGAACAAATTACGTCTTTTTTAAACCCTTTGGCTGGCTTTAAAAGTTAACTCCTTCAGAATAAGTGGCAATTCAAGCAAGTACCTCGTAAAATTTTATATCGAAAAGCATGAAATTTAAATATACTAGAATTTTAATTTCGGCCTAAAAAGGTAAACTTATATAATGGAAAATACGAATACACTGCTTTAGTGCATGATACAACTATACAAGGTATGATATCAACAGGGTGCACAGTGGATCGTGACGTCACATTGTGATCAATTTTGAATTAAACGCGCCGAATTATACGGCAAAGCGTAGTTTACGTTATTAAAAGGCAATTTTATATGAAGTTTTTAATAAATTTATTTCAAATCATATTAGCCTTAGAATTTGTACTGTAACTTAAATCTTGAAACATACATTTTATATTGATAAATTAATTGTTGTTAAGATTTAAAACTTAAAACCTTCCTTTTAACTCAAACTTGTAGATGTGATTATGTTGGAAGGAAAATAAAGTATTTAAGAATTCGTTTCGACCAAAATTTTACATATAATTTAAACTCTAACTTAAACAACGGAGAATATCGCAATATGGCGGTTTTTAGCACAAGTGAAGTCACAAAAACCTGCGCGGTATCATATCTCCTTGTAGTTGTATCATGGCTTTAGTGTACGTTTTCTATTCTAGCGGCGGCGCCCGAAAAATTAAATTGAGTGGCCACTCGCGGGCCCGATGTTTTTAGGGTAGGCCCTAACCAAATGAAAAGCGACTTCTAAACAAAAAAACGCCACCTCCCCCGCGTGGCCTTTTTTCCGCAGTAACTTCCAAAAAAACGTGAACTCTCGCATGTGAAACTAAACTTCCCTCCGGTCCCAAACTGACTTTAAAAAAAAACGCGTGGCCAATCACCCTCAATAACTTTAAAAAAAAGTCAGTTTTCCTTTGTTAAACTATGTATACTTTTCCTCGATCCTTAACGAGACTTATACACAAAAAGTTACCTCCCTTCTTTAACTATACTCCTTTATCCGAACTGCCTTCTAAGAAGGAAATTGTAGCACTCCTTTCCGCTCAAAAGTTACCCAACCAAATTCCCCTTACTCCCCGGAAACTTTAATATAGGACCTAATTCCTTAATTTTGGGTGGGAACCCATCATTTCAGGGTTAGATTAGTGCCCAGTCTGGTTCCTTCCTGGCGGTGACAATTTTATATCGGGCAGAGGTATACCGAACTCCTTAATTTTTTTGTTTGTCTTCTAAAGAAAGGCTTGACAAATTGACATTCTATAACATTTTAGATGAGCTGGTGGGTATTAGCTATGCGAGGTCGCTGATTTTACTCGATCGTCATCGCGGAAAGGCCGTAGAAAATTCTATACTCCTAGAGCGCATAATGTGATGGAGCGCGGACTTATTATCAGGTTACAAGGATTGAAAGGAAGTTGCGGACAGTGCTGCAAATCCTTTCAATTTATCAGTAACTCTACCAAATTTATTTATCGCTTTCCGATGAACTAAACAGTAAACATAATGAAATAAAATGTATCGAGTTGCGACAGTGGGATGGGGCGCGGCAACACGGCCCCTAGGAGGAGCCGTCTTGGTTATAAACCCAAGTTCTGATGCATAAATCTTAGCTTTTATCTGCGGATCAAACACAAATGGTATCAAAGAATTATTTGTCTATGAAACCAACTAGTATACAGGGTGCTACAAATTCGTGTGCGTACAAGGGGATCTCGAAAACGGTAAGAGATACGAAGATGGTTAAATTGAGGCAAGGTTGCATATTTTGGGGCTTAATAATTTAGTGAATGACAATTTTAAATATTTTGATTACCTTCGGAGATATCCGAAAAAAAACCTAAATTTTTAGTTTTGGTATTGAATTTTTTGCGCTTTCATTTTTGACTTGGGAAAGAAACAAAATACACTTTCTCATAGCTGTTTTTTATGTTCTACAATATGGCGTCATGAGTTTTCAAATTGGACGTATCGTTCTTTAGATACCAACCTCAATTCATTTTTTTTTAAATACGGACCTGGAATTTTTAAAACAGTTTTAAGGACTTTTAAGGTTTGGAAATTTAATACAATGAAAACTTTTTTAAAATTTTAACGTTTTGTCATCAAATAACACATTACTAGTATTTCAAATTACCCTCTGTTTACTATTACGGCCCTAGCAATTATTTTTTGGATTACTTAAACATTAAAATTACATTACAGGAAGTTATGGTGTTTAGGCCGTTTATTTTTTTAAGAAGATTTACCGTCACAATACTCTAGAAAGTAAGCAAGTTTTTACGACATGAAAAGTGATTTTATTTTTTTATTAGTATTTTATATATTTTATTAATATAACGTATATCTTAAGTCCTAGGATTTTTTTGTCCAAAATACTGTAAAACAGAAAAAAATTATGCTCCCGAGTGAAAAAAAGGTAACTGGAAACTGGAGTGTTAGTCTAGTTATGTTACTGTGATGCGCTTACGTTTGTTTCAAAAATAATTTCAAATTTTTTTTACGATCTGGTGATGCTAGTTTCAGGCGAAATATGAAACAAAAAGAGACAGAAAAATATTTGAGACCGAGACTTTGGGTCCCTTTTCTTACAAAATATCAATTATCAGGCCACTTTGTGTAAAAATGATCGGATTTTTTAAATCAGAAATCTTTTGTTTTTTTTTTAGTTCGGCTCTAAATGTTCAGGACCGTAATGAAAGGAAAAAGATAATTTGAAAAATGTGTTATTAGATGACAAAACGTTTAAATTTTAAAAACTTATACATTGTATTAAATTTCTAAAGCTTATAAATCCTTAAAACTGTATATAAAATTCCAGGTCCGTATTTAAAAAAATTGACTTGAGGTTGGTAACTAAAGAACGAAACTTCGAATTTGAAAACTAATAACGCCATCTTGTAGAACATGAAAAACGGCCATGAAAAAGTGTTTTTATGTTTTTTGCCAAGTTAAAAATGAAAGAGCAAAAATTTAAAAAACAATAATGAAAATTTCGGTTTTTTTCGGATATCTCCGGAAACAATCGGAATGATTAGAATTTTTTTTCACCAAATTATTAGGCCTTAAAATACGCAACTTTGCCTCAATTTAACCATCTTCGTATCTCTTACCGTCTTCGAGACCCTTGTACGCACACGAATTTGTTGCACCCTGTATACCATATAATAGGTACTATAAGGACTGGTTTAATTAATTGCATAGGCTTTAAAGTGTCAAATATTAACCTTAGAATCACAAATAACGATTTATTTGGTATTAGTGAAATTAGTATGTCGCATGAAAAATAAAAAATAAAATAAAATACGCTTTTGGAATTTCTGTATATTTCCATTGTAAAGATCAGAAAATAAAGTGACGAAATGTAAAATACATTGCGTCTTCATACATTAATAATTAATTATCTCAAACCCTTTCAACCCCTTTCTTCACGCTACTCAATGAGTAAAGGAAATCATATTGTTTGCTATGTTTACCTCTTTATCTACATTAAATTTGCAAATTTTCATGAATAATGTTTTAAGGGGGAGGATTCATAATCGGGGATTATATGATTAGTTAATTATTTTAACACATATACACTGCTTTCATAAAGTAACTCAACCCTTATTAACTTTAAAGTAACATGGATCCATTTACACCCTTACGAATGTTAATAAGTTATCAGTAGCATCGGTCAAATTTAACGATTAAAGTATTATAAAAACTTTTTTCCGTCGACCGTGTATTTACATCCGATATTAACGTTCCCAAAATCATTCATTAATGACCCCTATTAATGCATGATTTTCTGTAAATGCACGATTTCCCAAAATCATTCATTAATGACCCCTGTTAATGCATGATTTTCTGTAAATGCACGATTTTGGTAATTAAAATTAAAGGCAGCCATGCAAACAAATCAACAAAATAATAAAACGTTAATCCAAAACGTCGTCCGCTGTCATTAGTATTTGTAGAATTGTGAAATCTGGATTGTAAAATAAAAGTTGTTAACTGTTTTTCTTCACTTTAGTAAAAAATACGGTCGACGAAAAAACATTGTAACCAACTCTTACATTAAAATGCGATTAATGATCTCGAACATTAACGCGTTCGCTACGCTCACGCGTTAAAATATTTCGATCATTAATCGCCATTATTAATGTACTTGTTGGTTAAATTACTATAAAATTGGATTATTTGATTTAATAGAAATAATCGATTATTTATTGTATTCGGAAATCGATTACGAAATTTTATAATCGTCCAGCCCTAGTCTTGATCAAACACAAATTTATTGTAACATGCCTAAACTACATTATCAGAATTAATTATCGAATATGCAAAAATACACGTCTAAATAAATAAGCTATTATTTCGTTAACAATGAGGCCATTTTAATAATACCTTTTTTAAGTGATAGAATTACACTTGGAATTCAACAGGCGATGCTGCGGAAACCGGCATTGATTGGATTTGTCGACCTGTGATTTGTCATTGTCAAATGTAATTTGCAAACGGTAGGCTTTTTAAAGATCTTTAACAGATACATTTTACACTAGATTTAACTAATATTTTCAAATAAAGCGAACATTATCATCAAAACGGATCTTCTAATAGAAAACGAATTTTCCTAGGACCACCTATAAAAATAATTAAGAAAAAGCACGGTTAACTTTGCTCGAAAACGCATACTTAATATCACACGTCTATTACCAGAGAAAACAAATCGCGCTGAAGAGAGTGTCATGTATTAAATAACAAATCTCTATTGGTACTGATAGCGTAGAGAATAGAGCTCTAGCCAACAGATCACAAGGTCACAGGTTCAAATCCCGTCAGGAGTATTTGACTTTTTTTTATAAAAACATTAAATAATTTATAGAATTATTTTGAATTGAAATCTTCCTTGTTGGGAGGATTTTTTTTAAATTTATGTTTAATGCATTGATTAAATTTAAAAATGTTCATTCTGGTTAACCTAGAAGTCAGTCCAGAATTAGTTCTTTCTATGATATATAAAATATGAAAAAATGAAAAAGTTAAACTATAAATTAAGGAAAAGCCTATTGCCAAACTATGAAATCAGATATTAAGTGAAACATAATCCTAAGTATACTAATTTCAACACTAGGGTTGAAATATTTTTTTCACAAATCAAAGGCTTTTTTAATAATTCCTTGTGGTCGTAGGAAAAATAGTGTACATTACTTGTGTGAAAGTGATTATTCTAAAACTCGGAGAATTTTCGCACTCAGCTGATGCCTCGTGATAAATATCTCTTCATTTGAAAAGTATCACTTTTATCACTTGTTATGTAATATACTATATTTTACTTAGAATAAAACCTAATAAATATTATTAATATCATCAAGAATTGCATTTGAAGTTGTTTATTATCGTGCCTTTCGCCTCAAGTAATAACTTTTTGTATTGCCAAATTGGTGGAAAAGGGTCTCTCAGGGAAATAAACGGAAAACATATCAGATACAATTCTTAAGCTTTTCCCCGCATAGTAGTACCATTTTATCATAGTTACTTTTTCTTCTATTGCGTAACTATAATAATAATTATCTAGGTAAAAAATTATTACTAGTAAAATATCAAATACTTTCAAATTATATTTGACAATGACAAATCACAATCCATTTGAAGTTGGGGGCGGTTTCTACCCCAAAAAGAGGGGTAAGTTTCATGAAGACACGAAATATGTATTCCAAACAAAAAACAAGCGCAGCCGAAGTTCCCTATATATATTTGATACATATTAAAGTGTAGCCTATACCCTTAACTAAACTTTCTAAGATACGAATATTCCAATAATAAACTGAAGGGCTTGATGCAAAAACTCAACTTAATTTCCTCCCTTCTTATATACGACAAAGAAAGCCTATTCAGCATTATTTGTGACGAAAATCAGTCAAATCCAAGGCTTGAATATATTAAAGGAAATAAATAGTTCATGGAGTCGAAGGGCGTACATTATAAATGTGTCAACTTTAAAGAACTTAATAAAAATTCACGTATTATATTTATTTTTAGCCATACCAGTGGCGTGTGATTCATGGAAGCGATGGAGAAGCACAGATTGTGCTGCCACACCAAAAAAATTGTTTTTTGGAATATCTTTGTTGTTAAATACTTATCTACACTGTCTAGTATTTGCTCGGTGTAATGTCGGAGTCATTGCTTCATTAGTCAATCGCGGTACCGGCTAATTCACTCTTATTTGCCAAAATATATATTTACCTTTCGACCGTCATGTGGCTTGTTTTATCATTGATTCTCTAAATTATATCTAATAATAGATATCTAAAATAGTAGAACAGTTTTAGACGTGCATTGTTTTGTTTTACATCACAACATTTCAACTAGTAAATATCTCCTGTCGTCTTCGGTAAATACCAAATAAGTACTATAACTACAGCTCTATTTATACTAGCTAGATGTACTGGAGCATAACTGAGATGGGTGCAGTCATGCGTTCAGTTCGTGTGCGTTTTTTAAAGTTTACATCTACTTAACAAATGTTTTCAGATATTTCTTATATCTAATGGGGACTTACTAAAACAATCTGGGTTCTGGTGTATGGTAGCAGCTTCCTTGAACTTTCTATTCCTCCAGTGTGGTTTTTTATGCAGAATTTAAGCCTCTGTCAACTTGATATGATGGCCGTGTGTTCAGGCATGGTCAGCAGCACTTGATTTTTCGAGCACTCATTATTAGTATATACCTGAAGAGGACTGGAAATACTTACCAGTTTAAACTTTGTGATGTAAAACAAATGAAATAACAGTCTGGCATATCCCGAAGTGGTCTGTCTGGCTAAAAATTAACGGCTGCAAAAATTTGACCGATTTTTGGAATCCGTAACCCTTATTTTCCCATGCTGGAAATTTATCGTATCATTTGGTACGATCATCAACTATAATCAAAAGTAAGTCTGGCTGATTTACGAAATTGGCAAATGAGTCTGGCGGCATCTTAAAAATCGTGAAAATTACAAAATTTTTGCTCTTATTTTCCCAGATTTGAAAATTTGTCACATGATAAATAATACTATAATTTCATAGAAAATACACGTCTGGCTGTCATTTACAATCAGTAAAGCCCCCCCAGACTCACAAGTCGGATAGTTAAATGAGGAGAGGAAGCGGCAGGTGCGTATTTAGGTAACGATGCTGAAATTTATTTAATTATATCAAGTTTCATTTTTCAGTATTATTTTTAATTTTTTAAATCCAGATTTTTGCATGTATATTTTTTAAAGTTCGATGTTGAATAAAAAGTTTTTCAGCGATTTTCATAGAAATTCAAGATTTCGCAAATAAATATTTTTAAATCTGCCCAATAAAAATTCTGTACTATAAACCCACTACAGTGAATTTGCTTATCTTGATTTTTTAAACAGCCAAAAGTGATATTTCTCGTGTTTTAGCAAAATGTCTACCAACTCGTTCATCCCTCATTAATATTTTTGTTGGAAATTTACTTCTCTACAATATTGCTTCTTCTTGTTCGTTTAATTTATATAATTCCAGAAATAGTCGCGTCTGAATGTAAGAATTATTCGCAATTTTGTATATTTTGATTATATCTCAAAAACTAAACGAGATACACAAAAATGTTAAAACAATTTTCTCGTATCTCTGATAGTTACAAAGTTATTCGTGAATAAAGTTTTTTGATGACGGGCGGACTGACATTTTGCTAAAACCATATTTTTTGGATTTCTAGGATATAAAAACGTTGACAAAAATGTTTTTTAGCCATAGTTGAATTTTGCTCTAAACCAATACTTTTCTTAGCATAAATTATGACAAGTAAAAACATGTAGAGATGACAACAGTCGCCTGTATAATTGAACATGCCGAATTTAGCGCGCCTGTCGAGCGTTGGACGAGTCTGGCAAGGCTGTCGGGGTGTTCCGCATTAGCCAGACTATATTTTCAGCTATTATTATATAAACTATCATCTGACAAATTTTTAGGACTGCGAAAATAAGGGCAATGGTTTCGCTAAATTTTTTCCAATTTTCCACCTGCCAGACATATTACCCATCCTCACAGATTAGCCAGTCTATTTTTTTTCTTAAATTCACTGTATCTCTTACTAATAGAACTATTTTTATCACTGGAAAAAAGTGCGCATTTTCCGCCTCAACCCATCGGACCCCCCCCCCCTACATATAATGAATTTTGCTTAGAATAACAAACCCAATAATTCTATCCATGTTTGCTGACTGGGAAAATAAGTACCGAAAATCGTAACTGCCTCCTGGACTAAAATGGTTCACCAGTTATTTTACAATAAATGATCTTAAATAAGAGTGTTAAATAAATAATAGGAGTTTTTACACTAGTTCCACAAATATCTGTTTCTCACTTAACCTATGTTTAATCAATTTTTTTTTCTTCCAGAAAAGTAATATCTCTGTCAATAATTGAGGAGGATAGCTACGAGAAAGACGTCCTCTTCTACGTGCAGCTCGGAGAACCGCAGATGTCCGGTGGTAAGGCAATCGATAAAATAATCTTTTCTATCTACCTTATATTTATTCTTTTTCATATCTTCTTCTACCTCGCACTATCTCGGTGATGTTTGCATGTTAAGTAAGTAAACTTTTTAAGTGAATATTGCTGTTTTGTAATTTTGTTTATTTTTGTTGTTTTTGTGTAGTAAAAATTGATCTATTTAAGTCTAACTAAACACTTTAACAATCGTATTTACTAAAGAATCTGAATGATGTATTCGAAATATTCTCAATTTTGGTATGATGCAACTAAACTGCTGGACAATTGCTTTTGAGCAAGAAAAATTTCGCCTAAATTTAACAGTTATTATTTTCTGAACCAGATATGATATCGACCTACAGTTTTGAATGGTTGATAGATTCGTCCCTTGGGAAACAATTGTCAATGTTGGATTTTCTTTAACTGTCAGAAAATTTTATATACAGGGTGTTAAAGAAGACGATGATTTTTTCTCCTCCCCTGCTATTATGATGTAGAGTGGCGTAGTTATAAACACCTATACGTCTATAGTTTATAAGTATAGTGTTAGGAAGTTAGAAATTGATAAATACATTTTTTCCAAAATTTAAATTAAAAAATTTATCTTTGTTAAAATTTTATAAACACACTGTATAATATACCTGTAGTGCGATATAAAAAACTAAAAAATAAGAATAAATTGACCTAATCTAGGGGCGAGTACTTTCCAATATAAAACAATCGTGAAAAATTGTGAGATACTCATAAACCATAGACATATGGGTGTTTATAAGTACGCCACTGTACATTTAGGTACAACTATTGTTACTGAACATAATCAAGCTTTTCATAAGGTATAATAATCACTCGCTAAGTTTGCACGATACAACGCACAGTGAGATCTAGCCACCAATAAGTTAAAAAAAAGCAAGGTTTTCCAAAAAAATCGGTATTTCTTAAAATATAGCAGATATCAAAAATTTGACAAATTCCTTTCTTTGCTATGAACCATTGATTCAATTGACGTAGAGTAATAACATTAAAAAATATTATTGTGAAAGTTACACGCCAATAAAAAATGTGGGCGTGGGCATAAATAAGAGCAGTATTTGGTGCAAATTCTTACGTTTTTAAATAATCCTTCTTACGTGCTGTTTTGTATATTCATAATAAAGCATTCTCCCGCACTATTTTATTATTATTTATTATCACACTCCTTTCATAAAAAATGTTTCAGTTCAAATTTTTACTTTAATTTTTCTCGTTAAAAATAAATACCTAATTGTTCTGTTTTTGAATGATAGAATAGTTTTGGACTTGCATTGTCTTTAATTTGTTTTACATCACAACGTTTCAACTGGTAAGTATCTCCAGTCGCTTCAGGTGAATACTAAATAAGTAAAGTAACTACAGCTCTATTTATACTAGCTAGATGTACTGGAGCATGACTGAGATGGGTGCAGTCATGCGTTTAATTCTTGTGCGGTATTTTAAGTTTACATCTACTTAACAAAGGTTTCCAGATATTTCTTATATCTAGTGAGGGCTTACTAAAACAATCTGGGTTCTGGTATATGATAGCAGCTTCCTTGAACTTCCTCTTCCTCCAATGTGGTTCTTTGTGCAGGATTCGAGCTTCTGTCCACTTAATGTGATGACCGTGTGTCCAGGCATGGTCAGCTGCCCCTGATTTTTCGGTTTCTCCTTTAAGCGTGTTGTTTCTGTGTTCCTTCACCCTAGTTTCAAGTGGCCTTAGAGTTTCACCAATGTAGGATCTGCCACATTCGCAGGGAATCTGATAGACACAGTTTTTCATATCTTTTTGACTTGTTGGTTTCGTCTTCGTCAGGTGGCTTCTTAAAGTGTCTTTTGAGCTGAATACCGTATTAATGTTGTATCGTTGTCCTAGTCTTCTAATTCTCTCAGATACTCCTTTGACATACGGAATGTTGAGTGTTGATTGTGACTCTACTGGCTTCTTTTGTGTATTTGACCGATTCTTGCGATTTTCCATTAGTTTATCAACTAGATGCCCGGGGTAGCCATTTTTGTTGAGGTCGGTCTTGATGTAGTTAGTTTCCTGTTTGAGGGCTTCATTTGAATTACAGATGGTAATTGCTCTATCCACAAGCGTTCTTACTATGCCATGTTTTGTGCTATTTGAGTGATTTGAGGTGTAATTCAAGTATTGACCTGTATGCGTGGGTTTTCTGTACACTGAAGTATGGATGGTGTTGCCATTTTTCTTTACGTTTACGTTTAAATTTTAAATTACCTTTCCTGGATGTAATCGTCCCTGCGAATGTGGCAGATCCTACATTGGTGAAACTCTAAGGCCACTTGAAACTAGGGTGAAGGAACACAGAAACAACACGCTTAAAGGAGAAACCGAAAAATCAGGGGCAGCTGACCATGCCTGGACACACGGTCATCACATTAAGTGGACAGAAGCTCGAATCCTGCACAAAGAACCACATTGGAGGAAGAGGAAGTTCAAGGAAGCTGCTATCATATACCAGAACCCAGATTGTTTTAGTAAGCCCTCACTAGATATAAGAAATATCTGGAAACCTTTGTTAAGTAGATGTAAACTTAAAATACCGCCCAAGAATTAAACGCATGACTGCACCCATCTTAGTCATGCTCCAGTACATCTAGCTAGTAAAATAGAGCTGTAGTTACTTTACTTATTTAGTATTCACCTGAAGACGACTGGAGATACTTACCAGTTGAAACGTTGTGATGTAAAACAAATTAAAGACAATGCAAGTCCAAAACTATTCTATCATTCAAGAAACATCATTGTCTCCAACGTTCAAACAGACACTGTTCTGTTTTTGTTGTAAAAATATTTTATTGCATTGGGTTATATTTTTGTTGATTTAAAATAGCTCTAAAAAAGGGAAAACGGAGCAGACAAGTATATAATAGAAAAATACTATAAAATATAATTCTCATTACTCGTTTTCCTCTAAAATTGCATCTTAAATCAATAACTAAAACGATATGCGTCTGAAATCTTTAAATAAAACAGGATTTTAAAAGGAAAAGTTTAAAAACTAAATATTTCCTCTAAGATCTTTGTAATCTAAGCCAAGAATACATTATTAAAAGATATAAAAGAAGAGTCCAAGCGTAAGACGAAAAATTAGATTGCAATTAGACTTTTAGACCCGAGCTCCGAGGCTGCAGCCCGGCAGCCCCCCCCCCCCCTTCCTAATTACGCCACTGTTTGGGAATAAATAATAATGGCCACAGGTATGGTATTAAGAAGTGGCAAATTAAATTTGATTTTATAATTGTTATAAAAGAAGTAATTAATTTGGTTGTTGTTGATCATCGGTTCGAAAGGCTTAAATAGACCAATTTTTAAACAAAATACCACAAATAATAAAACACTGTATTTGTAGATAGGTAGGATAACACTCGGTATTACACAGTACCTTATAATATAGGATAGATTTTTCTTATTCAACCGTAGAGAAAATAGCAACATATGCCAACTCTATACATATACAATATTTGATTTTTGTATTATTGTTTATTTCTGTGCTTGATAATTTTTCTTGAATATGTAGCTATAAAGATGATTTATTATACACATGCCAATGTCGAGTTGTTAATGACAAGTTCTTGGCACAGTTGTGTTTGAGGTGTGAAAATTTGTTTGTTGTGATTGTGAAGTGTGGGAAAAGTTTGAATCGTATATGGAAATATATGGCTCCCTGCTACTGATGAATTTATAAACACCGCATCAAATGATATGACAAGTAAACTCTTGGTTGTGTGTATAAAAAAAAATAAACCTACTTGAAAAATCCAAGACTGCACAAAATTTATTACCTTAATAAATAAACAAATCATTATAAATATAATCTACAATTATTCAAACGTAAACCATTCGACACTTTGGGAAATGGTTCAAAAGGATAAAAAACTGTTTTTAACTGCTTACAGTACTCCATTCAGAGTACACATTTTCTGTAGGAATAATCGTTATTGCAAAAGCTATGAATGGACAAGCGGATTGTTGTATACGCTATACTTTCCTTAAAACTACTTGGAACAGTTAAAATAATTAACAATAGCGAGCGGCTTATATTTAGGTTGCCAATAAGTACTACACTTACTAGCGTGCTGACACCGTCAGTTGGCGTACATCATTATCGCATTACCAGTGACTATTTTTGATTATAAGGGATCTTAGGAACATTATTCAATCAAAAAGTGTTTCTCCTTCATAAGTTATGCAGCTCAGATAAATTATATTTTTCTTTTACTATTTGAATATATACAGGGTGTTACAAATTCGACATACCAGCATTGGAATCTCGGAAACCATACGAGTTAGAGAAACGGTTAAATGAGGACAAAGCTGTGTAATTCGGTACTGATTATAATGCTGCTTTAAAAGTTTTCAAATTCCGAATACTTCCGATTTTATTCGAAAAAAACCAAAATTTTGCAAAATCGTTTTTGTTTTTTCCTGAGCTCATTTGACTAGCTACTTAAAAATAAATGACACTTTGTCATAACCACTTTTTCTCCTCTACAAAATGACGTTACTAAACTAAAGATCCGCCGTTTCGTCTTCGAGCGGCCATCACTAACTTTACCTTTTTAAAACGAACCTGGATTTTTTAACCGATTTTTAAACCCTCCTACCCTCAAAATGTAATGGCGATATTACTTTCTCATAATGATGAATTGTCTTTGCTTATTTTTTTAAATTAATATTTTTTACACTTCTTGTCAGTCTGGTCCTGGCAACGAATTACAATATTAATTAAAAACTTTATTTTATTTAAAACATTCATTAATAAGTAATATAATTTATTTTATAAAAAATTTTTAATAATTCAAAATTTTCTAATTATAAATCCTAATTTTCTAAATGTTCAAAGAGATTAACGTTTTGCTCAATAAAACGATCGATCTTTCTTTCAATTTTGGCGACAGCCCTTTCAACCGATCTTCTCCTTTTCCTTCCAAATGCAACCTTGCAATGCAATTTTAAAATATATGAATTTTAAAAAATAAGCAAGGACAATTCATCGTTATGAGAAAGTAATATCACCATTACATTTTTAGGGTAGGAGGATTTAAAAATCGGTTAAAAAAATCTAGGTCCGTATTTAAAAAAGTCAAGTTGGTGATGGCCGCTCAGAGTCGAAACGGCGGATCTTTAGTTGAGTAACGTCATTTTGTAGAGGAGAAAAAATGGCAATAACAAAGCGTCATTTATTTATAAATAGCTAGTCAAATAAGTTCAGGAAAAAATAAAAACGATTTTGCAAAATTTCGGTTTTTTTTTAATAAAATCCAGATTTTATAATGATATGAAGAAAAACTTGCAACTAAAAGTAAATAATGACTCTGATTTTTTGATCTGAAATGTGAATATTTTCACATAAATATTTCTTTTGGTTAACGCAAATCTGTATTTATTGGTGCAGTTTTGCGTTCATTTAATAGATCTATAACCTCCGGTGAATCTGCTCGACGTCCAGTATTTGGAAATAACCGCCTTTCTTAGAGTTAGCTCGTATCTCTTCACCTAAAAATATGAGACTAATTTATCTGTTTATCTAACCTAATAGGTGTATCACAACGGACCTAATTAGGACTACGTGAGACTGTTTGGTCAGAACCAAAGGTCTGCCACTCTTACCTAACCTAACCTAACCTAAAAAAATTTAAAATGCAGCATCGCTTCTTCTCTTGGTCTCGTCAAAAAATTTCAAAAAATAAAAAATAACATGACTTCTTGTAATTAGTTGTTTAAAAAAAAGGTGAATTTGCAGTTTTAGCCAACTAGGAGCAACTGAACTTAAAATCTGCTGCAAGATCGCCATATAAAAATACTAAATTGGCAATATTTCGAAAACTAAAAATTTTTGGGATATGCAACCTTACACAAACTTACCCTTATTTTTAATGCTAAATAAGAAATAATTATAAAATTTGGGTGTTTCCATTTGAAAATCTAGACTTTTTGCAGTTTTTCCTATTTCATTTTTAATCTTATTTTCTAAACACCCTGTATTAATAGTTATCAAAATATTATAAAAAATCTATTAAAGCAGGTCCTTTATACCAAGGAATCCTACTTAAATTAAATAAATAAGGCTTCTTTATAGAAACAATTGATAATTATTCTAAGGCTTGCAAACGTCATTTTTGACATAAAAATTCAAATATGTCAAAAACGTTTAGACATAGGTATAGGACATGGTATACAAAATCTACCTAGAATCTTGCGTAGAATGCAAAAATGTAATAATATATAAGATGTCATTTAAAATAAGCAGTTAACACTTACTTCCGGTATAACCGGAAGTGCCACCATTATGAAAATATTTTAGCCCGGTCGCCCCCATCAGCATCAGCATACTGTCAAAATTTTCCTATTTATAGTTTTCTATATATAGATCGATTCGGTATGTTTCTCTAAGACACGGACACTGAAAGGGCCACTCATAACTAATAACTTAGTTCCATAATATTCTGTTTATTATGGTAACTCATTTTTAAAATTTAGTAGTTTTGCGACATAATATGCAAGTTCTAAAAATGAAGTCGTTAAGAAAACAGCTCCTTAGTAATAATGTCTGTCAATGTTTGCAGTTTCAAAAACGGCAAACTTTTAATTAAAACGTTTGCTTTGTTTTACTGGAAACTTAGTTACCCAACTATCATTTTAATTATTCATTTTTTAAAGTTTGATTGTAAATTATGATTTTTTAGTGAAACTTTTTAATTAAATTATATCTAATGTTTCGGTTATAGGAATTATACCGCCGTGAAAAGATCAAGGGCATCATACAACACACAACATACCAAAACTTTGGTTTAGGTATGAATACTCTTGGCATTAAGTTATTTTTTGCAGGTGGTTTGGTTAAGGTGCTGCTTTAAAATGATAGAAAGTCTTGAGGAACAGCAGTAGTAAGTGATAAAATTCCATATTATGACGGAGCATTTAGCCATAACTACCCACCAAACATATTTTATTACGAACATTGGGTGACATTGTTTAACTTTTGTTACAAAAGTATATAGAGTAAATATACCAGTAATTGACACTATTAGGCGAAAAATTTGGTAGACTGAACCATTACGGCCACAAGTATGGACTTAAATTTCAATTCTATCATTTCCTAATTAACTTATGCTTTAAAGGCCAGTATGGCAGTATAATTTAAAAAACAAGTTGCAGAAGCAGCACCATAGTCGATTTTTATAGTGTTCTAGTAATTAACAATTGACACATCAACAATTAACAGTTAAATTAATTATGTTATTTGATTTTATCTGAATCTTTGGGTTTAGACTTTTTGGCTAAATGAATCAATGGAATATCTTTACTCCCTTGATAGTCATCACTTTCATTTGCTTGAATACTGACATCATCAAGACTATTCCCACTTTCAATCCACTCTTCAGACTCACCAGACTTTAAAAATTTGAAACTCTTTCTTCTTTCAATTTTATTTTTTATTTCATGTCTTTTTTCTATTCTCCTTCGTTTTATTTTTTTAACTCGTGTTTGTTTTTCTTCTAGTTTTTTCTTCTTTTTCTGCTTCTTTTGTGAGGTTATACTCTTGCCATTCTTCCAAAAGTAATAATTTTACGTTTTTGCTTTGACTTTACTTCTTCTGGCCAAAGCAATGCCTTCTTAAATAGGGTTGGTACTTGTTCTTTAAGTAATAATATAGTTAATGATGAGTTCTCCCATTGAAGGCTAGAATTTCCTGGTTCAGGAGTTTCACCCCCTGTTTATTTTCAACAATTCTTGTGACTATGATGACTATTTCTAGTCGTTGAACTTGGTCTGCATTATCGTTTTCTTCTGCTGTGGTGACTGTTTCTAATTTTTGATCTTGATCTGCACTATCGTTTTATTCGATTGTGTTGGCTGTTTCTATTATTTGATCTTGATCTGCGCTATCTCTTTTTCTGCTCTGCTGACTATTTCCATTCTTTTATCTTAATCGGCACTATCGTTTTCTTCTGCCAAAGTTTTTTTCAATCGTATTAGAAAAATACCTTTTGACTTTGTGGATTGTGAATATTTGCAGAACATGTTTTCCAAGTTCTGTTTATCTTTTTGCCACAAACATTATGCTTGAAATAAAGATGGATCTGCCGATCTGTAAAATGTGACAACATCTTTTCACAGGCATGCAGATCCCATTGCCTGTGTGTTTTATAGGCTGTAAAGCATTATTGAATAAATAAAATACATTAAATTTGTTTAGCGTAAGTAGGATTTTATTTCAGGGATTATTTTAGGTTCACAAATTGTAATAGATGTAAATATAGGTAGACTATAGTGGCTAGAAATGTTCCAGTTTTTGTAGCTATTAGCTAAAGTATAATAGTTGTATAAAGTATTAAATACAACACACATAAAATCTGCTAAAAAAATAAGGAGACCGGAGCGTGAAGTTTGTGGGAGAAACATTGAGACAGAACAGGTTGTGGGTAGGGCTGGGCGATTATCAAAAAAAATAATCGATTTTCGATTATATGAATGAATCGATTATTTTCGATTAATCGATTAATCGAAAATAATCGAATAATCGAGAATAATCGATTAATCGAAAATAATTGATTAATCGAAAATAATCGATTAATCGAAATAATCGATTAATCAAAATAATCGATTAATCGAAATAATCGACTAATCGAAATAATCGATTAATCGTTTTTTTTTTCGAATCGCCTTATTGAAAACAATCAGTTAATATAAAAAAAAATCAAATAATCGAAAATAATTATCGATTTTTTTTATTATATACTTAAATAACATTGAAATAATATCTAAATCATAATTATTATTAATTTTGGCAAGGCAAACTTGAGGGTAATACGTAATAGAGGCCTCAAGTTATATCGTTGATTTTGTCGCAAAATATTTTTATTAATCTATTCGATTAATCTAAAAATTGTTATTATTCCGATTAATCGAAAAATACATATTTTAATCGAAATTATATCGATGATCGAAAAATCGAAATAGTTGTTTCGATTTTTTGATTAATCGAAAACATTTAGATTTTTCTATTAATCGATTAATCGAAAACATTTCGATTTTTTGATTAATCGATTAATCGAAAAATCGAATAATTTTCGATTAATAATCGATTAATCGATTTTTCGATTAATCGATTAAAAATATATCCTTAATCGAATAATCGATTAATCGATTAATCGATTATTACACGATTAATCGATTATTTTGCGCACCCCTAGTTGTGGGTGGCAAGAAAACGATGAATTCTGGAGGTAGTGTGTTTAATTGATTGTAAAAGTCGAGCTAAAAACCCAAATAACATAATATAAGTAACACATAAATATGGTGGATGTATAAGATATTATTAACTGTACATAATTTACGTTTTTGGTAGTAGTTTACCATAAATAGTGACTAAGATATTTTAATATCTAAAAATAACTTACCTAAAAACCCAAATAACACCGGGGCGTTATTAGAAAACTAAAATATCAAAACTATCTCCAATCAGCAACCCCAAGGGCTGTTAACAGTGTTATCAGCACGAAATTTTAAAATGGAGTAAAACCTGATCTTATTCTAGCCAGCAGATTTCGCGTTGCTGTTTTTAGGATAATAAAAAGAGCACAAAAAAACTAAATAGGTACGATTTTAAACCAGAGCAGTACTACTATCTGTAAAATATTTACCACTCGAAATTGGGACTACTACCATGCAATCAAATCGCGAATTGTGTTACCAATTAAAATAAAGAAGGTACAGCTATAAATGTTCTGGTTCAACATCCAGTTAACTAATCGTAATGTCATGTTAGGTGAAACTAATGTCAGAAAAACGCATATTGTGGTAAAAAGTAAAGCTGTCAAATATCTACCAATTAGACCGTAAAGTACAGAAATCTTGGGCCAGTTTTACAGTTCTTTTTTTGACATAAAACGAATTTTATGAAATTTTTCTTTTCACAAGAATATAATACAAAGAAGAAGTACTTGTTTATTGATGTTAATTAAGAACGGTGTGCCCAAAGAGAAAAACGCAAGAGACCATTTTTATGCAGAATTGACCAGGCTAATCAGAAATAATATCCACATGAAAAAATATCAGTGGCGTCCTACTTTTTTAAAAAATATATAATCGCTTCTTCATTAAAAATTATTCTATTGGCGATAACGCTGAAACGAACGGAGATATCGAGCTGCGGTTTTAATATCTTTTTTAGTAAATTTCATCTACTTTTCGATTTTGGTACCATAATTATACCGTTTTTTTCGGAGTAAAATCAAAAAATGTGTTATTATTACAAAATGCGCCCCCTAGCATTTTTTTAGAACTATCATGGACAACTAAATACGATTGGTGAAAGTGCATAAATTTCTCTTCCAAACAGTCTTTAGTTTGCTAAAATCGGATAGGTCGTTTAAAAGTTACAGCGATTTAACTGATAACACTTTCAACAGCTTCCCCCTCTCTTATTAAAGTCGGTACGCCAATGAGCATAAGACCAAAATGATGCATAATTGTCCAAGAATGGTGTTATCAAAGATATAAGTACGTTAATCTGGAATTTTCGGAGATATGTAAAATTTTAAAATTAACTTTTCAATTACGCCCTCTTGCGGCAAAATTCGGAACTTAAAAATTATTTCCAGGATTTTCTCATGGTCACTTTAGTTATATATTTTTTTTCTGAATCTCTATGCCCAGTAGTTTCCGAAATATGGCCGCTCGTCACCCTTAATGAATCACCAGGTACAGTGCCACCGGTTAAATCCGCATTATAACGAAGGGGGAAGGGGGAAATGCCGCATGACTGAAGATCGTAGTTCAGAACCCACGTTAAGCTGTAGGTCCCCTTGAGAATGGCTCTGGTAGCGAACGAAGAGGTAAAAAACCTAATTCGAAAGAAGGGCAGGAAATTTTTTTAAATGTTGAATTTAAGAAAATTTTGACTTTGGGGGGCTTTAAAAATAAATATTTTTTCAGTAATGATCGCTTATCTTTAGTTTCCAATAATCGTAGAATGGATTATCATCGTTTTCTTCCAAAAAAATGATAAACTCGCTACTACTAAGATTCGATTTTTTATAAAAAGCTAAATATATAATTGTAATTTTTAAATTTATTGCAAGTTCTATTAACTTTTATATAGGATTTTTTAATTACATACCTAAATGTATGAACTAAACCGGTGGAACTATTTTCTATGTACACAATTATTATGTTACGGATACAATTTACATAAAGGCACCTTTTTACTCAATAAGCTAACTCAGCACTTTATAAACTCGTTACGAAAGCCAGTGTTATGACCCCAAATCCAATATTATGGAAATGGAGCCATTTCCACAAATTGTGCCTTCTTTAATGTTGTTTTTTTAAAGAAAAGAGATCACAACAGAAAATCAAATTTGTTTGTACTACATTAATGTGTTTAGGACTCCGGAGAACTTGGCTTAACAGTGAATCATCTAATGGACAGTAACGAACCTAGGATCTTACTGAGGGGAAGAGGGACTTAAGAAGTGAACTCTAAAAAAAATCAATCTTCAAAAATGTTTTCTCTCTCTGCTATAAAAAATGGCGTCTAAAAAATGTCGCTTTGTTCGGCACACCTTCTCCTCCTAAAAGTAACTTTACTTCTCAAGAAAAGTCTCTCGTTACCAAAAAATGTATTCTCCAGTCGAAAGCCGTACATTAACAGAAAACACCTAAAGACGTGGCGAAACATTCTATAAACCTGTAAAACCCGTTTCATAGGTCAAACCGATAGATAAGTTCTATCCATTTGAACGCTGCTACCTGTCAATATCTCAAAAATAATTGAAATTAGAGATGTAGTGTGCTATACAAAATAAATGTAGAGTTCTTAGTATAATTCAAAAATAAAAGTTTAGTCCAACACTATTTTGAGCCACCAAAACATTTTTATCATGCTGTATTAGTATTTTTAATAAATTATAAATATGTTATCTTTCGTCCCAACTTAGTTGGCGTACCAGGTATTTATATTGAAATACATTTTATAGCTTTAAAGGGTTTTAAGTAAGTGATAAGTTTAAATGCAAGTAGCAAGCGAAAAATACCCACAAGCGAGTTTGTGACCCTTGGAGGTAACAGAGGATTTAAAAACAGTCAAAAGTCCTTAAGCTCTACCGCTGGCAAGACGATGTTTATACTTCTAATTACAGAGCAAACTTTATTTCTGACAACGGCAACTGAGCTTTAAAAACTTTTTAGCAGATTAAATCTAATCCCCTGTACTTTGTTATTTAGAGTAGAAAAAGCAACCAAAATGACCTCTCCGTGTATTTTTAGACGAAGTAGCCAGTCTGGCAGCAGAGGCAGAGAAAAAACGGCCCGAGGACAGAACGGAACGAGAAAGGATAGCAATAATGGGAAGGCCAAGGCTCGGGGATATCACCAGGGCACAAATTAGGATAAAAGAAAGTAAGGAATTTAAGGTGAGTGAATTCGATTTTTCAAACGTCGAGTTTAGGGTGAAATTTCAATTAGTATATCAATTGATTGACAGGAAAATATTAACCGTTGTTAATGGTAGACTGAGGAAAATAAATGTTTCTTAGTTTAGGTATAGTTTTCTACGAAGGTTTTTTTTTTGGTTTACCGAAAAAAAGGTCTGTTTAACATGTTAAACGATATGTGTATAGTAAGAAAATATCTTCTTGCTTTGAATTTCAACATTTAAAGAAAACCGAATAGATAGGCGCACTATGATTCATTCGCTACGTAAGAACTAAAGTGACTTCGGAGCGCGCCGTCTTTTATTGCATGAAATAATACAATATCTTGTGTCTGAAATTGATCGAAATAGGAGACATACATTAGTTCGTCTCCAAAAACGGTTGCCTCATTTATGCAGTGATCCGTCGTTCTTTAAATATTGAAATTATTCAAAGTTCCTTGTCATGAAACAAAAATTCAACATTTATAAATTACAGTCTCTTTCGTCTCGTCTCGTCAGTCTTTTTAGCTCGAATCCTTTAATACGCCATCTGAAATTATAAAAAAATGTTAATAATATACTGGAAAATCTATTACCAGAAAAAACAAATCGCGCTGAAGAAAATGTGATATATTAAACAACAAATGCTTTTCGGTAGCCATAGCGTAGAGAATAGAGCTCTAGCCTACAGATCGCAAGGTCAGAGGTTCAAATCTCATCAGGAGTATTTTACTTTTTTTTATAAAAACATTAAGTAAACTAAAATCTTCCTTGTTGGGTGGATTTTTTAAATTTATGTTTAATGCATCTTTCCTTGATTAAATTAAACTTTTTTTATTCTGGTTAATTTAAAAGTCAATACAGAATTAGTTCTTCCTATGGTATATTAAATATAAAAAAATTAAAAAGTTAAACTACAAATAAAGGAAAAACCTATTGACAAACTATGAAACCAGATATTAAGTGGAACATAACCCTAAGTATACTAATTTCAACACTAGTGTTGATATATTTTTTTGAAACACTAGTACTGAAATATTTTTTTCACAAATCAAAGGTTTTTTAAATAATTCTTTGTGGTCGTAGGAAAAATAGTGTACATTACTCGTGTGAAAATGATTATTCTAAAACTAGAAGAGTTTTCTAAACATTTCCTCGTTTGAAAAGTATCTTCATCATTTTCTATGTAATATACTATGGGATCACTTGTGGTTGTGACCTGTTAAAAAATCCTTTTTCAGTATTGTGTACATTCAGTGGCGTAGGGAGAAAATATGCTCGGTGGGGGGGGGGGGGGGAGGCTCAAGGGGCGTAAGTAGGACATTTTTTTTTCTGGAGAAAGAGACAGTCGGGACAACATGTTTTTTATGATATTGGACCTGGTAAAGAAGGGGAAAAAGCGCCGCAGCCAAAAAATTTTCTGGGCCACGCCCAAAGTTCATTTAAAAATCACCTAACTACTATCAAATTTCGAAAATTGAATTATTAAAATTTGTTTTTGTAAATGTTTTTTTTTAATTTTATTTTTTGATATTCCCTATGGTTCTTTATTAAAAAAAAAAACATTTTTTATATTTGTGAAAAATATAAATATTGGTGTCAATCCGAAATTTTAACATAGGACGTATGTATGACTCTAACACGCGTTTTTCGGGCTCGGTTTTTCATGATTAAAATTGAAGTAAATATCGCTCACCACGCTAAAATTGATGATTTTTTCAGAAATCATGTATTTTAGGAGCGTAGATCTAAGAGCAGTTTTTGGTGTGGTAGGTTTTGAAATACTCCTTCTTAAGTGCCGTTTTGTATATTCATAATAAACCATTCTCGTTTCTTCCAACACTATTTTTTGTATTATAAATGACCACACTTCTTTCATAAAAAAATGTTTCAATTAAAATGTTTACTTTAATTTTTCTCTTTAAAAATAAATACCTAATTGTTTTTTGTTTTTGTTGTAAAAATCTTTTATTGCATTGGGTTACATTTTTGTTGATTTAAAATAGCTCTAGAAAAGGTAAAACGGAACAGACAAGTATGGAATAGAAAAATACTATAAAATATTATTTTTACTCGCTTTCCTATAAAATTGCATCATACATCAATAACTTAAACGATATGCGTCTGAAACCTTAATCTCTATATTAAACAGGACTTTTAGAAGAAAAAGCTTAAAAACTAAACGTTTCTTACAAGACCTTTGTAATCTAAGAATCTAAGCCAAAAATACATTATTTAAACTAAGAATCCAAGCGTGAGACGAAAAAGTATGTTGCAATTAGACATTTAGACTCCGAGGTCGCAACAGTGCAGCACTGAACAGTAACGATATGACATTTTTCCGTACAATTAACTGAACTAGCCTATTTTTCTCGTGTCACTTTAGTGCAAAGAAAACCACAAATTTTCATGTGGGAGTAGAAAAATACATTACTATGTATGCGTCTCGTTTTATCATATTTTTATACCGCGACAAAGCTTATACGAGAGGAAACTATACAAACTACTAAAAAGTTGTGGTTTGTTTATTGAGGTCCGGGTAAAACTTTTTAGTTGGATAATTTAGTTACAAAGACTGAAGTTATTAAATTCGCTTTTGTCATACCGCACTAATATTTATAGAGGGCCCAGAATTAGTCCAAACAGACCCTAAAGCACTTAAAATAGGGCTTTTGCGTTAGATCAATTTTCTCGGACGAAACTTATCTTTATTAATAAAGATGAATTGGGCCCATCCAGTAAGGCGAAAACGATGTTCCCAAATTATAATTTGATTAAGATAAAAACAGAGTTACCTATTTTTTCTGTTATAAATACAAGGTTAGCAAATTTTCTTAATGTCAACTGTTGTCAAGTATATAAATTTTAAAATTTATCTTTTATGCAAATTAATTTATGCAAAAAAAACTTACCTATTTTTTATAAATTAAGTCTTTTCTGCCGCAAATTTTGTCATTTAAATTGTCTATTTCGGAGATTAACTTTTTTCAATAGATAACATGGAAATTAGTATATTACATAACAAGTGATGAAAGTGATACTTTTCAAACGAGTAGATATTTAGCAAATTTTCCGAGTTTTAGAATAATTACTTTCACACGAGTAATGTACACTATTTTTTCTACGACCACAAAGAATTATTAAAAAACTCTTTGATTTGTCAAAAATATAGTTTTTGTTTTTTGGCAAAATTATAGTTTTTTTCATTGACATAAAAGAAACATGGACGCGATATTTCTATTCCCTTTGTACTATTGTGCCGATAAAAAACTGGGACAAGAGATTTACAAAAACAATGTAAGAAATACATATCCCCTAGACTATAAAAGGTGTCTAGAGCTAAAAAGGAAAAACATTCAAAATTTAAAAAGTAACCTAGGTTACATAATGGAATGTTTTGTATTTTTCGATACGGGGTGGTTAAATTTGAGAGACATCATATAATATGGATAAAGTAAATTTATTAGATTTTTTTAAAGTCAAATATTTTATAAATTATTATATTTACCATTACCACAAAATAATAAATAAAGCTAATACAGGTAATAAAATACATTTAATAAAAAGAAAAAAATTGCGAACACAAAGTTTGTCAAAACAACACAAAATTAATATTTGGTCATAGAACCATTTCTGTTTATTACTTTTTGGAGCCTTTGTGGCATACTTAAAACTAAGTTTCTACATAATTCGACAGTTATTTCATCCCAAGCTTGATTTATCCTATGACGTAATTCATCCCTGTTTCTAGGTTGAAAATCATGTTTATACATAGATTTGACCATGGCACCCCAAATGTTTTCTATCGGGTTCAAATCAGGACTCTTCGAAGCCCAGGGAAGAACTGCTATGTTATTTTCTTGGAGAAAATTTTGTACAATGCGCGCTGTGTGTATTGGAGCATTATCATGCTGAAATGTGTAATTTTGACCGTATACAGCGTTTACCGATGGTATCATCACTTCGTTTAGTATATTAACGTATACTGCTGCAGTTAGTCTTCCTTCGACGATTTGGCAAAGTCCTGGTCCTCTAGCGCTAATCCAGCCCCAAACATTTATGGAGAAACGCCCACTTTGGTTGGTTTTGTGGGTGTATCTCTCATCATACCGCATGCCGGAAGGCCTATACACCCGAATTCTCCCATTATTGCATGACTGAAAAGCTTTCTCGTCAGATAATATAACTGTTTCCCATAAATTTATTTGATTAATATATTCATGTGCAAATTCTAACCTGCCCTGTTTATTTATTTCCGTTAAAAATTTTTTATTGGCAGCACAACGGCTTCGTATATCGGAATTTCGAACCCTGTCTCTAGCGGTATTTGCAGAACCTGGAAAATTCGTCCCTTCTTTTGCCTTGATTGCAGTTTCGAAGGGATGATCCCTTAGATAATTAACCAGTCTTCTATCATGATCATCAGTAGAAATTTTAGAGGGACCAGAACCTGCATTCCTAATAATAGTCCCATGTCTTGCTATTTTTTGTTTTGCCAATAGCACGGTATTCTTGCTTACTCCCAGTTCATCTGCAATATCCCTAATAGCAACACTATCTCGCAACCGACTATAAATAATTGCCTTTTGCTGGGGGGTTAATTGTGGCATATTTACAAATAATATATGATGTATGTTTGACGAGTCAATCATAAAGTGACAATCTTTATTGACATGCAAATTTTCATGACATTTTACTGGTACCAGGCTTGATGTAAAATTATTCTTAATAGTCTAGGAGAAAATAGAAAAATTTCCTGTCCCAGTTTTTTATCGGCGCGATGGTACATGTTAGCTTGACGCCTGTAATTTACGAAAATAAATAAACAAACTTCTACATGTAGAATCTCTATCTCTTTTTATTTTCAGTCTGTCTCTATTGTTATTTTAACACCTGATAAATTTGAAGTCTCGTTTGTGCAAAGTATACAATCGACGGACGTTCACAGACGAAATTTAGGAAACAAACAGTTGTGTGATTCTTTAAAAATTGCATTTACTTATTATGCGATGGCGTGGCAAATAAAATGTTACGCAATAGTCAATTTGAGGCCCTAAACAATGTTTCAAATTTCTTCGTTATTTCGATATGAAATAAAAAGATCGTTAATAGAGGGATGGATACCATTTACAGAACATGAAAAATTATTGTTTTACTTATAATAAATATGATTGCATTCTAAAACTTAAATATAGCAGTTTTAGATAACAAAAAAAACTACTACTTTCCAAAGACAGAATAGGTAGATTTTAGGTCGATGTTGGTATAGGTATGTTTTAAATTTCTGTATTATTTTTAAAGCATAGAATTATTTGATAATAAGCATAAGCGCTATTTTCATAATTATTAGATAGCACCTACCCATATGATTGTAAGTTGACTATATCAAGAAAAATCATGAAATTGCTAAGTATTTCACATGCCTTGCTTAAATAAAATAAAAATGATTATTTGAATACATAATTTATTTTCATAAACAACTGTTAATTTACGTTAGTGAAGGAAGAATCGAATGATTATTCGAATACAAAAAATCGAATTATTTATATTTCGAATTCCGCTGAAGATTAGAAAATCGAAGGCGAAGGTGACCTATACTACCGACGGGCTAGAGTGGCTAACTCTGAGAATCGAAATCGAGGCGAATTCCGCTTCAACTTTGCTGCGCATTCGACTTGTTTTCGAATGGACATTTCATCCAAAACCAGATTGCACAGATTTTTTTTCCCTCTTCCTTTTTGTCATATACTCTCATTTTTAATGCATTAAAAGCTTCTTTTGTCCACCCTGGAGCTCCATCTACGGATCTGTACCACTGAGATATGGTATCTATATGTGGCAAACTGCGATTAAACGTTTTTCGAACAAAATTATATGCCTTGGGCGAATAAAAACTTAGAGTTAAAGTAAAGGATCGGAGAGCAGGTGTATACTTTTGCTTTGAAGGGCCTATTAACAATTTTCTAAAAATTTCTGACGTTGTTTCTGGAAGAGATGCCTAAAAAGAAAGGTATAAATGAATATTTTCATAGCCACAGAATGTCTAAGGTGGGCGCCAACCAGGTAGGTGTAATTCAATTGAATGGCAGCGATATGCTAAACACATACGATATTTGATCTCCACCGCTCTATTTTACGCTTATATTATTACGTTTATATTCCTACACCAACCTCCACATATTTTACGAACATACTTTTAAAATTATTTGATAGTTTTCGATAAGCAGCTTGTTTAATAATGTAGCTTCCCAAATTATTTATTGTGTGTCTATTATATAATTTCTAACTTGAGAGTATTTTATACCTCATTTCTTGCACTGGATTCAAATACGGGTTTACCGCTATGGGAACAGTCTTAAAAGTCTCTTTTGCTTTAATAAAAAATCCTCTTCTGCAAAATGATTCGAACATATAAAGGACATTTTTGGTAAAAATTTTTCTTTTGGAAAACCCAAAAGATGAAACCATGTTTGTAGTGTCTGTTTATCCCTCGGAAATCTACAAAATCGAAATAAAGTCATACTGTTCCAAGGGTTCGAATTAATAGATGAACTATTATAGCCTAGGCTAAATGACAAAAACTAGTTGTTTATTCCTTAGTTATTGTAAACTAACTAAAAAAATAAAACTTAAAAAATTAAAAATTGGTGTGCCTGCCTCTGAAACATGCCCCTGAAGCATAAACGATAGTACTTACCGATGAAATGATAAATCTGGATTTAGATTATCCTATTTACTGCACACTTTACAAAGTCGCACCATGTTGAATTATAAAATACGCTTTTGCCACTAAACAATATTTAAATTTAACACCGAAAACCAACAAATATATGACAGCCGTTAATCAGGTACTGACAAACTTCAAATAAGTATGAAAGCCGGGTGTCCCAAAAAGAGCTCAATAGAAAACACCTTCTGAACGCTCGAACGCTACTTGACGTTTTTGTCTAATTAACACAAAACGACAAAGGTAAATTATACTAATTTTCCGAATACCCCGAGTGTTTTTCCGAAATGTTGTTTACAAGGGAGCTAATAATGGGCATTATTTATGCTTCAAAGACTGTGACCCAATATCGTATCCCCCTTTGCTTTAATATCCTTGGTTTTTTTCGAATATTTCAAAAAGTAAAAATTTAAGTAATTTTTTTTACGATATTATTGTACTGTATCGCTTATAGTTTCCGAGTTACCCATGATGAGCATCGAATTTGGGACATCCTGTACATGGTGAGTCAACGATAGTTTTTTATTCTCTATCCAACTTTCGATTTAACATGTTAAACCGGAAGCTTTAACTTTTGTGTAGAGAATGAAATAATAAGATAGGGAGGTAAAAATTATATTTTTCTTTAAGATGAAGCATTCCAACGTTACAGCCTGTCAAAGTCTGAAAATGTCATATTTTAAACCTCAATATCTCAAGAACTATTGAATTTAGACATATGATATTTACAAAATAAGCGTAGAATTTAGTTATAAATTAGAAATAATACAATATATAGGGTGTTCCATTAAAAAACCTAAGTTATATTGGCCACGTTTTTTTGGACAACTCCGTATACTCCAATATAATTTTAAATTGTACAACCTAGTTATCTCTACAACTTTTGCATTTCTAATTTTTATCTTGGGATCTAGGTGTAGGGTAAAGGTGGAGGATAATCCTCTTTCTGATCATAGAAAGATAATATTAAAACTAAAAGAAAAACTGGTATTTTCTAAGCGAAAAATGTGTATTCAAAAGCAATATCTTAATAATGAAAAATTTAAACAAAATTTTGCACAACAAGTTAATAATTTGGAAATAAAATCATTTCAGGAATTAATAGAAACAATCAACAAAGCTAAGCAAGCATCTCAGACGTGTAAGCTTATTAAATGTCATGTAAATAATGATTGGATGACGCTTGATCTGATTAAATTAATAAAATCTAGAGATAGCGCATATAAATGTCATAAAAAGAATCCTCAATGTACTCAATTAAAGGCGAATTTTCGATCATTAAAAAACAGAGTAAATAACGAAATAAAAGTATTAAAAAATAGGTTTTTTCAAGATAAATGGCAACAGGCTGGCGAGAATAGGAAGAAGCAATGGAATATCATTAACTCATTTATCAAAGACAGTCCCTGTAGAGACAGTGTAAATGAATTGGATATTGATGGTAAAGGGGTTACAGATGTACAGATAATTGCAAATACCTTGAATATGCATTTTTCACAAATAGGCTCGGAAATAGTTAAGGAAATTGAAATTGAAAAGAGTGGTTTTGTTTCTGATGTGATATTGAATGAGATAACGTGTGCTAGCAGTATTTATCTAAGACCAACTAATGAATTAGAAATATGTGATATTATAAGAAATCTTAGGCGGGGAGCTGCTCCTGGTCGAGATGGTATAACGGTTCATAATCTAATTAATCTAAACGATAATATTGTAACAATACTAACAGCATTGATAAACAGTATACTCACTACGGGTTTATTCCCCGAGGAGCTAAAAATTGTAAAGATCTGCCCTATCTTTAAATCTGGTTTAAGAACATCGAAAAATAACTATAGACCAATATCTCTCATTAGTGTTTTTTCTAAAATTATTGAGGTTATCATTAAAAAAAGGTTTGTGTCTTTTTTGAATGAACATATCAAGCCAGATCCATATCAGTACGGATTTACAAATAACAGCAGCACATTGGGTGCCACAACTGATTTAATTAGTTCAATATCGAGTGACCTGGACAAGGGTAATATTGCCTTGGCAGTTTTCATTGACCTGAGAAAGGCCTTTGATGTTGTTGACCATTCGCTACTCTTGAGTAAACTTAAAAACATGGGATTTAGGGGTGTGGCGCTTGATTTGATTGAATCGTATTTGAGTGGCAGGAAACAATACATAGCCTTGGGTGATTATACTAGTGAAATCAGAGTAACTAATTGCGGAGTGCCTCAGGGTTCTGTATTGGGACCTCTGTTGTACACCTTGTTTGTCCTAAGCTTACGCCTGTCGGGCCTACAAGCTGAATATTATATTTTTGCTGATGATATGGTGCTTATCTATAAATCTAAAAATTCTACAGATATTGAAAATATAGTTAATAGAGATTTGAACCAATACTATATTTGGCTTTTACAAAACAAATTAAAAATAAATATAGACAAAACAAGGTACATTATATTTAAGCAAAAAAATAAAGTAATTGATAATATTCACATTCGGATAAATAATATCACTGTTGAAAAAACTAATAGCATAAAATATTTAGGTTTGGTACTAGATGACCAGCTTAGTTGGGGTGCACACATTGATCACATAAAAGAAAAGATAATTGCCTTAATTGGAGCATTGTATAGATGTAGAAATTTTTTAACCATAAATGCCAAATATAAAATATATAATGCATATTTTCTTTCAATTATAAGGTACCTGATACCTGTTTGGGGAACCTGTAATCAAACTAACTTTAATAAAATTAAAATCCTTCAGAATAAATTTTTGAAAATTTTATTTAACTTGGATTATTACACTCATACTGAAACTTTATATCATTTGCTTGGACTTCTACCTGCTCATAATATTCTAATGCTTGAGCAATCAAAATTAATATTCAAGGTCTTAAATAACAAATTCAAGTGCAATAGTCGTATTCAATTTATTAATCAAATTCATGATCATAATTTAAGAAACAGTGATGATATTCGTTTGGATAGTGCAAGAACAAATAAAGCATTATGCAGTCCTATAAGTGCGGCCTGCAATGCGTTTAATAATTTACCTCTAGAAATTAAGAATGAAAGGCGACAGGGTGTATTTGTAAACAAATTAAAAAGATATATGTATGTTAAATAAGTTACTTAATTGTTTTTGATTTTTTAAATTTTCTATAATGTAAATGGTGATAGTTGCAATCTATGCTATTTATTCATTAGCAGTACCCTCGGTATCAATGCTACTTGCATTGTTTTGAGGGTTACCTAAATTTAGATAGTTATTCTTGTTTTGTAAATGTAAATTGTTCATTTGATCTAAATAAAGGATTTACCATAAAAAACATCTAATTCTTAAGATAAAGGAGAAAATGAATTTTACTTGACTCACCCTGTCCATATTATTATTATAATAAAAGACGGTTTGAATCGAATAAAATCCAGTGGCGGCTCGTCAAAAAAAATAAAACCAGGGGGAAATTTTTTCGGCAATATTAAATATTAATGTACTAATACAGTTACAAAATGGTAGCCCTTAAAAAAAATTATGTTCGAATTAATTAATTTAACCCAAATGTAGCTATGCATAATAGGGCCACATTAACTCCGATGGACAATAATTATAAACACTCGTGCATTTTGGTGCTCCCCAGCCAACCGTGTCCGTTAGCTCAAAGCAAGTTAAGACTCAACGCCCAACATAGCTTTGATATTCACCGTTGTTATGGTTACGTGACGTTAGTCACGCGACAGCATGTACCAATTTGCATTATGATGAGAGGTACTAATTTAAAAAAAGATCAGGCGTGTGCACCATTATTTTAGGATTGGTTCTCCTAACGTTAAGGTATTTATTTTGAGGCTTCGCGAAACTTACGGTTATATATGTCGTTTTTACGTGATTTCTTTTGTGATAAAAAGTTTGGTTTTTATTTTTCAGTTAATTTAGTAGTATTAATAACATAGTTTGTTCGGGTCAGTTCAGGTTTGTTTGTAATTTATTGTAAACTCAGACAGATGACGATAAGAGAGATGTTTTGTTACGGGCTTTTAGTCAATGTTTGTTTAAGTACCCGCCCTATACCTTGCTCTTCACCCTTTTTTAAGACCGCGAGCCGCCACTGATAAAATCGTAAACAACAGACAAGATACAACTTAAGAAACATATTTTCTAATAATTGTAGCTTTTATTAAAGCTAACTTTAGTCTAGCCACAATGAAATGCCGTTCCGTTAAACCATACTACTGTAAGTCGTGCACAACTATGCCATGTGCAAGCTTTAAATGTCATATTACATTAAATACGTCGTGGGTACAAAGTTTACTAAATTGCAAACCGTTGTAGCAGAACAACCTGGAACGTCTGAATTTTATTATCTTTTCAATGTGACTCTTTGACATACGAATGCCTAAACAATAAACTTTGAGCTCTAACAATTATTGAAGTTTCTTAACTGTTAATTTTTAGTCTGGAAATTAGTTAGATGTGCACGAATAAGGTGAACTAGAAGTATTTGCAATACCGTAATACGAGCTTACATCGAACTACGGAATACGGGATAACATTGAAGAATTTTACTACTGACATGTTTTATGCATATAACTACTCCACTAGTGTAATTGTATGGGATGAAATGATATGCAAACACTTGGTTGCGTACAGGTAAATAAAAATTAAACCTACCTTAAAAGTTAAACATTATCACAAAATGTACAAACTTAATAAATAAACAACTAAATATAAATGTAATATACAATTTAAAACTTAAATAACATTCAACAGTTAAGGACCCAAACTACCTGGTTATGCGAACGGAGGACGGTTCGAAGGATTAAAAAACTATTTTAAACTGCTTATGATGGCCTGGTTTCGGGGAGAGGGGACGCAAAACAAAAGAATACAGTTTTCTTGTCACAACTGCCCAATCACAAAGTTCCATGATATGCATTTTTATCAAATTACGAGAAAAGGTCGGCCTACTTTTGAACCAGAAATATATCAATGAAACCTAGTAGACGACTTTTTTTAATTGACGGTCAAAAAAGTTAAGTAAGGATTGCTTAAATCTCAAAAATTAGCCTCTAATGACCTCTTCTAGGAAGAATAAAATGGCGGTTGGCCGGCTGCCGAAAAAATACTGTTACAACAGTACGGAAGGCAATAAATTTGAAAGGTAAATATTTTTTCCCTTTTTATAGTAAAACGACACTTAAAATTTTTTTTTTACTTCCTCATGGGCAATTGTCTCTTTCCTTTATAACCAAGTGACTGAATTTCATAATCATCCTTGTTAGGATATGAAACTGACCAATCCCAATGATCAGATCATGATAACTTGAAAAATGATGACAAGGAAATACAACTTACACGTTATAAATTTTACGCGTAGTTTTATAATACGTAGCAAAAGTGAGGTTTAGAATACACTTCAAAACGATGCAAATCTGTTAGATTAAATTTTTTTATTTGCACGATCATATGCACGAAAAGGTGCTGAAATTGAAGATATAACCAAATTATATTTTTCTACGACCGTGCGTTTTAACCCATTTTCCCGTACGCATTTTAGTTTTGAAAGTGTCAAATAATGCAAATTTTGACCTTATTAGATAGTTTTTCACTTCGGAAGTTATAACTATTGTTACAACAGGTAAATAAATATTTACGAAATAGTCCATCAAATAAAATCTACATCTTTTCCAACTTTTTGTTGCATTTTTAATTTTTTGAAAATATAAAATAATGAAGTTATTTTTATATAACCCTGTACATTCTTTAAAGTAATGTCACAAAACAACTATCAAACCACCGGGTTTGATATCAGTTGCTATGATAACCCAGGCGTGTAATTGTTACTAAAACGTCAAAGTTGTTCAAAGAGTCTTCAAAGTGACCGAATACAATCTTCTTCTAAATTAAACCACATTAAACCGAATCCGAAGCAATAATATTAATTGATTCATCCGACGAAGAACTTCCCGAAGCCGTTTTGAAGGCTGCAGATAAAGCTAATTCCGAGCTGTTACCTGCCAAATCCAGACTAAGATATGAAAAGCAATACGACCATTTTGTTACATGGTGTAAGGAGAAATATTATATATAAATAATATTAATATTTATAATAATTAGTAGTTTTTAGTTAAAGTTTTGTACACGTATGTTGAAATAAAATAATTTTTGAAAAATGGGTTGGTATACTTTTTATACGGTCGTAGAAAAAATAAGGTTCCTAACTCATGCTTAAAGTGTCTTTCCCGCCCTTGACCGTTTGCCCGAACTCCGCTCCACGTCTTTCGGGTCAACTGCAGTCGCGTGCGGGAAAGTATCACTTTCCGCACTTGTTAGGAAAATAACTCTTTTACTGAACTAAATAGTTACTTTCTTATTCCAAATATTTTCGGTTTTTCCCTCATCCCTAGGCAATTACTACAATTTTATAAATTTAAATACAAAATGAGCGGTTGGTGGTTTTTGCCATGCAAATAATTTTCGAATTTTCGATACTCTTATTGAGAAATACAGGTAATTTGTTACTATCATGTTTTTTCCAAAATTTTAAGAATTTTGCATTTTGTTTGGCAACGTTGCAAATAATTAAAAAACTAAATATGGCGTCATATGGATAATTTTGTAAGGAAACAACAAATGCTAAAATATATAGGGTGTTCCATTTAAAAAAAAGTATCTTTTTATTGTCCTACTTTTCTGGACCATCCTGTATGTTTAAAAACAATTTTATAACGTATATTTGTTTGTACCTCTCAACTTTTATAAAAACTTTTTTTTGATATATTTAATAGTAGAGACGGTATATTATTTTGTCAGACAAATGGGCCACCCTGTAAATTTTTATAAAAAGTATTTCTTTTCTGATTCAAAAAATATATAATTAGTCTATATTAGCTCAAACCGTTTTTTAGATATGAGCGGTTAAATTTTTAAAAAGCTGTATTCATTGTAGTCTAATAAGTCTAGAATGCCTTGAAAATTAAAATTCAATATGGCCCCATAACGCTTTCCTATTACTATTTAAATGGTTTTGTTTTCCAAGGCACTTTAGACATATCGAAACTTTATTGTCCAACACCTCCGAGATGTAATTTTAATGCATCGCCATTACGGAGGTTTTCCTCGACCAAGACATTCTAGACGTATTAAACTAGAATTAATACAGCTTTTTAATAGTTTTATAACTCACATCTTAAAAACGGTTGAGCTATTACCTTTCATAAAAATAAAAAATATATAGGGTGTTTTAGATTCGAGGGTCATGGCAAGGGCCTGTCGACATATTAAGCACCGGTTCCCGCAGATCACCGAAGTTAAGCGGTGTCGAGCGCGGTTAGTACTTGGGCGGGTGACCGCTTGGGAACACGGCGTGCTCTTGCCTCAGGGAAGAGTGTAAAATGAATCGACACCTAGCCATCCTATTCACGCCGGACAGGCCGGATGAGATCGGATATCTCGTAGGATGAAGGTGCCGTTTCACACTCCCCAGTCGGTAGATCACATTTGTGGTCGATAACCGGTTCAAGATGACCTACGTAGTCGGCGAACCGTAAAAAAAAAAGAAAAAAGATTCGAGGGTCAATCATAAACAAGATGGCTATATTGGTTTAAAAAGAATTCAAGAATACTTAAAAAATAGGCCCCAGTTTAGTCCTGCGCCTGTACCATAGTCAAAAGTTATTATTTATGCATAAAAGCAGATTTTAATTTTTTAAAACGAATTTTACCTCTATTATGCTTATCCCGTGACGTTAATTTTGTTGACAAAGCGGGCAACCAAGAATACACTGCAGTAGACCAATAATTATTAAATTCGCTAGTTATGGTTTAGAAAAATACATTGTTTACTTTTATTAATAAATATATTGTTTTTGTCTGTTATACTGCAAAAGGCCGAATGTGAGAAATATACAGGGTAATTACTAAGTTGATATTTTTTTTTATTTGTGTATAGAAGGCATTAAAATAAACAACATTTTCAAATACCTTTTATCACAAAACTCAAAAATAGGGTAGGTACATTCATTTATTACACTATGGATCAAGTACGGTCCTGCCTAACTTAAACAATGTTTGTTTGTATGTTGTCTTGTGTTGCCAAATAACTTATCACCGACCCGTAAATTGCATGACTAATAAGAAAAATAACATAGAGTATAGCAGGGTACATTTTGATGACCAGGCCCGCACTTAGAACTTTTTACTTCTGTATCTCGGCTATTTTAAAGTTAAAGTTCGAAAGTTTGAGCACTCCGGCCACGGCGTCGTGCTCAATTTACTTTCTCGTGAGATATAGACAATCCACTCGAGTTGAACAGTATATTTTTTTATTATATGCTAAAAAATGTTTAAAAAAAAGTTTGCATGTTGCCGGGCTCGAACTCACGACCATTTGAAGCCAAGGTAAAACGCTCTACCGTCTCGACCACCGAAGCATTAAATAAATTATGGTAAAACCAACTCAATAATGGCTACATGAAATTAAATTTCTATGCACATTCAGTAGGTTGCATTATTAATAAATTTATTATAGATGCGTATAGTACAGACACGTATATTGAACAAATTAATAACAAATTGTACCATACACATTTAAATTATATAATTTAGTGTCTTGAGAAAGAAGGCGGAGCCTCAGTAAATATAATAAACTGTGATTGGTCAGTACTTTTAAGAACACCACAGAGAAATATTATTTTCATGACAATGTTGTTAACTAATGGGAAATTTCCGGGTTCATGAGAACAAAGCAAGGAATGATAGATAGATCAACGCTGTTTCCAAATGGAAATTTTTACGCACAGTGGTTTATTCATAGAATATTTTATAGGATCACTTGTGGTTGTGATCTGCTAATAAAAATAAAAATGGGAAATTTTATTTTTAAAGGTTGAACTGTGAAGCCTGTTATAAAATTTTGCCGTACAGGTAACTGGAATAGCCTACTTTTCTCGTTACTCCTTCTCGTAACGAAAACAGCAAATTTCCATGTGGGAGTAGAAAAAAAGTATTTCAATGTAAGAATCATTTTCCATTTCTGACCTAACTGGATTTATATGTCCATTATCGACGAGCAACCGCAACTATACCAGTAGGAATTTGTCTTAATAGACGAATTAGTCCGCAACACTCCAGGACAGATTGCCAACGCTGCGTCCTGTTATATCCGCTGGTTAAATCTATTTTACTAATTTTGGATTGGAATTGCAATTTTCCGAATAAAAAGTGCTAATTGCATTTGTCCAATATGAGCAATAATTGAAGGGTTTTCGATAGTGTTATGGAATTGACGGATTACATTTAAACTCGTAAATCTCATTGGCAAATAAATTGCGGAAATTATTTTTAAATGTTGCTTTCATATAATAGACCCAAGTGTATAAAGGCCTCTTAAACATAAGATTAAACCAAGGTTTAAACTGAAGAATAATTCTAAAATCGTAGAAATGTTAGAAATGGTCAATTTATAATGTGGAATTGACAGCAAAGTTCAATTTAAGAGAAATCAACCAGATTATCATGTTACATTATACTTTGAATTTCAACAATTAAAGAAACGTCGCAGAGCCAGTTCTACTCAATCTGATAAGTTAAATTCATAGATGGCGCAAGGAGGCGCATCAACATAATTTATATTAATTCAGTCAGTACAGACGAGGCCTCCTCCGGCTAAATTAAAGCACTGTTGCCTAGTTTTGTTAGTCGTAATGATCTTCACTCGCTGCACAATCAAATGAATCACGGTGGTAGATTACGCTTGGCTTGGATTACGTATATTTTTAATTTGTTTTATTATTTATTGTATTTTCAACTATCGGTGTAGAATTCACGGCATAGATTATTTTGTACCCTGCTGAAGGGATCAGGCAAAGCGATGCATTGCTTTACGTTATGGCCGATAATAAATAGGTTTGATTTTTAATTTGATTTATTATTATTTTTAATTATATATTCTAGTTTAGTACATAGGGTTATTCACGTTATTCGACACGACATATTATAGCTAAATTGTTGTATTGGAAGACATTTTTTTTTCTGGGTGGATATAATTTTTAATATTATTTTCATAATGTACAGGTTGTCCCAAAAACACGAAAAGTATCAAAGTGGTATATTTTTAAATAAAATGCCCTGATAATTATTTTATTTTCGGTTATTACGATCAAAATAAAAGTGAGTTTCGCCAAGGTTTACTATAATTAAATTTTACATCTGCAGCTAACATAAAATACAGGTTGTTATATTTAATTTAAACAAGTTATTACAATTTCAAATTTGTAATTATTTAGTTGTACTTTTTGGACACCATGTACAAGTTATTAAATTTTGTGACACAAAACTTAATCGGTTATTATACTCCAGTCTGAATTTAGTTTAAAAAAAGAAAAAACATGTGGGACATGTACGACAACCTGTACATTTTGAAAATAATTTTTAAAAGTACATCCAATAGGCCCCTATTCACACAGAAAAAAAATGTATCCAACACAAACAATGTAGCTATAATATGTCGTGTCGAATAGCGTGAATAACCCTGTATATTGACCATAATGTCCATTTAGTAACCAACCTACCATTAAACATTAAAAAAATAATAAATTTATCACCGCTTATCCTCTCCCATTTATATTTTGCCTTAAATCATTTATTTTTACTTCAATTATCCCAAAAACAGTAAACTACTGAATATTTTTGAAAAAATTACATTATAATATCTCCAATTACGACGGAGGAAAAATAAAACGCTGTTGCTTAGTCAACAATCGAAATTAATCTATTTCTCCACTTTACAGCCAAAAAATAACTTCTAACAAAAAAGGGTTGCTTAGCGTGACTCATATTTTGTAACATACTCGCATACGTTTAAACAAAAAGGAATACTATTTGGATGATGACTAAGCACAATCGATACCCATCCTATAACAAAGGGGTACTAAATTAACTTATCTACTGGTTTTATATATTTAACAAAATATGATATTATTAATTATATAGGTAAGTATACGGATTCCGTAACACTCCTTTTATTTGATTTTGAAAGTTTAATACCACAGGTACCAATTTTGCATTATCGCATCAGGCGCGGCTTGTCCTTAAGGTCATTTGGTGATTGTTCCATTTAATTAATTTTTAAAAACAAATAAAAAATTATCTTTCAAGTGCAAGTGTCATGCGAAAACTCTCCAATATATAGCAAAACGCAGGCTCTGCTGTTTTTTAAATTAACTTATTTAAATGTATTTAAAACTAAGAGCGAAACAAACATACCTGCTTTAGAAAGTTAAAAAGAGATAATCATTATCGACAGCTCTTCGGCTCGGTCGTCGCTTGCGGCAATATGAAATCACAATCAGGGAAACACATTCAAACCGCTTCGTGATGTACTATCGCTAAACACTTTTAGGGTTAGACAAACAAATATACAAATATGCGCATTTTATTTTCTTTTCTAATTTTGGATATTATTTGATATTTATTTTGATGTATGTAACATATATCGTGTCCTTTGTGTAATACACCATGTACCTACTTGTGACTTGTACTTGTGTTAAAGAACTTCAACGGTACAAAAATAATAAATAAATAGCTACCAAGAAAGACAGAAACTGCATAAATTGATAAAATCGAAATTAATCAACATAATGTCTAAAATTTTACAAATCATTGAAATTTCTGACAAAATAAAATGTGCGGCAACACTGTGACTAAAAATTCATGATTTAGCGACCTCTGTCGTCCAAGCGCTACATTAAATAGGATAGATTTACGAACAACTCCACAATGGAGGCCAAACCAACTCAAACGCAGGGTTGTCAAGTATTTTTCCAAAGAACTGCTTTTTTTTATAAGTCGATATTCAACCATTATATTAAGTTATAACCAGGTAAATCACTCTTAACTCGAACTTTACTTTCAGTCCCACATTATAAAATGACCATTTTTTACTTTTCTTTTATTTAAACTAGACTACTGAAGAAGTTCTAAAGAATGTGACAAAAAAGACCCATGTTATTTTAAGTGACATGTCAAGTAAACACCACATATTTATAACTAATATGTCGCTTATAGTAGGCAGAGAAGCTTTCGCTAAATAAGTCTTCTATGTAGCTTGTGTCCGAGTTTGTACACACATACGTAATATGTAGTATTTAGTAAATTAAAACTTCTTATTCTTTTAAAGTAATTTATTTTTAGAAGGTATAAAATAAGAACACAAAGTCTTCCTTCACTGTTATATTATAGACATATTTTAAGTAACTTCTCTACATGTTTCGAATGCAGAAGCATTCATCTTCAGGAGAAAAATTAAAAGAAGAAAAGACCAGTAGATATCACCCTAACTGAGCAACACAATTATTGTAGGTTCAGTGTAAAAATTAGTGAAACGGTGAGGAAACCGAAAAACACATTGCATTGTGAGCAAGAAAAGTATGTGGGTTTGAGGCTGTGAAAACTTTAAAGGTAGAAAGAAAGGTTTAACATCTTTGTGTGAAAGAACTGTCGAAAGATGAAACTGGAGTGAAAGGGAATAAACATTTAAGCAAAATAAAGCTGTTAGCTAGTCATTAGATGTAAGTGTGAGAAAGAAGACTAAAGTATCTGGAAGGGCTTAACATTATCAGCGACCATCAATACGGTTTTCGTAAGTCCAGATCAACAGGTGACCTTCTGGCATATGTCACCCATCTTTGGAGCAACACCATCGAACATCATGGATAATCCCGGTCTGTTACACTGGACATCTCTAGGGCTTTTGATCGTGTTTGGCACGATGGGCTTCTAAGTAAATTGCGATCCTACGGTATGCCTAATGGATTTTGTTTATGGGTGACCAGCTTCCTTAAGAACCGTTCTCTGCAAGTGGCGATTGACCGGTTTCTCTCAGACACCTTCACCATCAATGCCGGTGTTCCTCAAGGGTCCATATTGTCGCCTAACCTCTTTTTACTGTATATTAACGACCTTCTAGTGAAAACCCAAAATCCAATTTATAGCTTTGCTGATGACAGCACACTTGTCTCATCTTTTACCTTGACTCCCCAAACATCCGCTGCCGACGCACATCTTTGCAGGCAGCATGAAGTATTGCGCCTCAACAATGACCTGGAAGAAATTTTGGCTTGGGGTGACAGTAACCAAGTCGAATTTAATGCTAAGAAAACCCAGGCAGCAGTCTTCTCCAAAAAGGTTAACATTGCAGAACCGGATATAGTCATGGCAGGACACGCAATTCCCCTGGCACCATCTATTAATTTGCTGGGGGTTAATCTGGGAGGTAATATGTCTTGGCATGATCACGTTGCCGCAATTGCCAAGGCAGCTGCACAGAAACTTGGTGTACTTTTCCGCACCAAAAGGTTGTACACACCTCATCAACTTTTGATACTCTACAAAGCCCAGATTCGACCATCATTAGAATATTGCTCTCATGTCTGGAGCTCTGCACCCAAGCACACCCTTCGGCTACTGGATTCCATTTAAAGGAGAGCCGTTCGTCTGATCGGCGACCCCGAGCTGACCAAGACCCTCGATAGCCTGGAGCATCGAAGACAGGTTGGTGATTTGGCTCTCTTTTACAGATATTTCCATGGCAGGTGTTCGACTGACATTGCCCACTTGATTCCACCTAGAGCAATGCGAAACAGAAATACACGGCGTACCACTGCCGCTCATCCATATGTTGTTCAGCTTAGTACTCCTCGAACTTCATTGTTCAAGAATTCTTTCATCTGGAGAACGTCATCTTTGTGGAATGATCTTCCTGAGGTCGTGTTTCCCAATGAATACAATCTTCAACGTTTCAAGACCAACGTTAGTCGCTTTCTTCGCACACGCACCGCTCCCAGAGCGCCTTAAAGGATTTTTCCTACAGTGCAGGTGTTTTATCATAAAAAAAATTGAAACTTTTTTAAAATTAATTGAATAACACATTATAATAAACAAATTAATTCATATTTTATTTTAAAGCATTCCATGATTCTTAAGCATATAAACATTACTAAATGAACCGTTTTGCAGAGTTTTGCCAATATTTTATCTGAAATATTAAGGGATGGAAACAGATCTTTTCAAGAACGTGTTGACTTGTGCACAGACTAAAATGAAAGACATTTTGAAAATTTATTGTAGTTAGTCTAGCCGCCTATGTATAATTTTAATAATAAAAATCTTTTTAAACATAATTTATAAAATTTGCAAATTTTTCGAAAACGGTTAGAAATAACTTATATGCTTATAGTATAAAAATAATTGCTTAAAAATAGTCTAATAATTTACATGGTGTTTTATTTAAAAAGCCTCAGAAAAATGAATTTAAAATATTTCGGGTTTGAAATCTTTTTATGAACACTCTGTATGAAATAGATAAAGACTATTATCTTTAGATCCCTTGTCATAAATCTCACCCAAACCCATGGTTTAAAAAATGAATTTATATAGTTTTTTTAATGATTTTTGACAACCGTAAAACTAGATTTTTTTAGTTTTTAATTTATTACTCATAAACTACCCAACCAAAATGAATCAAAATTTGGATAATTATAAAGGACTCTCATACGAACCTAAATATGCAATCAGATACGGGGTGTTCTATTGAAAAAAATACAATTTTTTATTATCACACTTTTATGGAGAACAGAGCTGTGAAAGTTACTTCAGAAAAGTAACTAGTTACTTTTTCGATACTTTTGCACAAATGTATCTAGATACTTATTAGGAATAGTTACTTTTACCTAAAAGTAACTTAGTTCTTAGTTACTTAATTAAAGTAACTAGTTATAGTAACTAAGATACTTTTACAGTAACTAGTTACATTGATTGTAACTACGATAATTTAAAAGTAACTAAGATACTTTTAAAGTAACTAGTTACTTTAATTGTAACTAGTTACTAAAAGTAACTAAGATACTTTTGAGTAACTAGTTATTTTAATTGTAACTACGAAACTCTAAAAGTTACTAAGATGCTTTTGAACTAGATATAATAAATTTACCAGGTAGTGTACACACTACCACTATTACCATCAGAAAACTAAACTAAGAAGTGTAATTCGAACAACGAACAAGTAGAATAAAATGCTTTCCAAGAAATTTCACGTTCCAACCAGTTTGCTGTTTGACACTCTCGACTCTCCGCTCGTCCCTTTGTGAAAATCTGATTAACGCCGCCGATCGTCCCTTGGTCATCATCAGATGGACGGCACTTGTGCATAATTGGTATCCTAGAGGAACTTTAAAAGTAACTTAGTTACTTTAAAAGGAACTTAGTTACTTTAAAAGTATCAAGTTACTTTTTAAGTGTATAAATAGTTACTCCTAAAAAGTAACTAGATACAAGTTACTTTTCAAAAGTAACGAAGTTACAGTTACTTTTGGCATGATTCAAAAAAGAACTAAGTTACTAAGTATCTAGTTACTTTAAGTAACGTAAGTAAAGTTACTTTAAGTAACTAGATACTAAAAAGTATCTAGTTACTTAAGTTACTCACAGCTCTGATGGAGAAATACGCGGCAGTGGCTCCATGGTGAGTTACAGGGGCGCCGAGGACCGAGGACCTCTGGGGGAGTAAAAAGGATAAACTAGTGCATACACGGGGTTCGGATTTCACGCTAAGCTGTAGGTCCCGTCTGGCTGACATTACCCAGACGATAGGGGATACAATGGGCCTTATATAGGCCTAAGTATACTGGCTCTTTTGCCAACCCCAGCAACAAACAAAAAAGGAATCTATAGAAGCCTAACGCACTATTGCAGGTCCCTGTATTTAAACTTGCCAGTGTGCCAATAAAGGTAACTAAGACTTTAATAATCACAGTTTACATAATATCTAGATAGTGTTTATAGTTACCGTATCAATAATTTGATGTTGTTGTGGTAGCTAAGTGGTCCCTGTTTGTTCTAATTAGGTTGACAACCACGTTTGAAACTCTATGCGTGCTTAACAATATAAACTAAGCACCCTTCAAGTATACGCGTCCTCTAATTACTTAATTAGAATTAGATATGGATGAATAAACTCCCTTCTTGGAACAGCGGAGCTCTATTAGAATTAGTTTGAAAAGAAACTCCTGCTACACGAAAAAAAAACCTATTCCTTAACCAAGCATAATCTAAATTAGTAATTTACCATTCAATAAGTGTAATTTATTCAATATAAAAAGAATCACTATTTTGATCAAGAACTTTATAAGGTATGGTGTGGGCGTAAGTAGGAAATATTTTTTCTGAAGAAAGGGTCGGGACTACATGTATTTCATGACATTGTACCTAGTGAATAAGGCGGAAAAGCGGCTCAAAATGCACCTAACTACTATAAAATTTCAAAAATTAAATTATTACCTCTCCCTCTCTGCATGGTTGGATTAAATTTGTTTTTATAAATGGTTTTTTTTTAACTTTTTTTTTTAATTCCTAGCTGGCTCTTTATTAAAAAAAAACATTTTCCGAAGAAAAAGTCAATATTTCCTTAAAGTTAGTCATTGCTAGTCAACGGAAAATAACTGTTAGAAAATATTTATTATTGTACTGTAAGGAAATATTATTTCTCCACGACCATTACTGAATGCAATAATTCCAAAATCATTTTTGATAATAGAATATAAAAATTCTCGCTCTTGAGTTGGAATATTTATTCTGAAACACTTGCTTCTTATGCGTTTTGCGTGTATTTTCATTCCATAACAAGATACGGAATGAATATTCTGTAATTGATCTAAGCGACATAGGTTGCCATGAATTTCGAAACTGTCAATGTCAGCAGACAAATTTTAGTGCAAGTCAAAATATGAGTGAAAAATCGGATGAATCAGATATGGAACTAGATAATACTCCACCTGAAATCACAATTATTGCGAATAGTATTTTTGGTCGTGGAGAAAATATAGTCTGCTACTCGGTTAGAATGAAAATTTGATACTCGAGGTTTCTCACGCTTGCTACGCTCGCGTTCGGAATCTTCCACTCGGATCAAATTTTCATTCCAACCTCGTTACAGAATCTACTATTCTGTACGACTACGTGTAAACTAAAATGTGTTAAGCTTAACAATTCAATCAATATTACTGTGTTTCCATAGTTAGAACACAAATATTTAATGACATCCTTTAGTTGTGAACAAAGTTAATAATATTGATTTCAAAATTTTAACAAATTGCTTGTAATAAGTTATATCCTTTTAATAATTTTCGATTTACTCCGTATTGTCAGTCTCGGCTTGCGCCTCGACATACAATCTTTACGGTCGTCCGAGAATGTTCAGCTTTTCCTACTAGGTATACAATGTACTATTTTTATATTTATGAAAATATGAATATTGATGTCAATCCAAAATTTTAACATAAGACGTATGAATGACTCTAACCAGCAATTTTCGGGCTCGCTCGGTTTTTCCATGATTAAAAATAAAGTAAATATCGCTCACCACGCCAAAATTGATGATTTTTTTAGAAATCATGTATTCTAGGAGCGTAGATCTAAGAGAACTTTTTGGTGCAAATGCTTAGGTTTTAAAATGCTCCTTCTTATGTGCCGTTTTGTATATTCATAATAAAGCATTCTCGTTTCTTCCCGCACTATTTTGTTTTTATTATAAATTATCACACTTCTTCCATAAAAAATGTTTCAATTAAAATTTTTACTTTAATTTTTCTCTTTCAAAATAAATACCTAATTATTTTTTGTTTTTGTTGTAAAAATATTTTATTGCATTGGATTTTTGTTGATTTAAAATAGCTCTAAAAAAGATAAAACGGAACAGACAAGTATATAATAGAAAAATACTATAAAATATTCTTCTTTTTACTCGTTTTTCTATAAAATTGCATCATAAATCAATAACTAAAACGATATATTATGTCTGAAACCTTAATCTCTATATAAAACAAGACTTTTAGAAGGAACAGTTTAAAAACTAAACGTTCCCTATAAGACCTTCGTAATCTAAGCTAAGAATACATTATTTGAAAATTTAAATTAAGAGTCCAACCGTAAGAAAAAAGATTAGGTTGCAATTAGACTTTTGGATCCGAGTCCCCCCCCCCCCTAAATACGCCACTGGGCTGGACACATGTAATAAAATCAATGGACAAATTCTTTTTTCGATAAGCTTCTAAAAAAGGTACTGCAAGTGGTAGCCTCTAATTTGAAAAAAATTATTAGGGCTGCGTTCCCTCCTTAAAGTACCAATTTTTTTCACATGACAAATTCGGGGCGCATTAAAAATCTTTGAGGACGTATTTCTGGATTTTAGAGTAATCTTATTCCCAGAGCCGCTATAAACAGCGTTCCATTTAAAATCCCCACCCTGTATACACAGCTGTGAAAGTTACTTCAGAAAAGTAACTAGTTACTTTTTCGATACTTTTGAACAAATGTATCTAGATACTTCTAAGGAATAGTTACTTTTACCTAGAAGTAACTTAGTTCTTAGTTACTTAGTTAAAGTAACTAGTTATATAAACTAGATACTTTTACAGTAACTAGTTACATTGATTGTAACTATTTACTAAAAGTAACTAAGATACTTTTGAGTAACTAGTTATTTTAATTGTAACTATGAAACTCTAAAAGTTACTAAGATGCTTTTAAACTAGATACCATAAATTTACCAGGTAGTGATAACTCATTTTCCTGTACACACTACCACTATTACCATCAAAAAACTAAACTAAGAAGTGTTAATTCGAACAACGAACAAGTAGAATAAAATGCTTTCCAAGAAATTTCGCGTTCCAACCAGTTTGCTGTTTGACGCTCGCGACTCGCCGCTCGTTCCTTCGTGAAAATCTGATTAACGGCCGCCGATCGTCCGTTGGTCATCATCTGATGGACGGCACGTGTGTGTGTAATTGGTATCCTAGAGGAACTTTAAAAGTACCTAACTTAGTTACTTTGAAAGTAACTTAGTCACTTTAAAAGTAACTTAGTTACTTTAAAAGTATCTAGTTACTTTTTAGGTGTATAGTTACTCCTAAAAAATAACTAGATACAAGTTACTTTTCAAAAGTAACGAAGTTACAGTTACTTTTGGCATGATTCAAAAAAGAACTAAGTTACTAAGTATCTAGTTACTTTAAGTAACTAGATACTAAAAAGTATCTAGTTACTTAAGTTACTCACAGCTCTGCCTGTATACACTTAAAATGGGATGTCTATTTTATCTGAAAATAAATAGATTCTTACTATAAATTATTTTTTATTCTTCGATTCAAGAAACCCTAAACTTATTATTTAAGAATAAACTAGTATTGGAATAAGGTATTATATTATTTGTGGAGTGATAAAACTAGCATATATTTGAATTAAGCGTAATATTTTTAACTTAGTGTTTTGGTACTTTTGTTTACACCTAATTTAGCCTCCGCTACTTAAAATCCACCTTTGTTTAAAATACCCCTTTCACCTTTTTATAATTGATATCTTTCACAAGCTTTTAAATAGGTTTCTGACAAATAAAAATACCTATTATTTAACTCTTTAGTTGCTGCTTAACTCAATTTTCTGACTTTTGAATGTCGTTGTTAAGTCGCAATAAGACCCGCTAATATTTGACTTTCTGTGAAATTGTTCAGTCGCACTTCAAAATGCAAATTTGTTAGTTGAAACGGCATTACAAATTTAAATTTTCAAATTATTTCCCCGAAATAGGATACGGCGTACCGTAAACTAAAGATAGAATACAGATTAATTCTGATAAGAAAACTTTAATTTTCATTTACGATATTGTGCAGCGTACGCGGCGCTTTCCCCCCCCCCCGTCTTTCCCTGGTTGGCAAAAAAAATTTATCTACTATTTCACTTGTGACGCATTTTTTTTAGAAACTTCTATACGTTCAAAAGCACAATCTCTACGCGTGAGACGAAAAATTAGGTTGCAATTAGACTTTTAGACCCGAGCTAGGCTCGCCACTGCACTCTACCAAGATCTTGTAAATCATAGAAGAGAGAAAAAAGTTCCGCCCTACTAAATTCGGTACCATTGAATTCTGTGTAATTATATATTTAATCCGACGTTTCGCTTTTTCAAAATCATCATAAACTTTTTTTAAATAGTGGGAAAATTTTATTTTAATATTTTTAAATTCCCCTCCTCCTTTATTCAACGACGTTTAACACCTAGTATTAATAACACGTTTCGGACTTAAAAACCCATCATTAATAAGAATAAATGCTAATTCATCTTGTATCTATCAACTTGTGTTTTCAAAGACAACTAGAAATAATTTGACTCTGGACGTCGACCACAAATCATATCCAATTTTTCTGCTCTTAAATAAGGTTCCAAAGTTTTTATTTAAAAAAACTACATGCGTTTTCGATAAATTAAATGCTCATTCTAAAATAATAAAATAATTTAATTTTTTTGAAAATGCTGTATTGTCATATATTAGCAACTAGTAAAAATAAAATTTTAATAATTTGGGAACTTGCTTGAAATTTGAGACGCCCAATTCATTGCAGTAAAAATATAAGGGGTATTCCATTTAAAATTACAAAACGACTACGTGTAGCATAAAGCTGGAAAATATGGCAACAGTACCGATATTACTAATCAATTCCGCATGCCCAGAAACTTTCAAATGCCGAATTGTGCCAGCATAGCTTTGACGATTTTTCCGATACTTTTTATTACCCGGTATAATAAATTTCATTCAAAAATTAAAGTTGATACACATAGGTATCATATGTATGATTTACCAATTCCCCAAAAATATTTAACGTATTCTATATAAAACACGGGTTCGTATCCTGTATGTATAACGTCTAATTTATTATAGAAATATCACACTTTCCTAGCTTGATAGAGTTCGATCTTACCCTTCACTTACCAACAACTTGCAGAGAAAACAAACTTTTCGGTCACGTACAAAGGAAAGCGTTGTTGGTTCTGCGGGAAAACAGCGTTTCACACTTTACCCTTTTTAATTTAGGCCACATTATGTCCCGGATAAATAAGAAGGGCCGTAACTGCTGAACTTTATGATGGTTAAATCGTTTTCTTTTCTCGCGGAATTTTTTCGACTACATTTTTTGGCCAAAGTTTTAATCACGCCTGCAAAAAGCAAGAGGGTGCTAATAAAAAATATTTAACGTGTCATTTCTGGCCCTTCTTCTCGAATTAGGATTTTTACCTCTTTGTTCGCTGCCGGGGTCATTTCCGAGGGGAACCTACAGCTTAACATGGGTTCCGAACCACGATCATCAGTCATGCGATATTCCCCCAAGGGCTATCAACTTCCGATTTCTTGCCATTGCATGACCTACCATCCTCCGCGTCCCACAAGATGTCCGATCTCATCCGGCCTGGTTACGCATTTTACACTCTTCCCTGCATTCTTAAACCTACTAAAATTCGGACATAGTTTTTTTATTATGCGTATGCCAACTCCGAGGATCGAACTCGGAACGCCACGGTCGAATGCCAGTAACTCACCGATGAGCCACCGCTGCAGTAAACGTTTGCCCTTCATTATCACTAAATTTCTGGCTCTCTAGTGATCTATTTCTAAAACTGCGAATTGCAGATTGTTACAGTGAACCGCAAAATGTAGTTTCCTATACTAGATGTGTGACCTGCCGTCTCTTGGCTGTTTTTTAGTTCTATGATTGCACGTCCGGTGGCTTTGTCTTTTACATTGGAGTTGATTCCTACAGATGGCGATACTACATTTTCACCACTTATTCATTTCCTAAGTAAGTCAGGAAAACGCATTTTCGATGTTTCTGGAGTTGTTCACGGGTTTTGGCTTTTAAATGAGTCCTAATAAGGACGAAACAGCTGTCATTGTTGTGCCTCATTATTTTGTTGCCATTGCACTTTAATGCAAAAGACAGATGCACCACTTTGTCCGCTTGGCGCTAACTTTTCTTTCAAATTTATCAATGAAACTGTTGTTAGGTAATACCAAGAAATTTTCACAGCTTATTGAAAACATGCACAAATTCGACCAACTTTAAATCGCAAAACATGTTTAAAACCACACAACACACCACAGTGTTTATATCGTTTGAAAAACTAAGCATACAAAATAGCCCAATGAATTTGTCATCCAGCAAGATCTTCTGATTACTTGCTAGTCATTGCAATCATCGACCAAATATGAAAAAACAGGGTGATTCCTAAGTTGATACTTCTTTTTTAGCTGTGTATAGAAGGCATTAAAATAAACAAACAACATTTTCAAATACCTTTTTTCAAAAAACTAAAAAATAAGATACTAAGTATACATTTTTACACTATGGATCAAATACGGTGCTGCCTAACTTAAACATATTTCGAAGCAGCAACCGCGTTTTGATTACACTTACCGTAAATTAGCACCATATCTACTAGTTCATGGTTTTCAAATTTTACCATTTTCATGTGTTACCAATTTAAAATTAACTTGCTTCAGAAACACACACCGCAGCAGATTGCCAAATAACTGACCACCAACCCGTAAATTGCACGACTAATAAGAACAACAACATGAAGTATAGCAGGCTACGTTTTGATGACCAGGCCCGCACTTAGATTTTTCACTTCTGTATCTCGCCTATTTTTAAGTTTTTTGAAAAAAGGTATTTGAAAATGTTTATTTTAATGCCTTCTATACACAGCTAAAATCAAGTATCAACTTAAGAATCACCCTGTATATGATATTTGCATAACTAATGTTCTATAAATTGAGATTTTTTGTCATTCCTATTTGCATTGCATGGAACAACTAGCGCAAACAAAATTAAAAATTCAATTTTAATGTTAATCCTGTTTCTGTAAGGATTCGGAGACGGAATTAAGAACTTCCAAGAAAAGTCGCTAACAAAGTTTAAGATAAACTTTAAAACTTTTTATATCAAACGAAGTTTCTATTCTAAAAAGCTAACGACATTTTTAGTGGTTTTATTTTAAGTTTTCACACCTCCTGCTGGTGTTGTTGGAGTTGCAGTAACGAGGGGTTTAAATTGAATCTTGCAAAATTCTTGTGATTCAACCTTATACAGTATACATGGTGGTTCTTTATTCGTAAGTCATTGTTCAACGATTTAGCGGCTATGTGATTTATAACTTCCCATCTTTATTTATAATAATGTTGAACAAAAAAACGTAACTCCACATCTTCCGGGCACGATTCTATGGCGCAATACGTCGTTAGAAATGAAACGTGCTAGACAGAGAAAAAATTGTAAGGAAGAATTGCAGATTTATTTGCCTATTTAATTTTATTATTTTTTAAAGTTTATCTATTGACTTCCAACGTTATCGTTTTTTTTATTGTCATTTTGATTTATGATTTTTTGTACCTTGAAAATTTATTTATTTGTAAAAATAGTTCTTTTTCGAGCTTTTAATAGCGTTATTTTCACCGAGGAAATTTTTCTTTATTTTGGGCAACAGTACTAAATGCAATTTATTACTTCCATACCTTCAGGACATGAAAATTCAGTATTCTGATGATATTTTGTTTATAAATATAGTTTTGAGTTCTAATATCAAATTTCTCTTGATGTCGCTATTCAGGGTGTTCAAACAATTGGCGCATTATATTTAGATGACTGACTCCTTGGGTATCCCAGAGAAACACTTCATATTTTTTTTAAAACGACCCTCTAAAAAGTTGGGTAAATACCCCCCTAAAATCAGACCGATTTGCCGGGCGCCCCTGAGGAAAACTTAGACGAGTGACATTACGTTCGCGTTGCTGAACGAGAACAAAAGACGCCCAAACCTCATCGCCGCCTTTGAGTAGAGGAGCATACAGTTAAATTTGGGGTTTGTTCGATATGATAGATATTGTTTTGTTATATGTATACGAAAATTAATGTTGGACTTTATTTTCGATGAGAGAAATCCCCGAATTTTTCCCAAATGTAAATATTTTTGGTTTTTTCGAAATATCTTCGTTATGTTTAGTTTTGACAGTAAAAGAGAAAATGAAAAAAAAGATACCTAGCTAAAGAAATTTTGCACAGAATTTTGTATTAAAGGCATACCACATTTACTTAAAATTTGTAAATTATCAAAAAGTTAAGAAAAAACATTTTCTTTTTCTACAATGATTTAAATTTTTCGCAAATTCTTACAACCGTATTTACTAAAAAGGTTTAAATTTATACCATCGAAAGTTGAATTTTTTACAGTGTATGACCTATTTTCTCCCAATGAAAACTTTAAATTTAAATTATTACAGACATGACAAACAACTATCCAGTAATACCCATTTGTACTTAAACATTCCAGGTTCCAGGTAATATTTGGGGACTGCCGAATCTTTGCAACTATTAATGAAATATTTATCTCAGCACTCAGTAATAGCGTAATTTTTAGTTTTTTAATTAATTATAGGGTTGTTTATGGGTGGACGATTGAGAGATTTATTATCAAAACAAAGTTTAACTGTAACCTTTATATAAAAGTAATTACCATCAAAAATTAGAAGCTACAACGAAGCGAAACGCAGCTTGTAAAGAAGGGAAAATTTGCTAAATAATGTCTTTCTTTAAGTGTTTAATGAAATTCCATCAAGCATTTAAAGACCTCTACCATTTGAAAAATCTTTTGTATTTAAAAAGTTTATCTTTTTTCATCAGATCCGGTTCAGTAAAATAGGGAATGTCAACGGTCTATTTTATAGACAATGTGAACATGTGGCATTATAGCATAGAGCTTTAATTCAATTTGGGCGTAAGGGATTAGTCGGTAGTTTAGTGGTTTCATCCAGCGTCGCTGGCTTGATAAAATTAAGAGACGTTGCAATTTATGCTAGGTAATTTTGGAGGAAAGTTAACTACTCGGAATTTCCGGAATCTTGCACGATGGTATTTTTTTGTTAAATTTTTTGTTCACATTGTAGAACATACAGTCAGTGTGTACCTGGATCGATGCATGAATACTTAGGTTAGGTAATAGTGGGAGACCTTTGGTTCTGACCAAACAGTCTCACGTAGTCCTAATTAGGTGCGTTGTGATACCACACGTGTTCCGTAGAACCCACCTTCATCAGATCTCTGATGGTTAGTGCGACGTAACCGCAGAAGGATTTTAACAACTCATTCAAACCAGCCACTACTGTTCAGAAACCTGCTCAACCGTCCAAGTTGTAAGTTGCTTAGTTCCTCCAGGCTATCGAAAGATGGTTCACCCAGAGTAGTGAACCTTCTTCTTGCGAGGCCAGGGCATTCACAAAGAAAATGTTGAATACTTTCTTCCTCTTCCTCATCTCTGCAACTTCTGCAGAAGTCGTTAGTGGGTATTTGCATACGTTCGGTATGTCTACCGAAGAGGCAATGTCTGGTAACAACCGCAGTAATATTTCTCACGTCTTTTCGACTGTGTCTCAATAGCTCTGCGGTTCTCTTTTAATCGAATGTGGGCCACAGTTGCCTGGTTGTACTACAGGTTGTCAATCCTGTCCATCTGTTCGATGCAAGCTGCTTGGCCGTGTAGTCAATCTCCTCTTTGACCAATCCCAGTGGTTTGTTCACTGTATTGTCTGCTCGATCAGCGGTCATGCCTGCGCCCTCTCTTGCGAGCGCATCGGCAGCCTCGTTACCATCTATTTTGGAGTGTCCAGGAACCCAGCACAGAATAACCCGATGTTGGTTGCCAAGTGTGCATAGATTGTTGCGGCATCGCTTTACGAGCTTTGATTTAACGCTGCTGGAACAGATTGCCTTAATCGCCGCCTGACTATCACTGAAGATGGTGATTGACGAGGCTGCATGAATACTTAGTTAAAAATAAAACTTTTTGAGTTAAATCTTCATCTTCTGGGCTTTGCTTTTGCTTTTAAAATATCTTTATTCATTTGTCTTTTATATATACATATCAGGTCTTAATACAATACAGTTAACAATGATACTATTTACATAGATACACATTGAAACACTAAATATGGTCATATGTCCACGTGACATAGATACAACGGCGAGGCAACGCCCCCCCGGAGCTGGTGTTTGCTCTGTATTACGATGTTCTGACTTGGTCTTTCTTTAGACGGCAAGTTCCAGTAATCTTTTACTGCCATGAGAAGATGTATTTGCTTTTTTATTCAGCTTGAAGGTTTTTAAATGATTTATTGCTAGCTTAATGGATTTTGACTAAGCTTGCTGGGAAAACAGGCGAAAAACCCAGATTAATTTTTGGCAGGTACTCAGTAGCATTTTCTAGTTTGCCTAACGCTTCAAATTATCATCTTCTGGGTTTCTGCCCTGCTTCTACTGGATGGTGCATCGTAGTTGGAAACATCGGAAATCCCATGCAAGTTTTAGACTGTCCAAATATTTGCACCCCTATTGACTTTAGAGCGGGGTTGTAGAAAGACTTTTTTTGGGTGTCTGTGCGGAGTTTGAACAATTTTGGACAACCCGATACTAACTTATTTGAATAGGATTGCGATTGATTTTTTATAGGAAGGAATTGAATAGGTGATGCTGCGGACACCAGCATTGATTAGACTTGTCAACCTGTGATTTGTCATTGTCAAATGTAATTTTTAAACGGTAGGTTTTTTAAAAATCTTAAACAGATTCATTTTACACTGGTTTTAACTAATATTTTCAAATAAAACGAATATTATTTTCAAAACGGATCTTTTAATATAATTATTTTAGTTACAATAAAACCTATTAAATAGTAGTAAAATCTTCAAGAATTTTTAAAAGGAGAATTAAGTAAGAGGGTGCTTAAAAATAAACAATTGTTTATGAAAAAACTAATAATTTTATTTTAAGAAAACTGTACCATCGTTTGGATTATTGTTAATTCTTAATTAAATGTTTAAATAAACCGCCATTTTGCTGCTTACAATATCCTAAATGATCGTAAAATTCTCTACGAACATTAGCGAGTTGGTAATGGCCAATGGGTAATTCTTTTAGATTGCAGTAAATAACTGCTTCAAATTTTCAAACCCAACACCTAAATAGAGACATTCTTTTAAATGTCCCCAGAGGAACAAATCGTTTGGTGAGAGGTCAGGAGACTTCGTGCCCAAACCCAACCGAATTGTAAACCGGAATCTTTTCTATATAATTCTACATCAAGCAGCGGCATACAATACTAGCAATGAACCAAATCGACTATTTAATAATGTAAATTGTACAAACGTAATGATAATTTGTACAACAAGAGTGGATATAATGTCCATATCGGACGAGGAAGTAAATTGAGCATGACGCCGTAGGCGGAGTGCTTAAACTTCCGAGCGAAATATGGACAATGCACTCGAGTTGTACAGCATATTTTTTCTACGACTTAACTTTCGAATTTCATGCTAAGAATCTAAAAAAATTATTTAAATTAGGCATCATAACTTGTCTTTTAAGTTGGCCATGAACTTGTGAGAACGATAAAAAAAAACAATTGAACAAAAATTTATTTTGATGGCAAACCCATAGACCAAATTACAATATACCATATTTATCGATTTGGGTAAGTTCTTATATTTATACAAACTCACTTTTGAATATAAATGTATTAATAAAAACGAACAATTTATTTTCTCAACCAGAGGTATTTTGATAAATTGTTTTACTGAAATTCACAGAAGAGAAAAAGGTTTGATCGGGTTTATTTCTGTTTGCGTAAGAATTATAACTCCGAAAGTACATACAACAAAATAGCTGTAGAATTCGTTTTAAACAGTTAAAACTGGATTTTGTGCATTAATATGAATTTTTAACGTTCGCTATGGTCAAATTTATCAAAATAATCGCCAATTTACAAACTAGCAACACTGTTAACGTAGAAAGAGAAGTGGCAATACTTTAAGTAGAAATAACAGTCTTAAAAACTATTAAAAAATGGAATTTTTCTCTAGAAATCTTATAATTTCGTCTGTTTTATCGGGTTATCTTTATGTTCCACCATTTAAGGAAGAACTACCAGTTAATTTTCTATGTTTGTTGCTTATAATAAAAGTTTTAAGTACAATTTGGGTTGGATCCCCGTTCAAAATATATCAGAAAATATCCCCGTGCACAAATATTTATAACAATAATAATATATTATTTATATGGAAAAAAATAACCAAGGTTAGTAAGAAAGGTAGGTATATAGTATATTTTATTCAAAGCTTGTAGTAATTGCCTAGAAATGAGTGAAAATAAAGATTTTTTGAAGCATACTTATTGTTAACCTAACTTCTGTCAACTGTCAGAAAACAAATTTGCAACATGTAAATTTGGTTTCTCTGTAACTGACCACTGTAATTGGTGGACCAATGTAATTGGTCAGTTTCATATCCTAACTAGGATGGATATAAAATTTTACCGCACAGTTACCTGGAACCGTCACTTAAGTGTAAAGGAAACAGCTAATTTCCTAGTGGAAGTAGAAAAACATTATAACAGTTTATCTAAATATAAAATTTGTTAAATTTAACTTTAAATAAAAAAATAATATGTTGCTAGAATGAAAGCACCTTAGTTCCTTGGAATTAAATGACTCATTTTAGTCTCTGCTTAGCGGGACTAAAGTACCTACTTTAGTCTCGGAAGTACAAAAAATATGCTGACACCTCAATTGCAATACAACTTTCAATATTACGCTAAGTTATCTCTACTTGCTCAATTCCTCACCCAAAAGATCATTATCTAGACCTGTATACGCACAACAATAATTAATCATTATTTGCTTTATCATTAGCATGTCGAGTAATGATTTTATAATATTTATCATTTAATACTGCATTTCAGGTTTAATATCTAGTTTTTTAAACTAAACTGCTGGACAATTGCTTTCGAGCAAGAAAAATTTCGCCTAAATTTAACAGTTGATATTGTCTGAACCAGATATGATATCGTCCTACGGTTTTGAATTGTTGATAGATTCATCCCTTGAGAAACAATTGTCAATGTTGGATTTTCTTTCACTGTCAGAAAATTTTATATACAGGGTGTTAAAGAAGACGATGATTTTTGCTGCAATTTTAATGGCGTGTAACTTTCACAATAATATTTTTAAATTTTATTACTCGGCGTCAATTGAATCACTGATTCATAGCAAAGAAAGTGATTTGTCAAATTTTTGATATCTGCTATATTGTAAGAAATACCGATTTTTTTGGAAAACCTTGCTTTATTTCAACTTATTGGTAGCTAGATCTCACTGTGCGTTGTATCGTGCAAACTTTGCGAGTGATTATTATACCTTATGAAAAGCTTGATTATGTTTAGTAACAATAGTTGTACCTAAATGTTATGATGTACAGTGGCGTACTTATAAACACCTATATATCTATGGTTTATGAGTATCTCACAATTTTTCACGATTGGGGGATCCTTAAAATTAAGTAACGCTAGTTTGATTTTAATGGGATTAATACATTGTAGGCCCTCCTCGGATGGACGGGGTTTGGTTCGACGGCAGCTAGTAATATTTAATATCAAAGTATCTTTCAATGTAAGTTTAATTTTAGGAATAGTGTTAAGGCCTTTTTACATTGGATGCAATTGCAAGAAAAATGGCCTGGAAGCACGCGCTTCGACGACGTTTTAATCAGCTGATGCACGTTTTCCCATTTAAAACCTGCATCAGCTGTTTAAAACGTCGACAAAGCGCATGCTTTCAGGCTATTTTTTCTTGCAATTGCACACAATGTAAAAAGGCCTTTAGAAAGTTAGAAATTAATAAATATATTTTTTCCAAAAATATTAAATTAAAAAAATTATATCTGTTAAAATTTTGTAAACACACTGTATAATATACCTGTAGTGCGATATGAAAAACTAAAAAATAAGAAAAATTTACCTAATCTAGGGGCGAGTACTTTCCAATATAAAACAATCGTGAAAAATTGTGAGATACTCGTAAATCATAGACATACCGGGTCCGCCAACGTGGCGGGGATGGAAGATTAAATCATTATCGAGGAGCTTATCAAAAATACTAAACCAGCATAAGGTATCGACTTAAAAGCGGCATATTTTGAAAATATTTTACATTATACAGGGTAGCTCAAAAAAGTGTGGCGGACTAAACTTGCATTTTTTTAAATGGAACACCCTATATATTATATTATTTTCTAACTCCCTATATAATTCCACGTTTATTTTATATAAAGTGTTATATGTCTAAATTCAATTGTTTTTGAGTAATTGACGTTTAATATATGGCATTTTTTGACTTTGACAGGCTGTAACATTGGAACGGTTCATCTTAGAGAAAAATGGTTTTCACCTCCCTATCTTAGTTTTTTATTCTCTATCCAAGAATACCAACTTCCGGTTTAACATGTTAAACCAAAAAAACGGTTTTAACGGTTTAACATAGTAAATCGGAGGTTGGTTTCCTTGGATAGAGAATGAAAAACTAAGATAGGGAGGAAAAAAGCATTTTTCTCTAAGGTGAACCGTTCCAATGTTACAGCCTGTCAAAGTCAAAAAATGCCATATTTTAAACGTCAATTACTCAAAAACAATTGAATTTAGACATATGACATTTTATACAAAATATACGTGGAATTGTATAGGGAATTAGAAAATAATATAATATATAGGGTGTTCCATTTACAAAAATGCAAGTTTAGTCCGCCATACTTTTTTGAGCCACCCTGTATAATGTAAAGTATTTTTAAAATATGCCGCTTTTAAGTCGATACCTTATGCTGGTTTAGTATTTTTGATAAGCTCCTCGATAATGATTTAATCTTCCATCCCCGCCACGTTGGCTGACCCGGTATAGGTGTTTATATGTACGCCACTGTACATCCTAACCTTTCGATCCTAACATTTAGGTACAACTATTGTTACTGAACATAATCAAGCTTTTCATAAGGTATAATAAATAGTCAGTTTGCACGATACAATGCACAGTGAGATCTAGCTACCAATAAGTTGAAATAAACCAAGGTTTTTCAAAAAAATCGGTATTTCTTAAAATATAGCAGATATCAAAAATTTGACAAATTACTTTCTTTGCTATGAACCAGTGATTCAATTGACGTAGAGTGATAAAATTTAAAAATATTATTGTGAAAGTTACACGCCATTAAAATTGGAGCAAAAATCATCGTCTTCTTTAACATCCTGTATATACAATTTTTTAACAGTTAAAGAAAATCCAACATTGACAGTTGTTTACCAAGAGATAAGTCTATCAACCATACAAAACCGTAGGTCGATATCATATCTGGTTCGGAAAATATTAACTGTTAAATTTAGGCGAATTTTTTCTTGCTCGAAAGCAATTGCCCAGCAGTTTATTATTAAGTCTTCTTTATAATTTACTTATTTGGGTCATAGTCATTTATAGACCGTATACGGCAAATTAACATTTATAGAGATTGAGAAATATGTTACATAAATCCATTTATTTAATGTACTTGCGGGACAAGTTCATATACAGCTGTAATTTAGTGACTTAATGTGATAATTTAGCGGCTTTACGGCATGCTGCTCTTTAAACCACAACCTTGGCGAAATTGTGGAAAACTGCACTGAATGTTAAGCCAACTGTACAATTTTAGGATAGCAGTAAGTTTAAATGATGCATGATTTTTAAAATTGTCCACGAAGTTTGTTTAGGAGGAAAATAAAAATGTTAATAACACGGTATTTATTTTACATATATTATAAAAGACTGGAATTTTTCTGACGTTCTATTATCCCTCAAAATAAATGATCGTTTTTATACAGAAAAACAAACATTAATTACTTTTGTAATGTATCATTTCCGTTGAAATAACATACCTCTTGGCAATGTCCTTAAATAAAATTTTTTCCAGAATTCTCATGATAGAGGCATTATTATAAAATTGTATAAAAAAGTTAAACCTACTTTAGAAACGCCTTTAAAAGTATGAACGGTTATTTATGACGTCAGTGGAAAAAATGTCATATTATTTTGTTAGAAGGGAAATTGGATAACGAGCGTAGCGAGTGATCGAACCCGTCGAACAAAATTAAAAAATCCTTCTAATACGCACATCACACAATTTGTTGGTGTGTTATTTTACAATCGACAACATTGTGGATTCGGATATTACAATAGTGGTGAATATTTCAGATACAAAAACTAGTATTCCACAAACTTCTACTGTAGTTAAGCTATTTTATTTAAATGTGTACAGAAAATACAGAGCATATATCGGAAATCGTTGAATTATCATCAAATATTAGAATAACAAATGTTAAAAATGTTATCGCAAACTTCTTAAAGTTCTCGGATCCGAAGCTTTACACTGGCCACTGTTTTCGTCGGTCTTCGGTAAATTTACTTTCAGACTCTGATGAGAATCTGGGAACTATCAAAAGGCACGGCGAATGGAAGTCCTCAAAAGTGGCAAAAGGATTTATTGAAAACTCACTGGGAGATAAGAAGAGAGATTGCACAAGCCATTTCACGACGTCATCGTCGAGTACTATTATTTCAGTATATTCAAGCACACAAAATGCTGCCTAAAAAACTCTGATCAGTAGAATTATAGACGGAATTCATATTTCTGGTTGCTCAAATTGAACAATAAATATCAATGTTGATAATAAAAGTATAGCGAAACTAAGGTAAGAGGTTAAGAATGCTTATTAAAAGTGCGAATATATTAGCCAGTTTTTCCCGCCAGCAAAACTCCGCTATTCGAATTTTCAAACATTAATATCCGGAAACCTGATTTTCGGTTCACTAAAAAAAATAATTTTTGCCGCAGAATATGAAACAGTTTTTACCAAATTAGTTGGATCGTTTCAGAGAAATTCGTGTTTGAAATATGGAATAGAGGGAAGTATGAAAATGTTATAGGTTATAAAATTAGGTAAACACGGCTATATATCGAAAAGTCCTTCTTTACTATAATGAGCGAGTGTAACTTTCTTCTGCTCGACTACTTTCTGCTGACTAGTCAGGATTTGATTCAGTCTGACTTATTTTTATTCAGAATTTTGAGAAATTAAATGTATGAATAATTTTTACCTATTTTTTTTTTCAGAATACAGTTGATAAATTAGTTCAACGAGCAAACGCATCGCTGCTCATAGGCACTTCATCGTGGAAAGAACAATTCGTAGAGGCCCTGACGGTGAGCTCGAGCGACGAAGATGACCAAAAGGAGCCGTCGAAACTAGACTATTTTATGCACTGTCTCACGGTGTTTTGGAAGGTGTTGTTTGCCTTCGTACCTCCTACAGGTAAAGTAAAATTGTACCTAGAGTTATTGCGGATAGCAAGTTCGTACTTTGCTTCAGTAACAAAGAATTCCTTAAAAAATCGCAAACACACATTTAATTATAGTTTGTAACCGGTACACTTTTTCGTGTTAGGCTCATTTGCCCTTCAATTCTACCAATGCAATACGATGTTGAAGAAAAAATTGTATCTAAAATAAACTTTTGAAACAAAAGGTACCATTTTTTAAAATAGAAAAAAAGCGGCAACCGATGGCGTTTTCCAAATTATTTTTCCACCTTTATAAGATGCAAATATACGCATTCAGCTCAGTTGTTCCATCGTAGAAAATAGTCACCAATAAAAGTTATAGATAATAATATATTAAAAATATAACAAAATAACAACCATAACCACCATTGGGCTCTTCCGATCACAAACTTATTTCAACCCTAAGCGAGCTGCCAATTAGTTCTGAACAACCTCCTAAACCCCGTAAGATTTGGCACTATACATGAGCTAAGTGGGAAGACCTAAAGGACCATTTTCACAATTTCACTGGCTAAGCGTATGCTTTTCTTCGGATGATCCAAGGAGGTCTCCGACGTCATTCTAACTAGCATGGAGGCCTTTATTTCTTTCTCCAAAAAGCGCCCTTCTAACGGCAAGCCCTGGTTTAGCAAGAATTGCGAGCGTGCTGTCAGATCTAAAAACCTGGCTTACCGACAGTGGCGTAAAAACCCTACTCCTGAAAATCGCGCTATCTTTGTTACCACCCGAAACCAATGTTAGCAAATGATAGACCAAAGCAAAGAAGCTCATAACGAGAGAATCAAAAACAAACTTCTTGCCAGTCCTAACGGATCAAGGTCCTTTTGGTCAGTCGCTAAGGCCGTTAGCCAAAACTTTACAAAGTCAACTATTCCACCTCTAACACGTTCCGACGGCACAATAGCAACCACAGCCGGGGATAAAGCAAACCTACTTGCTGAACTGTTTTCCTCGCATTCCACTGTAGACTTTCAGGGAAAACCACCACCCAACATTCCCTCAGTTCAATCGCAAATGTCTGAAATCGTGTTCGGTCAGCGTCTTGTTAAACGGATCTTTAAAGGACTCGACGTCAATAAAGCTTCTGGTCCAGACGAAATTCCTATCATTGTTCTCAAGACATGCGCCGATGAACTTACACCAGTATTTTGTAGACTTTTTAACTTATCCTACAAAAAAGGAATATTTCCATCCTGCTGGAAGTCGGCGCGTGTCCAGCCCATTCCAAAGAAAGGTAAAAAGACCCTGCCAAGCAACTACCGACCCGTCGCATTGCTTTCAGTAATTTCAAAAGTAATGGAGAAAGCTATTAACCAACAACTCCTAAAGTATCTGAAAGGGCTTAACATTATCAGCGACCATCAATACGGTTTTCGTAAGTCCAGATCAACAGGTGACCTTCTGGCATATGTCACCCATCTTTGGAGCAACACCATCGAACATCATGGAGAATCCCGGGCTGTTGCACTGGACATCTCTAGGGCTTTTGATCGTGTTTGGCACGATGGGCTTCTAAGTAAATTGCGATCCTACGGTATGCCTAATGGATTCTGTTTATGGTTAACCAGCTTCCTTAAGAACCGTTCTCTGCAAGTGGCGATTGACGGGTTTCTCTCAGACACCTTCACCATCAATGCCGGTGTTCCTTAAGGGTCCATATTGTCGCCTACCCTCTTTTTACTGTATATTAACGACCTTCTAGTGAAAACCTAAAATCCAATTTATAGCTTTGCTGATGACAGCACACTTGTCTCATCTTTTACCTTGACTCCCCAAACATCCGCTGCCGACGCACATCTTCGCAGGCAGCATGAAGTATTGCACCTCAACAAAGACCTGGAAGAAATTTTGGCTTGGGGTGACAGTAACCAAGTCGAATTTAATGCTAAGAAAACCCAGGCAGCAGTCTTCTCCAAAAAGGTTAACATTGCAGAACCGGATATAGTCATGGCAGGACACGCAATTCCCCTGGCACCATCTATTAATTTGCTGGGGGTCAATCTGGGAGGTAATATGTCTTGGCATGATCACGTTGCCGCAATTGCCAAGGCTGCTGCACAGAAACTTGGTGTACTTTTCCGCACCAAAAGGTTGTACACACCTCATCAACTTTTGACACTCTACAAAGCCCAGATTCGACCATCATAAGAATATTGCTCTCATGTCTGGAGCTCTGCACCCAAGCACACCCTTCGGCTACTGGATTCCATTTAAAGGAGAGCCATTCGTCTGATCGGCAACCCCGAGCTGACCAAGACCCTCGATAGCCTGGAGCATCGAAGACAGGTTGGTGATTTGGCTCTCTTTTACAGATATTTCCATGGCAGGTGTTCGACTGACATTGCCCACTTGATTCCACCTAGAGCAATTCAAAACAGAAATACACGGCAAACCACTGCCGCTCATCCATATGTTGTTCAGCTTAGTACTCCTCGAACTTCATTGTTCAAGAATTCTTTCATCTAGAGAACGTCATCTTTGTGGAATGATCTTCCTGAGGTCGTGTTTCCCAATGAATACAATCTTCAACGTTTCAAGACCAATGTTAATCGCTTTTTTCGCACTCGCACCGCTCCCAGAGCGCCTTAAAGGATTTTTCCTACAGTGCAGGTGTTTTATCATAAAAATAAAAAAAATAAAAATAAAAAAAGAACATTTTTTTTCATATTATAATTTACCTTAAAGTAATTAAAAAAAATTATAGAGCAAAATGAACCTAATTTGTTACTGGAGAGAAGAAAACACGTTTAGGTAACAAAATATAGAATGTATTGCTGGTTGTTACGGGCCGACCAACAAATGTGCTGACCCTTAGTGCTAAAATAGACATAAAATCCGAAGTTCTACAATATTCGGTTCAAAAATTCTTGGTTATCTGTATACGTGGGATGTGTAGCAGTGGATATTTACAGAAAATGTTTTGTTCACTTTGCTCCACAAATATTCTTATTCAAACGAACAGTGGCGATTCTAGGATTTTCTGAATGGACAACTGTCAAGAAGTAACACTAAAAAACACCTCGGTGTACTCCAAAAATTATATATGCTAAAAAGTGACTTTTAAAAAATCGTCTCTTTTACGAGACTTCTAAAAAAAAGAACCCCTCCTCCTATCATCTAGTCAAAAGTCCCTTTTTTAATTTCACGGTGCAGGTTCAGAGGGTGATAAAAGACACTCTCCCTCTGAATTCGCGCCTGGAATAAAGATCCATTCCCCGACAAACACATGTAAAATTATCTTTTAATAGCCATTTAGATTCTGGTAAACATTTAAAATGTAAATCATCGGTGTTGAAAAATTTTGTAAAAATTGACGCCTCCTTTGGCTTTTCTCTATATTTTTGCCCGCTAGTCACCACTATCAAAAATCTAGAGGGGCCGGTCGATCGCGGCTATTAGTCTAGTCAATCGTGGCAAGGTTAAAAAAATATAAGTTTAATATACTTAGTAAAAATATTTCTCCACGACTATTACTGAATGCAATAATTCCAAAATCATTTTTGATAATAGAATGTAAAAATTCTCGCTCTTGAGTTAGAATATTTATTCTGAAACACGCATAAGAAGCAATATGCGTTTTGCTGTATTTTCATTCCATAACAAGATACGGAATGAATATTCTTTAATTGATCTAAACGACATAGGTTGCCATGAATTTCGAAACTGTCAATGTCAGCAGACAAATTTTAGTGCAAGTCAAAATATGAGTGAAAAATCGGATGAATCAGATATGGAACTGGATAATACTCCACCTGAAATTACAAATATTGCGAATAGTATTTTTGGTCGTGGAGAAAATATAGTCTGCTACTCAGTTAGAATGAAAATTCGATACTCGTGGTTCCTCACGCTCGCTACGCTCGCGTGCGGGATCTTCCACTCGAATCAAATTTTCATTCCAACCTCGTTACAGAATCTACTATTATATATCGGGTGTTTCAGAATAAGATGCTGATCCTTAACGATGTGAATCCTTAGGTGATTTTAAGAAGAAAAGTTCAAATTAACATATATCCTTAACCTATCAACTTTCGAACTACAGGGCGTTAAAGTTTTAAGAAAAAAATCGTTTTTCTATCATAACTTTAACAACCTTTTAGATATTTTTATGAATTTTTCACACATGCCCTCTAAGCATCAATAGTCATTTTTGGGTGTAGAAAAATTTTAAAATTTTTTAACCAGTGGCGTCCTGAAAGGGTTTGGACTAGACATTTTGGAAAAATATTATGTATGTCACTGCTTTTTCTCAAGATAACTCTTCTTCTTAAAATCACCTAAGGATTCACACCGTTAAGGATCAGCATCTTATTCTGAAACACTTGATATAAAAAAAAAATACCTACGTAGAACAGACCGCGCTCTCTCTTAATAAAATAAAAAATACTACATAATTGTATACTGTTTTATATTAAATTGCCTAGACATACCGGAGTTGTGAAAGTTACTTCTGAAAATTTAAGAAGAAAGTTACTGCACAAATGTATCTAGATACCTATAAGAAATAGTTACTTTCACCTAAAAGTAACTTAGTTCTTAGTTACTTAGTTAAAGTAACTAGTTATAGTAATTAAGATACTTTTACAGTAACTAGTTACATTGATTGTAACTACAATAATTTAAGAGTAACTAAGATACTTTTAAAGTAACTAGTTATAGTTACATTGATTGTAACTACGATACTCTAAAAGTAACTAAGATGCTTTTAAACTAGATACCATAAATTTACCAGGTAGTGATAACATGTAAATAAAAAGTGTATAATGAATACGAATTTATTATACTTACAAACCTAATACATTTCTAATAAAAGTAGAAAGAAAAGATAAGTAACAAAAAACCTATTAAATAAATATAAGTAACAAAACTAAATAAATATAAATGAAGTAACAAATCCAAATATACTAGGAACTTTTATAAAGAACTAAAAAAATTCAGAACGTTTTTAAAATGCCCCGTTGGCTTTTAAAAGTTCCAACCTTTCAAAATTCTCATCTACGAAGACATGTCTTTTTCCTTTTCATTGATTTTCTTAACAAACACAAAAATTACCTCCTACATGCACCTACGATCTATATACTTTCCCACTCTTACTTACTAATCTTGATAGTCCTTACTTTATATTATAGAATGTTGTGCTAACGTACCTTAGCAAAACAATGAATCACACTACTATTACCATCAGAAAACTAAACTAAGAAATGTTAATTCGAACAACAAACAAGTAGAATAAAATGCTTTCCAAGAAATTTCGCGTTCCAACCAGTTTGCTGTTTGACGCTCACGACTCGCTGCTCGACCCTTCGTGAAAATCTGATTAACGGCCGCCGATCGTCCCTTGGTCATCATATGGACGGCACGTCTGCATTATTGGTGGCCCTAGAGGAACTTTAAAAGTAACTTAGTTACTTTAAAAGGAAGTTAGTTACTTTAAAAGGAACTTAGTTACTTTAAAAGGAACTTAGTTACTTTAAAAGGAAGTTAGTTACTTTAAAAGGAACTTAGTTACTTTAAAAAGGAACTTAGTTACTATTAAAGTATCTAGTTACTTTTTAAGTGTATAGTTACTTCTAAAAAGTAACTAGATACAAGTTACTTTTCAAAAGTAACGAAGTTACAGTTACTTTTGGCATGATTCCAAAAAGAACTAAGTTACTAAGTATCTAGTTACTTAAGTTACTCACAGCTCTGCATACATAATTGGTAGATCGCACAGTGTTTTATTAGTAACCAGTAGATTGGGGGTCTAATTAAGTGGGCCACCCATGATCAGCATTTAAAGTAGGTTCTATTTCATAAACTAATTTTTATACATTATGTTGCCCATAATTCAAAAAAGTATTACAAAATAAAAACAGACGTAATAAATATGACAGATTTTTCACAAAAATCACCCCGAATCCATAAATAAACTTATGAGTGTGCTATGCTTTCGAATTTCCACGCTATTTCCTCTAAAACTAGTTAATTTTATGAAAATACCCCAGCGTGATTGAAATAATTAGTGGTTAATGCCCGGATAATTTCCATTGGTGTTTTGTTTTGTTAGTGGTTGATGGGTTAAAAATGGGGGAAAATTTATTTTCATTATTACAGTTAATATAAGGAAAATGTTTGTTTAATTGTGTCCAAATAAAAAAGAAAACTGAATATTTAAATTAATACTAGAATACCTACAGGTCCCTATGGCGAAAAATTCAAGGATATATGGGTTACGTTTTTACTTGTATAAAAGTTTATTCTTAGTATTACCACGGCAACGGATAGCCATCAAATCTGCAATTTTTATTTTTCATTCTCTAAAATGGGTGACCTGCATTCTACGTGTGGTAACGCCTAACGACTCTATGTAATATTCTTACATGTTTAGTGAAAAAATACATTTAGTTCACAAGAACCTCTAGTTTGGCAGATGATACCTTATTTAAAAAAAAAATTGAAAATTTCAATTGAGGCGTTTATTTTAAAAACAACATATGTCCAAATTTTTCTAAAATGAGTTTTCGCGCCATCTAGTAGTTTATACTTATCTCTATCGCCTCAAGTTTCTTGTTTCCTTAAAAATAGCATATGCTCCAAAATATCTGCAACTGAAATATCACTGTTTCTATAAAAACGACATATGTCCAAATCATTTTCTTTAAAAACATCACATGTCCATGGACTAATGTTTTTTTTTTAAAGGAAACGAAGCAAGCTGAGACCTGTCAAGTTTAACTGCGCCAGCAGGTTAGTTGCAACGTCCAAGTCTGGCTTTAGTCTAGTGTTAGACGTGATTGTATGTGTATTAGTTTGTATTTTAAAAATATTATAACTATGGATAATGAAACTAACTAAAAAATATAAAGGATCTTCCACCGTACCTAAAAAATGCAGAAAACCGAAAATTTTATGAAAAAATTTTTCCACAACAAGATTTAAATAGGAATGACGAACTGGAAATTGATGAAGACGATAATAGCAGCGCTTGCGAAAATTAAATTTAGTACCATGTAAATTCTACAAATGTATTAAAAAAATAAATTTGTTAAAATAAGCTTAAAACAGAAAATATAGTAAAAAATAAAGTTGTTCAAATCAGCCCAAATATATATTTTTTATTTTTTCGTTTAAAAACAGCATATGTCCAGGTTTTTAATATTTTTTTTCTTAAAAATGCGATGTTTTTCTCTAAATCTACCAGTCTAAAATTCTTCATTTAGGTGATATATATTACTTTATGATACAAGTGGTACTTAAATTATGTTTAAAAACTATATAATGCGTTTTCTCCATCTCCTAAAAAATTACAATTATGGACATCTGTTGTTTTTAAAATAAACGCCTCAATTATATAGATTTAACTTATGTCATCCATTATGCAGGCCATAAAAATAGAAGTATTACGGCTATTTATGTTAATGTCTTATTTGTCATTAAAATTACAAACGATACCCGGATATTTTTTTCAAAATTTCCACTGACGCCGCGCCCCTAATTCTCTTGAAATTAATTTAATATTTTGTATATAAAAAAAACAAATTTTATTGCCACCGCCAGACGCAGGTACAGTATGCGCGATGTGGTGGAAATTCAGTATTTTTCATTAAAAAAAATGTTTCTAAAACCACGCAATACAGCATAGAGTTTGTATATCATTTGAAAAACCAAGCATACAAAACAGTATAGTGAATTTAAAATTTTTTTTGAAATTTTGAATTGTCTTTTTTGGCCTCAAGTTCAAAAATGCCATACACATCAACATTATGCCAAAAACGAAATTTTTGTCAAGTACATGTTCGAGTTTGTACAATAAATTCCATTTTTAAATGTTCATTCTTCAAAACCTATCCAGCTTAGACTTTTTGTAATTGGAAAAATAAAATTTTAATTCTTTCTTGCAGATTTATGCAAGGGGTACCTATGTTTTGTGGTGTCCATATTTTGCATAGGAGTAGTGACAGCTGTCATAGGAGACGTAGCCTCGCATTTCGGGGCAACTTTAGGTATTAAAGATGGAGTAACTGCAATCGTTTTCGTCGCATTAGGAACGAGTATACCAGGTGAGTCAATAAAAAGGTACATAAATAATGTAACCAATTTTTTCTAAAAATCCAATTGAATTTAATATTTTAGTTACTATCAAGTTTTACAAATTATTCAAACCTTAAATAAAGAACTGTAACAATAAATAATTTAATGATAAATCAAAATGAAACGTATTAATGTCTTGCCGTCCTAAGTTATGTGAGAAGTCTCTTCCTCAGTCCCCCAGCTGGTACCAGGAAGCATGCAGTCCTTGATATGGACTTTTGGAATATGACATTTTCCACATTTTTAGAGTCTACTGCTCATTAACTTGCATATTTTTCTCTTATTTCTCATTCTTTATCTAAAAATGCCAACCTCTGGTTTAACTGTTGGAAACTGAAGAACTAAACATATAATTATGTATATTAGTGAAGAAAGTGTTGGGTAATAGTATATTTATTAGCCAAGATTTAGATAGCTATCATTATTGCCTAAGCGTCGAGTTCAAATCAAGAGGAGCGAAGCGACGAGGGATTTAAGACCAGAGGGCTATAATAGTATAGTTGTCTAAACCATTGTTAATATAATTTTTTCTACTCCTATAAGAGTAAACATTGTTTTACGTACGGTTCACTTTATAAGTAAATCCATTCTTACCCACAACTGTGCGTAAAGAATAAAAATACACAACTGTAAGGTATGATGCCTAATATAACAATCAAGTTAGCCTTGAACCACTTAAATCGTGACATTAATCTATCTTGCGTTTTGAATATTTGACAGTGACATTGTCGTTATTTGAGATTACAACATTGAACATCTCTAAGAATTTGATATCTATTGTTAATTATCTGGTTGCCTACCTTTAATAAATTACCTTATTGTAGAATCAAAAAATTAAGTTACCGGCTTTCAAATAGATTGTTTTCATTTAACCATGGTCAATAATAATTGTCAAGGTAGATTTTTAAGGTTAATAATCGGTCAATAATGATCGTTTTATAGGTTAGTAGTGAAAAAAAGTATTTGGCGATTTTTTCCACTGAAAAGTTACACACATGCTATAATAAAACATAATTTTACAACCAGAAATAATAAAATGAATTTTACATTCAATGAGTTTGCACAAATAGGTCTGTTTATTACATTGTTATTTTTTATATTCTCATAATTTTTGGAACACCCACGTTTTAATAATATTATCTTCTAAAATAAAATATTTATAGCTCAGTGGCGGCTAGTCAGGTGAAGTAAATGAAGTCTCACTTCACCAGACTATCCATACAAATATAAATATGCAATTTGCTTAAAGACATGACTGGCAGTTGGCGCAATTTCTATACATCTATCCAAGCGTTTTTAATAACCTACCACTATTACCAATATTCTCGTCTCTCCGACAGCGAAATAACCCGAAACGCAGCGAGGCGCGGCTTTATTATTTGACGTTACGCGTCACGTGAACCGACGATTGATACGGCAATGTCAAATGTTTTCGTATTTTGTATTGTTCCATTTAAATATGATCGATCGGTGAGGTGTTTCGCCTAGCAAAGAACTACAACGTACCCAGACCCAGCAGTTTCCAGGCCAATTTACTGGATAAAAGAATGCAGTATGCTACTAGTGATTCGTAATATCTGGATCGAGAAGGGCGTTATGGACCTCTGGGGCGTAAAATAGTACTTACAAGTGGTTCGTATTCCACGTTAAGCTGTAGGTTTTGTCTGGCTGACATTACCCAGACGACAGGGGATACAATGGGCCTTATAGGCCTAAGTATACTGGCTTTTCCGCCAACCCCAGCAATAAAAAGTGCTTTTATATTGAAAAATATTTTGAAATTTTTTTTTTTAATAAAAACAACTTTTTGACACTATCCAATATCTGTGGAGGCCCAATTTAACATTTGAAAAAATCTAATAATAATCATGGCCAGGATTCGAGCCAAGTAAACGCAATATTTTTGGTCTATTTTAATATACAGGTCTGGTCAAAATATTTTACAATCAGGCGCCGAAAATCTTATATATCAGTTATAAATTAAATAAAGAGAAAACAGATTATAATTATGCGCTGGTTGCTTATGCGACATCTGCGAAATTCTGGAAGAACGAAAAAGTATGTCGAAATAGGTTTTCTGTTTATTTAATCTATAGCTGGTGTATTACGTTCTCTCAGGATGAAGTTGGTATCCCTGTAGAAACATTTTTTACCACACGCCACCACTGGTATAACTGAAGTCGTATTTTCTGTAAAACATCAGAAACCCAGATGTGCTCAGCATTTTTAGATATATTTATGAGTTTAGGTATAGCCATGTAAAAAGTTTATTACATAGAATTTAGACGAAGGACTTATCCATTTCGATGTGAAATATCGATTTTATGGTTTCCAATTTATAAAGGATTTTCATAAACGATGTCATAGTAGCCTTGCGTTTTTGTTTAACCGCTAAACAAAAAAATAATAAAGGATAATAAGCCAATAAAATATCGAAAATATTTTTCTTTCATAATCCTGGATTATGATCCTATATACTACAAGAACTTATAATACATATTATTATATTTTTCTACTCCCACATGGAAATTTGCTGTTTTCTTTACACTTTAGTGGTGGGTAAAGTAGGCTATTCCAGTTAACTGTGCGGCAAAATTTCATATCCATCCTAGTTAGGTTGTGAAACTGACCAATCACAGTAGTCAATTATAGAGAAGCCAAATTTACATGTTGTAAATTCGTTCTCTGACAGTTGAGAGAAGTTAGCTTAACAATATGCTTCAAAAATATGCAAATCTGTCGGATGAAATTTGTTCTTTTTAAATTTAAATCAAACCGTTTATCCCAGAGTCTATGTATACACAATATTTTCCTAAAGAGTACACGAAATGGTGCAAAAATTGAAGGTATAATAACAAAATTATTACCAAAATATATTTTTACCAAATTATTGTTATTTTCTGCCGAACTAAAGATTTGCACACAGACACACTTTCTTATTTCAAAAATATCTTTATTTCCACTCATTTCTAGACAATTACTAAAAGCTTTGCATAAAATGTACTATATACCTACTAAATGAACGTTTTCTTACTAACCTTGGATATTTTTTTTCATTATTTAATAACATAGACTTTAAACTATATTTCAAGGAGTCTATGAGCCAGCGTCATTCACAAGGATAATCTTGTGTTAATCATTGAACCATCGATATCAGTACACACATAATGAATTTTCCACATTGTAAGATGTAGCATTTCTTTTCCTAAAAGTATTTTCTTGTTTCTTTGGTCTAGTAACTAACACTTTTTAAGACGGGAACCAAGAAGTTCTGACTGTTGCTTTGACACCCCAAATAACGTACAAAATTATTTAACTGCCTTAGAACAGTGGCCCGCCGAAACTGGGACCTGGAGTAAACGCGGAGTCGATAGACTGTTCTTAGAAGCTACATGATGATGTGTTATTATCTCTCCAAACAATATTTTGCCAATCTATAGGCGCAATCGGTACTGGTAGGTCTGCATCGTGAGGAATATGTTTTATGACAGAAGGCAAATTCCCTTTTTAATTGACACGAACGGCACTGAGATGTCAATAGGTACCTAACATAAATCTGTTATCAACACTTTTTCGTATCATCCATCCTTAAAAACCGGGTTTAAATAATATACCGATTTTTGGAATTTAATTGACCCTAAATGTACTGCACTGTTGTGGGTACAGAAAGTACCTAACATAAAGCTATAAACAACACAATAGTAAAGTTCCACTTTTATATCGTTTTTAGAGCAAATTCTAGAGACAGCAATTTTAAAATAAGCAGTTTTTACATATTTTAACGAGCACCCTGTATAAAAAAACATTAAGTGAAGGGAATGAAAAGTTTTGGACTTGCATTGTCTTTGTTTGTTTTACACCACCGCGTTTCAACTGGCAAGCATCTTTAGTCGTCTTCAGGTGAATACTAAATGAGTACAACAACTACAGCTCTATTTATACTAGCTAGATACAGTGGAGCATAGCTGAGATGGGTACAGTCATGCGTTCAGTTCTTGCGCGGTATTATAAGTTTACATCTACTTAACAAAGGCTTCCAGATATTTCTTATATCTAATGAGGGCTTACTCTAAAACAATCCGGGTTCTGGTGTATGGTAGCAGCTTGGTTGAAAACTTCCTTTTCCTCCAGTGTGATTCTTTATGCAGAATTGGAGTTTCTGTTGACTTGATGGCCGTGTGTCCAGGCATGGACTGCGAACATGGGTTGTTTTCGTATTCCTTGATCCTTGTTTCCTGTGGCCTTAGCGTCTCACCAATATAAAATTGGCTACACTCGCAGGAGATCTGGTAGACACAATTTTTGCCGGTCTTTTTGATGTGTTGGTTTCATTTTCGTCAGGTGGCTTCTGAAAGTGTCTCTCGAGCTGAATACCGTATTGATGTTGTATCGTTGTCCTAGTCTTCTAATTCTTTCAGACACTCCTTTGACATACGAAATGTTTAGTGTTGATTGTGACTGTATTTGCTTCTTTTGTGTATTTCGTCGATTCTTAGGATTTTTCAATACTTTATCAACTAAATGCATGGGATAGCTATTTTTGTTCAGGTTGGCTTCATTTAAGATACAGATGGTAATTGCTCTATCAAACAAATAAAAGACAATGCAAGTCCAGAACTCTTCTATTATTCAAGAAACATCGCGTCTCCAACCTTCAAACAGACATTAAGTGAAGTCACACACATTATACTTAATGGTTTAAGAGACACTCTACCCAATAAACGGAATAGGGAACAGATTGATGGATTTTTGATTAAAATATGATTTTTCATATCAAGAATTTTTTTAACTATTCCCTAATTAATGGACGCAGTGTATATGAAAAGGCATGGTATCTAATAGAAAGAAAAGTTAGGGCCAAGCGAACAAAGTGGTGTATCTGTCTTTTGCATTAGCGTATGCACGGACACCAAAATAATGGGGTTTCTGAGGTTCCTGTGCCCCAGAAATAGCTTACGGATTTTGGTTTTCTGATGAGTCCTAATAAGGACGAAACAGCTATCATTGTCTACCTGTGCACCAGGGAACCGATTACCTTTGGCGTCCTTGTGTACTTTAATGTAAAAAACAGATGCACCACTTTTTCTGCTTGCGGCCGACTTTTTTTTATATTTTATTATTACTCTAAACTTTAACTATTATATTCAATTAGTCGCATACTGTATTTTACGAGGAATAAAAATCTTTGCAAGTCTTTTTTGTTTAATAGTATAATGATACATGTATTTTATAGAATAAAGCTAAAAAAGAAAATAAAAACTTCAGTAAAAACCATTAAATAAAAATTCAGAAAAAAATAAAAGTATCTATCTTGGATATTTTTAGGAGGCTGTAAATATACCTATAAACATAATATGTGATAATATAAAAAATACCGGAAAATATATCTATAACATGCGGGAAATGTTTTTAGCATAATACATTTTCCGTTATGTTGTTCGGAAATATAGGTACATTTTGTTACTTTATGTTTAAACGACAATATTTGTTACGCGAAACTTGTTTAAGGGAAGGCGCAGTATTTAAATAACACTGAGTTTATTAATTGCATTCCCTGTGAACATCACGTTTCTAAATCCGAACTGTTTCATATTAAATAATGCATTTGATCAACTGTTTAAAACAAATAATAGAAAAGAGGTTTAGTACCAATCAAGAAACGCATCTTATGTTTATCGATCTCCATAAAGCGTATGATACAGTGCCTATAAAGAATCTCAAGAATCTCTGGAAGTTATTACATGAAACTAACATTAATTACATCTTAATAAAAGCTCTCCAAAATTTATATAATGGTTCTACATCGAGAATAAAATTAGGTAACAGACTATCACAGAGGTTTTCTGTCAATGACTACGACAAGGCTGTTGTATTTCACCAACACTGTTTAAAATATGTATAGCAAAAGCTCTAAATCGGTGGAAAAGAAAATGCAGAGGAATAGACGTTGATCTGGGAGATACCTGTTTGTATACATTACAATTTGCTGATGACCAAGTTATTATTGCTAACGATAAAGATGATTTAGAGTATATGGCCAGGAAAATACAAGAAGGGTATAAACAGTGGGGCTTGGAACTGAATACACAAAAAACAAAGTACCTTCCATTAGGAGCAGAAATGTCAAATATCCAGCTTGACACTGAAGAAATCACATCGTGCAATAACTACACATACCTGGGAGTTGAATTTGACACTATTGCGAGGTACGAGAAGAACTATGAAGTTTTTGTTTTCTCCATTTCTCCTCTTAAATTTAGAATTAGTAACTATTTTGATCAAATATATATATAGATCGGTTTCAAAACGTCTTTCGCCGTTGTCCGATGCCTAACTTCCAAGAGTTTCTGTCATCCCATTGGCCATCTCTCAGATCTCTTGAACTCATTGCTCTGGCTACACCTTCTTTCCAGGGTTTTCTAGGTCTTCCTCGTTTTTTACGATTTGGTGGTATCCATTACATAACTTTTTTGGGCAGTCTAGATTCATCCATTCGTTGGACGTGATCGTACCATATTAATTGTTTTCGTTCGATATCGGTTGTCAATGATCCCTCTACTCCCATTCTCCGTCGGACCTCCTCATTTCGAAATTTTTCTCTTCTGGAAATTCCTAGTGATCGCCTGAAAATATCCATTTCGGTTGCCTTAAGTTTTCTTCGGTTATTTTTCGTGATTCTCCACGTCTCTATCCCGTATAGTAGAGGGCTTTTAATTAAGGTTTCATATATATTATGTTTTCGCTTTTTCCCTATGTCGCTGCTCCAGAGTATGCCATTCAAGCACCCAATCAGTCTTCTGGCTTAAGTTATTCGTTTCTTAATTTTTCTATGTTCTCGTCCGGTGGTACCTCTTCGTAACCAATCAACAGTCAAGATGCATCGACGTCATAGAACCTACGAATCGAATTTTAACTCTAAATTTAGCGAATAAAACAAAAACATTGCAAGAGTTTTGGAAAATTAATGTTTTCATTTTGTTACTTTAGGCTAAATTGGTTCAGTCATAAAAAAATTAAAAACGTACGCCTTTTGAATTTAAAATGTTAAAAAAGTCCACTCCAGGCAAATACACTAAAACGTTTTCATGAAAAATAAATTCACCCCTAGGCTGCTTAAAAAGTCGAGATGGTCGCTTCATTAATATTGGGGAAGAACAGGAATTAAATCGTCTGGAGATTTTTTGGCATTCTTTATACGTCTACATTTAACCGTGGCTTTTACTAATTTAGTTAAAGCTATATTAAAAAGTTCTGTAGGCTTGATCATCTTGAAAATGTAATAATTAAATCGAATATTGTTTAACCGCGGCGTTAAATGTTTGCTCGTTTCTCATTAGTTGAAAGTTTGAGTTTGAGCCGTAGATGACTACTGTCATACGAAATATACTACATTGTGAACTTAATGAATGCTGCAATGTTTGCACGGATGGAAATTAGGGTGAATCCTAAGTGGATACTTCTTTTTTAGCTGTGTATAGAAGGCATTAAAATAAACAACGTTTTCAAATACCATTTTTCAAAAAACTTAAAAATAGGCAAGATACAGAAGTAAAAAATCTAGGTGCGGGCCTGGTTATCAAAACGTAGCCTGCTATACTTTATGTTGTTTTTGTCTTATTAGTCATGCATGCGGTGGTCAGTTATTTATTTGGTAATCCGCTGCGGTGTGTTTCTCTGAAGCAAGTTAATTTTAAATTGGTGACACGTAAAAATGGTAAAATTTGAAAACAATGAACTGGTAGATATGATGCTAGTTGACGGTGAATATCGTCAAAGTGCGGCTGCTGCTTCAAGATTATACGCAGAACGCTTTCCTTTGCGGGCTCATCCCACACCCAGAAGGCAAAACCGTATTTGATCCATAGTATAATAAATGAATGTAAGTACTTTATTTTTGAGTTTTTTGAAAAAAGGTATTTGAAAATGTTGTTTATTTTAATGCCTTCTATACACAGCTAAAAAAGAAGTATCAACTTAAGAATCACCCTGTAAACAGGGTGCTACAAATTCGTGTGCGTACAAGGGGATTTCGAATATGGTAAGAGAAACGAAGATGGTTAAATTGAATAAGAAAATTGTAAATAATCCGAATACCTTCGGAGATATCCTAAAAACCCCACATTTTAACTTTTGGGTTTTAATTTTTTGCCCGTTTATTTTTGGCGTGGGGGAAAAACACTTTCTCATAGTAGTTTTTTATGTCCTTCAGGACGGCGTTATTAGCTTTTGAATTCGACGTTTCATTCTTTAGATACCAACCTCAAGTCAATCTTTATTAAATACGGACCTAGAATTTTATAAACAATGTTAGGGAGTTCTGCCTATTTTTGTGTGTTTTTTTCATTTTTTAACACATTTTATTTTTCCTTGGACAATTTCAAGTGGTTTAAAAAAATATGGCTTGGCCATTAGGACTCAAAAAAATATTTTCCATGGTGGCACTTTACGTGTTAAATATGACCGTCCATTATATCGATCGTGCCTCAGGATGATAAGTAGAAAGAACTAAATCCAAAGTGATCGTTTGTTTTAGTCATCGACTTGTTTTAGTCAACAATAATTAAAACTGGCCAATTAAATATAGTAACATATTTCAAATTAAATATTTTAAAACTGTTTTTTTTCACATATCCATCAATCATTGTATTTTTTTTTTAATATTCCATAATGTCATTCAACTAATTGCACCAAAACCGACAATTAATTCCAAATGACCAAATACGAACGAAAAATGAATACAACAAAATATAATTGAGAAACTGTTACAAAAAATTATTGCTATTTGTCACTGTTACAGAACTGAAATAGTCACATTGTGTCGTTGTGACAGCAAAATCACAGATAATATTTTTTTATTTGTTATTGTTATCGGCGCCATCTCTTGAAATAGCGACCAAACACTCCTCGGATTCTTCGGTAGATATCAAATTCCTTAAAGCGATAATAGACTTTTTTACCTAACTATCTGGTAATTTAGCCATGCAATAAGCAATAACAGATATGGCAAAAAGCATTATAATGCTAATAAAGGGTAATTTAATTCAGATACCTTAAATGTGAAAAAAGAATATCTACATATTATGTTATCCCCAATCACATAAATCTTTTTTATCATGAAAACCACGTTTTATTTTCCATAAAAATCGCAGTTTTCAATAGATCACTTTCAGCTGGCAATTTAAATTCCATATGCAAAGCGCAAGCGAGATACTGCCAGGTAAAATCGCTTGGAAGCAGTGGCGTGCATAAAATATAGGAAAAAGCATTGCCTACCCTGGAAACAATAAAACAGATACAATTTTTTTTATGTTTTAATTTTTATCCCTGTAATCCAACTTTGGCAATTTATCTTTACAGTAATATAATAAATAATAATATAGGACCGAATAGTAGATTCTGTAACGAGGTTGATCCGAGTGGAAGTTTACGAACGCGAGCGTAGCGAGCGTGAGGAACCACGAGTATCGAATTTTCATTCTAACCGAGTAGCAGACTATATTTTCTCCACGACCAAAAATACTATTCGTAATATTTGTAACTTCAGGTGGAGTATTATCCAGTTCCATATCTGATTCATCCGATTTTTCACTCATATTTTGACTTGCACTAAAATTTGTCTGCTGACATTGACAGTTTCGAAATTCATGGCAACCTATGTCGTTTAGATCAATTACAGAATATTCATTCCGTATCTTGTTATGGAATGAAAATACAGCAAAACGCATATTGCTTCTTATGCGTGTTTCAGAATAAATATTCTAACTCAAGAGCGAGAATTTTTACATTCTATTATCAAAAATGATTTTGGAATTATTGCATTCAGTAATGGTCGTGGAGAAAACTTAATTCTACATCATTTCCACGAACGCACTATTTGCTTATTATATCGTAAACTAGATCCCTGTATAAGCATTCCGTAAGACCGTTCTAAAAGCAGAGATTTCGCTGTACGATAGCGTTTTATGCAAAAGCAAAAGCACCGCTTTTGTACGAGTGGAAGCAAGCGAGATAGCCGGTAGGCAGTAGGGTAGAAAGAGATGTAACAAATAAACCCATCGCAACCTTTGACCTTCCTTCATTAGCCCGCACCAAGAAAACACGCGTTTGGTAAGTCCATTGGTGTCAATCGTTAAGTTTTGCCGTAGTTTGAAAAGTACTTTGCTTTCAATATAAAATATGAAACACGCCTCTATAAGTTTCATTATTAATTACTTTGATTTAGATATTTTTAAAGGGATAACGGATCAGGTATCGTAAAATAAGAAGCACTTTTGTCACAATTAAAATAATTTTTGCCAGGTTCATATTATGTAAGTAAACTTGTCATATTTCACAAAATAATTGACTTCGTTTCTGGCAATATTAGTTCAATTAGGTAGATGATAGATTTTTAATTTATAATTAGTGTTTTAGCCCTTTTGCTAGACTTCGTGTCGTCAGGTTTCGGAAAAAAATGGAGGCGTTAATTGTTATTATTCCGGCTAGCAGCGCGTCTGTAAAACGATCCTTTTTCTGGATTAAAAAAAATAATTCGTACCTATTAACAAAACACACGAGGAGAGACACCCTTAAGTGAATTAACCATATTCTCTCCGGAGAGCGACCGTTTGCAGGATTTAAAACGCAAGAGCAGTTTTATGACAATGATTTAAAAAAAATTTTGCGTAAAGACCGCCGAGTTGAACTAATTTTTCTTCTGCCACTGTTTTTTCCACAAACTCAAAAACAAGACATTTTGTGACACAACTTGAAAATTAGATGCTCGAATGCTACGTAAGGTAATTCTTTATCTTAAATGAAATTTTTGCCTACCCTGGTTAAAACAGCATTGCACGCCACTGCTTGAAAGAATATTGATTGTAGATTCAGTGCATATGTGAACGGATATGACTATTTGACTGCGTTTTCTTGAAAAAGCCCGAATAGAGCGAGCTTGCCACTTTGTGTTAGTTCTTACAGCCTAAGCAGTGACGATCCGTGGCTTATAAAACAGGTTAGGCTAAAAAGTACTGGTTAGCATACAGTGCGATTTTTCCTGTAACGAAAAGTCGTTATGGGGCTCCATATTTAAAACTTTCCTTTTTCTGTGTACAGGAAGTCCATTTTTGGGCACTTTTGTAGGGTATCTCTCTTATATTTAAAGATAAAGGGTTGATGTTCTCGCAGCACTGTACTACTTTTTTGTGAAACTAAACATGTCGTAAACAAAATTTGCATAGCAGTCTTGGTTTTTGAGATACAGGGTGAAAATGAAAATTATCACTTTTGGGACACCTACCGAATCTCAGTTGTCTTTTAACTTATTAGAGAGATGAAAAGAAATTCTTAAAAAACTTTTTTCGTAGAATCCAATGGCGTAGTTAGTTGTTTTTCTTGTGACATCCCTTTTTCAGTTATGAAGCAATTATCCATATTTTTAAATAAGACACCCTATATATTCTTAACTAATTAAATTAAACATTTTCTGGGCTTTTTAAAAACATATTATAGTGTATATTTATTTTGAAAAATAGCTGAATAAACTACACTTTTCAACAAATGAATACGTTATTTAACAGTAGGCCATGGCGCTGATGAAACAAAAGAAAAATATCCGCATATTATTTATTCCGAAAATGTTTTGAATTGATTTTCGGTCCCGTAAATGATCCATAATTAATTAAATTATCTTTAAGTATAGAGAACCTATTAATATAAATATACTACAAAGAAAGGTTGTCTTCTTTCCAGATGTCTATAATAAGTGTAAAAACGCACAATGTATGTTAGTTTGCTACATACAATACAATGAAAATGCGCATCAGGTCTCTTAAATATACATACCTTAACAAGTACAATTTTTCCTAATCCAAAATTATTTTTTATCATTGTGCGTTTTTACACTTATTATAGACATCTGGAAAGAAGACAACCTTTCTTTGTAGTATATATAAAAATAATTTTGGATTAGGAAAAATTGTACTTGTTAAGGTATGTATATTTAAGAGACCTGATGCGCATTTTCATTGTATTGTATGTAGCAAACTAACATAATATCATACTTTTTAAAGTTCTGATATATTCCCAGTTCAGCCATTTTTAAAAGAAAACACAAATTTTCAAGTCAATATTGAATAATAATTTGACAAGCGATCTAACTTATCGCCGTTAATAGATTATTTTCTTTTGTTTCGTCCGCGCCATGGCCTACTGGTAAATAACGTATTAATTTGGGGAAAAGTGTAGTTTATTCAGCTATTTTTCAAAATAAATATATACCATTATATATTTTTGAAAAGCCCAGAAAATGCTTAATTTAATTAGTTAAAAATATATAGGGTGTCCCATTTAAAAATATAGATATTTGCTTCATAACTAAAAAACGGATGATACAAAAAAAAACTAACTACGCCACTGGATTCTACGAAAAAAGTTCTGTAAGAATATCTTTTTATCTCTCTAATAAGTTAAAAAAAAAACTGAGATACGGTAGGTGTTCCAAAAGTGATAATTTTCATTTTCACCCTGTATCTCAAAAACCAAGACGGCTATGAAAATTTTGTTTACGGCATGTTTAGTTTCATAAAAAAGTAGTACAGTGCTGCGAGAACCGCAACCCTCTATCTTTAAATATAAGAGAGATACCCTACAAAAGTGCCCAATAATGGACACCCTGTGCAGTGCTGCCAGATCGCCGAAACAAGAGTCGGTAGGCTTGATCAAAATTTATGCAACCTGCTGAATGTGCATAGAAAATATAATGTACTATTATTGAGTTGGCTTTACCATAATTTCTAACATGATACTGTGGTCGAGACGGTAAAGCGGTGAACTTTGGATCCAATTTTCGTGAGTTCAAGGCCGGAAGCCTACAAACTTATAAAAAAATTTTTAACATAAGGTTCGTAAGTGTGTTCGTAGAAAAAATATACTGTTTAACGTGAGTGGATTGTCTATATCACACTCGGAAGTTTAAGCACTCCTCCTACTGCAGTTCCTGGTGAGATATAAATATCATATCCACTCTTGCTGTACAAACTACTATTAAAGCTAAAACAAAACGAGGAAAAAGTTATTTGAAAAAAAAAATAATAGAAGGTAAAAATAAGAACACAAAGTCTTCCTCCACTGATATATTATAGAAATATATTAATCAACTTCTCTACATGTTTCGATTGCAGAAGCATTCATCTTCAGGAGAAAAATTAAAAGAAGAAAAGACCAGTAGATATCACCCTAACTGAGCAACACAATTATAGGTTCGGTATAAAATGAGTGGAACGATGAGGAAACCGATACACACATTGCATTGTGAATAAGAAAAGTATATGGGTTTGAGGCTTAAGGCACTGTGAAAACTTTAAAGGTAGAATGAAAGATTTAACATCTTTGTGTGAAAGAACTGTCGAGAGATAAGATTGAAGTGAAAGGGAATGATAATTAAGCAAAAAAACTATTAGCTAGTCATTAGAGAAAAAATATGGAGAAGAAGTGAATGTAAGTGTGAGGAAGAAGACTATTAAAAAATGTATTAGAAATTAAAATTTACTGGATGTAAACCTCATTGGTTTAATTTCTAATAAATTTTTTAATAGTCTTCTTCCTCACACTTACATTCACTTCTTCTCCATATTTTTTCTCTAATGACTATAGCTAATAATTTTTTTGCTTAATGATCATTCCCTTTCACTTCAATCTTATCTTTCGACAGTTCTTTCACACAAAGATGTTAAATCTTTCATTCTATCTTTAAAGTTTTCACAGTGCTTTAAGCCTCAAACCCATATACTTTTCTTATTCACAATGCAATGTGTGTATCGGTTTCCTCATCGTTCCACCATTTTATACCGAACCTATAATTGTGTTGCTCAGTTAGGATGATATCTACTGGTCTTTTCTTCTTTTAGTTTTTCTCCTGAAGATGCTTTTGCATTCGAAACATGTAGAGAAGTTGATTAAAATATTTCTATAATATATCAGTGGAGGAAGACTTTGTGTTCTTATTTTTACCTTCTAAATTCCCACTCCACTTTAAGTATGGACTATTTCTTCAAGTAAAAAAAATAATATTTCATTAGTTCCTTTTAAGAACAGTGCCTGTTAAATGAAACGAAACATTTTCACGCATATTATAAAAACTAATAAAATCAAAAGTTACCGAAAAGGTAAATCCAGATTTCTGATGGTGAAGGTAACACGGGTCCTAAATAAACTTCTAAAAGACTCTATTGCTGGCTTTCGTGCCAGTGGGGCTTTTAAACCTTCACAACATGCCAAAAAGTTTAGATTTATGATCTTTTCTAGCAGTTAGATATACGAGTATCAGAATGTTTCTTTCTGGGATTAAATTTTATGTCACTTACCTAAATTTAGAAATTAGGTAAACTTGGTAAAGTGTTATTTAGTTAAACAAAATTGATTAAGGTGATTATACATTTGTTTGACAAAGTAATAATATACCGTCTCTACTATTAAAAATATCAAATTTTTTTATATAAAAGTTGTGAGGTATAAAAAATGCATGTTCTAAAATTATTTTTTAATATACAGAATGGTCCAGAAAAGTAGAACAATAAAAAGATACATTTTTTTAAAATAGAACACTCTATATATTTTCCATTTAAGAAAAGAAATGTCGCGAAACCTCGCCTTTCGTAAGTTCAGTGTATTCGTTCCGTTTGTTTACTAAAATTTACACTATTTAAATGTTTTTGGGCTTATTTTCAATATCATGCTGTAATCATGTTATGTTATTAAGTTAACTAGTAATCCTTTTGGTATAGTTGTATTTTGTGTTTAAAAGAAGTAATATTTTGTTGTGATTTGAAATGCGGTAAAAGTTTTGATGGTTGATTGGATTTATAGCCATTGGATTTTATTGTTGTTGGTAGTAGTTTTGGGATTCTTAAGGTTGAGTTAATTACTATTTCTTAACTCAGAATAGGTACTCACGGGCCATTGACCTATATTAATTGATATTTCAAATAGTGACCTCTATTAATTGACATTTTAAATAATAATAATATTAATTAGGTAAAATATTATTTTTGTTGTAATTGGTAATTTATTAAAAGGATGTATTGTTATTTAGGTTCTTTTAAGTTATAAATAAATAAATACGTAAATTGATAACTATAGTTATCAATTTACTTAAATATGATATTGTATTTAATTGCATTTGTTTCGACTATGCTGGTCATGGCATTTTATTTCAATGTTGTTTGTTGTATTTTAAAATTTTTCTATTTTTGGATTTCAACAGAAAACACCCTCCACAAAATCTCAAGTACTTGAAGACTTAAGACAGTTGTTCTTCCCCTAAACTTGAGAGTTTACAAGACATTTTCGCTATTCTAATTGAGAAATATGGATAATTTTGTACTATTATATTTTTACAAAATTTAAAGAATTTTGCATTTTGCTTGCTAACGTTGCAAATGAATTAAAAATCTAAATATGGCCGTTATATGGATAATTTTGTGAGGAAACAAAAAATGTCAAAATATATAGGGTTAATCTTTTTATTGCCGTACTTTTTTGGACCATCCTATATATACTTAAAAATAATTTTAGAATTTGAAGAAGTAGTCCATACTTGAAGTGAAGTGGCAAGTTAAATGGGAAGAAACAATACTCTAACTCAACCTTTACTAAGATATATTTGATAAGGAAAATTTTTATTTTACTCTACATGTTTCGAATGTATAGATAGACGTTCATCTTCAGGTGATCATTTCCTAATCATAAACTATACATCTCCTGAAGATGAACGTCTATACGTTCGAAACATGTAGAGTAAAATAAAAATGTCCTTATCAAATATATCTTAGTGAAGGTTGACTTATGTCGGGTTGCACAAAAAATTGCCGGTTTGACCAGTAGCGCATTTTGATCGGGGCAGGGGGAGGGGGGGGGGGGGAGGGGGGTAATGGCATTATTTAATTATTATTAAAATTTCATTTCGCTGAAAAGTACTGTAATGTGACTGTGGAATGTTATGAAGAATAGTATGTAGTATAAAATTTAATATTCTTATTCTGTGTAAAAAAAATAAAAATATCGGTTTAAAAAAAGTGCATGATCCTTTTTTGCACGAATCGCGGTTCAATACCAGGAATGAGGTATGTAAAATATTGGTTACTTAGTTTTATTTGACCATAAACTGTACACACCCGAAATAACGGGTGAATTTAAATAAAAGCTTGTATAAAATATTTTGAAAGTCGGTCCTGTCAAATGTTTACATCAAGAAGCAAATTTCCGAACTGCGCAAACTCCACGGACCCTGATCATCTTCCTACAGTGGTGTCATCATTGAATTATATATATGGCTCAGTAAGCTTAAGCAGATATGTGCATTGGCCGAATATGGTGGCATACCTAGAAGCCGACAATCTTTCGTCCCGATTTCGGGGAACTCCTTGGCCTGGTTTTGTTTTTAGGTGTATATGTAGAAGTAAAGCCTTAAAAGCGTTTCAAAAAATTTGTCTTAACAAGTGTAAATGAATACAGTAAACATGGCAGCCCGCAGGGTAGCCGTGGGTCCCTCTGAGATTTGCCTGCGGCGCTTTCTCGTTGTCCTACATAAAGAATTAAATAAAAAATAAAGTTTTTGTAAAGGCAAAGGTCTGAATCCGCGCTGATCAAAACGTGAGAATACAAATTTGTTTTCCTCTTCTTTTTCCAGGATTCGAGTTTATTCTTAAACTCTCTGTAATTTTTCTTTTAAAAAGTCCCATTCGTGGCTCTATCGGTATTTTCATAGTGTAACTTTAATGTCTATCACTCACAGTCTTTAGTTAAATAAGGCTATGGTCGTGTTTTTAAAATTTTCATTACGCTCTTTACGAGTTGTTGGTTAATACTTAAAAAGCATAAGAAACTTCATCGGTATAGCGTTACCAAAGCACAATCATAAAACGAATAGGTGCGCTATCGTTAACTTGATTAAACCGGCAGTATCATAAACTATAACTAGTTAGTGTAGTATGGTCAGTTAGAATGGGCCATAAAAAGTTTCTAGGTGGCTTATTAGCCAAATATACATTAGTAAATTATTGCTTGGTAAGGTTTTATTTTCATTGCTTTCTATACTGTAAAAGGGCATAAGAGATGGTAGATTTCAATCTAAACATGCACAGAAAGAAACATATACCATTGAAATCCAAAAGCTAAAGAACAACTCAAGAGTATTAAAAACTGACACCTATCTTTGGAGACAAACTGACAAGCGTCAAATTTATTTGAAATTCAAACTATTTCAGGCCGCGTGGAGATAGGCGCTTCACGAAGGGAAAAGCTCTTTGCCTATAAAGCTCATACAAAACTAAGTCCTAGAATTATTCGGCCTATCTTGGATATCTAACCTTAAATCACATTTTTTATGTGTCAGTCTGTGATGTCAGGTGTCAGTTTAATCATAAATAATCTAAAGAAAGTTTTGCTTTTAAAGAAAAATGGATTCAATAGCCTGGAGGAAGTAAGCAACATACCATTGCGCCAAAAAAAACTGGGACAGCAAAATGTAGTTTAATCTCCCAGACTATTAGCTTGTTTTGAAGTTGTCAATTTAATTTAATTTTGTGACTGACAGTGACGTGTTAAAAGAAATATTTTTCCAAATGCCCGCATTAACCACTGAGCAAAAGGGATCATTTACACTCGATTGAGAGATGGGCATCAAATAAGAAACATCGGAGATAAATAATGAATGATTAGCAAAAATACCGTGTTGTTGGCTAAGCACAAAATTGCAGAATATGGAAGTATTGTAAGAAAAGCAGGTTCTGGTCGCCCAAAATTTCGAATGACGGTCAAGATATAAAATTAATTAATTTTCTTAAAGATCATTCATTCGGAACAGCAATAAAAGCTAAAGAAGAAACACATTTTCCTGGTTCGGCTAATACAGCGCATAGAAAAATTCGTAGTTCGGATATAAAAAGATGTTGTGCTGCTAATAAAATATTTTTGACCGAAGCAAACAACAGAGAAGAGTAGAATTTGCTTATGAATATATAAATCAAGGTAACATATGGGAAACCGTAATATTTTCAGATGAAAAAACATTTCGATCATGCAATAACGGAGAAATCCGCGTTTATGGGTACGAAATACGATGAAAGATATCCAAATAAGACTAATCAAAGTGGACGCTATTCTACATATAAGCGTTTGGGACTGGATTAGTGCAAGGGGCCTAGGAGTTTACCAAATAGTGCAGGGGAGACTCAATGCACCATTATTCCTCCTTACATTTATTAAAAATAAAATCAGTGCCTACCCGTTTCGGCCAAAGGGACCATCATCAGGACATAAGGCAATAAGGTCCATAAACACAAGAACAAAGTAGGGCGCACTTTGGTCAATTAAAAATAAATTAATTATTACAAAAAACACTGGTATAATAATGTTGTAATAATTAATTTATTTTTAATTGACCAAAGTGCGCCCCACTTTTTCCTTGTGGTTATGGACCTTATTGCCTCATGTCCTGATGATGGCCCCTTTGGCCGAAACGCGTAGGCACTGATTTTATTTTTAATAAATGTAAGAAGGAAGATAGGGCTTTCTTTCCTAACCCCTTATTTACAATGTCCCTTCTGGAGAGTACTTACGACTTCGTTAAACTCTAATATGTCTGCTTGAAGGTTGGAGACAATGATGTTTCTATAGAAGTGTTTTGGTCTTGCATTGTCTTTATTTATTTTAAATCACAACGTTTCAACTGGTAAGTATTTCCAGTCATCTTCAGGTGAATACTAAATAAGTACAGTACTACAGCTCTATTTATACTAGCAAGATGCACTAGACAACTGAGATGGATGCAGTCATGCGGTAAGTTCGTGCAAAACTTATTAAACTGACCCATCTCAGTTGCGTTCCAGTGTACCTACCTATTATAAATAGAGCTGTAGTTACCATACTTATTAAGTATTCACCTGAAGACGACTGGAGGTACTTACCAGTTGAAACGTTGTAATGTTAAACAAATAAAGACAATGCAAATTAAAACATTTCTATCATTCAAACTCTAATATTTTGCTTCAAATATCGCGGCAAGGGCCTGTCGACATATTAAGCACCGGTTCCCGCAGATCACCGAAGTTAAGCGGTGTCGAGCGCGGTTAGTACTTGGGCGGGTGACCGCTTGGGAACACGGCGTGCTCTTGCCTCAGGGAAGAGTGTAAAATGAATCGACATCTAGTCATCCTATTCACGCCGGACAGGCCGGATGAGATCGGATATCTCGTAGAATGAAGGTGCCGTTTCACACTCCCCAGTCGGTAGATCACATTTGTGGTCGATGACCGGTTCAAGATGGCCTACGTAGTCGGCGAACCGTAAAAAAAAAATGCTTCAAATATTTTTAAAATTTCCTGAGATATTTAATTAAAAACAATGACTAATAATTTTCCTTATGCATTTCAAAGATCCAGCATCGCTTTCCAAATAGTCACATGTACGAAGGTGAATTTATTTCTTTCGGAACTTAAACACGTACACGTCGCTGCGTATTTACTTGCCAAGGGGTTTTTCTTTTCACTTATTTAAGAGGCAAAATAAAAATGTTGCACCTAACGGCTTTACAAAGAAACTTTGAAATGCGAAAATGTAGACTAGCTTAAAGGCAAAAAAATATATTTTATTGGAGATCTTAAACCTTTGTAAAATATTACACTAAAACAATGCAAATTAAAAGGCTGTACTTCCAATATTTATATTATGCACAAAGTTCGTTTCTTTATTGTTTTTTTTTGGCTTTGGCAGACACTTTTAGGCCCGGTTGAACAATAACGGCTTAAGCTTAGTTTATTTTGACAACACCTTTACATTGTTGTTGGTTGTCAAAATGAAGTTTGAGCTTGGTTCAACGTTGAACTAAGCTTAACTCATAATTGTACAACCGTATCTTAAGGTTTCATGGTTTAAAAAAATAATAGGTTAATTGTGGAAGTGTTTGAACTTGACATTCCTTATTTTAGCACCTATTTCGTTTCAAAGATTATGTCATGTAATATTTTTGGTTTAATTTTTAATTTAAAAGATTTTTTAGGGAGATAATAATAGATATTATAATATTTTCGGATAATTAATAGTATATTACATACCAAGTGATGAAAGTGATACTTTTCAAACGAGGAGATATTTAGCATGAGGCGTCAGCCGACTCCGAAAATTCTCCGAGTTTTAGAATAATCACTTTCACACGAGTAATGTACACTATTTTTATTACGACCACAAAGAATTATTAAAAAAACCTTTGATTTGTGAAGAAAACATTTCAACACTAGTGTTGAAAAAAAAAAGTATCAACACTAGTGTTGAAATTAGCATACTTAGGATTATGTTCCACTTAATATTTGGTTTCATAGTTTGTCAATAGGCTTTTCCTTTATTTGTAGTTTAACTTTTTTATTTTTTCATATTTTATATTATATCAGCAAGAACTAATCCTGGATTGACTTCTAGATTAACCAGAATGAAAAATGTTAAATTTAATCAAGGATAGATGCATTAAACATAAATTTAAAAAATCCACCCAACAAGCAAGATTTCAATTCCAAATAATTTTATAAATTATTTAATGTTTTTATAAAAAAAAGTCAAATAGTCCTGATGGGATGTGAACCTGTGACCTTGCGATCTGTAGGCTAGAGCTCTATTCTCTATGCTATAGATACCAATAAAGATTTGTTGTTTAATATATGACAGTTTCTTCAGCGCGGTTTGTTTTTTCTGATAATGGATTTTCCAGTATAACATTTTTTATAATTTCAGTGGGCGTATTTTCACTCTAATTCTGAATCAGTCGACAAATACATGAAAAATAAGTTAAACACTTTACAATCACTGCTCTCTAAAATTTGTTCTTTTTAATAAATAGGGGTGGTCTCTCAAATTGGCACCATATGTTTGAATTAAATAGTGTGCCTTGTATTTACACACTAGTGTTGAAAGAAGACATGGGGTTTGTTCCCACAGCAGTCACTGATAGTCCGTGACAATCAGGATTTTGCGCGATAGACTCTGACGCGGATTTCTTGGTGTTTGGATTGGTAGAGAACTGTCAAACTGTCGGTAACTTGTCCGTGATTGCTTGTGGAAAAAAACCTTTTGTCACACGTTTATCATGGGGAGAACACACAACAATAGCAAAAAAGGATATAATTAGAAACTTATTTCGATCTATAATCAGGGTCGGTTCTACGGGGGGGGGGGGCTGGGGGGGGGGGCCCAGGACCCCCCAACATTTCTGAAAAAAACTATAAAATTCATGCCACTGATAAAAAAATATTCCAAGTGCTTTATTATTTACATAATTTGATACAATTTGAGCATGATCCTAAAAAATTTTGGGCTGTGGCGTTATTTGCTTGCGAAGGCTACCAAAAATTGTGGCGTATATAAGGGGGGGGGGGGGGGAGGAGCTGCTGGGCTGCATTTTCATGTCACGCATGGACTCTTAATTTAAATCTTTAAATATAGTATTCTTGGCTTAGATTGCAAAGGTCTTGCAGGAAACGTTTAGCTTTTAAACTTTTCCTTCTAAAAGTCCCCTTTTATATAGAGATTAAGGTTTCACATGCATATGGTTTTAGTTATTGATTTTTGAAGCAATTTTAAAGGAAAACTAGTAAAAAGAATAATATTTTATAGTATTTTTCTATTATATACGTTTTCCCTTTTTTAGAGCTATTTTAAATCAACAAAAATATAACCCAATGCAATAAAATATTTTTACAACAAAAACAATTAGGTATTTATTTCTTAAGAGAAAAATTAAGGTAAACATTTCAATTGAAACATTTTTTATGGAAGAAGTGTGATAATTTATAATAAAAAAATAGTGCGGGATGAAATGAGAATGCTTTATTAGGAATATAAATATACGGCACTTAAGAAGGAGTATTTCCAAATCTAAGCATTTGCACCAAAAACTGCTTTTAGATCTACGCTCCTAAAATACATGATTTCTGAAAAAATCATCAATTTTGGCGTGGTGAGCGATATTTACTTTTTTTTTTAATCATGAAAAACCGAGCTTGGAAAACTCTGGTTAGAGTCATACATACGTCTTATGTTAAAGTTTTGGATTGACACCAATATTCAGAATTATAAAAAATGTTTTTTTTTTAAATAAAGAGCCAGCTAGGAATATCAAAAAAAAAACATTAAAAAAAAATGTAATCCAACCATGCAAAGGGGGAGAGGTAATAATTTAATTTTCGAAATTTGATAGTAGTTAGGTGAATTTTAAACGAACTTTGGGCGTGACCCCGAAAATTTTTCGCCTGCGGCGCTTTTCCACCTTCTTCGCTAGGTACAATACCATGGAATACATATAGTCCCGACTATCCCTCTCTTCAGAAAAAAAAATGTCCTAATTACGCCCACCCAGCCCCCCCCCCCTCTCCCGAGCATATTTTCTGGCTACGCCAATGTGGTGCCCCCCCAATATTTTGGGTCTAGAACCGCTCCTGTCTATAATTATAGTTTGATATTATTTCTATTTAAGCAGTATTTAATAATAGTCTTCTGCGCCCTGACATTATTCATTGGGGTTGCACTTTATGGCATTAAATTACGTTTTCAAGTATTATATTTGATTTCTGATTTTGCGCTATATACCTATATATTTTATAACCATTCATTGCTATAGAAAAATAAAATACAGTTTTAAAGCATATATAAATAATAGAAATAATTAATAGAGATGGGTCATTCCTGAACGAACAAGTTCAAATGAACTAATACCAACGTATAGTGAACTAGGTCATTAGTGGGAGATCTGCGATTGGAGAGTAAGGATAATACGAAATCTGGGCTTAACTATGAACGTTTTTTTTTCTTTTATTGCTGTAAGCCGGTAGGAGGCAAATGTGTATCGCCTAATAAAAGTACCCAATTAAAAATAACTAGAAGAGGAGAAAATATGGGATCTTGACCACCTGATCGCTCGGACCGTCGACCCGTTAATTAAATCATCAAGAGGAGATGACAATTCCCCAGATGACGAAGAATATTATGATTTTTTATAATTTAATTTCTCTATAATATTTTTTTATTTTGTATTTTTTTATAATGTTTAATAAAAAATAGGTGTACCTAATACTATGTACATAATGCACACCTTTGTCACACCATTTTCAGTGTTTGTAAATGGATGATAATAGGCAAAACTCATAGTTTGACCCAACCCCGGGTGGTACTACCTGCACTTGATGAAAATAAGGAATTTTGCAATGAAATCAATGCCAAATTATGAAAGTGGCTTAAATATTCGTTGAGTCACTCTGTAGTCCCTTTGCATACCTAATGAGCTCTTATTACTACTACCTTTCCGAAATAGACTATAATTCCCATTTACTGTGTTTTTTTATGTTTCAGTCTCTAAGAAATTGTTTAAACGAATATACTATAAACTAACTGTAATCCTGATTAAGGACTAAAAATTAACTAGTTCACTTGAACGAGTTAAATCACTAGAATTCTCATCTCTAACAATTATTCTTTTCTCGGTACCCATTTAGTCATTAATTAATCTTCTGCAGACAGCGCTGGCAGCGTCAAGCCACGTCAGAAGGTAAATTTATTTTTCACGGAAACTTGGATACGTTTCAGTACATTTTCTTTCAGTGATCTTTTTATGGTCTGGGGATTCAAGGAGGTGATAAGGAAGAGACGGTTTCTTTGTGGCAGACAACAGTGGCGACGAGGATTTATTTTTCTTGTTCTATTTTTTTTTTCAGAAAGAGTATAGGAGGTCTACATATTGAATCGCAAGATTTTATAACGAGTCTTTTTACACGTGCGAGTTAGTTTGATATACTGAATCGAAGGCGGGGTCCACAATACGAGCACGTATGTAATGAGTTTTTTTTATTGACGCTCGATACTGACATAACACATGAAACAAAATTGCTTGCTATGAACCGTAGTCCCATCTATCCTATATTGACAATTGCACATTTCTGGGGATTCCTTTATTTGTAGCTCTTTTGGCAAATTTTTTTATAGGGTGGTCATTTTTTACTGGGTCGTGGCTGGTGCTCAGTTAAAATAAATAGAGCAGAATTTAATTTATTTAAGTACATGCCTTACAGGTTATTACATACCCAACTACAAGGCAGGACAATAGTTATTTTCCTAACAAGTGCGCAAAGTGATACTTTTCCGCACGCAAGTACAGTTGGACGAACGACGCGAAGCGGAGTTCGGATAAGTTCTTGCGTGCGGAAAAGCACTTTGCGCACTTGTTAGGAACAACATTTTTCCTACGAGCTTCATATCAGATAACAACAAAAATAAAAATATGATAATTTATTTAATAATTTTTAATTCGACTTTAAAGAAAGAACTATAATATACTTACAACTAAAAATTACATAACAAAAAAAAATAATAGAAAATTAAAAAATTACATAACAATAAAAAAAATAATAGGAAACTAAATTTTTTTCGTTTTAAGCTGAAATACAAATATCGGGAATTACGATTAAAAGATAAAAGAGAATACTCTTGCAACGGCTTCTCACATTGCCATAAAATAGTTTACAGCTACTAAAATAAATATAAATATTCCCTACCAAGGAGATTTTTGAATAGTTTTACTTTTCCGCACCCAGTGCGGATAAAAGTCTTATCCGCACTAGTGCGGAAAAGTGTAACTTTGCACACAAAAATGCGTGCGCAAAGTACTACTTTGCGCACGCTCGTAGGAAAAATATGTATAACAAGCCCTGTAATGTATAACAATTAAATATTTTAAATTTAACACTAATTTAACACTAATAAAAATTAAAGCAATTAGAAAAAATCGGCAAGTTTTAAGGTACAATTACTGACCACACTAAGATATTTTACAAAATAAAATTAAAAACTACCAAACAATTACCGAAAAATTATGCCAGAGGTTTTCAATGTCTAAGAATTCGACCCAACTCCGATAATGACGAGTTAAAAAAGTAAATATGAATATTTTTATTATACAAATCACACATTGCATTTAATAAATACTCGAAACAATAAAATTATATATAAAATATATTTACCCTAAGAAAGTTTTTTAAATTGCTTGCACTCAATTATGCAGAGAGTTCTCGGGTCCGATCGACTTAAGAGACAGTAGATTTTTCGAATTTTTTTTTTAATATAACGTGGACATATAAAATAATAAGTATCGTGAAATGAAGGTCGCAATCGAAACAGAACTTCCGGCCATTATCGGTAACCAAAACTGAAGGTATAGTAACGAAGTCGAATCTACTCTCCAGAAGGGACATGATAAATTAGGGTTAGGAACAAAAAGCCCTATCTTCCTTCTTACAAAAGTAAGAAGGAAGATAGGGCTTTTTGTTCCTAACCCTAATTTGAAGGTATAGTGTGACTATGGATAACGACCTGCCGACCGCCTAAACGTGAGTAGACTCCTTTAATATCTAAAAAAAATTTTCCCCTTCCCCTCTGAATGCGTCTTTAAAAAATCTAATTTTTATCACATAGTGAGGATTTTACTTTCTTCGATGATAAAATCGATACTAATGTAACAGAGTTTTTCTACTAATATATTAATAACACTGTTTTTTCTACTCCCAAATGAAAATTTGCTGTTTCCTTTACACTTAAGTGGCGAGTAAAGTAGGCTATTGCAGTTAACTGTGCGGCAAAATTTTATAACAATCCTAGATAGGTAATGAAACTGACCAATCACAGTAGTCAATTACAGATATGCAATTGTTGTTCTTAAAAGTACTGACCAGTCACAGTATATTATTTTTACTGAGGCTCCGCCTTCTTTTTCAAGACACTAAATTATATAATTTGATTGCATATGGTACAATTTGTTATTAATTTGTTCAATATAATAAAATCTAGACGCATTTATAATAGATTTATCAATAATGCAACCTGCTGAATGTGCATAGAAAATTAATTTCATGTAGCATCATTTATCAGTTGGTTTTCCCATAATTAGTTTAACGTTTCGATAGTCAAGAGGTAGAGCGTTTGACTATGGATCCAATGGTCGTGAGTTCGAGCCTGGCAACCTGAAAACTTTTTTATACATTTTTTAGCATAAGGTTTGTAAGTTTGGTCGTAGAAAAAATATACTGTTCAACAGGGCCCGCTCTAGCAATAACGCCGCCCTGGGCAAAACAAGAAATTGCCGCCTTTTTCATCCCTTCTTCGTTTTATATCTACCACAACAGCAAATTGTCTGTCTATTCCTCGCCGCTCGCCGGCTTGTCCTTTGCTGCGACGCCGCCATGACCAAAAAAAGTACCGGTGCCGGTGCCGGCGTTGTTCGGCTTGCTTTGTCGCGGAATTGCTTGATATTATTATAATATTAAAAAGAAAAGGGATCAGTGGAAATTGTCACTGTTTTAAAAATAAGACGGCACGGCAAAACAAAGGAAATTAAATTTGTTAACTGGAAATTGGAATGGTTCAAACTTCATATATACCTAGGAACGTAGGTAGGCAAAACGGGGATATATTATGGTGTTTTTTTGGATTTTTAATGCCGCTCTTCCAACTTGCCGCCCTGGGCAGGGGCCCAGGTTGCCGCTCCCTAGAGCGGGCCCTGCTGTTCAACTCGAGTGGATTGTCAACCTACGGCTGCGTCGTGCTCAATTTACTTCCTCGTGCGATGTGGACATCATATCCACTCTTGTTGTACAAACTACTAACACGTACAGTTCACTCTATAAGTAAATTCATTCTTACGCACAACCTGATATGCCTAATATAATAATCAAGTTACCCTTGAACCACTCAAATCGTAACATTTAAATGTTTGACAGTGATATTGTTATTATTTAAGATTTAAAGTTCAAATCAATACTTTATAAATTATAAACCGATCTTTAATTTATTAGTAAGAGTTGTAGAAAAAGTATAGTACGTATAACGTGTTGTAAAGCAATTACGCAGTCATTTAATTACCGCACTCGCCGCTACGCAGCTCGTTCGCAATTTTTTATACTTTTTTATACATTTGGTTACAAAATTGACTGATAAATTGCTTAGTTTTTTTACAATTTTGTTGACAGATTTTTCTGCCTTTAGCAATAAAAATAATTTATCAATTTCACTCTAATCTTAGATTACGAACATTCTTCCTTATCAGTTTTATAGCAACTGAAATTTTAAATTGTAACGCCATTGATTTTAAGTTTGTGCCACCGCGAAACGTTCCCTTTTCGCTCCCGATACGAAGTTCTAGTTGTCGTTTGTGTTTTACTGACACTTTAACAGTTCTTGATCTCTAATTGTCTAATGTCTTGTGGCGTTTACGTGCCTTATCTGATCGATTTATTCGCAAAATGAAATGTTTAAAGTTTTATATTGCTTTTATTGAAGTAATAAAAAGATTTCGATGTTTTTAAGAAAAAAAAATTGTAAATCGACGTGAAAGGTTGCTTGCCTTTTGTACAGTATGTCCACGGATGGGGTTTACAAGAGGACAAATGGACTAAAAATTGAATGATACGAAAAAATCCACTCCTAATAAACATTTTTGCTTGTCTAGAAAATACGATTCATCATAAGAAACTTCAATTTTTTTATACAGGGCGGGTAAAAAGTGCAAAAAAGTTATTTTGCTTTGGAGTAAACATACTTTATTTTGAAAGATACGAAAAAAAGTCACTCTTAATGAATGTGTTTTCTACACAACAAACCGAAGTAGAACAATTCATTAAAAGGTTTACCTATGTAAAAATTATATCCTAAAACGTATTCGCTGGCACACCTCTGACTGGTGAACCTAGTTCAAATAATAATGACACTTAAGGTGATAGGTACTTGTTGTCAATGTATTTATTTAATGAAGTTATTATTTAAGTAAAAATTCTATCTACTGAACAAAGAGTTTTTACAATACAATGTTATGGGGATGGTCAAGTTTCACCGAGAAATTTGTAGGAATCCCAATAACTAGGATGACAATCTGCAAGTTAATAAACAAGTTCCAGAGAACTGGTTCGGTTTTGAATCTAAAAAAAAGAAGAGATACCATGATGATGCTGCTACAGTCTTAGTTCTTCAATGTGTTAAAGAAAATCCTATGACGTCCATAAGAAATCGTGTTACTCAGTTGGAAGTTGTGAAAAAAAGTCAAATTGAGAAGATCCTTAAAGCAAATAAATTGTGTCCGTATAAACCGCACTTTAATCAAAGATTGGAAGAGGGAGATTACTCGAAACGACTTGATTTTTGCTTGTGGATAGGAGACAACATTTTAAGTGAAAATGTTGATCTTTATAAATGTATCATGTTTTCTGATGAATGCGCATTTTCTACCAATGGAACCGTTGCAACCCAGCACGTTAGGTACTGGGCTTTAGAAAATCCCTAATTTAGAATTATGACGAAAATACAATATTTCACAAAAGTGAACGTGTGGTGCGCGATATCCATCCATGGCATCATAGGGTCATATTTTGCAATAGATTATAATATTTAGAAATGCTGGATACATATTTCAATGATGAGCTCGAAAATCTACCATTAAATTTTCGACAAAATATATATTTGAGCAAGATGGTTATCCAGCCCATTTCGCTCGTGAGGTTAGAGAATGGCTTGACCGCAGTTTTGGTCCAAGGATTGGCAGGAATGGCCCAGTTTTGTGGCTCCCAAGAAGCCCCGACTTAACCTTGACTGATATGTTTTTATGGGGCCGTTTAAAACAAATTGTTTTTTCTACCGCAGTACCAAATGATATTGAAGTGCTGAAGGGCAGAATTATCCAGGCTGTCCAATCGATATCTCAGGAAGAAATCAGAAATTCTTTCACTTGAGAAAGGAATTAGAAAAATGTGTCGAGTATGGTGGTGGAGTTTTTGAATTAAGAAATCGTTATCGTATTCTTTTCATATTAATAAAAATGTTCGTATTATTATTACTTCATTAAATTAAGACATTGACAACAAGTATCGCCTATTCATTATTCAAGCAAAAACGTTTATTAAGAGTGGATTTTTTCGTATCTTTTAAAATAAAGTATGTTTACTCTTAAGCAAAATAACATTTTTGCAGTTTTTACCCACCCTGTATAAAATTTTTTTCTTATGATGCATCGTATTTTCTAGACAAGCAAAAGCGTTTATTAAGAGTGACTTTTTTTCGTATCTTTCAATTTTTAGTCCATTTGTCCTCTTGTAATAATAATAATAATAATAATAATAATAATAATAATAATAATAATAATAATAATAATAATAATAATAATAATAATAATAATAAAATAAAGGCTGATACGGACAATACGAACCAAAAATATTTGGAAAATTTGTCCTTATTTGAAAATAGTGACCCGACCTTGAGACCGAGTATCCCTAAGCTAAGATTCAAGAAAGGAAACCCACGAAATACTAGCAAGAGTAAACCTAGCAGCAGGGACGTCCTTAAATAGAACTGAGGACCTCGAGACATTACACAGTGGGGTATATGCAGCAGCAGTAACTGTAATTGAACTCAATGGTCAGGCATTATATCTCAGAACTGATAAGAAAACAACCAAGAAACAAGCGGTGCCCGCTTGGAAAATGAGACTTGAAAAACAAATCAGCCAGTTACGAGCACAAAGTGATATAATTGGAGAACATCTAAATGGAAACTCTAGCAGCAAGGTTTCTAAAAAGGTTAAAGATATACTGAAAGCAGAGAGCATTCCTTTAGACAGTCCCGATGTAAAACGGTTGCTAACAATCGTAAGAGACAATACAAGACAAAAATCTAAGGCTAAAGGAGCTCGTCTAAGACGATACAACAAAGCCACAAAGAGGAAGGTTCAAAACCAACAGTTCACCAGTAACCAAAAAACCTTCTATAGGACATTGAGCCAAGAAGAAAACGACGTTACTCCAACTAATGACATAAATAAAGACCAATTTAATGCATTTTGGAGTAATATTTGGTCCGACGCGTCCCATTTCGACGAAAAAGCAAGCTGGCTCGAAAAAGTTGAAGCCGAGGCTGAAACTTTGCAAGAAATGCCTGAGCCGCAAGTAACATCCAGTGATATAAGGGATGCCACTAAGAACTTGGCTAACTGGAAATCACCGGGACCTGACCAAATTCATAATTTCTGGCTCAAAACTTTCACCACCCTACACCCTGTTATCGTAAACTGCTTTAGCAAGGCTCTCCTAAACCCCGAGCACTTCCCAGCTCATCTTGCCAGTGGCAATACCTTCCTTTTATTTAAAAAAGGGCAGGTAAACGACCCAAAAAATTACAGACCGATCACCTGTCTGTCAGTGGTGTATAAACTTTTGACATCAGTCATGTATTCAAAAATATACACACACTGCATAAACAACAACCTGGTAGCTGATGAGCAAAAGGGCTGTATTAGGAAAGCTTTGGGTTGCAAGGAACAGCTTACAATCGATGCCGTTATTATAAAACAGGCAGAAGTTAAAAGGCGAAATCTAAATATGTGCTACATAGATTATAGTAAAGCATTCGATTCTGTTCCTCACGACTGGCTAAAGAAGATATTGCAAATATACAAAGTACACCCCCTAATACGCAACATGTTAGGCACCCTAATGGAGCAATGGAATACCAATCTCCATATTGGACAAGAGAAGCTTGGCAATATAAATATATCAAAAGGTATATAAAGGTATACTCTTTAAGCCCCCTCTGGTTCATTTTGGCCATGAACCCACTGTCCTCACTACTAAAATCAACATCCTACGGATATCGTCCCAACTTAACTGAGAATTTTAGAATAAACCACCTTCTATTTATGGACGATATCAAACTCTACACTGAAAGCAAAACCCACCTACAGTCCCTAATTCAAATAACCAAGACATTTAGCGATGACATCAAAATGTCGTTTGGCTTAGACAAGTGCGCAATCTTGCATGTCGTACGCGGAAAGACTGAACAAAATCGTGGACTGCTTAAAGGCATAGATATATTAGATGAGGACAAAACATATAAATACTTAGGCATCTCCCAAAACCAACAAATAAACCACACAAGCCTAAAAAGGGAGTTTAAAAACAAATACAAAAGCAGACTAACAAAGCTTTTTAATACTCACCTGAATGCGGGTAACCTTACTACTGCCATCAACACCTGGGCAATACCAATACTTACCTACTCATTCGGAATCCTTAAGTATTCAGACACGGATTTGCACGAACTAGATAGGCTTACGCGCAGGCTGCTAACAAAATTCAGATTCCACCACCCACGCTCTGCACTTGAAAGAATCTACCTAAAACGAAAGGAGGGAGGAAGAGGTCTCATTAATATATATAACTTGTGCAAGTCGCAAGAGACCTCTATGAGAAAATACTTCCAAGAATCGAATGGGGAAATTCTTAAAAAAGTGGTAGCAGCAGATGCTGGATATACAGCCCTTAACTTAAAGCAAAACGGATTACCTAACATCATCCGCGCGCCGCCAAGTCAACAGCTTGTAACTTGGCAAGAGAAAGCTCTACACGGCAAATACCCTACTGCACTCCAAAATCCACTCATAGATAGAGAAATGTCACTGAATTGGTTAGAGAAAAGGCAGCTTCACGCTGAAACAGAAGGTTTTATAATCTCTATCCAAGACCGTGTCATTCGAACTCGAAACTATGAAAAGGTCATCTTGAAGAAAAATGTGGAAGATGTGTGCAGAAAATGCAATTGCCCCGGAGAAACGATAGAACATATCACGGCGGGTTGTGGTGCTATGGCCCCCAACGCCTACCTGGGGAGACATAATCAGGTGGCTAAGATCATCCACAAGGAACTGGCCCATAAACTAGGGCTAAGGGAAAACCTCCTACCATACTACCAATACTCACCCGAGCCAGTCCTTGAATCCCCTGAATATCTCTTATACTGGGACAGGCCAATAATAACGGATAGAACAGTGGACCACAACCGTCCGGATATTCTCCTCATCGAAAAAAACACCAAGAAAGCTTTCATAATCGATATAGGTTGCCCACTAACACACAACCTCTCTAAAAACCGAATCGGAGAAGAAGACCAAGTACTCGAATTTGGCTATAGAGATAAAAAATATATGGAAGCTAGATAAAATCGACATAATTCCGATCATAATATCGGTGGAGGGAGCTATGACGAAAAATTTCAAGCCCAACTTGGAAAAACTGGGCCTATCAGGTTATTTATACCAACTAATCCAGAAAAGCGTCATCCTCCAAACTTGCCATATAGTACGGAAGTTTCTAAACAGTACAGGTTAAGATGAATTTCTTCTCTGTACTGTAAATAATACCAGCAAAAAGCTGTGAGAGAGACATTGAGAACATAATAATAATAATAATAATAATAATAATAATAATAATAATAATAATAATAATAATAATAATAATAATAATAATAATAATAATAATAATAATAATAATATAGGTGGTATGGCTGTGTGTGTGCTTGTTTGTTCTTAATTGCGTAAAGCGGGTTATAGGTAGAGTTGAGCCGTTTAAAAAATTTTATACTGACATACTTTACTTACCTAATCCAAAAAGTGAAATTTTATACGATTTATTAAAATTTTCAAGTGAAACTTTGAACTCACACAATACATGTTGATAACCACTACACTATTACCAATTATGGTTAAAATAATATACGTGGTAGTTGATTTATTAGTTTCAAATTGATATTTGTAAAATTTGTGTGTCAAAAAAGTTAGTAATTGTGTTTTTTAATGGAATTAATAATGTATTAAACCATAAACCTAATTCATAAAATTACGCAACCTAACATACACGACTAATAAAGCAAGCTACAAAGCGTGTCGTTCATTTACTGCTGTAAACCGGTTGACCTAACATTCCTCTGCGGTCTAAATTATATTCATTTTTATCAAATATTTAGTGACAAGCGTTGAGCTATTATTTCTGTGAGCCAAATGTTGGTTTTCTCATGGAGACAAAGATCACAGCAGGTCAAGCCAGACGTCAACAGAATAACATATTTGATTAATATTACTATATTACCAACCTTTAAAAAATAAAAGAAGGTTTCGTTATATATTTTACCTACGACCACTACTGTAAATACTTAAAAACACACCGTTTCCGATCAATGTAAGATTCCCATTACGCACGGTAAAAAAATCGCACAGCTGGTAAAAAAATCGCACAGTTTTCCTAGCAACCGCTTAGCAACGGTCAATACAAACAAACTTATTCAAAAACTGACATAATCGTAGATCAAATTTGTATGTGAGTAATATTATAAAGTGAAATTAGTTTGATTAGGTACATAAAAAATGTCGAGTGACAGTGAAATAGAAAATTTAACTCCACCCAATATTAGCGAAATTGCAGAAGCTGCTAAAAACAACTTGTTACCGGCGAAATCTGAATATCGATACAAATTTACTTACCAAAGATTTATGGAATGGAGATTAAAAAACGACGTTAAATCATTTTCCGAGAATGTAATGATGGCATATTTCCAAGAACTATCAAAAACGATGAAGCCTTCCTCACTTTGGTCATTTTACTCAATGTTAAAGGCCACAATTAATATAAATCACAATGTCGATATTGCAAACTACTCCAAATTACAAGCTCTTCTGAAGAGAAAATCGGACGGCTTTAAATCCAAAAAATCCAAGATTTTGACAAGCAAGAATATAAACGATTTTCTAGAAAACGCACCAGATGATAAACATTTGTTTATGAAGGTAATATATTGAGCTCAATATAATGTTAAATGTGTAAATTTATTTCAAATCGTCTTTTAGGTTGCTCCTATAATTGGTATAAGCGGTGCATGCAGGAAACAAGAGTTGCGTAATATAAAACCGTCAGATATCCAAGACACAGGGAAGAATCTAATTATTAATATTCCCGATTCAAAAACTAAACGGCAACGTTCTTTTGTGGTGTTAGAATATTTTTACCCAAAGGTTAAAAAATATATAAACATTCGCTCTGCAGTAAGTACAGCTCCAAATTTACCTTTTTTTCTAAACTATATAAACGAAAAATGTACCAAACAGTCTGTTGGTATTAACAAGTTAGGAAAGGTTCCAAAAGAAATAGCCAAATATCTGGGACTACCAGAAGCAGCGAATTATACAGGACACTGTTTTCGACGCTCGTCCGCGACTATTCTTGTTGACGCGGGTGGTGATTTATTAGATTTAAAAAGACACGGCGGATGGCAGTCCTCAGCCGTAGCTGAAGGGTATGTGGATAATTCCCTAAATAATCAAACTAACAATTCGTCTAAAATATCATCTGCAATAGCAAGTACTAGTAGTAGTACTAATAGTATTAATGAAAATTTCATTGAGGCAACTAATAATGTAAATCTTACTTATGCTTCAACAAGCAAAAAAAAACGATATACCTTTTGTCTTCAATAATTGTTCTGTAACTATAAATAATTATTGTAATGAGAATAAATAATATTATAAAAAATAACATTTGTAAATTTAAATAATCATAGTGTAGAATTATTACAATATATACCTTCTCGTTGATGTTATCACGTTCTTAAATTAATAATATTGTTACCAGTTAAGATGAAAAACTAAAACTAAATGATGTTGTGTGAATAAGTAGGTCGTAGGTAAAGTATGGTACGTAATACGTGTTGTAATGCAATTACGCACTCATAGAATTACGCACTCGCCGCTACGCGGCGTCGTGCGTAACTTTTCTATTTGTGCGTAAATTGCTTTTTACAACACTTATTACGTAATATACTATATTACGATACTGAAAATTGTGCCGTAACAAATTTGTTATCAAAAAAAATAAAAAAAAATTATTTATAACATTTTTATACATAATTCTCGAGATTAAAATACAAAAATAGTATAGAACGAGCTTATGATTAAAGCTTGGTATTTTATTGACCATAGTTACGTTAATAAAATAAAACATAGTATTATTGTTTGCTTTCTATTTTCAGATACTTTCGCAAGTAAAGTCGCAGCCATCCACGACAAACACGCAGACGCTAGTGTAGGAAACGTCACAGGCAGTAATGCTGTCAACGTCTTCTTAGGAATAGGTGTGGCATGGTCGATAGCTGCCATCTATCACGGAGCTCATGGACGAAAGTTCAAGGTGGACCCAGGAAGGTGAGAATAACAATACCTTCTCCTTTCATTAGTTGATTATTAAAAAGCACTAAAAAAGGTTCCTTCAACTAAAAAACAACAACATTTTATTGTCAGTTATGTTTTTAATACTAAAGGTATATTTTTTCGTAAAAAATTTTATATAAAAATCACTATAAGAACAAACTTGAACCCCTTTTACCCAACTGGCTCCTACTTTTGGTGACATTTTCTAACTACCGATATTTTTAAAACCAAGATTCTATTCAGCGTACAAGTTTATCAAAAAAAAAGTCGATATTTCACCTTTGTATCTTTTAAAATAATAGTAAAAAATCTGAAAAAAAAACAAAAACGTGAACATTAGATTTCAAATAGAAAAAACACAAAAATACACTAATATATATCTTTTATTCACCCTTTTTAGAGTAACCTCCACAAATATAGCAGTCTCCCTCCTATTTCCGTCTTCTGTAAAGACGTCAATAAAAAATATAAGCAACAATATTACATTTGTTGCGTTTACATTGCTTCCGTACTTGATAATATTATTTTTTTCAGACCATTCTGTAAAGTTTTAAGTGCGAGTAATAAAAATAACAACATTCCTAAACAAATGAAGCTCCAAAACGCAATTTACATGAACTTGCGAGTAGAACCTTATCAGAAATCGGTGCCACATATATCTCCTACAATAAATTATGTCTGAAAAGTATGGATCTTATAAAACAAGTTGTTTTACTGTTATTTTAAGGACACTAAGTCAAATATATTTGTATGTTTTTGACACTTCCCTGTTTTTCCACGACGAGAAAAATACGACAAGAAATGGCCTTTTAAATACTTTACGGAAAATCTTGATTTATTAGCCCTTTCGGTCCGTATTGGTCAAAGGGAGTATTGTAGAAGTTATTGGATTTTGGAAAGATGAAATATTATGTTAAAAGATTAAGGAAAAATATGAGAAAGGTAAACGTATTGTGTGAACGTGGTGGACTTAAGAGCGAAGACTACCCTAGCAGGATATCATGATTGACTGCATCGGCCTCTCTCGGTCAAAAATGTAAGCTAATCGAAATAATACTTTACGCCAAATCTGGCAACAACGCCGATAACCTTCATAATTTATAATATTTTATTTTAATTTTTAAATTCAGGACAAGCCAGTACGGAGAGATGAGTCATCATCATCCTGGTAAGAAAATGGTCTATGAAGGTATAAAATATGAGGGACCCGACGCAGAGTTATTAAGTTAGGCATTTCATGTTTTGCACATTTTACCAGTATCCTAGGAAGCGTTTCCAAAAATATTTTTGATTATACAGGGTGTCCCAAAAAGTGTGACGTCGTGATATATTTTAAAAAATTACATATTATATAGGTATACTTTCTTGCTACTTTGGACACTTTATTTATTATTATATATTTACCCACATACAAGTATTTTATAGAAATCGGTTCAGTGATATCAGCGAAAAGAAAAGAAAATAAAAAAATAGATCTGAATAACCAGTTTTAAGAGCCATCAATCATCATCATCACTAAGGTAAGAAAATGGTCTATGGAGGTATAAAATATCTGGGACGAGGCAGAATTATTAATTAAATTACTCGTTTGGTATTTTGCTGACTTTACCAGTATCCTATGAAGCGTTTCGAGAAAATATGTTTCATTATATGGGGTATCCCAAAAAAAGTGTGACGTCATGATGATATCAGCGAAAAAATAAAGAAAAAAAGTGTAGAACCATTGGTTAAAAATAAATAAAATATAAAAATAGTGTCTCATTAAGAAAATTATACAAGGTACTTAATAAATAAGGTGTAACAGTCTCGTAAACAAAGTTTAATTAATATGAATTATACAGGGTGTCCAAAGTTTAGTGTCAATCGTTAAAACACTTTATAATTTTTATTTTCAATTGGAGTCACTGTATATTCTTACGTCATTCCATGCAGATTTAATAATTAATTAAATTAATTAATTTAATATTTTTTCCATTATTTTTTTGAAACGTATGTGTGTTACAATAACAAGGCAAATTTAAAATGATTAAAAAAAAACTATTTTTTCATCGTAAATGGGTGTAATTACATATTTAAACGTGGTTTTTAGTTCTGATCAACTTTTTTTAATAACAATTTTCGATATTGTCAGAAATAAAGGTACTTTGCTCTTGGGCAAAATTCATATTTTTTGAGAAACCTCGTATAATACGTCTAGAAGAATTTAGTATCTGCTAGTTGGATTTTAGGTTTTAGACCATGCAGAAGTTTTTATGAGGAATAACTTTTTTTCGTAAAATTAATAATAAAAAAGTTTTCCATATGGTTCCAACTTCCAACTTACGGAGACATACTGTATATAGTGGTTTCAGTAATTATTTGCATATAACAAAAAATCAATAAGTCGATTCTTATTCTAATTTAAAATATTCAACTTTTTCTTTCAAAACTTGTATTTAGACTATTACTTTATAAACAACCGAGTAAGTAAGTAAACAACTTTGTTCAATATAATTTTTGCTAAAAATAATAAATATTGTTACTTTTCTGTCGAAGCATTTTCCTGTTTTCCTAATTTATTAACACCCTATACTTATAGGTATATCTGATCTAAAATATATAATATTAATACGGCCAACTGATTTTCTCAACAAGTAGAAATTTTTTGTTAAGAATGACTTTTGGTCCTAAAATCAACAATAAAGATTTTTTTCTATTGTCCACTCCTCGAACACACTCAACTGTATATTATAGTATCTACTCAAACTTTTGACATTTTTTTCTAGCAAACATTCTATCCCCTATTCTCTCTCACTCTTTTGTTTTTTAACAAATATAGCCCTAGCCTATATGTATTATAAGCAACCTAACTACTTATAGTATTCACAATTTATTTTAAAATTCCTCCCTTATGATGAAAACATGTTATACTTACAACTTTTTACGAAGCTGTCGCCTACTTTTCCGCCTTTTAGATAAGTTTAGACCTTTCGCCATTATTTTATTGTTTGTAACAGAAACAGATAAATAAACAAATTAACCAAACACAAAGAGTAAAAAAGTCAATAGGTCCACAGTAAGCACTTACTCACTTACACTACCACAAAAGATGCACAATCAGTTCATAATAATTGTCAACAATATCATATTATAATCTGTACGGCACGAACAATCCGGTACATCCCATTAAAACTACGAAACGATATATAAAACAAAACAAGAAAAATGACGTCAATACATATCCTTGTGAATACCCGTCGCCGTGTCACAAAGAACCGAGCTGATGCTTTTAGCAATTTCCCACGTTGCCAAATGGTTACCAAATGGAAAGGGCGGTAATATAAATATGACCAGTTGAATTTTCATTTTATTTTGAAATATGATGGAATATTTGTACAATGGCACGTACAAGAGTAGGAAATATTCATACAAATTCTAGGTATTTGCTCAGTTTTTAATTTGTTTGCCTATAAAACGGTTTAAATTGACATTTAAATAAAATAATTACGATAATTAACACACGGTTTTGAATCTCGTAATGTGAAGCAAACTCCATGAAGAAATATACGATTTTACAACTTTTAGCCCAAAAGAAAATTACAAATAATTTAACGTAATTCTTACAAATGAAATAATCTATCTGCCATAAGTTTTACACGGGAAATTGTTTAGCTGATAGAATGGCGAAGGTAAATTAATTATTTGTGTAGTCTTCGGTCTTAAGCCAAATTTACTTGCGCGATTGTCACAGGATTTATATAATAAAAAAATATGACACTTCTATTTATTTAGTAGAGGCTCATGAGCGTAAATATAGAGCAAGAAAGAGTCAAATAAAAAAACGTATCGACGATGGTTACGTAGCATTTAATCTTTTCACGCCAAAGGCCAATTACATTCCTTCCACTTTTATAGGCTGAATACAGGATGTTTCTTAATGATAGGCGACCGTAATTTCAAGGGCGCATTCCTGAACCAAATTCAAGTAGAAAAGTGTTTTTTTTTTATTAATATCTCGAAGCTTCTTTTGGGGATTTATTGAAATTTGGTACTGCTGCTTATTATAATAAGACGCTAAGTTAGCACTAACTGAAAGATAATTATGAGTTCCAGTGGCGTCTCGGGGGGCAGTCTTACAAATAATATTGACAAAGAAAATGTTCGCTACTAAGGTTTTTAAAAATTTTATACTTTTTTCGGATTAAGCCGCTAAAACTACAATTTTTTTGTCGCTTGATGTTTTTCATATCTTATTTTGTTTTCGAGAAAAAAATTAAAAAACCACTTCATTGTACTTCGAAATATTGTTAAAATAAAATCAACTTAACTTTGATCTTTGCTCAATATTTTTTAAAATCTAACAAATAAAAATTAATAACCATTCATAAAAAATGATGGAAATGAGTACCTCCCGCTTCTATGCAGGCTTCCGCTCATTTTCTCATCGAGTGACGAACTCTTTCGAAAATTCCTTGCGTGTTAAGTATGGCTCCACATCCGTTAACAATACTGGGTCTCCCAAAAGTCCCGCATAAAATTAATATCAATTAAAGGAAAAAGATCTAGGAAAAACTCTGGGACACGTAAATTTTTATTTTTAATTGTGCATTTTTTGGCGCAAAAAATATTATACAGGGTGTCTCATAGAACTGTCGTCACGTCTTTAACAATTTTTTTTAATGGAACACCCTATATATTGTATTATTTTCTGATTTCCCACAAAATTCTACGCTTATGTTGTAAATGTCATATGTCTAAATTCAATAGTTTTTGAGATATTGACGTTTAAAATATGGCATTTTTTGACTTTGACAGGCTGTAGGAATATTATTCCTTAGTTAACTTGGTTTTATTTTAACAATTTTTCGACGTGAAATGATGTGGTTTTAATTTTTTTCCTCGAAAACGAAATAAGAAACGAAAAAAAATTAGGAGACAAGAAAGTTGTATTTTTAGTGGCTTAATCCAAGAAAAATATAAAATTTTTAATAAACTCAGTAGCCTACTTAGAGGTCATGATTCCTTATATTTTCTTGTAGTATAATTCCCCTAATTTTTTACCTGCGGGGTGCGCTACAATAAAGTTGTTGTTTTTTTTTTAAATCCAAAATGCAGTGTGTCCAGTAATAGAGGCAAACCTTAGAGAGCGAAATGTTATGTTTCATATATTTTTTTTCAAATGTGCTCCTGACCGACTTATCAGGCCCCAAAGAAGAGTCTTGTTAATGTATACTGGCATGTGCTACTAATATAAAAATATGCTGAAAATCCGTTAGTAAATTTTAACATTTTTTGAAATATTTTTGCTAAAAAAATTTTTTTATTGATTTTTTCCAGTCTTGCATTCTCCGTGACGATATTCTGCACAGAGGCCGCCATTGTCATCTGCATCCTCCTCCTTCGGCGTTCCAAAGTGATCGGAGGAGAGCTTGGAGGGCCAGAGTGCCTCAAATACCTCACCTCTTCAGTGTTGTTCGGTCTATGGATTATTTACTTGGTGGTGTCTACATTAGAAGCGTACGGTGTTATACATGGATTTTAAGTTATATAAAAATGCGTATGTAGTTTTAGGTAGATCTAGTTTGTATTTTAGAAATTTTCTTGGAACAGGCAATTTACGTCGTTCAACGATTGTGAGCAAAGTCTACGATTGGTCGGGCGTAGACATGTCCCTAACAACAAAAGAGTTCCTCGCAACTTATAAGTCCTTAGGCGTGTATACTGTATTTGTATTAACATCTCATGATCTTCAGCCAATAGTGGCGGTTACAGGAAGAAGAGATGCGTCTCCTTCCGTAAGTAAGAGAGAAAATAGGTATCTACTTTTCTTAAATTTATGGTTATTTTATAAAGCTTTCCGCCTAGGGCATTGTAGATTTATTCTTTTTTAATTTAGTTTTCATATCGGCTACTGATTTAATCCATATTCTACCCACCGATGTGTGCCAAGAAAAATTATGACATAAACGGCCTGGTCTAAGAAAGTTTAAGCTTCTACATGGTGGCTCTTGTTTAGTGTTAAGAGGGAACCAAACCGTATTAAAGAGGACGTCGTGGATATTTTGTGATTTGTAACGTTATTTATAGTTTTTCGAAAATATACAGTAGAATCATCTACAGTGACCGCCAGAAAGTAAGAAGTATATGGAATTTTTATTTCATTTTTGAATTTCATAAATTAATATTTTTTTTGAAAAAGTTCTGCATATCTTCAAACCAATATAATACCCAGCAAAGTCTTATAGTATACGAGGAATAGTCAAAAATTAAAAATTGACTTAGAGTACCCCCATTTTTCAGTTAAAAATAACATTTATAATTTTTTTTACCTAAATATAAATATATTGGTATTTAAAAAAAGATAACAATTAATTGTTTGTGAATAACCCTGTATAAAAAGTAGATCACACATTGTTTATATCTTTTTTATGTTAGACTTTATTAGCGATAATTATGGCAGAGTAGTCAATTTCGAAAATATTATGATTTTTAGTAAGTAAAAACAAAAGTCTAAATATTTTTTGCAGAACACTGTCTTTTATTATTTTTTACGAATTTACAAGCATTCCAACTTCACAAAAAAGAAGCAATTCTTATTTTGTGTCCAAGGAAGGAAGGTATAACTTTATTTTTATAATTTTTGTTCAACCTGAAAAATGGGGATACTTTCCAACGATCTCGTCGTTGGTACTTTCCAATTTCGAATTTTTGACGGTTCCTCGTATACCATAAGACCGTCGCCGGATTTGGTGGGTATTATTTTAGTTTAAATATATATATCTTCGAAATAAAATAAATGTATTCAATTTACAAATAAAGAAAAATTACCGGCTGTTTAATCGGTCCAAACAAATATAAAAAACCACAACTCTCCTGACAGTATGACTGACCTGACTTAATAGCTTGGAAGCTTTAAATAATAAGTTCGTCTAAGATTTTCAGGTAAGAGATATTGAAATATGTAAACAGCTGCTGTAACTTCTAAAATTAAAAAAATTCATTATTTAAAAGAATATTAAAGCCATTATTTATATTTTCTTAATTCTAAACAGTATGATTTGCTGTCGTTGAAGTGAGGCGTTAAAAATAGTCATTCTATTACTGAATATTATCGAAGATTTTGTGTAGAAGAAGTTTAGTGTCCGTAATAATAAAAAAGAAAGTTAGCGACAAGCAGACAAAGTGGTGATATAAAGTATACAGGGACACCAAAATAATGGGTTCCCTGGGGTACAGGTAGACAATGACGGCCGTTTCGTCTCTATTAATACTCTACGGAAAGTCATAACTCGTAAGTAACTTCAAAAACAGTGAAAACGCGCTTTCAAGATTTATTTAAAATAAATAAGAAGTACTTCGGTACTTATATAATACATTTTATGCATAAAATTTTATAGTAATTGTGTCGAAAACTAGAGATTTTTATAATAAGAAAGTGCATCTGCATCAGAACAAATTTTTTCCACGACCATTACTGAATGCAATAATTCCAAAATCATTTTTGATAATAGAATGTAAAAATTCTCCCTCTTGAGTTGGAATATTTATTCTGAAACACTTGCTTCTTATGCGTTTTGCGTGTATTTTTATTCCATAACAAGATACGGAATGAATATTCTGTAATTGATCTAAACGACATAGGTTGCCATGAATTTCGAAACTGTCAATGTCAGCAGACAACTTTTAGTGCAAGTCAAAATATGAGTGAAAAATCGGATGAATCAGATATGGAACTGGATAATACTCCACCTGAAATTACAAATATTGCGAATAGTAATTTTGGTGGTGGAGCAAATATAGTCTGCTACTCGGTTAGAATGAAAATTCGCGCTCGCTCGCACTCGGATCAAATTTTCATTCCAACCTCGTTACAGAATCTACTATTACCTGACAGATTTACATATTTTTGGGTATATTCTTAACCTCACTTTTGTTAACTGTCAGGAAACGACTCGCAAAATTTACAACATATAAATCTGGTTTTGTTGTAATTAACCACTCTGATTGGTAAGTTTTATATCCTAACTAGGATGAATATTATTTGATATGAAATCATATCCGGTCAGTTCACTGGAATACCAACTTTTCCAATCACTTAAGTGTAAAGGAAACAGCAAATTTCTATTTGGAAGTAGAAAAATTAGTGTTTGCTTCCGATTTATAATTCCACCAATTTTCATTTGTTTTAAAACAATTTTGATTGAGTGCTAGAGTGATAATCAAATCTAGGAAAAATGCTATAAGTAGCCATTTTTTTCTTTTTAAATTTCTCGATGCCCTGGCTAAACTTTCCATGACAATTTTAAATGCTGACGACTTAATATCTCTAAACTCACGGTTCGCAGTTTGGAATCGATTCAATTCCTTGAATGTTACTTGTGTTCGGCACATAGTTTCACAACTTGAAAGTTTTAAAAATCGAGAAATACGAAAATACGGGCACAATTTTAAAGTTTAATAAAGTGTACAAAAAGTAGTAAGTATATATTTGCACTAGTTTCGTTGATTAAAGAAAGATGTTATAAATTTCGTAAAAGTAAAGAAAACATTTCTCTTTCAACTTTTAAGACAACACAGTAGTGTTTTTATCAGTCAGTCGTAGGAAATCCGCGTGGATCTAGGGACGCCAACTATGGAGGTCATAACCCTTCTCCCTTTTAAAAAGAAAAACACAACGAAAATTATTATTTTGACTAACTCTGCATCTTTGGCACCAGTCAATCAGAGAGTGTATTAATTTTAATTTTAAGAGGTTCCTGATTTTCTACTGAAACCTCCTTCCTTCTAATGCGATTTATACAAGAAAAAAGATCCCTGGCCTACTTGCGTAGACTTCCAAAAAATAATCTAGCGTACTCAAACCTCCCTATCCTACTTCTCTTTTTCTTTCCAAAGTAACTACTAGAAAAAAAATGGTCCCAGGAATGCACATTGCACATCAGACCTCTCCTCCTTCCCAAAAAAAAGATTCCCCGACCTATTTAAACCTCTTCGGTCATGGCCACCGTGTTCTCCAGGGGGCCAAGTACCAAGGACAGACAAATAAGTCATAGGGTAATTCGAGGAGAGTTGGCGCGTCAGGAGAGATGACACAGTCATAGTTCCCGCGATAATTGAGCTTTATGAGAAGCAGCCATTACAAATTAGTTTAGTCATGATTGTAATAAGGAGGTATGCTTACGGTGGATTTTTGTTTATTTCGCCACCAAAATTTTTTAGCGTCGTTAGGAATAATAAACTATACAGGTATGTTTGGTCGTATTTTTTATAATTTATAGTGGATTATTGTAGGTGCTTAGAGTGTGTAGTTACTTCTTATCTGAAATTCTCACATTGTTGCAAACAATGTCGGTAACATTTGCTGCGTCGTCTCTCCTAATAATGTAAGGTGAGATGACGCACTGTGAATCAAGGGAAGTTGACGCACTTACTGTAATTCATTCTAGCAACTGTTTCATCAATATTTCAGCAACATCCGAATACAAAAGAAAACGGAACATTGTAAGGGGTAAATGAACAATACAGCAATTATCAGCAGCAATTAGTGCTATTGGGAGCCGAGAGATGGGCATCCGTCAAGCTGGTCGTAAATATACCATTCCTGAAGGAACCTTACGACGTCGAATGAAAATCAGAGATCTTTAAAACAAGAAGCTAGGGCCGCCTTCTTTGTTAGGGACTGAAAACGAAGTCAAAATAGTGAACCACATTAAAAAGCTATGGCTTTTGAACTAGCAGAAAAATTAAAATTGTCACACAAATTTAATGAAGATTCTCGAAAAGCTGGCTATCATTGGTTTGCACCTTTATAAAGAAGAAATAAAGAACTTATAATAAGGAAATTCGAAGGCGTTCTTCAAGAGGTGAGGATGAATCAAATATTTGTGTGGGAAGTAGAGAAAATTACAATCAGACGAAAAAAAGTGACGACTGGATTCAATGCATAAAATGCCAACGCTGGATGCATGAAGGCTGCACTCAATTTTTAGATTTTTGTGATTTTTGCCGCAAAAAATCTAATAAAAGCATTTGTTAGTGTTTTCTTGTTATCTATAGATTTACTTACGTACATAATATTTAAGGTTTTTGGTACTTTGAGTAAATCTGTGGATATTTATAAATGCGTCATTTAACCTAATATATCGCGTCATCTCTCCTATATACCTAAGTAGAGATGACGCAGTTAAAAAAAAACATTATTTTTCTTACAAAATACTGTTCTTTTAATAATTTTAAAATTATGTATTTGAAGCTAATACAAAGCCTTATGAAAATACATATTCGTTTTAATTTATTTCATTCGTACATATTTTTTCAATAACTTTTAAAAAATGTGCGTCATCTCTCCTTAAATTACCCTATGGAATTGGGGCTTAAATACAAAAAAATACTGGCTGCAGGAAGGAGAGGGGCAAGCGCCCCTTTTACACCCCCCTATGGATGCCCGTGGGCACAGGAACCTCTGAAAGAATATTTAAAAGTGAAGCTAAAAAATCAGAATATAACAATAATAAATAAAATAATACTAAATATCTAGTAAGACTTAAATAAAGACTTAACACTTCATTCTATGTAAAAAAAAAATTCTCATTGTAGTAATTAGAGAATAAATTTAAAAATTTAAATATAAAGTTAAATAATCCAAAATTAAAAAGTGCTTGCATTAAAACACAATTAGTAAAATCAAAAATAAAATTTAAAATCTATTTAATAAATAAAAATATTATATAAAAATAAAATATTCCGAGTTTTCATATATGCCTATTTTTGACATAAATCACAAAAGGTATAAGAGAATAATACAAAAAACAATTTTGAAAAAAATTCAAGATTTTCTTTGACTCAAGCTCGGATCATTTATTTATCCACGTCGAATATAGAATTGACCGATATTCCCTGAAGCTCGAAGGTTTTAAAATTCCAAATCTCCAGATACTTCAGATCCTTCGTCTGGTTACCTAGTTAGTCTGGAATCGATTTATCGTATAGGTGTATGATGGGCTGCATTTTCAAACAGGTAACAATGTAGTGCCTTAACTCGGGGTTTTCTTGAAATTGTTGAAATGTGACGAAGATGTTTAGCTTTAAGTGGTTTTCTAAGAAACTGGCACGAATTATTGTGTGTACAATAATTTACATTTTGTTGTAAACATAAAACATGGCAGCATTTAAAATGCAGTATAAATATTTTTATCGAACTAAAAATATGTGCACAGATGCACTTTCTTATTTTAAAAATCTCCAGTTTTCCACTTATTTCTAGACAATTACTACAAGATTTAATGCATAATATGTACTATACATATAGTTCCTACGAAATGAACTTTTTTACTAACCTTGGTTGGTTCTTTGCCATGCAAATATTTGCCAACCGCGATATTTTCTAATATATTTTGAACGGGGCTTCAACCACAATTGATCTTAAAACTTTTACTATACGCAACAGATCTAGAAAATTAACTGATAATTCTTCCTTAAATGGTGGAACATAAAGATAAGTAAATTAAACCAGATAAAACAGACGAAATTATAAGATTTCTAAAAAAAAAGTCCATTTTTAACTTAAGGTTATGTCATTTTTACAGGATTGCCACTTCTCTTTCCACGTTAACAGTGTTACTAGTTTGTAAATTGGCGATTATTTTGAAAAACTTTACCATAGTGAACGTTAAAAGTTATTATTAATGTACAAAAGCCGCTTTTAACTGTTTAAAACGAATTCTACGGCTATTTTGTTGTACTTTCGAAGTTATAATTCTTACAGACAAAACCCTAACAAACTCTTTTTTCTTCTGTGCATTTCAGCAAAACAGTTTAATTAAACTAGCTATGGTTGCAAAAATAAATTGTTTATTTTTATTAATAAATATATTGATTTTGGTCTTTTATTCTGCGAAAGGCCGATTGTGAGAAAGATAGATTTATTCAAAGTGAATATGATTAAATATAGGAAATTACCCAAATTGATAAATATGTTACGGTTTAATTTTAACCCATGGATTTGCCAACAAAATTAGTCTTTCTTCAATTGTTTTTAATTATCTTTCTCACTGGGTCACTAAAAAGACAAGCTATGATGCTTCATTTATATAATTTAACACAACACTTAAAAATTCCACAAAAATAATCATAAAAAATGAAAGACCCGGTCACAAAAGAAAAGGGGGCACAGAGGAATGATAGGTCGTCGCTGTCGTTACACCCAGGGGCTCTTTTGTAGATCCGGTCCTGCTCACATCACGCGCTTCATGGCATCCACAAAAAAAATGGTCAAAACGTGTTGTTTATAGTACATATTGCGCATGCTCCTCATGTGTACTTTAATTTACTATTTCAGTATCTAAATAATTACATAATAACTGTGAAACAGGTGCTTATTCGAGTGATGACGTAGTAAAAAGGGAATGGCGCCTAAATATCTGTACTATGTATGTTTAAGGGAAAATTGTTTTTTAATAACACACAGCGTTTAACCTTTTTTACCTTTTTGCCGACCCTCGTCGTTTCTTTTAACACGGATATATTCAGTTTTATCGTTTCGGGCTGACCCGGAATTCCTACGTGAGCGAAAAATCGAGCAATTAGATTTGGTGGTTGGTTGTCTGACAGCAACTAAAGCTGGGGTAGAAAATCGTGAAAGTAAGAACGCTTACGTGATAAAATTTAATTTTTCTATAATGTTATAAGAACTGCAGAAGAACATATGAAACGATATATTTTTTTTAACACAAAAAGTTTCTTAATAACGGTCCATTTTTTATGCCAATCGAAGGAAAAGTGGCAAGGGAGAATGGGGGAATGGCAGTCACTTAAACTTGATTGTGTACAGTTAATAAAATAATAGTCTTACACTATAAGTAAATAGAGTAGACGATAGCCTGATCATCCATCCCTTAGCTCATGGTTATTCATTCAAATCAAATTAATTGACATCAAAGACGAAGTTAGGGCCTGACTAATGAGGTGTCACAGAGAGTGTGAACAGACCAGAATTTCACCAGCCTGCGGCTAATTTCGGTTTAATACATTTTATCTAGCAAAGAGTACTTTAGGATGTTTTTTTTTAAACAAGAAAGGAACAAAGCACAAATTTTATTTATAATAAAGAAATATATTATTAAGATTTCTATTAAGCTTTAATAAAATATAAAAATTATTGCTCCAAATGGTTGACTGGTATTACCCGAAAGATGCTTGCAACGAACAATAATTTTTGTAGTTATGTTAGCATATGAAAATAATTTTTAAATTGAAAAATGTTTTTGCCGGCGTACAGACACGATTAAAATTTTAAAAAATTTATGCCTCCGCTCCGCTGGGAATTGAACCCAGAGTGCGCTGTCAATGTAAGGAGGACCTGATACTCTCACCAACTTCGGTTATATAACTTATTCAATTTTATGTTAGTAGTAATAGTCTGGAATCTCCTGTGATTCACAGACCGGGGAGGGTGTTATAAGGGGAAAGGGAACTCATTCACTACCACCGAACATTAAGATCTATTTTTCTTTTATCCGTACATCGACGACATATAGACATTATAATTATTAAAAAGGACATAACTTATTACAATCAACTTGTAAAAATTTTGAAATTAATATAAATAAATTTGTTCACAAATGAAGGATGTCATTAAATATTTGTGTTGTAACTATGGAAACACCGTAATATTGAATTGTCAAGCTTAACACATTTTAGTTTACAAGTAACCGTACAGAAATAATATTTCCTTACGGTACAATAATAAATATTTCCCAACAGTTATTTTCCGTTGCCTAGCAACGACTAAGTGTAAGGAAGCATTAACTTTTTCCTTCAGAAATGTTATCAAAAATGTCAATATTTCCGATCGATTTTCGGAAAAAAATATTTTTATATTATTTTGGGGATATTTCTGCATGACATTGACATATTGCATGTGGAAGATACATACGTCGTCGATAAATTTTATTTAATAATAATTATTGGATTTAAAGTAAACAATAAAAAGCAAATCATATTTTAGAAAATTGAAATAACTAAATACTGGGCTATCATATCCGTCTATATTGTGGAGAAAGTTATCTGTTTCACCGCTAGGACTTACGGAGATAAATACGAGGAACAGTAGAAAATGGCTAAAGAAAATTATCTTAACGAAATACCGAATTTAAAGAAAAAATATATTGGGTTGTTTTGTTAAAGTCTGTGTTTAACCGACGCAAATACAACCAGTTTTTTCTTTGGTAATATTTTTTTTTAGATGATAGTATTTTAAGTAAAAATTGTTCTTTATCCACAACAAATGTTTTAATCTCGTCTCGTATTTTTCTCGCCCTCGCCTCGTCTCGCAGGATGAAACGAAACTATAGTTTTTTTTAAGGGTGCGAGATTTTTCATTTTGGGAGACAGTTCCGAAACCCCATTTTTCTGATGACCAATAATAATGTAACCGAGCTCAAGCTCTGATTTCCAAATACCAGTCCGCCCATGGCAGTAAAAATGTTTGGTTTGTTACATCCTGATGTAATCAAGGAAACTAATTGCTTATGATTCTAATAATCGACAAAATTACAACTATGCTAAGAACAACGAACGAAATAGGCATATTTTGCTTTAAAACAAATTAGAAACGTCCACTTACACTTCGAATTTACACAAACAGTGATGTAAGTACGATGTTACTAATGTAAAGGTACTGATGCCTAATCACTTAAAACAATTTTTTTTTAAATGATATGCAACGCATGACTTAGTAGCCCTTATTATTCTTAAAGAATTATGTCATATACACGCTCACCATTGGGACCTTGTAAACGGTAAGAGATACAGGCAAAGTAGCGCAGTTTGGTTATACAGTAAACGCCACAAATATAACGTTTTATTTACATATCCGTCTTCCGCAAATAACTTTATATTACACAGAGATGTATTCAGTAAATTTATATAATTAATATATATTATATTAATATAGGTGATTCCCAAGTTGATACTTCTTTTTAGCTGTGTATAGAAGGCATTAACATAAACAACATTTTCAAATACCTTTTTCAAAAAACTCAAAAAAAAGATTCTGCCTAACTAGCTCGTTGAATAACATTAAGAAAACTTCTGGGTGTAGGATGAGCCCGCAAGGGAAAGCGTTCCGTGTATAATCTCGAAGCAGCAGCCGCACTTTAACGACACTCACCGTAAATTAGCACCATATCTACTAGTTCATTGTTTTCAAATTTTTCCAATTTCAAGTGTCCCCAATGTAAAATTAACTTGCTTCAGAGAAACACACCGCAGCGTATTGCCAAATAACTCATCACTGACCCGTAAATTGCATGACTAATAAGAGGTAAGACAAACAACATAAAGTATAGCAGGCTATGTTTTAATGACCAGTCCCGCATTTAGATTTTTTACTTCTGTATTTCGCCTATTTTTAAGTTTTTTGAAAATGTTGCTTATTTTAATTCCTTCTATAAACAGCTAAAAAAGAAGTATCAACTTAGGAATCACCCTGTATATATTAAATTGGTTCATATTATATCCTACCTTTTATAATGATTATTCTTACACTCTTCCTCTCCTATAGAAATGAACAAATTACAACTTTTATCAAAACAATAAAACCAACCCTTTAAAGCGTAAAATTAGTAAGTAAGTAGTAAGAATTTAAAAAATACGTATCTGTAAATATTAAGAGTCAACGTGGACTACAAAAAAGCCCTATCTAATTTATTCTAACAAATATTCTATTTGCCTTTAAAGACATTTTCTGTTTCTCATTTGCTCAATCAGTTAAAATCTAATATTACCATGCAAAACTCGACCAATCCATAGTAATTCTGATCGCCTTGCTCTATTCTTACATATAGCAGACCCAATCCTGCGTCATTCTCGCATCAGTCTTTTTTCTAAGGAGAATTTACATTGATGTGTTTACGATGATAAAGATTGAAGATGTTATTATTTGGGGCGAAACGTTGCTATTTGATTAAAGTAGTATCACTACTATTATTTTATTAGATAATTTACGAAACGGCAATATAAAATACAGGTCCGTATTTAAAAACATACCTGATGATGGTAGAGAAAATACGAAACGTTCCAATGCATTTCTGATAACAAATTATCGAAAATAAAAAGTGAAAAAAAAAAATTAAATAAATCTCTTTAAATAAAGTTAGGAAAAAATTAAACCGGAAACGAGAATAATCGGTTCTTTCAGAATATCTTCGGAAGCATTAGGAATTTGTGAAATACGGCTATAAAAAAGACTTTTTATTTTTTTTTCCAAGTCAAAAATAAAAGCGCAAGAAATTAAAAACCGAAACTAAAAATTTCGTTTTTTTATATTTGCGAAGGTATTTCGAATCCATTTAATTTCTTTATTCAACAAAACATTAAACCTTAAAATACGTAACTTTGCCTCAATTTAACCATCTTCGTATCTCTTACCGTTTTCGAAATCCCCTTGTACGCGCACGAATTTATATCACCCTGTATATTTATTTTTCATTTTGGATTCACTTTTCCTCGCCATTATGTTAATGATCTCCCTGCTACCTATGCTCTTGCAGTTATTTAGCTAGAGTTTTTAGAAAAACAATACAAGCTGTTGCCAAATAACCAGATAAGAAAGTAGATAAAGCAAGTTGGGCTTTGCTGTAGCATAAAGCCGAGGTTTGCTGTGAAAACGAACTTTTATTTTCTAATTTAAATAAAACCTTAGCTACTTTAATATAGATATTGCTTGGTTATATTTAACTTTTTTTTAAAAGTGGATAAAGCGCCTTTTGCTGCGAGGTGTCTCAAATTATATTATTATTTGTGTAGTAAAAATTACAGGACTTCCGTAGATTTTTTAAAACATTAGATACATTTTTTTAGTAGATATTATATGCGTTTATATTGATAAATGTGTAATGGTAAATATTGTAGTTTAAACATTTTTATGGTGGTATGGTATCTTTGTTAGGTAGAGAACATTTTTGAATATTTTTTGTATAAATTAGTTTACTAATTAGAAACGTAAGGTTGTAAAAAAATTATATTATAGAGTTACCCAATATATTTTATTAGAAAGAAATTTTTGACTATTTTGTAAAATAATACTACGATATCATACCAGTATTTTAAAATTTATTTTGCAAAATAACATAATATAGTAATGTCTCGCAAAAATACATAGGTAATAAAACCAATTCTATTTTGTATATAGACTTTTTTCTGTGATTACTTTATGTTAAAAACGACTTGCATATTGAGTAGTTACGTTAAAAATAACCGATTATAATCATCGAAAAGCTAAATCAAGAACTTCTTTATTTGTCAGTTCGATAAAAAGTTTGACTAGCACAAAAATCTCATATACAAAGAAAGTTTATATGTATTTTGCTAACATGAAAACCTGTTGCAAGTCAAAGATTTTGAATCATAATTAACTAACCAGCAAGTGTGACAGTGACATAAATGACATTGTAAAAATGCTCGTCAGTTAATTATTATTAACCTGACATTCGTTTATTCTCCTTTACCTACATTTGCTCGTAATTCCCGAAATTCCAGCTTAAACAAGAAAATTATTTTTAAGTACCATGCACTATAATAATAAATGATAAAATGTCAATCAACAATAGCAATTATTGAATTTAATGTCAGATTGAGCAGTTCGGATGAGAAGTTACCAGATTATTTCCTGGAGGCAGCAAATACTGCAAATTCTAATTTAATGTCAATGAAATCTTGTAACAATAACTGATTAAGTGATATCTTTTCTCACGCGACTGCGGTTGCACAAACGACGCGAAGCTGAGTTCAAACAAAAGCAGCCTTACAAGTTAAATAACGACTTCGATTACTCACATAACAATATTTGCCCATAGACAGCTGTGATTTTTAATAGACCGTTGAATTGTTTATTTGAATTGGTCTGCCAACCTAACACAATGCAAATAGAGAAGTTCTGGGCCAAATTACCAGTAAAAATATCGGTCTTATTACAGGTAATAGTGACATTTTTCCAACCAATTAAAACCCTCTAAACGCTATTTCAAACGTTATTTTCTCGGAATCCACAAAAACATATTCATCCAGTTTCAGGTATCAGCCAGTGCGGATATTTTAGCTCCTGAATAATCGACTAGCGGGATTTTGTTGGTTGGCAAGATGTCACCATTATTGGACACATTTAAAAAATACAGGATGTCTCTATGCGATTGAGCAAGGAAAAACTATCACAAATGTTATATTTTCCGATAGGTACTCTGTATGTGTCCATATAAATGTCATTGACAAGAAGCGACCTTAGATTAAGGGTAGCTATACGCATTATACAAATGCTTCCACAACAATTTTAATTTAAGAATCTAGTTAGGTAGAATATGTTATGTATTGTTGTTAATCTGTGTAGATTGTTACAGTATTAAAAAGCTTAAAATTTAAACGCCATATTTAATTTATAATGTTACAAATATCAATATTTAATATTACAGATTAGGAGCTAGCGATATTTTTGTTTACAGAATTTCAGCTCAGGGCTGAGGGAGGAAGCTGAGGAGGGGGTATACACCCCCTTCCATGTAAATTATTAAAAGTTCCCAAATTCTTCCCTGATTGGAGTAAAACGGAAATAGCACCGGGCATTAATTGTTTTAATATTATTAATTATTAAAATAGTAGAATTTAGTGTCTGTTAAAATATATAAACAAAAGAAGCTTAGCGTCAAGCGGACAGAGTAGTGCGTCTATCTTTTGCATTAAAGTACACAGGGACTCCAAAGGTAATGGAATCCCTGGGGCACAGGTAGACAATGACAGGCTGTTTCGTTCTTGTTAGAACTCATCAGAAAGTCATAACCCGTAAGCGACGCCCAGTACAGCGAGCCTGTTCTTTCAAGGCGTTTTTAAGAAATAAAAACGCGATGAAAACCCAGTAACACCGCTAAGCTTCTTTTGTTTATATATTTTAACGGACACTAAATTCTACTATTTTATTTATACTTACACACGGCATTTACGGAATAGTGCTGCAAAACCAGTGGGTGACTACAGCGCGATCTAGATCTGAATCCACAAAGCTGGAGATGTATGGAGAAGCGAAAAATGTTTCCTATACTGGTGAAGTGGCCGTTCCGTGCTTGATTTATTTAGATTTATTTATATTTCTACGTTTTCACGTTAGATGGCTATATCTTTTGCATTGAGTTGATTCCTTATGATGGCGCTACTGGGTTTTCATCACGTTTTTATTTCTTAAAAACGCCTTGAAAGGACAGGCTCGCTGTACTGGGGGTCGCTTACGGGTTATGACTTTCTGATGAGTTCTAACAAGAACGAAACAGCCTGTCATTGTCTACCTGTGCCCCAGGGATTCCATTACCTTTGGAGTCCCTGTGTACTTTAATGCAAAAGATAGACGCACTACTCTGTCCGCTTGCCGCGAAGCTTCTTTTGTTTATATTATTAATTATTATTTTGCAAAAAACACCATAATTAAACATTATTGAAATAAAGTACAGATATTCCTTTTTTCTGTCAATTTATAGTGTTTGAGATACTTGCAAGACAGGCGTCTTGTCAGTTACCAGTTTTTGTTCTCAACTTGTAAATTAGATCATTCAATCAATGAAATATTTTATATCAATACTTAAAAATATCGCCAAATTTCCATCTAATAAAAAATATAGAAAAATATATACAACAAAAACATTAGAAAATAATTTTAAGAAATGTATACTTTTTCAAAAGTTTTAGTAGATTTATAATCAATAATCAAAAAATTATAAATAATTAAATGAAAATTTTATAAATTAAACATGGTTCAGGTAGATTCCAATAATCAAAGTTTGTTATAGTCATAAAAATACACTTTGGGCCCAAAAGAGTTTATACAATAGCATTTTTATGTCATACCGGCTTTATACTACCGAACGCATATTCCAGAAACATGTGACCAGATTAAAATAAAAAATATGTTGTTCTTTTTTGGCTCAGAGTGTTTATTATATTATTGTTAAATTTATGAATGTCATTTTAATAAACTTATATTCATTATACGAATACTTTAACCTCATAAATGTAAACTTTTTTTTATTTAAAAAATGTTTCTATTATTACTGAGGGTAGTAAAGTAACCTCCACAAATATAGCTTTCTTGTTTATATTTCCGTCTTCTGTAAAAAAATCCATCAAAAAATATAACAAAGAAACCGATGTTCCCGTAGAATGAATTTAACGCGATCAACACGGACTACAAAAAAACTCACTCCAATGAACATTCTGTTGGCCTTTAGAGCCCATTTTCCGGTCCTCATCGGCTTAATCACTTAGAAATTAATCATCATACAAAAGTCAACCAATGGACAGTCCTTCCGATCGCTCGTAGTCGACGCGCCAATACAGCTTCGTTCCATTCTTATCCATATATCACGTTAAAAAGGGATAGCATAAAATCGAAATATGTTCTGGCAAGCAAGTACCCTTTACCACCGCAGGTAAAATTGCAACAAAAGGTATCGAGTCGAAAATTCATTTGGCCTATTATTTTACTAATTACTTATTATATTACAGGCAATTGTCTCTACTGTTTTAAAAATTGTATTAATTAATTTCTGTAATCACAATTTTTATAGGAAACTTATTTGTAATCTAATAATTAAGTAGAAATAATATTATAATATAAGAAATCATTACTTTATTTGAAAACTGTACAAAATATAAATATCCATCTATCTATCGCTTTATTATTAGCGTCCGTGCACGACCAGATGTCAATCATAAAGTGATCTAAGTAAACCATTCGTTAAAATAAATCACAATAATAATGTAATTATTTTGTAACAACAATAAGGGAATGACGGTACTAATACTGATCGTGTATGGGCAAATTTCATCAGTCGCGGTCTTAAAAAATGGTGAAGAGCTAGGTATAGTATAGTATAGTGCGGGTACTTAAACAAACATTGACTAACTTATATTTTTATTACGTACAAACACAAAACAAAAATTAAACTAGGTACATACACTACTGAATTAACTGAAAAATAAAAACAACACTTTTTAATCCCACAGTAAATCACGTAAAAACGATATCTATAACCGTAAGTTTCACGAAGCCTCAAAATAAATACCTTAAGGTTAGGCGAACCAATGCTAAAACAATGCTGCATACGACTGATCTATTTTTAAATTGCCCTTCACCATATTATGCAAATTGTATATGCTCTCGCGTGACTGACATCACGTAACCATAGCGACGGTGAAAAGCCACTTGGACGTTGGGTCTTCATCTTCATTTGCTGCTCTGAGCTCATGGACCGAGGCTAGTGCAAGGACACGGTCGGCTGGGGCACGCCAAAATGCACGAGTGTTTATAATTATTGTCCATCGTAGTTAATGGCACATTATTATTAAATATTGTCGAAAAAATTTCCTCGTGGTTTTATTTTTTTGGTGAAGAGCCCCTTCGCCTTTTCCCCTTCAGGGCTGTCATTGGTCGTGTATAGTCTGTAATAGTTCACAAAGAGTGCGCATTTTTTGTTGGAGTTTTTATACAGAAGAGAAAAATGTAACCAACAATGTTATATTTGTGGCGCTTATTAACAATATTTAATTTATATTTTTTTTAACCAAGTAAACTTAAAAAACATAGATAAATGTCACAATGTCACCAAAAAAAATTACTTATTGGATAGATGTAAATCAAAAAGTATCAATTTTTTTAAAACATATTGGTGCAATATTTCTATATGTTTATAATTTATGCCAGCTGTGCTGTTATTATAAGTATTTTCGAAAACTGGCTGTAGAGTAATTATTTATACATAAAAAACGTTTTATAAAACATAACAAAAAAATATGCGAAATAGGTCTATGGGCTTCTTCGCTATAATTGAATTGGGGTTGGCGGAAGAGCCAGTATACTTAGGCCTATTGTATCCCCTATCGTCTGGGTAATGTGAGCCAGACGGGACCTACAGCTTAACGTGGAATCCGAACCACGTGTATGCACTAGTTATCTTTTTACGCCCCCCCCCCCTCCCTAGAAGTCCATGATGCCCTTCTCGGTTCCGTTATTACACTCTTAAAAATAACATGGTATGGATAACTAAAATTTGGTTCTGACAACTATTTATTTTCGTAAAATCGGACTTAACTGTAAAATTAGTTTGTACAACCAAAAAAAATTGTCGTTATTGAACTAATTAATAACATTAACCAACCCAACCTACAAATTTTAGTTGTCACAACGAAATTTTATATACGGATAACTAAATTTATATGGTACTCCCGCTTTTAAAATTAGTTGTCACAACTAATGTGTAAATATGGAAAATTTGTTTTCAAGGCAATATTGTTTTTGTTAATGATGCAATCTACAAATATTGCCAAAGCAATCATTTATTTGGGCCAAACTTGAAATTTTCATAAAGTAACAATTACGTATGTAGTCACAACATTGTGTTTATTATCTTTTTTCTGTACTTTCTAATTGTAAGAAAGAAGTTGAGTCATAAATAAGTAAAAATTTTATATTTTTGTCATTGCAGTTGCACATTAAAAGTTTGAATAAACTGCTTATAACGCATGGCACAATTAGCAAGTTGATTTGAAAGAAATAACTTTAAAAAAATTCTGTTTCATTTCAAAAAAAATTTCATATGTAATTTATACTTAGTAACGAAAAATATTCCTTCCTAGGTCCCCATTTAAATAAAAAAAACAACTGCAATGATAAAAAATAAAATGTTTACTTACTTATGATTTATGTTTCTTCTGCCAATAAGAACGTACACAAGAAAGACAATAAACACAAATAAATTACACCAAATATTGTCACATCCATTTTCCACACGGGCACGGACATAAAAATGGCCAATTATTGCCTTAAAAGCACGAAAAAATGGACACGGGACCGCAAAAGCACCCTAATATAAACATAACCTCCTGACCCACCGGGCAAGGGCCTCAAATCTCTGTTGATGCGTTAGTTATAAATATGAAGAACAATATTACTTGAAAAGAAAAGTTAGTTCTGGTAACTAAGAATGTATCTTAATCAAAATTAACAAAATGATAGTGACTACAAATTCATAATGTGTTATTACAACAAGCTTAATTGATAAATACAAGTTTGTAGGAACCTTAATGTAACCTTTAAATAAGATATATACAGAGTAAAATTCAGCTGAACAAAATAATTTATTTCTGTCAACTAATATGAAAACAAGATATTTTCTTTGTTCTGATGGCATAATTTTTTGGTAAATATAACCAAGAAAAAAATCTTTTTTGTTTTCCTAACTAAAAATAGTTATTTTTGGTACCAAATACCAAGTCATTTTTAAGAGTGTAGGAAGCATTCTTAAAATCCACCGAATTTCGGACATAATTTATTTACTACTACAAAAATACCTTTGCGCTGTCAAACAGTTTTTAAAAGAATACTCAATTTTATTGTCGATTTTAATAAAAAAAATTTCATAAAATTTTTTTTACGAATTCCATTTTGTTTTCTTTTTGCTTCGCTATTTTTATAGTTGTTGCTAGCTTGTGACCCTGGTTTTTGTTCCTTCAAAAGGAATCTTGTGGCTGCGCGCTCCTGGGGCTTAGCCACGTCAAGTTTGGAAGGCCGTAAGTTGTCGGGAAGATAATGGTCGGCCGGGAGCTACACTCTATACACACCGCGCAGTTAAATGACGAGCCACTGCCAGCCGACGGCCTATCGATTGTTAAAACTTGCAAACAAAAATGTTGTAATTGAAAATGGCAAACCAACCTAGCTTAATCAAAGATTTTATTGATTTGCACCCCAAAAATAAATGTTTGTGGAAAATAAAATACGTCATACGGCAATAGAGTTTTTGCGAACGAAGGATTAAGAAGAATTACTTTTACTGTATAATACAGTAGATGTTGAAGATACTGTAGAATCTGTGAAACAGAAGATACATAATTATGAAAAGTGAATTATCATTCACCCTAAAAAAGTTTTTAAAATTACTTGCACTCGATTGTCTGAGTTCTCGTATAAGCTTCATGTAGGAGAAATTGCAACGTATTTTTAACCACTCTATCATCTAAATTGTTTTTCCTTTCCTTTTTCTTTGCTCGTGTAATATAATAGTAATTGCTGCTTCGCTCTCTTCTTGTGACGTGACACGTTTAAACTGATGATAAAAAAAACTGTCCTTGTGTAGTAAAAAGGAAGCCGCTACCGATACCGGCAGAGAACTGCCGGCCATTATCGGTGAAAAAAACTGAAGGTTTAGTGTGCCTATCAGTAATGGCTGGCCGGCAGGACTGACGGCCGACTGAACCTTATTAGGAACCTTAAAGCTTTTTCAAATTTTTATGTTTCAATTATCTTTTTTAGTTTTTTGAAATGAATAAAAATATAAGAATCGCGTTTATCAAATCGATTATTATCTGAGGAAAAAATGTTTGCTTCCTCCTGAAAAATTTTGTTCGGGCCCCCAATTTGTAAAAATATTTATAAGAGCACAACTGGCAGAAGTCTGATACATGTAAATTAAATTATAATAAATATAAAAAAATCTGACAAGAAAATACTAAAAATGTCAAAACCGAGGAAACTTTTGATACATTAAATAAAAAATAGTCAGAACTAGCGTATTTGTAGTAGAATATTCAATACTAGCGTAAAGAAATTACAGACCGACCAAAATTAAAATAAATATCAAAAATAATCTTTTAGGGCGATAACCTAGCTTTTCTAATCTTTAGAATTTTGTCATAGTTTTTCTAGTTCTAAATATTAATGGTTAAATTAATTATAGCAGGTTTCATTACTAATATAATTATTATTCTTTTAAACGAGAGACAATAGTAAAAAAAATAGAAAATATAGAATAAATAATTTAAAAAAGTTATAATCCCTAATTCTGAATATATATCTAACAATAGGCTATCAATGGGGACGCCACATTATTTAAATTATTCCATATTTCGATAGTTATTAGTGCTATCCAAAAATTGGCTAAATACCCTTCCAACCTAATCTATCCTTTCTTGCTTAAACTCAGCTTTCCGTCATAGGTGTCATAGCCTTGTCAATTTAAAAGGAGTAAGTGCGATAGAATATCGATCCCTTTCATTTAAGACTTAGGAGTAAGGGGACATTCCATTATGCCAGCGCTGCGCCGGAACTAAATAACTTGAGGTTAGTTTTGTTTAACAAAACATGCACAAGACGTTAGGCATTGACATATTTAATATATTTAAAGGTTAATTTTACTTGTCAATTCATAAGACGTTACCATCGGTTAGTTTGTGTATCGACAGGCGGCGACCTACGTTATCTACGTGGTAAACGTCAAATTGTCCTTTGTTTTTTTTCACTCATTCTTCCTTAAATTCTAGAAGGCCATGTATAATTTGCGAAGCTCTGTAGAAATTACAATGTGACCCCAGTTAATAATTGTAATCGATTGGTTACGTGGTATTTGTCATCTGTGCCATCCAACTCCTTTTCTTAGCGTAATGAGTATATTCCAACATTGAATTTAACTGCAACTCAAATCATCAAACACTACCTAATTTTTAAAAGAATGAAGCAAACAAGAAAAATAGTGGGAATTTTCTTTTTTGGTCACCTATTTGTAGGACAAACATTTCTTTTTAAAGCGTCCCCATGTGAATTTAATATTTTAAATTTTTCTTGAATCCTAAAATTATTAGAAGGTAAGAAATGGATAAAGAAAAATTTCTAATAAAATGTGAATATTTGGAAATTTATTTTAATTTGTGAATTAAGCTTTTATTTCGATAATTACCTAGTAGGACATACAGGGAATTAGTTCCATAAAATTAGGATATGCAGGGTACTGATTTGCTATACAGTGTGTCAAAAAAGTATCAAAAATTACCAACATTTCCAAATCAGTGAAAAGGGAGGAAAAGTAAAATGTAATGGCCAGTCAGATCCCCGGACCTCACACCTTTGGACTTTTATTTGTGAGGTGATTTAGAAAATAAAGTTTACAAAAATTGAACTGTGTATATTAAAGATGTAAAGTCTTGTATGTACTAGAAATGAACATTTATACATTTTTTGTTTTTCTACATTATTTTGACAAATAAATCCTTCAAACCGTATATGAATAAAGTTGTCTTTTAAGGATCCCATTTGTTTTTTTTAAATATACACGACGTTCTACTTAAAATGAAAAGTGAATATTTTTTTTAATAACCCTGTACAGTTACAGAAAAGCTTTGGGGTGTCAATTTTTAAAAATTTATATTTACTAGTTTTTAAATTATTTCCAAAATTAGAGACTTTTTTGACAGCCTGTATATAATTTAACTTGTATTATAGTACTTGGTTGATTGATCGGTAGGCACACATAATTTATTCAGTTAACTTATTCGCCAAAATTAAATTAAAAACTTTTTTTTTTGATTACCCAGATTAGTAGATTGTATTTTATATTACAGTAAATACCCCTGTATATTAATAATATTTAAGTTAATTACTTAATATATTTTAGTATGTTAATTTGTACAAATGAATTAATGTTTCGAATGAATGTTACCAACTGTGTTGTTTTTTTGAATTCGATTGAAATTGTTAGTGTGAATAAAATTTAAATAGATTCAGTGGAGTAAAAAACCCATTATCCATAATATAACTATAATACCTATATTCCTCTAGCCAGTCTTGTTTGTGGTCAATGCTGTTAAAATGTCCTATTATATGGTAAGAAACTGTTGTTCAAAAATAAACAGATTTTAAAGTAATTTTTGTGTATTCTTTACTAAGAAAATTACTAATATTCTGCTGTACGCACACTCTTAAAACCAAGGAAGACAAACATAGAAAGAAGACAAACAAACGTTTTAATTGGTCGAAGCAAAATTTGACATAAGACACGTCAAAACAGCGCCACCATCGGGTCTGGAGGGAACCTCTGGACTATAGGCGGGACTTTCAAATATGACCATTTTACAAATTTGGGCCGCAAAAATTTTAAAATGATATTTACAGCTTAAAAAACCATCAGAATCCTAATATTTAATTTTTACTATACTTGGAAAATTAAATGTGGATTGTGAATAGTTTGTTGGCTGTAAATATCATTTTAAAATTTTATGTGCAAACATTTTTTACATCTGGACAACCTATGGCAATTTTAAAAAATTTTGCACACAAAATCTTAAAATGATATTTAAGGCCATCAAATTATTCACAATAATCCTCTTATTTGATTTTTCAAGTAGAGTAAAAATTAAATATTAGTATTTTCTGATTGGATTTTTAAGCTGTAAATATCATTTTAAAATGTTATTTATTAAAGTTGTACAATTAGAAATAAAACTTCAGAAATCAGCTTATAATTAATTTTATTGACAACTACGATGAAAATATCGGTTAGATCAGTACCTCGTTAGAAAAAAACAAGATCTGTTACTCATGTTAGAGTTTTGTTGTATTCAGAGACTATGTTAAATAACTCGTTGGATAATCAACTGTCCTCATTCTGTAGAACAAATTACCTCTTTTTAAAGAAAAATACCCACACTTACTAGAACTCAATACTACTCAATAAATTAATTACAAATTAAATAAAAAACATTTTCCAAAAATCCACTCTTATACCTTTTAGTCTCACGTATTATACGGATAAATACCCACATTAAAACTTACACTATTCCCCAACATCATAACAATAACATAGAGTTAACAAGATCTTAGGTATATTGGTATATTATATATTTTTGCAACAAGTAGGTAAACTAATGTAATAAATAACGAATAAAAATAACTAAAGAAACGTTCAAAATACGATTTACTTACCTGCAACAAAAAGAAAACGGTCCTTTTGGTAAAAAGATTAGAAAATGAAAAATAATTTAAGAATATCAAAAAAGCTTGGTGTGATTTTCAGCTATGAAGAAAGACAAAGGGGCAATTCCATTTGTGCCTTTGACATTGACATTACAAATGACAATGATTTGTGCTCAAGCTCAAAACAGGGAAGTTAGGTTGTAAAATAATTTAACAGCTCGTGCTATTCATGTCAAGTACCTATCTCTGTCTGCATCAAGTTATCTCCATTCGATGTAAAAAGAGACAAATATAGTCAGACCAAGTTCGTCTGCCGTAGCTTTTTTTGTAGAAATAACTACGTAGGTGTAGTATTGAGACATAACTGATGGGGATAAACGTAGGTTCTAACTTGAAAAAGTCTGGAGGTCTGACGTCACTCTAGCTTCGATCCCGCCTATAGGAAGTTTCACCGGGCTGCTTAAAACTGGCCTAGCATACCATACCAAAATCTTTTTCCGTGACAAGAAAAGTTAATATAAAATAGTCTCAAGAGGAAGCTTAGTAAAGGAGACTACATTTTATTGCTAGGCCAATTCCGGCATTGGTTACACTTTTGTCATTAGCAAACTAACCGTAATATTTATCCAGGTAGAAAGTGACATTTACCCCAGTGGAGAATAATCACTTTCCAGCCGGGTAATAGTATTTTACGTTACAAGGCCGGTAGGTGACTTATTACAGTACGAGTTGGTTTACGGACGAGACGACGTAGGAGCCGAGTCTGGAATATAAACGAGTGCTGTAATAACACCTAACGAACGTGTATTGTATGATATTTTATTTCATTCTGTCTTTATATTCCTTTTTAAAAAGAATAAACAAATATGTCATATTACCTTTTAAGTGACAACTTGTCAAAGATCGAAAGTAACCAGTCATTGTTTCTAAAATCATACCATTGTTGCTAGGGGCAACCCATTACAGTATCTGATACTGTAATGTTCCATTTACCGGCCGCAAATGAGTAAAGGGTAAGTAAATTTACTGGATAGGATGAAATAAATACCATTACTAATTAAATATCCAAAATGCGTGTTCGGGTTTGTTCAATTTTATTCGATTAATTAACAATTTCTTATTGTACATACATTTATTTAAAATATTCCTAATATATTTATTTCATATTAATGTCGGGTTGTATAAAGATGTTGCAATGTAATTAAGTCCTTGGATTTTCCAACGAATTTAATTTTTCTTTAATTGTTTTTTTTATCGTCTTTCTCATTTTCAAATATTTATTATAAGGTAAGTTGGGTCGTAGAAAAAATCTACTGCACAACGAGTGGATCGTACTAATCGGGCTCAGAAGTTTGGGTGCTCAATTTACTTTCTCGTGTAAAACGGACATCATATCCACTCTTGTTGTACAAACTACTATTTTCTACTCCCACATGGATATTTGTTGTTTTCTGTACAATTAAGAGCAAACAGTGGTCGATAAATCATCACGAACAAAATGTGCACTTCCACCACATCGCGCATGTTGGACCTGCGTCTGGCGATGGCAATAAAACTTATTTTTCTATATACAAAATATTATAAAAACGAATTTTACGAGAATTAAGTGGCACGGTATCAGTGGAGACTTTTAAGATAAGATCGGATATCATTTGTAATTTTAATGGAAACTAAGACATTAACATGAATAGCAGCAAAATATTTCTATTTTTATGTTCTGCATGGCGGATGATATAAATTGAACCTATATAATTTTAAAACAAATTTTCATTTTTATTATGAAAAACAAAATAATGTATCATCCGCCAAACTAGAAGTTCTTGTAAACTCCTTAGTAAAATTTTTGTTTTAAACGATGCCGCATTTCACGCTGGTATGGAAGTCTCTTAGGTGACGAGAATAGTAAGCTATTCCAGTTTACTGAACGGCAAAATTTTATATTTATTACTGTCAATGCTGCACAGTGTTGCAACTTTTAAAAATAAAATTTCCCATTTTTAAAGAAAAATTCCACGAATGCACATAATACTGAAAATGTCCTTTTTAGCAGATCACAACCACAAGTGATCCTAAAGAATATCCTACGAATATAACACTGTGCGTAAAAATTTCTCTTTTTCCTTTGGAAACAGCGCCGCCCTATCATTCCTCTGTGCTTTGTTCTCACGAATCCGGAAATTTCCCATTGGTTGTTATAAAAATTGATTCCGCTGTGGCGTTCTCGTAAAGTACTGACCAATCACAGTTTATGGTATTTACTGAGGCTCCGCCTTCTTTTTCAAAACACCAAATTATATAATTTATATGTATATGGTACAATATGTTATTAATTTGTTTAATATAACAAAATAAATATGCATCAATAATAGTTTTATAAAAGAAAATTAATTTCATGTAGCATTATTATTGAATTGGGTTAACCATAGTTTCCAACATAATCATTTGGCCTAAACAGCAAAACGGCGAACTTTTGATCCAATGGCAATCTATAAACTCTTTAAAAAGTTTTTAATATAAGGTTTGGTCGTAGAAAAAACATACTGTTCAACTCGAGTAAATTGTCCATATTGCACTCGGAAATTTGAACACTCCACCTACGGCGTCGTGCTTAAGATATAGACATCATATCCACTCTTGTTGGACAAACTATTATTATTTTTCTTATATTAAGCCCTGTTTCACTAATAGTTGAATTTTACTTTAGTGGCGGCGGAAAACTGGTATTTTAGGCCTTAGAAACTGATATTTAAAACCTAAAACCAATATTTTGTCCCCCTTATTTTGCTACTTCTACAAAACGTAGCTTGATTTTTTTTTTCAAAGAAAGAACTTATCTTCTAATTGAGTTAAAAAATGTTCTGTCTAAATAAACCGGCCATGGTGTAAAAATAATTTATATTAGACCCACACTATAATGAGCCTATTAGGTACTATTGTGCCGATAAAAAACTGGGACAAGAGATTTACAAAAACAATGTAAGAAATACATATTCCCTAGACTATAAAAGGTGTCTAGAGCTAAAAAGGAAAAACATTCAAAATTTAAAAAGTAACCTAGGTTACATAATGGAATGTTTTGTATTTTTCGATACGGGGTGGTTAAATTTGAGAGACATCATATAATATGGATAAAGTAAATTTATTAGATTTTTTTAAAGTCAAATATTTTATAAATTATTATATTTACCATTACCACAAAATAATAAATAAAGCTAATACAGGTAATAAAATACATTTAATAAAAAGAAAAAAATTGCGAACACAAAGTTTGTCAAAACAACACAAAATTAATATTTGGTCATAGAACCATTTCTGTTTATTACTTTTTGGAGCCTTTGTGGCATACTTAAAACTAAGTTTCTACATAATTCGACAGTTATTTCATCTCAAGCTTGATTTATCCTATGACGTAATTCATCCCTGTTTCTAGGTTGAAAATCATGTTTATACATAGATTTGACCATGGCACCCCAAATGTTTTCTATCGGGTTCAAATCGGGACTCTTCGAAGCCCAGGGAAGAACTGCTATGTTATTTTCTTGGAGAAAATTTTGTACAATGCGCGCTGTGTGTATTGGAGCATTATCATGCTGAAATGTGTAATTTTGACCGTATACAGCGTTTACCGATGGTATCATCACTTCGTTTAGTATATTAACGTATACTGCTGCAGTTAGTCTTCCTTCGACGATTTGGCAAAGTCCTGGTCCTCTAGCGCTAATCCAGCCCCAAACATTTATGGAGAAACGCCCACTTTGGTTGGTTTTGTGGGTGTATCTCTCATCATACCGCATGCCGGAAGGCCTATACACCCGAATTCTCCCATTATTGCATGACTGAAAAGTTTTCTCGTCAGAAAATATAACTGTTTCCCATAAATTTATTTGATTAATATATTCATGTGCAAATTCTAACCTGCCCTGTTTATTTATTTCCGTTAAAAATTTTTTATTGGCAGCACAACGGCTTCGTATATCGGAATTTCGAACCCTGTCTCTAGCGGTATTTGCAGAACATGGAAAATTCGTCTCTTCTTTTGCCTTGATTGCAGTTTCGAAGGGATGATCCCTTAGATAATTAACCAGTCTTAAATAGTCCCATGTCTTGCTATTTTTTGTTTTGCCAATAGCACGGTATTCTTGCTTACTCCCAGTTCATCTGCAATATCCCTAATAGCAACACTATCTCGCAACCGACTATAAATAATTGCCTTTTGCTGGGGGGTTAATTGTGGCATATTTACAAATAATATATGATTGTATGTTTGACGAGTCAATCATAAAGTGACAATCTTCATTGACATGCAAATTTTCATGACATTTTACTGGTACCAGGCTTGATGTAAAATTATTCTTAATAGTCTAGGAGAAAATAGAAAAATTTCCTGTCCCAGTTTTTTATCGGCGCGATGGTACGTTACTCGTTTTAGCCTGTTTGAGTTGCGTAATAAGTTGTATTATAATACTAGTGATGTAATAAGCTCATTACATCAGTAGTAGAGTAATAAACTCAAAACGTAACTAATTTTTATTAAAAAACCCGTAATTTATTACAATTTATTAATTCAAAAAATGCTTATTGATTATAAATATTAAAAGAAAAATTAATAAATGGTGCTGATAACAGTAAGGTTCGTTACAGCACTAGTGTGGTTACCACATTTTTTACTGTAATGAAGCTCATATCGTGCTAATAATATAATTTTGACGTAATATATGGTTGTTTTTCCCAAATTCTTTTAAATATTTCCGATTAATAAAGCCACTAAGCTTCGTTACAAGCGCGGTTATAAAGTGTTTTCTAGAATATTATTCGATTCGATATTTACGTCGAATTTCAATGGATCAAACTAGTTATAATGAAATTTAAAACATTCCTACACTTTATAAAACCGACCCTGTCTAAGGCCGGTCCCTAAAAAACCTGTCGCCGGTTAATTTCGCATGCAAGATGCACGTGTGCTTTTCTCGACGGGTGGGTTACGTGGATCTGCTCCGCTCTATATACGACAGCTTTCAGATGGATTGAGCTTTTATCAGCATTGGGATCAAGAAAAGACGAAGAGACTGACACAAGATTTAAAGGTTTTTTCGTGGGTTTTCATTATTTTTAGTTCTCCACTGTACATTTGTACTCAATGTGCGTGCAGTGAAGTGGCTAGCTTTTAGAGGAGAAGGGGCTAAAAGGGGGTCACCGTACAGCATTGCAAGCGAAATTTGTAAACCAGTGGCGTAGCCAGAAAATATGCGGGGGGGGGGGCTCAGTGGGCGTAAGTTGGAAATTTTTTTTCTGAAGGGACAGTCGGGACTACATGTATTTCACGATACTGTCTCTACCTAGAAAAGAAAACAGAAAAGCGAAAAAATTTTGGGGCCACGCTTAAAGTTCGTTTAAAATTCACCTAACTATTCACCTAATACTATCAAATTTCGAAAATTAAATTGTTACCTCTCCCCTTCTGCATGGTTGGATTAAATTTGTTTTTGGAAATGCTTTTTTATATATTCCTAGCTAGCTCATTATTAAAAAAAAAAATATATTTGTGAAAAATATGAATATTGGTGTCAATCCAAAATTTTTAATTAAATTATATTTAAATAAGACGTATGTATGATTCTAACCACCGTTTTTTGGGCTCTGTTTTTCATGATTAAAAATAAAGTAAATATCGCTCACCACGCCAAAATTGATGATTTTTTCATGTATTTTAGGAGCGTAGATCTAAGAGTAGTTTTTGGTGCGAATGTTTAGGTTTTGACACACTCCTTCTTAAGGGCCATTTTGTATATTCATAGTAAAGCATTCTCGTTTCTTCCCGCAATATTTTTTTTTATTATAAATTATCACACTTCTTCCATAAAAAATGTTTGAATTAAAATTTTTATTTTAATTTTTCTCTTTAAAAATAAATACCTCACCTGTTTTTTTGTTTTTGTTGTAAAAATATTTTATTGCATTGGGTTATATTTTTGTTGATTTAAAATAGCTCTAAAAAAGAGAAAACGGAACAGACAAGTATAATAGAAAAATACTATAAAATATTATTTTTACTCGTGTTCCTTTAAAATTTCATCATAAATATCATAAATCAATAAGTAAAACGATATTCGTCCGAAACCTTAATCTCTATATAAAATGGGACTTTTAGAAGGAAAAGTGTAAAAACTTAACGTTTCCTACAAGGCCATTGTAATCTAAGCCAAGAATGCATTATTTAAAAATTTAAATTAAGAGTCCAAGCGTGAGATAAAAAATTCGGTTGCAATTAGACTTTTAGACCCGAGCTCCATGGCTCGGGGGGGGGGGGGGGGGGGGGGGTTAAAGCTAGGCAGCCCCCCCCCCCCCCCCCCCCCTAAATACGCCACTTCATATTACATCAGGTTTTAATTTAAGTGGTGAGTCTTTAATTAGTACAATACTGGTGGGACCTTGTATTATTGGAAAAAATATAAATGATGGTTTGAAAAACCGATGCGAGTTAGCGCTGCCTAACGGGACTTTTGTAATTGTGTCTTGTCAGGTGATTTCCTCTTAACATTTTTACTTATTTCTATAAGTTTATTAGAGATGCTGGTATGCTCAAGAGTGTCCAACAACGACACAGATATCGCTCCGTGCCACATCTTGCTGGTGTGCTCCACCAAATACTGCATACGCAGTTTTGAGTTTCTCCTTTCTTTCGCCGGATCCTAGCTCTACTGATGAGTATGAAATGAAATTCTTCTTCTGTAAATATAAATAATTTCCTTAATTTTAATACTTAATACAAAATATTTCTGTGAAATGAGGTCAACAAATATATTATGGAATATTGAAAAATGATTGGAAATGACAGAGCATGAACAGATACTCGAATTTATTGATGAAAACAGAATTTTAATAAATATGCAAGCGGGTTTTAGAAAATGATATTGAACCGAAACAGCAGTTCAGTATGTAATTGAAAGTTGGAAAAACGCATTGACAAAAATACATTTTGTATTGGCAGTAATTGTAGACTTTAAATAACGATCTACTTTAAACATGCATTTGAAACAATTGATGGGGAGTGATTATTGAAAAAATTATATTATCCGATGAGTAATTTCTAAATTCTTCTTCCAGCTAACTGGCTTCAAGTGAAATTATATCTGTACAGGGCAGTGACATAGCCAGAAGATATGCGGGGGGGCTGAATGGGCGTAAGTAGGACATATTATTTTCTAGAGAAAGAGACAGTCGGGACTACATGTATTTCATGATATTGTACCTAGCAAAGAAGGCGGAAAAGCGCCGCAGACTAACAATAACAAATTTCATCAAAATTATTAAAATTTGTTTTCGTAAATGTTTTTTTTATTTTCCTAGCTGGCTCCTTAAAAAAAACATTTTTTATATTTGTAAAAATTATGAATATTGGTGTCAATCCAAAATTTGAACATAAGAGTACATGTATGACTCTATAACCAGCGTTTTTCGTGCTCAGTTTTTCATGTTTAAAAATAGAGTAAATATCGCTCACCACGCTAATTTTGATGATTTTTATAGAAATCATGTATGTTAGGAGCGTAGATCTAAGAGCAGTTTTTGGTGCAAATGCTCAGGTTTTGAAATACTCCTTCTTTAGTGCTGTTTTGTATATTCTCAATAAAGCATTCTCGTTTCTTCTCGCACTATTTTTTTTTAATTATAAATCATCACACTTCTTTAATAAAAAATGTTTCAATTAAAATTTTTACTTAATTTTTTTTTCTTTAAAAATAAATACCTACCTAATTGTTTTTTGTTTTTGTTGTAAAATATTTTATTGCATTGGGTTATATTTTTGTTGATTTAAAATAGCTATAAAAAAGGGAAAACGGAACAGACAAGTATAATAATAGAAAATACTATAAAAAATTACTCTTTTTTTTATCGAATTTTCGCGATTTCGTTTCAATTTTCTTCTGACCCTATTTGAAGAGATATGTCAAAATAAAGTTTACATTCCCATTATATTTTTTTTCTCTACAAGCTGGTGTAATCGGATCTTTAATGCGACCTTTCGTTTTTTTGAAACTTGGCTTTTTTCAATAGTCGGGAAATTTTTTTTTATTATTTAATATTAATATTTAAAAATATGACCATTCTCTCTAACACACAAGTCGATTTTTCTTCCATTTTTAGTTACAGCCCTTTCAATGAACTTTCTTGCCCTATAAAATGCATTTTGTATGCGCTGCTCCAACTCGGTAACGCATTCTCATTCTTTTAAATTAGTTTTATTTTAAAATTAATGTTGATTAGTAATAGCCGAGTGCAATTGCAACTTTCAAAATCCTAAAATTAATTTCGAAAAGGGTGTTAAACCAAAATCATTTTATGACGAATGATTCTTTGCATCTTTCAAATGCATTATCTAATATTTGACTTAAAATGATATTATCTAATGAAAAAAAAAAAACGTAATATGGTCAGAATTTTCTTTTTATGTCAATTAAATGAGAGTAGAGCGTCCGAAATGTACTTGGAGCAATATCTTGAAGGGCACAGTTGGAGCAGCATGCAAAGTGCATTTCATAATTTCAGATAAAGGTCCATTGAAAGGACTTTAACTATAGTATATTTCAGAAAGGTGTAGAGTAATAAAATGGGAAATTCCGTCCAAAGTAAACTAATTAAAAAAAAAAGAAGATAATTTGATAAAGAAGGAACTATTAGCTATAGCAAATTTACACAAACATCGTTTTATGGAATATGCCGTGGAATATATAGCTGAACAACATATTGTAACTGGGCTGCGCCATTAAGGAAGTGACACCAGAGAACTTGCAAAAAGCAGTCCATCATAAAGAAGAGAAGAAAATGTGGGATCTTGACCACCTGATCGATCGGACCGTCGACCCGTTAATTATAACGTCAAGAGGAGATGACGGTTCCTCAGATGACGAAGAATATCATGATTTTTTATGATTTAATTCCTGTATAATGTTTATTTTGTATTTTTTAAAAATGTTTAATAAAAAATAAATGTACCTAATACTATGTACATAATGCACGCCTTTGTCACACCATTTTCAGTGTTTTGTGAATGAATAACAATAGGCAAAACCCATAAATTGACCCATTTGATGAAAATAAAGAATTTTGCAACGGGTCTTGAGTAACGAGTCCTAATACTCAAAGTAACGAATCGATTCAACAAGTCCTTAAAAGTAACTAAAATTTACGTCACTGGTACCTACATACAACTTAACAATTAAGTATATTATTTAAGCTACAAAAATTGTTGAAGCCAGCCCTGTGCAATTTTGGCAAACTTGTTTGCCATTTATAAAGGGCGTTTGATTATAATGGTTATAGAAGGCGTTTTTTATATCCGCGTATCGTTTCATGCAGACATTGAATGGGGTGACGAATGTATTAAGCGAATCTTTTGCACGGCTTGCATAACAAAGGGGCAATTGCAAACTGACCAAAAGAAAAAACTTGCGCAGAACGGGTCTTTTATATTGCAAGTTTGGTGCAGAAGCGATAAAGGAAAGTTGCTTAAATTTGACCGTGTGAAAAAAGCATTTCGGTTGAAAAGTAATTTATCTGTTCTTAACAACGACTATCAAGCAAGATAGCCACACCATTTTATTTACACTTTATAAGTAAAAACATTTACTCTGCCTCTAATTAAACGTTTGTATTTAGATTAAAAATCAAATTTAATCTTCGTCCAAGATAAATGTTATATCACTTATATCGGGTCCATACCGGGCTTCTCGTGTCAATTTGAAGGTTGGAGCCAGTGGCGTAGCCAGAAAATATGCTCGGGGGAGGGGGGGGGGCTGAATAAGCGTAAGTAAGACTTTTTTTTCTGGCGAAAGGGACAGTCGGGTCTACATGTATTTTATGATATTGTACCCAGTAATGAAGGCGGAAAAGCGCCGCAGACGAAAAATTTCGTTTAAAATTCACCTAACAACTAACAAATTTCATCAAAATTATTAAAATTTGTTTTTATAGATCTTTTTTTTTACTTTTTTTTTTGATTTTTCTAGCTGGCTCTTTATTTAAAAAAAAAAAAATTTTCATATTTGTAAAAAATATGAATATTGGTGTCAATCCAAAGTTTTAACATAAGATGTATGACTCTACCCAGCGTTTTTCGGGCTCGGTTTTTCATGATTAAAAATAAAGTAAATATCGCTCACCACGCCAATTTTGATGATTTTCATAGAAATCATGTATTTTAGGAGTGTAGAACTCCGAGCAGTTTTTGGTGCAAATGCTTAGATTTTGAAATACTCCTTCTTAAGTGCCGTTTTGTATATTCATAATAAAGCATTCTCGTTTCTTCCCGCACTATTTTTTTTAAATTATCAATCATTTTTTAATTAGAAAGCATCACACTTCTTCAATAAAAAATGTTTCAATTAAAATGTTTACTTTAATTTTTTTCTTTAAAAATAAATACTTACTTACCTAATTGTTTTTTGTTTTTGGTGTAAACATATTTTATTGCATTGGGTTATATTTTTGTTGATTTAAAATAACTCAAAAAAGGGAAAACGGAACAGACAAGTATATAATAGAAAATACTATAAAATATTACTCCTTTTACTCGTTTTCCTATAAAATTGCATCATAAATCAATAACTAAAACGATATGCGTCCGAAATCTTAATCTCTAGGTATATTAAACAGGACTTTTAGAAGGAAACGTTTAAACACTAAACATTTCCTACAAGACCTTTGTAATCTAAGCCAAGAATACATTATTTAAAAATTTCAATAATTATTAAGAGTCCAAGCGTGAGACGAAAAATTAGGTTAGACTTTTAGACCCCGAACTCCTAGGCTCGGGGGGCTGCAGCCCCTTGCGCTTTCATTTTTTACTTGGGAAAAAAATAAAAAACATGTTTTCATAGCCGTTTTTCATGTTCTACAAGATGGCGTTATTAGTATTTAAATTCTTTAGTTACCAACCTCAATTCAATTTTTTCAAATACGGACCCGAAATTTTAAATACAGTTTTAGGGATTTCTAAGCTTTAGAAATTTAATACAATGTACAAGTTTTTAAAATTTTAACGTTTTGTCATTTAATAACACATTTTTAAAATTATCTTTTTCATTTTATTACGATCCTGAACATTTAGAGCCAAACTAAAAAAAAGATTTCGGATTTGAAAAATCCGTCTATTTTTACTCAAATAGGCTCATATTTGATATCTTATAAGAAAAGAGACTCAAAGTCTCGGCCTCAAATATTTTTCTGTCCTTTTGTTTCATGTTTCGCCTGAAACTGGCATAATCAGATCGTACAAAAAGTAAAAAAAATCGAAATTCTTTTTGAATCAAACGTAAGCGCATCACAGTAACATAAATAGACTAATGTCGGGTTTGTTCAATAAAGAATTTTATTAACTATTATTTAACCGTCAAATTTGACTGTGACAGACGTAACATTGACAGAAATAATTTTCTCACAATCATACTGGCCAGGTTACCTTAATTTTTAATTTATTTATCAAGCACCTTTGAATATGAGTATATAATGCCTGTCAAAGATTTATGTCACAGTCAAACTTGCTGGTTAAATTATTATTAATTATTATTAAAATTCTTTGTGCAACCCGACATAACACTCCAATTACCTTTTCTTTACTCGGGAGCATTATTTTTTTCTGTTTTACAGTATTTTGGTCTAGGTCTTAGAATAAACCATATGACTTAAGATATACGTTATATTAATAAAATAAACAAAAGTTTTGAGTAGAAAATATAAAATTAAGATATTACAGTGTAAACCTTTAGGTATTCTCTAAGATGCACCATTTGGACGCAACAGCTTGTCAAACTGGGATAAAGGGCATTTTTTAAATGTCAATATCCTAAAAACAATAATTGAAAAGTGTTATGTAAAATAGGCGTAGAGTTGTAAGTATAAGTAAAAAATGTAATAATATACAGGGTGTCCCGTTTTAAAAAAATAATTTTTTCTTGTTGCGATTTTTTGAGTCACATGATATATGATGATGATATTTTGCAAGCCAACAAAATCCCGCTAATTGATTTTTCAGGCCGTAAAATCTTCGCACTGGCTGATACCTGAAACCAGATTCTCAATTCGCTGAAAGTAATTATAATTTCCGCTGAATATGAAACAGGATTTTACAAAAATTTTTTGTGTGGATTCCGAAAAAATTACGTTTGAAATAGCGTTTAGAGGAATATTGATGGTTTGCAAAATGTCAACAATAATAATTTTACGTTATTATAACTCCCTACAATTTTTATATTATAGTTTTTGATGCATTTAAAATACTAACGGAGCTATTGTTCTTTGCCCACACTAAACGGCCATGCACCCAGTAGCCTCAAAAACATTTCCATGCACGGCACTGCTTAAAAGATAATGAACACCACCTAATGAATTCATTATTTATACATAATATGTTGTGTTATTTACTCGTATAATTAATATAAATAACTTTCGGTTTAAATAAACAAACATTCATAAACATTGTTTTGAAGCGCCAAGACAAGAGCAAGGGTGAACCTCCGTCCTCACCCTTATTGCAGAAACCAGATTAACGAATAAAAATCAGAAAAAACACTTACAATCCTTCCTTTTAGAAACAGCTAAAACAAGTTTGCAAAATCTTATAAAAACCTGTCTCCCGTTTTGCATTTACTACACGTGTTCTTATCAAAAGCGCGCTTCTTGATTTTATTTTGTCTCGAATCTTTGCGTGAAGCACGTCGGAATCGACTCGCCTAAATTCGCAAAAGGAAACGGGAAGAAAAGTGAAAGAAAAGGGGATCATCATCTGGAATATTGGGGTTAGAAATCGCCCTGGCAACTCAATGAACTTGTAGTGGAAAGTGTAGTGTTTTTCGTTTTATCAGTTTTTAATTTGTTTTATTGTTTTTAACAATGGCAGCGAATAAGGTAGGTGATTGTTAAGTTGTGTAATCTTGGGGTAAATAAGATTCGTCTGATTTGTTATGTAAATAATCCCGTTTGTTGAGCAGTAACTTCTTAATTTGACCCTGACCTTTGTAGTGTGTTTAGATAAACTGCTGATAAATTGAAATAAAGTTTCAGATTTAAAAAAAAAAAAAAGTAAGTAAGGGGAAGTAGGTGAAGGGGCTCTTCACCAAAAAAAAATATAACCAGGAGGAAAGTTTTTCGACAATAATAAATATGAATGTACCAATACAGCTACCATTAAAAAAATAATTATGTTTAATTAATAACATTAATTTAATCCGAATGTAGCTATGCTAATAGGGCCACGGTTAACTCCGATGGACAATAATTATAAACACTCGTGCATTTTGGCGCGCCCCAGCCGATCGTGTCCGTTAGCTCAAAACAAATGAAGACCCAATGCCCAACATAGCTTTGATATTCACCGTTGCTATGGTTACGTGACGTCTGTCACACAAACAGCATGTAACAATTTGCATTATGATGAAGGGCAATTTAAAAATAAATCAGGGGTATACACCATTATTCTAGCATTGGTTCGCCTATATAACCTTAAGATATTTATTTTAAGGTTTCGCGAAACTTACGGTTATATGGTTTTTACGTGATTAACTGTGCGATTAAAAAGTTCTGTTTTTATTTTTCAGTTAATTCAGTTGTGTGTTTTAAAAATGAACCCAATTAATGACATAGTTTGTAATTTGTTGGAAACTCAATTCAGTCATTGGACAGATGAGGATAAGAGAGACGTTTTGTTACGAGGGTTTTTAGTCAATGTTTGTTTGAGTACCCGCACTACACCTAGCTCTTCACCATTTTTTTAAGACCGCGAGCCGCCACTGAGAAAGCTTACTATTTTACTAATTCAAAATCAAAATATTTTTAATTTAAAAAAATAAATACTAAGCAAAGTTTTTTTAAAGAATAAATTTTCCTCAAACAATTGGTCCGTTTGTCCTCTTATCTACCACATCGCCGGACATACTATATACAGGGTGGCCCATTAGTGCGAGGAAGTCCAATATATCAGTTGTCAACAAAAATAGTGACAAATTGCACATAAAAGCTATATGATCCGTTGAGACGAATATTCTAAAAATATTTTCAGTTATGCAGGGTGACCCAAAAAAGCAGAGGGGCAAAAAGGTAAGTTTTTTTAAATGGCTACCCCTATTTTTTTTTAGGGAATTGAATTCCGCATGAAATTCAGCATATACTAGAGTATTTTAATTTGGTGTTCGTTGCGGCGTTGCCACGCTATTTATAATTTACTAAAAAATCCACCTATCTAAAACTCTTTAAAAAAAATAGCTGATTTAAATTTTCTAATACATGGTTACGGTTTTGGATACCCGAGAGATGGTAGAATGATCTTATTAAAGAAATCTGACCATAATTTATACAGGGTAATTTTTACGGAGGTGCCAATATTGCTATATTTAAAGTACCAAATCTTCATTTTTTTAAATGTGACACTGTGTATATTAATGGGTCATGTTATTAAGTATGTTATGCCCTTTAAATTTGCAATTATTGTAACTCATATCCCAAAATCTACCGTTTTGTCACAATTTTGGATTTTTTGATATTATTTTTTTTTTGGTAGGCCGTGACTCAAACAAAAGTGGATATTATCACATGAATGTTGCTGGGCAACTTAATTAATTTTGGGTTTTCGGGCCTTAACAATTTTTTCCTGGTCTGTCGGGCTGGCCGGGCTTGTAGGGCTTGCCGGGCCTGACGGGCCCTGCTGCGCCTGCCGGACTTTTGTGGCTAGCCGGTCTTTCGGGTCAGCCTTTGATTGCTTGGTGCCTTTTTAAAGAAATATTTATAAAATAATTTTTTTCGGCCGGACGGACCTACCAGGCTGTTCGGTTATGAAATTCTGCGCCATGCAGGTCTCTACTACATACCCACTGTATATTAAATATTACTAAACACAATGCATTCTTTTGGCTTAAATCCTGGTCATATTTATTAATGGCTTATTAAAAGCTCTATAGGTATTGGAAAGTTTCAGAAAGTTATTTATTTTTTAAAAAAATTTCTATATTTTATACAATGAACTTTAGTAATTATGTTTAGGGTTTATCTTGGCTTATATCTTTTTCTTTGAATTTTTTTATAATAACTTTCCCACACCCACTTTAGATACCACCTTTCCATTGGAGAAAAAAAACTTATTAATTTGTTTAGTTTTTTTTTGTAATTCGGGACAAGAAGAACCGATATTTAACACGTCAAATTTTAGCACTGTTGGATCCACTAATACTCTGTTATTTTTTTTTTTCTTTTAGGCTGTTTTATATTCATATTGGAGAAGTTCGTGCTCTTGGAGGGTAAGAATAGGTACGGTATGTTTATTTTGTGATCTAATAAAATTATTAATATTTATAGTACCTGTTTCATTATACCTAAACAAGTTTGAAATTATTTTAAAATGGCTTTTTTATGTAAATTCTTTGAAAAATAGGTAATTATATTAACATTTGTTATAGGTATTTCCTTGGAGCACTATTGCGTTGTCCAAAAATTTATAAAAAAATACATATTTTTAAACATACTCGGCTTGGTTTTATATGAGTAGGATTAAGTGTGACCTTGTAATATCCTAATACAGGGTGTCCCATCGGGAACAGCCGCGATCTACATATATATGTAAAATTATATATAGTTAAATTTTGAAAATTTGACAGTACCTACGTTAATGATGTGGGCAACTCGGCAATTTGCTTAAATTAAACAAAACACCCTATATATTATTACATTTTTGGATTCTACCTAAAATTCTATTCAGATTTTGCTTATCATGTCCTATACCTAAATGTAAGCGTTTTTGACATATTTAAATTTTTATGTCGAAAATTACGTTTACAAGCTTTAAATTAATTATCAATTTTTTCAATAAAGAAGCCTTAATTATTCAATTTCAGTGGGATTCATTGTTGAAAAGGATTTTCTTTAATAGATTTTTTACAATACTTTGATAACTATTAATACAGGGTGTTCAAGCAATAAGATTAAAAACTAAATTGAAAAAAACTGCAAAAAGTCTAGATTTTCAAATGAAAACCTACAAATTTTATAATTATGTCTTATTTAGCATTAAAAAGTGAAATGATTTTTAATTTTTTTTCTTTGAAAATTGATCCGAAAGATATCAAGAGACAAAAAAGTTTTATTTTTAGCTGCTTAATCCGAAAAATAAATTAAATTTTATAAAAACTCTGTAGCGTACATTTTCTTTGTCAATATTATTCGTGAGACTGGCCCCCGAGACGCCACTGGAACTCATAATTATCTCTTAGTTAGTGCTAACTTAACCCCTTACAATGGACAACAGTGCAAAAAATTCAACAAAATCAGCAAGAGAAGCTTCGAGATTTTTTTTTTTTTTTTTTTTTTTTTTTATGATAAAACACCTGCACTGTAGGAAAAATCCTTTAAGGCGCTCTGGGAGCGGTGCGAGTGCGAAAAAAGCGATTAACGTTGGTCTTGAAACGTTGAAGATTGTATTCGTTGGGAAACACGACCTCAGGAAGATCATTCCACAAAGATGACGTTCTCCAGATGAAAGAATTCTTGAACAATGAAGTTCAAGGAGTACTAAGCTGAACAACATATGGATGAGCGGCAGTGGTTCGCCGTGTATTTCTGTTTTGCATTGCTCTAGGTGGAATCAAGTGGGCAATGTCAGTCGAACACCTGCCATGGAAATATCTGTAAAAGAGAGCCAAATCACCAACCTTTCTTCGATGCTCCATATCGAGGGTCTTGGTCAGCTCGGGGTCGCCGATCAGACGAACGGCTCTCCTTTGAATGGAATCCAGTAGCCGAAGGGTGTGCTTGGGTGCAGAGCTCCAGACATGAGAGCAATATTCTAATGATGGTCGAATCTGGGCTTTGTATAGTGTCAAAAGTTGATGAGGTGTGTACAACCTTTTGGTGTGGAAAAGTACACCAAGTTTCTGTGCAGCTGCCTTGGCAATTGCGGCAACGTGATCATGCCACGACAGATTACCTCCCAGATTGACCCCCAGCAAATTAATAGACGGTGTCAGGGGAATTGCGTGTCCTGCCATGACTATATCCGGTTCTGCAATGTTAACCTTTTTGGAGAAGACTGCTGCCTGGGTTTTCTTAGCATTAAATTCGACTTGGTTACTGTCACTCCAAGCCAAAATTTCTTCCAGGTCATTGTTGAGGCGCAATACTTCATGCTGCCTGCGAAGATGTGCGTCGGCAGCGGATGTTTGGGGGGTCAAGGTAAAAGATGAGACAAGTGTGCTGTCATCAGCAAAGCTATAAATTGGATTTTGGGTTTTTACTAGAAGGTCGTTAATATACAGTAAAAAGAGGGTAGGCGACAATATGGACCCTTGAGGAACACCGGCATTGATGGTGAAGGTGTCTGAGAGAAACCCGTCAATCGCCACTTGCAGAGAACGGTTCTTAAGGAAGCTGGTTAACCATAAACAAAATCCATTAGGCATACCGTAGGATCGCAATTTACTTAGAAGCCCATCGTGCCAAACACGATCAAAAGCCCTAGAGATGTCCAGTGCAACAGCCCGGGATTCTCCATGATGTTCGATGGTGTTGCTCCAAAGATGGGTGACATATGCCAGAAGGTCACCTGTTGATCTGGACTTACGAAAACCGTATTGATGGTCGCTGATAATGTTAAGCCCTTCCAGATACTTTAGGAGTTGTTGGTTAATAGCTTTCTCCATTACTTTTGAAATTACTGAAAGCAATGCGACGGGTCGGTAGTTGCTTGGCAGGGTCTTTTTACCTTTCTTTGGAATAGGCTGGACACGCGCCGACTTCCAGCAGGATGGAAATATTCCTTTTTTGTAGGATAAGTTGAAAAGTCTACAAAATACTGGTGTAAGTTCATCGGCGCATGTCTTGAGAACAATGATAGGAATTTCGTCTGGACCAGAAGCTTTATTGACGTCAAGTCCTTTAAGAATCCGTTTAACAAGACGCTGACGGAACACGATTTCAGACATTTGCGATTGAACGAGATATTAATAAAAAAAAACATTTTTTTTTAATTTTGACACCCGGTATCTTGAAAATCAGACTCTTCAGGACACATGTTTATATGAATTTTTCTACTTGAATTTAGTTCGGGAATACGCCCTTGAAATTACACCCTGTTATTAAATTAGACCAAAAACATTGGGGTTTTCTTGGCCCAAATCCTGACCATGTTTATTAAAGGATTTTAAAAAACTTTTTAAATTTACACTCTACTGATAGTGGAGAGTATCAGAAAAGTATTTTTATTAAAAAAAAAGTTTTCAATATTTTTTACAATACAATGAACTTCAATAATTCTTTTTAAAGTTTTCATTTGCTCATTCATTCATTTCATCATTCTCCTCGAATTTTTTTTGCATAAAAATAACTTTACCACAATTCCATTAGTGAATAAAAAGCTCAATTATTTTTTTTTAATTTGTGCCAAGAAAAACAATTTAACAAGGCAATTTTTAGTGCGGTCGCATCCACTCAAGATATTCATAATTAATTTGTGAAATATTAAATAAAATACCCATACATCTTCTTACCTAATTTATCTTTTTAAGCTCTCCACCTTAAAGACATTCCCTATGATACCAGGGCTGTATCACTCATCAAAGCTGGGGGAGAGCACCACTCCAATGAATTCAGAGAAGTGAATCCCATGGAACAACTACCTGCATTACATATCGACGGACAAACACTAGTAGAATCCCTTAGTATATTACACTATTTAGAGGAAACTAGGCCTCACAGACCTTTGTTGCCGGTGGATGTTGTTAAACGGGCTAAGGTTAGTTTAGCTAATGTTATTCAAGTAAATAGGTATAATTAAAGGGTTGATTTATCGAAGGGTCTCTATGGTGACGAACTACGGAGCAAACTCATTGTAAAACATGATTATTGATTAGTATTCTGTATAATAAAATCGGCTCTTTCACAATTCTCATATTTGGTAGTTTTGGCCTTTAAATTGTTAAGTCGGTGTATAATAGGAGTTTATCATCAATAAAACTATTGCTAGGTTATACTGTGAATTTTTTGCAGCTCATTGAAAAAATACACATTTTAAAACGCAAAACTGGCGCGATCACTCAATGACGTCGATCTGATAAAAATTTACGTGAGCATCGTTACCGATCTTTCACTTGTCATGTCGGTGTTTTTGTTTATATCTCACTTATTACCGAATTAATGTGGAATTTTGATGTATTTGATGTTTAAAATAATTGTTCTTGTTAGTTATTTATTCATAGAGCAGAAAAATCGACAAATAACTTAGGTTAGACTCTATTCAACTGTCATTTCATTAGCTTGGTCTTTTGTCAATAATTTCGGTGTGAGACCTTTTATGATAAATAAAATAATATACTTTGATCCTAAAACTCTATTAACTTAGTTAAGGACTAAATATAGATAAAATTTTGGATATATGATGATACTCGGTATTCACCTGAAGACGACTGGAGATACTTACCAGTTGAAACGTTGTGATTCAAAACAAATTAAGACAATGCAAATCCAAAACTCTATTGCCGTTCAAGAAACGTCATTGTCTCCAACCGCTAACTTGTTTGTTATATTCGGCATCATAACGCAAAGTTGTGTGTTTTTAATGCATTATAACGCACAGTTGTGCGTTTTTACTCGTTACGAACAGTTGTGCATAAGAATGGATTTACTTATAGAATGAACTTGTACGTAAAACAATGTTTCCTAATATGGGAGTAGAAAAACAATAATAATCCTCTTTACAAAAAATATTTATTTATTTTAGGTTAGAGAAATATGTGAAGTTATAATATCAGGTATTCAGCCACTACAAAATCTATCAGTTCTTATTTACGTGGGTGAAGAAAAAAAGGATGAATGGGCAAAACATTGGATTAACCGTGGGTTCAGAGCAGTCGAAAAACTATTAGGTAAGAAGTCACACCAGGATCAGCTTTTTTAAATCTGTATCACACTCCACAAGCTCTTAAAATGTTATTAAATGGTTTTTACTAGGCTTTATAGCAGGGGTTCCCAAAGTTTTTTCTATGGCGCCCGTTTTGGGAATCAAGAAATGGTCGCGCCTCCCTCCCCCTCCATTATACAGATACAAGTTGTATTAATTTTGCAGTTTTTCATAGCTCTCGTGCCACCTCTAATGCTGCTTAGCGCCCCCCCCCCCCCAATGGGGCGCGCCCCCCAGTTTGGGAACCCCTCCTTTATAGGATAATGACGAATATATTATATTGTATTGTTATTGTCGTTTATAGTATTTAGTGCCTACAGTACATAAAAGGAAGGAAAAAGAAATAGTTAAGTTACTTAATACTTTATGCGAAGACTATAAACTACTGCAAATAAAAAGTAAGAATGATAAATTTGAAGCACTTGTGCAAAGTAAACTTTTGTGTTACGAGACTTTTGATGCCAAATATGAGTAGTAGATTAAAACAAATACAAATTGGATTACAAAGCGATGCTTTCCGAATCCTGTACGATTTGTGATTCGTAAAATATATTTTTTTTGCAATTATTTTTAGGTGCCAGTGCAGGTAAATACTGCGTAGGAGACGAAATAACCTTGGCAGACTGCTGTCTTATTCCACAAGTTTTCAATGCCAGAAGATTTCACGTCGACCTAAGGCCATTCCCAATTATACTGAGAATTGACAGGGAATTGGAGAATCATCCAGCATTTGTGTCTTCTCATCCAAGTAATCAACCCGATTGCCCGCAAGAGGCACGCAAATAATACACTACAAGTCTACAAAGTAAAATTAATTTGGTATACAGGGTGTTTCTCGGTGGATGGAACGTTAGTTGTTTATGGAAAACGGGTAATACTTTTTTTTTAATATTTGGGGTTTCATATCACCCGTTTTCCATAAACATCTAACTTTTCATCCACCGTGAAACACCCTGTAAACAGTGGCGGCTCGTCAGGTGAAGTATATGAAGGGGCTCTTCACCAAAAGAAAATAAAACCAGGAGGATAGTTTTTCGACAATATTAAATAATAATGTACCAATACAGCACCATTTTAGCCCTTAAAAAATAAATATGTTGGAATTAATAATATTAATTTAATCCTAATGTAGCTATGCATAATAAGGCTCGGTTAACTCCGATGGACGATAATTATAAACACTCGTGCATTTTGGCGCGCCCCAGCGGACGGTGTCCGTTAGCTCAAAGCAAGTGAAGCTCCAATGCCCAACATGGCTTTGATATTCACCGTCGCTATAGTTACGTGACGTTAGTCACGCAAACACATGTAACAATTTGCATTATGATGAAGGGCAATTTAAAAATAGATCGGTCGTATTCACCATTGTTTTAGCATTGGTTCGCAGTATTTATTTTTAGGCTTCGCGAAACTCACGGTTATAGATATCGTTTTTACATGATTTACTTTGTGATTATAAAGTTTTGTTTTTGTTTTTCAGTTAATTTAAAAGTGTACGTACCTACTTAGTTGTGTGTTTTAAAAAGGAACCCAATTAATAACATAGTTTGTTGCAAACTCCATTTAGTCGTTGGACATGTAGATAAGATAGACGTTTTGTTACACGGGTTTTTAGTGAATGTTTGTTTAAGTACCCGCACTATATCTAGCTCATCACCATTTTTAGAGACCGCGAGCCGCCACTGCCTGTACAATGTATATGATTATAATTAGTAGTGCTTGATGCCGTACCATGGTCGCCGAGACGCGTATTGGCATTATATACTATCATTCAGCAGCAGTATAGTTAGCGAAGCAAATATAACATATCAGTGTTTTAATTTTTTTATACTCTGTACATTTACATGTCTTTATACTTTGTACAGCTATTAAATTAAGTAATAATTTCTTAACTTATAATTCCTCAATGATAGTTTACAATGTCAATATGGATTGTAAATAAATTAATTTGTTAAAAATAAGAGATAATGTATATAATCATGATTCGTAACTCCGTAAACACGATTTCTTAAAGTTGTAAAAGCATTAAGAAAATGTTTTTTTAGGGAAATAGTAGGTATATTGTGTAAGGGTAGTTACAAGAATTTTGGCCAAAATGGATCAGTGATAGAGCCTCTTATTTCTCTACAGCGAATCTATGGATTTTTCAAAACGGTTTTTAAATGTTTTGTTTAAATACTACAAAGCAAAATTACTACCAAATTTTTTGTAGGGTAATCAAACACATTATTTTGTCATTTCCGCAACACGCAACTTTCTGTAAACTAAACTTAAGTGCCTGAAACTTCTGGCAGATATCAACTAGCTGTTACTAAAATAGTATATTACATATAAAGCGTGCGGTAATTACATGAGTGCGCAATTGCTTTACAATACGCAATACGTACTATACTTTTTCTTCGACTCTTATTAATAAATTAAAGATCGGTTTATAAAATAAAATATAAAGTATCGACTCTTGAACTTCAAATCTCAAATAATGATAATGTCACTGTCAAATATTCAAAACGCAATTTATCTATATAAAAGTCACAATTTGAGTGGTTCAAGTCTAACTTGATTGTTATAACAGACAGGGCCCGCTCTAGCAATAACGCCGCCCTGAGCAAAACAAGAAATTGCCGCCTTTTTCATTCCTTCTTCGTTTTATACCTACCACGACAGCAAATTGTCTGTCTATTCCTCGCCGCTCGCCGGTTTGTCCTTTGCTGCGACGCCGCCATGACCAAAAAAAGTACCGGTGCCGGTGCCGGTACCGGCGTTGTTCGGCTTGCTTTGTCGCGGAATTGCTTGATATTATTATAATATTAAAAAGAAAAGGGATCCGTCGAAATTGTCACTGTTTTAAAAATAAGACGGCACGGCAAAACAAAGGAAATTAAATTTCTTAACTGGGAATTGGAATGGTTCAAATTTCATATATACCTAGGAACGTAGGTAGGCAAAACGGGGATTTATGGTGTTTTTTTGGATTTTTCATACCGCTCTTCCAACTTGCCACCCTGGGCAGGGGCCCAGGTTGCCGCCCCCTAGAGCGGGCCCTGATAACAGGCATCAAAACGCACAGTTGTGCATAAGAATGGATTTACTTATAGAGTGAACTGCACGTAAAACAATGTTTACTAATATAGAAGTAAAAAAATTATGTTAAAATTATAGCTTGAATGCAAACATATTAAAAATTAAAGCCATTAAGTTCTAAATATTATGTAAACTAGTCCTATTTTAATGTTGGAGTAGACAAAAATACTGTTTAGATAAAAAAAACCTTAATTAAAAATTGAGCCGGTTTAGTTAAGTATTAATAAAATCATACAATACATTATTTTGTCTTCAAAATTAGAAACAAAATATATACTTCTTTAAACAATAAAAAAACAGTAGCAGTATTCACCTGAAGACGACTGGAGGTGCTTACCAGTTGAAACGTAGTGATCCAAAACAAATAAAGACAATGCAAGTCCAAAACTTCACTGCCGTCCAATAAAAAAAATTGTGGCGGAAATTTTATAGTTTTTTAAGCTTCTGACACAAAATATTTTCCAAACCGGTAAAATTAGGGTAGAATAATAAGAAGCTCAGGCATAATGACATAACATTAATATATTAATCAATAATCGCGACAGGATTGACATAAAATAAAAACACACATTGGTTTTATGATTTTTTGGTTTAATTTAAAAAATACTACTTCAAATTAAAATGTTTATACTTTTGTCATATTAAAATGCAAACATTTAGCCCGCGTCCCCATGGGGCGCAAACGGGTTAAATATGACAGCGTAAGTCAGATGTGATTGGTCAAATGTCCGCTGATTTAACCAATCACCAATCAGCTATCATATTTACTCCGTTTGCGCCCCATGGGGACTCAGGTTTATGTTAAAAAGGGCCTGTTACACAAGATACACTGGACAAATACACCTTTAAATTTTTGTTGGGGAGATGTTGCGGATATGACATTGCATAAATATTACTGGACATCTTTTCTTATTAAATATGGGCAATATATAACATTTTTTATTAGTAATATTAAACATTATTTATACTTTTCATTAAAATGTATCTGAATGATCGGACTGCGGTTAAAAAGCTAGGGACACATTTTGGCCAAATTGTGTGTAACTACCTGTAACTAGGAGTAAGAAAATGTAAATTGTTGACTGAGGCAAGCACTGATGAAACGTAGGCTCTTACTACGAGATGCACGTACTATTGTTTTTTCTGAAATCACATCAATAGGAAATATTAATTAATAACATTTTTTTAATTACAGTCTAAATTCTTATTAAGGGGGATTTCTACTGTGATGGATTTCAAAAAATCGAATTTTTTTTCTGACGTTCTTCGACTCTCTATAGCCTCTAGAATAACCGTGGGTAAACGTTTTTACCAAATCTACTCCAAAAAAAAGTTACATCCATTTTTATGATTACCGGTCAGTTCTCACCACTAGCCGCTTTTGAGTTAAGCCGCGTTCTGTCGCCAGCGACATCATCTCGATCAATCAGGATCGTCAGGCCAGGCTCGCAAAGAGGCAGGAAGAATCAGCTCGTTTCGAGGAAGGCACGCTACGGGCCAGGCATCGCAGACTAAGTGACAGTAAGACTATTTTGTTGTGAGCCACCGTTGAAACTTTAAAGTTGTTTTTCTCGAAACACTGTTTTTCGCCCTGGCGGAAAGTACTTCGGTATGTTCAAATTATCAGAATTTAATGATTTTGGTCTTAAAATGCTCAGAATACAAGTGGTTATAGCCCCCTCTAGAATAAAGTATTTTGCGATATTACAGAAAATGTTACGGCCCTTAAAATACAAAAAAAATAGTAAATTTTCAAAAAAAAATTTAAATCTCGCGCCATTTTAACAGTTACTCGAATTTTGACTTGATTCTAGTGGGAGCTATAACTACATGCTTACAATTGAAGAATCTGGGTCAATTTTATTTTTGTCATGAATAGAAAAATTTATTTGAATTCCGCCAGCAAGTTACGTTTTTTTTGAGGGGGTAACTTCAGCACTCTGTAGCACCCTCAAGTTTTTCATTTTTTGGGGGTTGAAAATTTTTTTTGCTACATCTTATCTTTCATAAAAAGAATTGAAAACTGGTTTTTCTGCCCTTGGCTTATTATCCCCAGAAAAAAATCGTAAAGAAACGATAAAAACAGAACCATCACAGTAGAAATCCCCCTTAACCACCAGATCTATTGATCTGATTCTATTGAATACTTGTTCCTAGATACTTACAGTAATCATGCGACCATCCTTTATTAAATACGCTAACGTAAAAATTTTAGTTTTTTAAAAATTGCATTACTATTAGCGTAGAGACACTAAACCAAGAGAAACGATACAATGTAAAAATGATACCATTCATAATATTGGATGACGCGACGCCCAAATCTGTATAACGGGTTACGCCAAATGATGCCTGTAATAAACATTCGGCTAACGCGAATATCCGTCTAAAGTCACTTCGCTTCTCGGCATTTACGACGCGGCCTTGAGCCCCACTTCAACCCATTTAGGTCGGATGTTAAGGTTTACTTAGTTTATGCTATTAGTGAATCAGTTGATGGTTATGTTATTAGTTATTATTAGCTGTTAATTTTTTTGTCAAAACTACAAAAAATGTATTTTACCGTTGACTTTAATAATATAGATTAATAGATATTATTTAAATAATATAAGTATATTTAGTGGTAGAAGCCTTTAAATTTGAACTTTATTTACTAAAATGATTATTTTTAAGTAGGTCTATCATCTTTTAAGTAAAGTAAATTTTTTTAAAATGTCTGACTTTATTCAAAGTTTAATCTTTTTTTATATTTCAAGTTATACAGGTTTAAATTTTGAATTAAGAAAAATAAATATTTTATAAAAGAAATTGTTTTTTTGTTGACGCCCTTAAATAGTTCTTGTGGGGAGCCCGACATAAGGCATTTTTTTATAAAAATTTCGAAAACTTAATAATTTCTATGTCTGATAAAATCAATGAGAGAAAGCAACATTTAAAAAGTAATTTTCTACGTGGTAATAGACATTCTAGTCGGGACAGTATAGAATAAAATTAACGATCGTAATAAAAAAGAGCACTTTTTTATGTTACATTCGCATATTTTTCACTAACTCGCTAGACCTTGGCTAAATTGTCAGTGGCATATTTAGGGGGGGGGGGGGGGGGGGCTGCCGGGCAACACAAACCCGAATAAACATAATTCTTTTGGATTGACACCAATATTCATATTTTTCACAAAAAATATAAAAAATGTTTTTTTTTAAAGAGCCCAGCTAGGAATATCAAAAAAAAACATTTACAAAAACAAATTTAATCCAACCATGCAGAGGGGGAGAGGTTATAATTTAATTTTCGAAATTTGATAGTAGTTAGGTGAATTTTAAACAAACTTTGGGCGTGGCCCCGAAAATTTTATGCATTCTTCCCTAGGTACAATATCATGAAATAAATGTAGTCCCGACTGTCCCTTTCTTCAGAAAAAAAATATTTTTCGATGCTAAAAAGAAAACGTTTATAGTGCTCCTCACGTGAAAGGTATTTTTGCCAAATTGAATTTAATAAATTAATCCGATTTAATAAAATTTCAACACTTTTTATTCATCACCAGCCTTATCACAGACAATAACAAATTGTACAAATTAAAAAATACTGACTAGAATAACGGACGGACACACAAAACACATTTAAATCGATTATTTTGTTTGTTTTGTACTGTAAAAATAAAAAAAAATGAGTTTTTTATGAAGTTTAATTGTGAATTTCAGGAAAAGAATAGATGGATACATTTTTTTGTTGACACAGGCATTGTTTTTCATTGTACTATAATGCATTATTCACATAAGTAATTTTTTTCGAGGCAGTCCCTTATGAAGATCTTACACGATCATTCAGACTGACGTCTTGATAAGGAAATAATAGTAATACCTTTGAATTTCAATATTTAAAGAACGACGGATCAGTGCAAAAATGTGGCAACCGTATTAGGAGACGAACTAATGTTTGTCTCCATTTTCGATGGATTTCAGACACAAGATATTGTATTATTTTATGCAATAAAAGACGGCGCGCTCCGAAGCCACGTCGGTTCTTACGTAGCGAATGAATCATAGTGCGCCTATTTATTCGACTTTCTTTAAATGTTGAAATTCAAAGGTAATACTGATCGTGTAAGGGCAAATAATGCAATACAAACATTATTTTAATTATATCAATTCGTGAAAACATTTTAATCTTAATGTCCGATTCGAAACAAGAAGAAAATATTGAACTTTAACCTCCTTAGTCCTTCTTAACAGTTCATGGCTTTGGTATACAGGGTGATTCACGTTGAGTGACTTATTAGATCTCGGGAACGAGTAAACTTATCTTTCTAAAAATTTGATAGCAGGCATAATTGGCTTTGAACTTTTAAAACATTAAATTTTGACGTTTTTATTACTTCCGATTTATTTTTGTGTTAATGCGACATTATTTTTGAAAATAAGGCTTTGACTGGGATTTTCGTTTGACTTTGAGCTTTGTTACCGTTTGTTATTAAGTGCCTATGTTCGTTGCTTAGCTATTTCTGATTTTTTTAAAATAAAATTAGTAAAAATAATTATTATTCGCCTATCTCAGATTACCAAGAATGAACGTAATTTTAAATAAGTTAACTTTAAAAATCATTTTGGTCAAAGCCTACTTTACAAATTGGCAACAAAGCTCAAAGTCAAACGAAAATCCCAGTCAAAGCCTTATTTTCAAAAAAAAATGTCGCATTAACACAAACAGAAATTTTAAGATTTTTATTTAAATTGCTCATAATTTCAAAACGACTAAAAATGTGGATTGTAACATATTAGGCATTTAGATAGGAAATTTAATTCTCTACGCGTTAGTAAGCTAAAAAATAGGGTTTTCCATTTGCAAAAATTGACTTATGCACATTTATTTAAATGGAAACATTCGCACAATTTTAAGAACTCCCTGTATAAAAAACATGAAACCTAAGTAATTTAAACTAAAGATCTATGTACTACTTGAAAGCTTACAAAATTTTAAATATTTACCTTTATTAGTTTCAGAGTTACTAAACTTTCTTCTCGGAGCGTTTTTACACAAAAAAATCCTTTTATAATTCATCTCAAAAACGGTTAGAGATAATTATTATTAACAAAAGTTATTTAGATTTTAATAAGGTAATCAAAAATGTTAAGATATACAGGGTGTTCCATTTAAAATAGCAAAGTTGGCGGTAACTTCCGGTATAACCTGAAGTAATAAAAACGTCAAAATATAATGTTTTAAAAGCTCAAAGCCAACTATGCATGCTATCAAATTTTTAGAAAAATAATTTTACTCGTTTCCGTGATCTAATAGGCCACTCAACGTGAATCACCCTGTATTTTAGGAAAAAAAAATTATAAATACCAAAAATAAAAAGAAAAAGCCTTATTGTCAACAACAAAAAGTTAAATGGATATGGTAAGAAATGATAGATCAAAACAAATGCGAGGAAACCATGAAAAATACGATGTATGGCACTATGAAGTTTATTGAATAATTATGTGTTTGACAATGCAGTGTACTAATCTAGTTAAAAACAGTGACTACAAACAGTACGGCTTAAAACAATTTGTGACTAGTTTGAAAAAAAAATTACATTCAGAAAGTGTCTTTGTATGTACTTCGAAAAGTTCCTATGGTTTGTTATTAGCAAGTCTAAAATTTAAGCCTTTAAAAAAAATTGGAAATATAAATTATTACTTTTATTTAAGACCCATCGCTTATTACATAACCCATTTTAGCCTGTTTAAGTTACGTAATAAGTTGTATTATTGTACTAGTGATGTAATAAACTCATTAAGTAACTTATTTTTATTAAAAAAACAGCAATTTTTTACAATTTATTTATTCAAAAAATGCTGATGACAGCACCTGGTCTGTGTTTTGAACGTATTGGAAAACCAAAAATCTGGGTCTTAGATACAATGTTGTATATCACACGTACGGTAAAGTTCATTACAGCACTCGTGTGGTTACCACTCGTTACTCTAATGAAGCTCATACTGTACTAGTGCGCCAAATTTTGAAAAAATAAAAGTGACAGTTTTAATGTAATTCGAAATAGAAACGACACTCTGCGACCATTTTTTATTTCAAACGTAGTCTAACAATGCTAGTACAGTCTGTAGCAGTGCGCTATACTATACACAATTCAAATAAAATCTATGACCCGTTTCACCAAGTTAACTTGGTTATACCCAACCAATATTTCCCATAACTAATATCACTGTATCTATTGATAAAATATTATTATTAATGTATTTATAGACAATAGTAGTTATTGGCATTAAATAAAATTATTCTGTGGATATACGAAAAAAATACAACAATAAAATTTAAAAAATAACATCATACGCAATGAATTTTATTATTTAAAAATTAATAAACTAAACTGCTGGACAATTGCTTTCGAGCAAGAAAAAATTTGCCTAAATTTAACAGTTAATATTTTCTGAACCAGATATGATATGGACCTACGGTTTTGAATAGTTGATAGATTCATCCTTTGGGAAACAATTGTCAATATTGGATTTTCTTTAACTGTCAGAAAATTTTATATACAGGGTGTTAAAGAAGACGATGGTTTTTGCTCCAATTTTAATGGCGTGTAACTTTCACGATATTATTTTAAAATTTTATCACTCTACGTCAATTGAATCACTGGTTCATAGCAAAGAAAGTAATTTGTCAAATTTTTGATATTTGCTATATTTTAAGAAATACCGATCTAGCTACCAATAAGTTGAAATAAAGCAAGGTTTTCCAAAAAAATCGGTATTTCTTAAAATATAGCAGATATCAAAAATTTGACAAACTACTTTCTTTGCTATGAACCAGTGATTCAATTGACGTGGAGTGATAAAATTTAAAAATATTATTGTGAAGGTTACACGCCATTAAAATTGGAGCAAAAATCATCGTCTTCTTTAACACCCTGTATATACAATTTTTTGACAGCTAAAGAAAATCTAACATTGACAATTGTTTTTCAAGGGATGAATCTATCAACCATTCAAATCTGTAGGTCCATATCATATCTGGTTCAGAAAATATTAACTGTTAAATTTAGGCGAATTTTTTCTTGCTCGAAAGCAATTGTCCAGCAGTTTAGTTAAAACCAGCAGTCTTAAGAAGTCGCTACAGGGCAACACTTCTTTCTCCAAAGAATCACATGACAAAATAACCAAATTTTCGTAAATCAATCTACTTATATCTAATGCCAGTAACTTAACTATTTTGAATGACTATTTGAAGCTTGCTAAAAAAGACCTAACAAAAACTAAAACCATGACGTTATGCATCAGTGCAACAATAACAAAGTGTTCGCTGTCAAATTAACGTCAATTTGACATCGGTTGTAAAACTGGTAACCCTTGTATGGTCAACTAGGTTTGAGAAACTCAAACATTCTTTATAATTTATAAAGTATAAGAGGAAACAGCTCGATGGGAATGTGGCAGGTTTCTCCTTCATTCTGGCGGTTCTATCTGAAATGACAGCTACAAATATTACTACGTTTACATATTCCTCAGTCTTCAATAAGAATTCATTACCCTGTTAAAAATTTGCTAGATACCTATTTGATGTTAGTTCAAGCGAAATCACGATACACCTACAACGGTATGCAACTTGAAATTTGAACATTGTTGCGCATGTGAGGAAAAATGAAAAAAGCACGATCGCATAACCTTTTGATGCGAGTGACGGACATAAAAGCGGACAAATTTTCTTCCTGCGGCTGTTGTTTTTTATTTTCAGTTCGGGTTCGGGTAGTTATATGGTGTACAAACACAAAAGGCACAGATATAAAATAATTTGGGTTTTAAAAAATAAGGAATTTAATTTAAAGAATGGTAAGTAGAAACTATTTTTGTATTTATCTCCTAAAAAAAGTAGCTGAGATGAATTAAGGTAAATTAATTAAGGTTAATTAAAATCTTCAAGCCACTCGACACAAGGATCTTCTTTCTGATTGGTATGAGTGTGTGATGTAGAAACCTGATTTATTAGTCGACGGTCACACAACAAAGAGGTAAACAAAGAATAGCTAGTTTTTTCCAACCAACAAAGTAGTAGGTAGCCTCAGAAGAATTCGCGTTAGCGGGATTTTTGTGGGTGGCAAAAACTAGTTCATAATTTATTTATCGATTGGAAATACTTCACACAAAAAGCCCTAAAACCTGCCATAAACCCATGGTAAATCTATAATAGGTAACAATATATCTATTCATTATTATAATTTTTTTAATAAAATTTACAACTCTCAACTTTCTTTAGTATCTCTGGTTTAAAACGTCTACTGTATAGGCCTTTTAGTTACAACATATTTAAAAATGTGGACGAAACTTTTGAAAAAAAGAATAATGGAGCGGATGACAAAAGTATGGATCTAACGATAATATATAAAAATAAAATATATACACCAACAAACTTATACACTAAAATTTAGCACTATAATATAGACCTTGTAATGATAATATAAAATACAAACTAAAATAGAATTCAAGGTCACTTCTGTGTTTGTATTAAATCACGGTAGGCCAATTTTCAAGTCGAGTTTTCAATACTTTTAAACAGTTTTGGCAACATCGCGGGTCTAACGTAGCATTGATTAGAGGTTATTCGTATTATATTGTAAAGCGGCGTTGCCAATAAGTTAAAGCCGACTTGATACCGGCAAAAAAGTTGTAACTGAATATTATCAAAACAAAATTATTTTAAAAGGCAAGCTAATGTGTGCCGACATTTTTAATATGACTTTTTCCCAGATGAATTGTTTGTAATAATGCAATATCATTTTTGATGAATATAACAACATACTGATGATGAACTTGATAATATTGCACTTTTAAATCGTGATAACAGGTTGGGAATATTGCATTATTAGCTATGAATATCACAGTAACAACGAAGTTGTTTTTTTATTTTGGGTAATGATTTCAATATTTTGACCATAATTTTTTTGATGCCTTTTATCTCTCTTAGCAAGGATATATTTGACGAGAGAAACAGTGGTGCAACTAGACACTAATATTGGGGGGGGGGGCTCAAGCCCCGTGTATAAATCTTACACAAATCCTACGACACCTCCTGAAGATGTATTCTAAAAAAAAGCACCTCTCTCAATGACTGCTAAAAAAAAGTCGTTCAATATAGAACAAGAGGTAAAAACAATTGGTCTAGGGGGCTCATCTAGAATCAGAGGGACTTAGCTCCCCTAGCCTTCCTTTAGTTGCGTCTATGGTGAGAAAGTAAAGTGAGATGGAGAACCGTTTTAAATATTTCGCCATCAAAGAATAAGGCCTTGACATCTAATATTAGCCAAATATTTATCATTGCATAAAATTGTAAAGTTAGCAGCTGTAGTTTTAAGCTTGATTTATAAACTAGAAGTTCACGTTGGCGCTTGCGCTGGCACTAAAAGTTAAAACACTAGAATTATAATACAGCGGTTTATAAACTTGGCTGGCATTCGACTTCAACCAATTTTAACTATTCGGCGCTGGTCTGCGTATCAATGACGTCAAGTCAATAGTGTTTTACTATTTGTATCACGTCAAGTTGACAGTTGTTAAAACAATATGTTGGGTTATCTTACCAATGTCCGCGCCAGTTCGAACGGGAACGACGCCGACGTCAACTCCAAGTTTATAAATGCTGTCTACGAAAGTCAACGATAAACGTTGACGCCAACGGCAACGCCAGCGAGAGTATATAAATACAGCTTTAGAACATGCCAACTCTATAAAATAGTCAGGTGGTGACAGCCTCGAACAATTTTTGCAATTTGACTTTTGCGAACGCTTAAAACTCTAAATTTCTGAACAGTTATTTAGAAAAATCATACAGTTTAACAGCAAAATTATGTTAATTATGCTTAACTTTTAAAACAAGAGCCTGCAATTTTGTTGAAATTGTTGTAAAATTTGTTATTTGTCCAAGACAAATGGCCAAATTTTAAAAAATACAAAGTTTTTGATTCAGGGACAGGCGGAAGTAAAAAATAGACTTATCTTACATACTCTTACAACGATATTAATAAAAATTATGGTCAAAATATACGCATGTAAGATATATGAGCAGGCAATTTCCGAAAGCAACAAAAAGAGCAATGAGAAGTACATACATTAAAAACAGCCATCACATCAAAATTTGAATATAGGTATTTGACAACTACGTAACACTAATATATTATTTGACCATTACCATTTTCAGTAATTGCACCATATAACCTGGATTATTTTTGTTTGTAATGTTGATTTATGCAGTTGATCCGAAATAAAACATGACTATCAAAAATAGAAAGTTAAAATTAACAAAAAAAAAATCATTTAAAATAACCAACGATAAATCCTTAAACCAAGATACAGACAGTGTTATTGTCGTATAACCCCAAGAGAGACCAACATACTTGGTGGTCGTTTTTTAACTTTATTGACTATGGGTTTTTTGACATTAATAAGGAAAAATTTCCTAATAAATGCCAACCGATACCGGCGGCACCTCTATAGTTTTCAATAGCGAGGGCTCGTTTGCCATTTTGTTGCTTTAATAATATAATGTGTCCATTTATTATTAAACAGGTAAAAAGCACCTAAATTTCAAACGCCAATATTTTCATCAAAATTAGATGGTGGTCAACTGTTCACAATGTGCGATTATGCAAGCTAAGAACTAAGCTTAAGAGCAAACAGTAGTCGATGAGTCATCACGGACAAATAGTATATTGCCACCACATTGCGCATATTGTACCTACTTGTGTCTGGAGATGGCAATAAAATGTCTTTTTTTATATACAAAATATTATAAAAACGAATTTCACGAGAATTAAGGGGCGCGGCGTCAGTGAAAATAATATCGAGGCATCGTTTGTAGTTTTAATGAAACATAAGAACATGAATAGCAGTAATATTTCTATTTTTATGTTCTGCATGGCGGATGATATAATTTGAACCTATATAATTGAAGAAACAATAAGGTATCATCCGCCAAACTAGAGGTTTTTGTGAACCCCTTAGTAAAATTTCTGCATTACATTAGACAAGCCAGGAAACGATACCGCGTTTTACGCTGATATGAAATGCTCTTAAATCGGTCGGGCCTACAGGTAGTTCAAGAAACATCCTACCTAAAACACTAAAAATGGAATAACTGGATCGAATTTAAATGAAAATGTGGGCGTTTGAAATTCAAGTACTTTTTTACCGATTCCATATTAATTAACGAACGCAGTGTATTAATAAGACAATGAAATGGCGAACGAGACCTAGTTCTTAAAAACCCGACAGGTACGGCCTATAGCAATAATCACCCTAGTTTTAGGTTAAAAACCCCTTCTGAAAATATACTTTTTGTGAGAATAGTGTGTTCGATTTAAGGATTTAATGATAGTGAAAAAAAACTACGAATAATATGTATATGGATAAACTTTGCAATAAAATATACCATCTCTCAAGGATAACGTAATAGGTTTTTACAGGAATGCGTTAATTTGATGTTTCACAATCCGTCTATGACCTTATTCACAAAAACTATAATATACTAATGATACTTAAACTAAATGTTTATACGCTACTCCTAAATATCAATACGCGGCTTTAACACTAGCATTTGATAATGTCTATGATAATTTAATGTTTCTAAATCAACAAACTTCTGGACCAAAATAAAACAACGCCATAAATATGCTACATATTGGAACCTATGATCCAGGTTGTCAAAGGATTTTTTGGTTTTATACTGGGTGTAATAAGAATTTTTTTTTTCAAAATTCGTATAACCTTGTGGCTTATTCTAGCAATATAGCAGTTGAAATTAAACTATAGCTTCACATTTCCCTGACATTATCGTTCACTCTATTATCTCTATTATTAGGGAAGATACACCGTTTTATAGCTTGCGTTATACGATGTACTGACACATACTATTTTTAAATGGTAACAAGTATAATAACCGTACTGATTTTTTTTGTTATCACGTTTCACTCGTTCCCCAAAAAAAAGTTTATGTTCCATACACTCAACTTTAAGTTTAATATTGTAATTAGGATGGCTTAATTAAATAACGTGACTGTGGTGACTTGTTAATTATGTTTTCATTAATCAAAGCAAGCGGAAATTATACAGTTATAAAAATGTGTAATCTCCTCTTATAACAGAGATAATGAATTGACCCAAAGATAAGAATATAAAAAAAAGATAAAACTACAGTTTATTTTCAACCGCTAAATGTTATGATCGCTATAGATCATCCACAGGATAATACTCGATATAAAACACAAATTAAATTTGTATCACAATTACATTGTTAAGGAACCCACCTATAGTGCAAAAAAGGAATTTAGAAAAATTATAGCATCAAATTTATGATGTTGCGTTAATTATATACAGGAGTTTATGTTCTTTCACATGGTACAGTAATATTTTTTTGTGGGACGTATTGATTTTCGTCCGGTAAGGATGTTATTACAGTATTACAGCCGATAAAAGGTTGCTATATAGTATGAGTCGGAAATAATAGTCAGTGATTCATGACTTTCATATAGAGTGTAGTGGGTTGTACGAAGTTAGGGGAGACAATTCCAGTGTTTTTTTTTAAATTTTAATAGAGCAGAATATTTATTTTCGTGAAATATTTTTCCTCTGACTTCATATAAGCCGTTGCTCTCGATATGAAAGCAATGAGTCACTGACTATCATTTCCAACTCAAACTATAGGCAACTTACTGGATTCGTTAACTCATAAAATCGTACTGTAACGCATCTCTTCGCAAATAAATTATTCAAATTGCTTACAACTTCATCAAATAATGACATTATCAAATATTCTTAGGTCCTGGTTTATAATGTTTTAATTTACCAAGCACAAGACAAGAGCAAGTAAAGTCACATCTTATCTGAGGGGTAAATTAAATATACATTTAAAAACAGGTCCGTAGATCACACAAAAATCTATCATCTATTATATCTTAACCAACAAACCTAACCGTGGGATATCACCGAGTTAAACACTTATTCGAAAATACTTTGACTAGACTCTCTCTTTAATATTAAAATAGGTTTGTTTGTCAAATAACCAAAATACAACATTATAAAAGTTACAATCGGCTTCTTTACACTAATTTATCGATAACTAGAATCTGGTTCCTTGAAAATTACAATAGACAAAAGCGATTAATGCATTTTACAAATAAATTATAACCTATAAGCTCGAAAAATCTAGCGGTAAAACGATTAATTTTTTTTTTAAATTTAAACATGATTTTGATTAATTAACGAACAAACCCAGAGTAAAACCGCGCATCTGAACTTAACGTTAACGCATATGTCACCGAACAAACCAACTTAAGTAAAGCTTGTAAAATATTTTGTATATCAAGGAGCTTTCCAAACATTAACAACAGTAACAACATGCGATAACAGTATACAGGGTGGACCAAATTAAATGGGTCCCTTAAAAACTTTGAAAAAGGGTCAGTTTTAATTTGGTTCACTGTACCTATATAATAATTGAGTTACACTTATCTTTTTTCTTATTTAGTGTGTAATAATATGCTTTTTTTAATATAATATTATATAATATAGATATAACAGCAATCAGTAATCTTGAATATTAGCTTACTATTAATATTTACAAGTTATGCAATGTCATGCCCTTATTAGGTTTATCCCAAAAGTTGAAAAATCGTGACCTAACTAAAGAAATGATTAGGAGGATTAGACTAGGACCCAGAAACATTAAATTATAAACACAAATATTATTTTGAACCAGCCTATATCTTTGCATTTAAGCTATCTTGGTACTTTCCTTATTATTTGAATACATAAATCGTCATAAACATAGTCCTCTTCTACTATAAGTCACATTATTATCATTTATAAGAAAACTCGTTAATACACTAAACTAAAAAGGGTTAAATTTTTTATAACACGAACACTGAACAAAATTATATTTAGTTCAGGAACAAACAAGACTAAAGTCAAATGTCAAAATAAGCCTGGATCTGTCTCAATTGTTTTGACTAGGCACGAGTCACAACCCAGCAAAAAATCGCCAGCTGAAAAAAGAATTTTAGTCCGGGCGCATTATTTTCAAAAAATTTTTTGACTAGATATTGACCAACAAATAACGACTTTATTTTACCATTAATTTTAACCTTTCAGAAAACCTATTCGGCTAATGTCGGGTTGCACAAAGAATTTTGACAATAATTATTTAACCGGCAAGTTTGACTGTGACATAAATGACTTTGACAGGCATTATATACTCACATTCAAAGGTGCGTCATTAGTAAATTAAAAATTAAGGTGACCGGGCCAGTATGATTATGAGAAAATTATTTCTGTCAATGTTACGTCTTTCACAGTCAAACGGCAAGTTTGACTGTGATCACGCTCTAGCAATAATGCCGCCATGGACCAAACAAAAAATTGCCACCTTTTTCCTAGTCTCGCAAATAATTTCAACAATGTTTTTCTAATTCAAAAAAATTAGACCCTTATCAGTAGGTATTTTTATTTTTTTTAAAATTTGATTTTTTTTAATTGCGTATTTATTGCACATAAAGAACAACAAAGTGAAAATTAACAAAAAAAACATTGAAATTTTTGCACATTATAAACATATGTTTAAAAAAATTAGTTTTGCTGCGACGCCGCCATGACCAAAAAAAGCACCGGTGCCGGCGTTGTTCGGCATGCTATGTCGCGGAATTGCTTGATAATGGTGACCTTGTGCAAGCCAACAAAATCCCGCTAATTGATTTTTCAGGCCGTAAAATCTTCGCACTGGCTAATACCTGAAACCGGATTCTCGATTAGCTGGAAATAATTATATTTGTCGCTGAATATGAAACAGGTTTTTACAAAATTGTTTGTGTGGATTCCGACAAAATCACGTTTAAAATAGCGTTTAGAGGGATTTTGTTGGTTTGCAAAATGTCACCATTATTATTAAAAAGAAAAGTGATCGGTCGAAATTGTCACTGTTTAAAAAATAAGACGGCAAAACAAAGGAAATTAATTTTGTTAACTGGAAATTGGAATGGTTCAAACTTCAAATATACGTAGGAACGTAGGTAGACAAAACGGGGATTTATGGTGTTTTTTAGATTTTTCATGCCGCTCTCCCAACTTGCCGCCCAGGTTGCATCCCCCTAGAGCGGGCCCTGACTGTGACAGACGTAACATTGACAGAAATAATTTTCTCACAATCATATACTGGCTCGGTTACCTTAATTTTTAATTTACTAATCATGCACCTTTGAATGTGCAACCTGACAGAAATCATCTAAAAAATTATGTAAATACTCGTATCTGTATGATCCAGTCCGAAGTTTTTGTTGTAAACTGAAAAAAACACTGGTTCAGAATAATTTTACATTATACTTTCAATGTATCCGAAACTTAGCTTATATTATCCTAATTACTAATGTAGATTCATGCTATTTAAAAATCCTATGGATTGAGGAAAAGTTTAATGAATTCTTAATATTAGTCCAATACCGCGTACGAATTACTTATTGTATCTCCTATTCTATTAAACTATTATACCAACTTTTAAAAACATCTGTATAATGGTTAAAATCAACAAATTTATCACCGAAAAAATTTTGGAACACTCAAAGATATGATGGCTATGTTCCCAAATTTTAAACGGGTTTGTTAAAATGGTAACTGACGATCTGGCATATATTATGATGTATCGTTATCTGTAATTTTTAACAGCCACCATGGGAGAAATTATACAATTTCCATATTGTATTAGTCAAACAAAACATGCGAGTTATTTGCACAGTTAATACATAAATTAAAGGGTTCAATAACTAAATGTATAGTTATTTTATTTTGTTTTTGTTTTCTTCTATCTCCTTTTTAAATAATTTTCTTTCTTCTGCAGTAAATAGACTTTATTTACTATGTAGTTATGAGGTTGAAATACACAGGTACATAATTTTGGAACGTACTTAGACCAATCACAGAGAATAAAAGGGGTTTGTCGCGACTAACCAAGATTGTTTATGTGTATATCTGAGCATTTGCTTAGCTATCCGTCAGTATTATTTTAAATTTTGTTGTCATTGTTTTCATAATGCACATACATTGAATTTCGAAATCTAAAGAACTACGCAACACTGTTTAAAACTGGACACCTATTTTTGAAGCCGAAAGTCAGGTAAATTTTAAAGGTAACAGTTCCTAATCCTATCTAGCCGTGTTTCTATAGAGATGGAAATTCAAAGGGACATATTATAACAAAACAAATTTTCAGATACATGCAAGCAATCCCTTTGCCATAATAAAAAAGATGGCGAAGACTATAGGTACATAAGATTCCCATTTAATCAAAGAACTGTGTGAATATGCTTTAAAGTTAACCAAGGTAATTCCATGATAACTTTCGTATTTTGTAGATCTTAGTCCAGCTAGATAAGCTTTTTAATGACATATTAAAATAACACCATCATCATAAACTAACGACTTCTTAGGTAGTTAGTTTTTTCAAAGGGTTTTACGTATTACTTAATCTTGCATAAGCATTCTAATAAGTGTTAATATCTATTAGAAATACAGCTTTATAAGCATAACAACCTGTTATTACAGTTAATAGTCTTTCGTCTTCTCCATCTTTTTTTTTGTTTTACATTTTGTTTGTACGTGCTGCGTTCATTCTTGTGTAAAAAATACCACTATAGTTATAAAATAAATCCATTATTGGTTAAAACATCTTATCAATTACCAATGTCACTATTATATAAATTCAAAACTGTTTTCAGTTGAAGAAAAAGTTTAAAATCTGTGTATTATTTGTGTGTCCATGTTTTATCCATATCTTCTAAATAAAAAAAATAAGCGTGGAAAGCACCTCTTTGGAAAAATGTCTTGTAAAATAACGATTTGCTGTTTTATCCGATAGAGAAAAGTTTTTAATCAGGGTTAGGTCTTCCAAGGGATCTCAACTTTTACAGCTAAAGAAAGCCTCGAAAAATCACTTATTTTGCACGCTATTTGCCATGGAAGTTTTGATGTAAATGCAACTTACGTCAGTGAAAATATTTTTGAATCTATACTATAGTTTGTTCCACGTTTAGGAGGATAGAAAAGGCGTATTATAATCATTACAATTTGTATGTAGTATATTTTAGAGAATAAATTCAACACGCACATATATAACCTCAATATTCTTGTAACATGTAACGATAATAAAATTTTAGAATGCAACAATATTATAGCTTTTTAATAAAAAATACATACCTATGATAGTTTTCCTTTTCTATCGATTAACTTGGTCTTATCCCCAGCTTGCTCAAATTAGAGAAAAACTGAAAAATTTCTTCTTTTCTTGCATATATATCAATACGTCTTAACCGTTTTAAAACATTTAAACCCTAATTCATTAAATAACAGTGAAAATGAAGTAAAAAGAGTTAACAAAAATAGTGATTTTTCTCTCTATAATAATAAATCTACATAACGATATCATGCGTGCAATGATGAAAAACGTA